>AP025042.1:32965416-33226609 GCA_036186865.1 Eustoma russellianum | reverse complement strand
CCCGCCGTATCTCGCCGAGGAGAATACAAAGCGTCGAATCAATTTCCAACATATCCAAAAAGACGTAGAAATTTTTTTTCGTGCGGAAACGAAATACAATAACATAAAGTTTTCTTGATAAATAAAATCCCTTAATACAATAACGAACCAAATCCTGACAATAACATAAGTCTGAAAATCTAACAAGGTAGTGTCTGGTGATATCTCAATAAAATAACGACAAACAGTCGCGGGGTCTTCTTATATCCTAAGCGCAACCATCAGTCAGCCCACTCCACTGTATCAGCCCCGTCCTCAACAAAGACGTAGTCATAAGTCTCTTCCGGCTCACCTGGTGGGGGGGGGAGAGTAGGGGTGAGTGACTGGGAGATCACTCAGTAGGCACCCGCCTCCGAGTAGTACAAGTCAAACATACAATAATGATATAGCACATAGCACATAGGACATGGTATCACATAAGCATACGAATACGGAAAAGTAATTCACTCCAGATAGAGAATGCGCAACATCGTGATGCATGTCCTACTATGCATGTCACACGCAACAAAGTCATGCCACACAAAACGCCGATATCTCCGCCATGCAATGCATGATCCCGGGACCTAACTGAGTGGCTGTGGATCGTACCCACCCACAGTCACCATCTTGAGTGTACTTGGCCCCGCCACCGTACACCATCCTGAGCGCCCGTAACCCGTACGTCACGATCCACCATCATGCAATGCACGTGCCATGAATGCAGACAACACAAACGCCTGAGGCCCCTGGCCCATCCTCACCATCCTCCGGCACTCAACTCTAGGTTCATTTATTATTCGAGTGATGATTTAATGTCGTTTAACATTAAAACTATTTTTCCATTTCTTACATATATTTACAGTGCATTTCCTATATTTTCCTCATTTTTCCCTAATTTATTTCTATTTATTACTTAATTATCCAAATTAAATAAATTATCGCAATTACCGAGATTAGTGAAAATAATTTAATTTCAGCGTTTTATAATTTCTGGAATTTATTTAGAACTTTCTGATATTTATTTATATTTTTCCTATGATTATTTCTATTTTAGAATCAATTAAAATTACATTTTTGAATTTCAGAAATTAAAAACAAAATATATATATCACTCTAATGGGCTGGCCTTGTCGCCAGCTCTGTTAGCGCCGCCAGCCTTGTTAGCGCTCCTTCCCAGTTCGGCCCGTCCAAGGCCGGCCTGCTAAACCCCTTTTCCTTTTTTTTAGTTATTCGCTTAATTGGGCCGCCAACAGCTGGTCCGGACCGTTGGCCATTCGGCCCGGTCCGCGAAGCTGGCAACCCTTTTTTTATATTAACCGCTTTTGGGCCAGGACTGCTGCAGGAGCAGCCAGCCCACCCGAAACGAGTGCCCATCATTAAGGGCCTTCGGCCCTTTTATCATCCATGTGTATATTTTCTTTAACCAAAATGGAATTAACTCCAGCCTTTGATATCAGGGGCGCGTGCAGCCACGCGCCACCGCTTCCGGCGGCGCGTGCGGCGCACCGGCGGTCTCCGTCAACCCGTTTTGGATCCCGATCTATACTCTCTCCTATTTCCAATCTATGGGAACCTATTATAAGGCCAAAACAAATTGAAAAAAAAATCTCTAATCATAGAACGGTTTTACTATTTTGATTATCAAATTTTTCCCTAGAATCTAAACTAAGCACGCAATACACAGTGCACGCATACCACAGTCTGCAACTTTCATGCTTCTCACAGATTAACAATCATGCTATGAAACTCAACAATTAAAACAACAAAAACACATAAAATACCACTAGAGCATGCTTGAATTTGCACCAAATAGAGGGGGAAAAAGAACCTACCTCGATTGCAAACAACAACACAATTATTATACACCGCGAATGGATTGAAACACTTGGGTTCTCCCTTTTTCTTCCCCTTTTCCTTCTCTTTCTTCCCTCCCTTTCCTCTTCTTCCTTCCAGCCGTTGCCTTCTGCTAGCTTTTTTTTTCCTTTTTGCCTTTTTGGTCTGGGGAACAATTGTTTATCCCCTTAACATTTAATTTGGTTCCCCCCTTATCCCATACGTGATTTGAGGGGCGGTTTCCAACCCCCCTCAATCACGTCTCTTTTACTTTTTTTTAAATTCTTATTCTTATCTTTTATATATCTTTTTTTTATTTCATTAATCTACTTTATTATTATTATTGTTAATCTTTCCTTTTTTTTTTGGGAATATAACAATCTCACATATCAACTAACTCTCTATGATTTTATAAAAACCCAACTCACTATGTTTGGCCATGAATGATAAATATGATTCTTTGTTAAGAAAATTGCACAGTGACTGTTACAATGGAGTAAATCCTTCGTGTTCTTTGCTGTTTTTAATTTCTTGCATATTTTCAATTTTTGTTGCACAACAAACCTTAGTATATCTATCCTTATTTTCTTAGTTTCGGAATATATTTTTAAATTGCACAGTGACTGTTACAATGGAGTAAATCCTTCGTGTTCTTTACTGTTTTTAATTTCTTGCATATTTTCAATTTTTGTTGCACAACAAACCTTAGTATATCTATCCTTATTTTCTTAGTTTCGGACTATATTTTTATTATATTTTGAGAAGATACTGACATTGTATGAGCTGTCCAATGTAAAGTAATTATGTTATAAGTTAGTAATAAAAAGAATAACAACTGCTCATCTATTGAAACAGTTATATTAAGTCAACATAACAGTTTGCGTATAGTTTATACAAAGAAGGGTATCCTCTGGACAACAGCCTTGGTAAGTTAATTTACAAACGTTTTGTTTACTATTCTATTGTGTTATTTGTTTTATTCTGATTTCTGTAGCTGTGGTTTTCTTCTAGACACACATATGTGCATGTGTATTTATACATTTAAATACACTTGAAAAAAATATAATAATAATAATAATAATAATAATAACAATAATAATAATAATAAAATATATACAAAAAAAAGTCGCAGCATCCCGACGAACTTAGAAAAGCATACAACTCACTAAAGGAAACTTTATTTGGTGAAAATTTATGCCGAAAAAGACCCCAGGAATCCTAAGTGTGTGGAGCTTTATGAAATTTCAAAAATCTTTAATTGAAGAGTGAAAATAAAATTATACTATAAATTTCGAAATTACAAGTGTCTTCCTATCTCTTTGCTCGTTTTGACTGAGGTTAAGCAAGAAATACGGTAGAATTTCGGTAAAATTTCATTGTTGGATTAGAATGTATGATGAGGTACGGTGGTAGCTGCTCATAACTCCAATATCTTGGATTTATTGTTCAAGAATTTGATGCAGCCGCACAACAGCGCAATGGCATTGATGTGACGGAGAACAAGAAGCACTGCTCAATCAAAGAAGGATCAGTAACAAGCTAATTTGCTAAAACAATTATGTCAGCGAAGGCTGAATTAATGGAAGTTGCAATTCGCTTGGGCAATGTGTGCATTGGACTGAAGGTTGAAGAAGAGGTTCAGCAGAGAAGAAAAGGTAGAAAATGACGCGTGCGGGAAAAAGGTTTAAAAGGGGTGAAAGGATAAGAAAGTCCCTGGCAGTTATGGACGTTTAGTTAAATCAGTAAGGGCATAATTGTAAATTCAGTAAAAGAAAAACAGAATTTTCTCCTTTGGTGTTTGCTATATGTACCGTGAGAAGGATAATCAAATAGGGAATGAAAATCTGACGGTTTTTCCTTCTGGTTGTGGATTTTTTTGCTTTGTTCTTTGATTAAATTTCAATATAGCGATGCCGTAGCTTTGTTGATCGGAGTTGAGTTTGATCAATTTTATCATGGTATCAGAGCCACCAGGTTCCTCTGAATTACTTTTGATCTCGATCGGTTGATTTATTTGCTTCTCATTATCTGTTGTTGGTTAATTGTTTTTCATTCAATTAGATATCGTTGAATTGAATATTCCTGTTGTTACGTTGATGGATATATGATGAATTCGAATTCGAATGCCTCCTCTTTGAGAGGTAATTAATCGCATGGTGTAGATAATCCTCATCAAAATCCTTATTACTTGCATCCGAATGACAGTCCTGCAATTGTATTAGCGCAACCTGTACTTACTCCTCATAACTATCATACGTTGAGTCGTACATTTGAGATGACCTTAATGGTCAAAAATAAGGTTGGATTCGTTGATGGTACTATAGTGAAACCTGCACCTACTGATCTTGAGTTTTCCCTCTGGAGACAAGTTAACACAATGGTGCAGTCTTGGATTATGAATTCTGTGTCACATTCAATTGCGCAGAGCATTATGTGGTTTGATAGTGCGTTTGACGCATGGAATGATCTTAAGTTGAAATATGGTAGCACTGATCCGTTTAGACTGTCAGATTTATTGGAATCATTTTATGGAATTAAGCAAGAAGCTCTTAGTGCCAACGAATATTTCACAAAGCTGAAGGTTGTCTGGGAAGAACTAATGTCTGTGAGGCCCATACATACTTGTGTGTGCAGAGGCTGTAGATGTGATGTAGTGGGGAAGATGAAGCAGTTTGTTGAAAGTGATTACGTTATTAAGTTTGTGAAAGGTCTTAATGAGAATTTTGATCAAGTCAAGTCGCAGGTGTTCGTAATGACACCATTACCAGATATAAACACCACATTCTCCATGGCACTGAAGCATGAAAGGAAAGTGGTTTCCGACTTGGGAGCAGCGATGTTTGAAAGTAACCCCACTGCCTTGATGACTGAGGAGCAAACTAGTGAAGTGTTTGCAGCAAACACCTAGTCAGGAAGGAAACAAACTGGAGGAAATAGGAGAGGCAGTGACAGGTTCTATGCTGATGGGTCAAAACATTTTCAGTACACACACTGTGGCATGATAGGGCATACAGCTGAGAGATGTTATAGGAAATATAGATTTCCACCTCGTTTTAAGCCCAAGAATCAGGCCAACATGGCTGAGTACACAGACATGGAGTCAAAGGCTTCTCAACTTGATCAACCTGTGAAGGCTATGCAGTCATTAATGTTGACACCACAGCATAATCAGAAGCTCATGACTTGGCTGAATAAACTGGATGGTAGCCAAGAGGAAGGCATGGCCTCTGTTGGTCATAACACTGTCTTGTCTGCTAAGACTGAGAAAGTGGCAGGTAATTCTCTAACTAATGCATTAAACACATGGATTTTAGATTCATGAGCTACTGACCATATTGCATATAATCTGTCACTATTTTCTTCTTCCGAGCCTGTTACTCATATCTCCATAAAGCTTCCAAACAACACGTCTGTACAAGCTACACACAAGGGCACAGTATTTATAAATGAATTCCTCATTCTGAGTGATGTGTTATACGTGCCTTCTTTCTCTTTTAATCTTCTTTCCTTGAGCAAATTGTCCTCTGATCCCAGACTAACCATTAAAATTAATGGATCTTTTTGTTTGATTCAGGATCAATTGTCCAAGAGGATGATTGGTTCAGCTAGACTTTTCCATGGCTTGTACTATCTGTGTGATGATGATTTGATGCCACAACATGCTACCTGTCTTTCAATACATGACTCACCCTCTTTAATATGACATTATAGACTTGGGCATGCTTCTCATTCCAGAATAAAATAGATCCAGAGACATGATGCAACAATACCAGGAGATCCCCTTGATTCTCCCTGCACTGTCTGTCCTTTAGCTAGACTCAATAAATTCCCCTTCCCTGTTTCTACTTATGTGTCCTTGAAACCCTTTGATTTGATCATGTTGATGTTTGGGGACCAAACAGGCATCCCACCTTATATGCTCAAGGATATTTCCTGACCATAGTAGATGATTGTACAAGATATACTTGGGCATATCTGATGAAATCAAAAGAAGAAACAGGGCATATCTTACAAAGTTTTTGCCTATATGTTCATACTCAATTTGAAAGACATGTCAAAGTAGTGAGGTCAGACAATGCCAAAGAATTTAAAATGAATGAATTCTACATGTTGCATGGGATAATACACCAAACAAGCTGTGTTTACACCCCACAACAGAATGGGGTGGTGGAAAGGAAACACCAGCATATCCTGATTGTAGCCAAATCCTTGCTCTTTCAAGCCAATCTGCCTATAACTCTTTGGGGTTTTGCTGTACTGCATGCCATCTACATGATCAACATTCTTCCAACACCATTGCTGCAACATAAATCCCTCTTTAAAATTCTGCACAATAAACCTCCTACATATCAGACTCTGAAAGTATTTGGGTGCTAAGCCTATGCACATAACATAGAACCTCACAAACATAAATTTTCTCATAGAGCCATATCTACCCTGTACCTGGGAAATGCACAACACACTAAGGCTTTATTATGCAGAATTTAACCACAAAAGTCATTTTCATATCCAGAAATGTCCAATTCCATGAGCTTTCATTCCCATATATAACCATGACTGGGAACCAAATTCATCACCCTCCTGAGCCACCTTCTCCCCAGTAGCCAAAATGACCACAGTCAGACTTGTCATGGCTTTAGCATCATTGCAGGGCTGGCATCTACATCAATTAGATGTCAACAATACCTTCCTTCACGGGGATCTACACCAAGACATCTATATGACACTACCTGAAGGACTTCCCTCTCCTCTGCCTAATATAGTTCGCAAACTAAATAAGTCCCTTTATAGCCTTAAACAGGCCAGTAGGCAGTGGAACGCTAAACTTACTGCTTTCCTCATCTCAACTGGCTTTACACAATCTAAACATGATTATGCCATGTTCATTAAGCGGACTTCTAAATTCTTTTTTGTACTTCTGGTATATGTGGATGACATTATACTTGCTAGTTCTTCTCTCAAGGCTATCCAGGACATTAAAGATGTCCTTCACAACGCTTTTCAGATTAACGATTTAGGTGTGTTGAGATATTTTCTAGGCTTAGAAATTGCCAGGTCTCAGGGGGCTTGATGGTATGCCAAATAAAGTATACACTTGAATTGTTGGAGGACACTGGATACCTGGCATCTAAGCATGCAAAAACTCCCATGGAACAAAACATTAAGCTTGCACACAATGACTCAAGATTGTTTACAGATGTAACTGGATATAGAAGGCTCATTGGAAGGCTGTTGTATTTAACCATTACTAGGCCTGATATCACCTATATAGTGTAGCAACTATCTCAGTTTCTAGACAAGCCAACAGAGCTACACTTAGTAGCTGCGCACAAACTCTTAAGGTATCTTAAAAACAGTCCAGGTAGAGGCTTACTATTTCCCAGCACTGGAGCTCTAAGGCTGAAAGCTTTTTCAGACGCTGATTGGGGAGGATATACAGAGAGCAGGAGATCTGTAATGGGGTATTGTGTTTTTCTTTGGGGAGCACTGGTATCTTTGAAGGCCAAGAAACAGACAACTGTTTCCAAATCTTCGCCAGAAGCAGAATATAGAGCTCTTGCCTCAACTTCTTGTGAGGTTCAATGGATTCTCTATTTGTTAAGAGATCTGGGAGTTGCTCATAGGGAGCCAGTTGAGATCTTTTGTGATAATAGGAGTGCAATCTATATAGTTGAAAATCCAGTATTTTACGAAAGAACAAAGCATATTGAAATTGTTTGCCACATTGTAAGGGATAAGTATCAAGAGGGTGTCATTGTACCAATGCCTATACGGACGGAGTTGCAGCTGGCTGATTTACTTACTAAGGCACTAGACTCAAAGAGATTAAGCAATCTGACTGACAGTTTGGGAATGTGTAACATATACTCTCCATCAGAATTGAGGGGGGGGGGTGTTGAAGAATTTGATGCAGCCGCACAACAGCGCAATGGCATTGATGTGACGGAGAACCAGAGGCACTGCTCAATCAAAGAAGGATCAGTAACAAGCTAATTTGCTAAAACAATTATGTCAGCGAAGGCTGAATTAATGGAAGTTGCAATTCGCTTGGGCAATGTGTGCATTGGACTGAAGGTTGAAGAAGAGGTTCAGCAGAGAAGAAAAGATGGAAGATGACGCGTGCGGGAAAAAGGTTTAAAAGGGGTGAAAGGATAAGAAAGTCCCTGGCAGTTATGAACGTTTAGTTAAATCAGTAAGGGCATGATTGTAAATTCAATAAAAGAAAAACAGAATTTTCTCCTTTGGTGTTTGCTATATGTACCATGAGAAGGATAATCAAATAGGGAATGAAAATCTTACGGTTTTTCCTTCTGGTTGTGGAGTTTTTTGCTTTGTTCTTTGATTACATTTCAATATAGCGATGCCGTAGCTTTGTTGATCGGAATTGAGTTTGATCAATTTTATCATTTACCGACAAGTTTATATAGCCTTTTAAATATTTATTGACAAACCATGTTTAAGATCTATAAAAACTGTCGTCTGCAGACAACTAAATGATGTAATCAATAAATAGATGCCACGACTGTGCATACTTTACCGCAACGTGTGAAGACCAGTATTTTAAACTTCCCATTCAAAAAAAGTCTTTCCTGTATGCAACCGCGTTAATTTGGCGCATTTGTATAGGTAAAAAAGGTAATTATATTATGTAATGTTAGCACACCGCTGACCTTCAGCTGTGCTGAAGTGACATCTCTTGTTTGGACCAACCTGACCGACCGACCTGACCAGGTCGGTAGTATGTTGTGCTGAACTGTCTTGAACTGACTCGTCCTGCTTGAACTGAGCTCGGCAGATAGAGATTGCATGATTGCGGATTCGATTGGATATATTTATTAATTTGGAGATTAGCATAATCTCATCAGATATTTGAAATTGATTATACATAAGTGATAGGATTTGAGTTTATCTTTCTTGCTACAGTTTAGGAAGAGATGTCGTTTGTACTCCTATAAATTTGGATTGATTGAATGAGAAGAGATAAGTTTTCGGTTGCCAATTTGTTTCTTTACATGGTATCAGAGACACCAGCATCTCCATCTTGCCGTCTTTTCCATCTTGGCCACTTTCCATCCAACCATGGCAGCCGAAACTTCTTTACCAAAAGCAAATAATCTCTCCTATGACTTACACTCGGCTATCATCCCGGGTTGCTTATAACTCTTGTACAATTAACGGGTTCCAACTAAGAAGAACGGGCACGAGTCATATGGGGCTCGCTTCTTGCCCGACGAAAGTATGAGTTCCTTGATAGAACCATTGAGCAGCCAGTTGACGGGTCCCTGGACACCGTTGATTGGGAACTGTTGAGAAAAATAGTTTGAGTGATTCACAAAATACATGATTTAAATAACGCATGTTTAAGAAATGCATGAACAATTTATTACTTGACACGTTTTTGCGACAAACTTGCCTTATATACTTTATATATAATGTTGCCGTACTAACAAGCCATGAAGCTTTAAATCTTACATCAAATGACAAATATTTGTTGTGTTTAAACTATTTTCAGGTGCCACCATTAATGAACTAAACTAGTTCATTAAGTGAAGTACTGAGTTAGTTCATTAAATGGAGATATATTTGGAGAAGGCATGAAGGCAACAAATATGAAAATGGAAAGTCTTCTCTCATTACTCACCACACGTTCTTATATATAAAAATTATATATATTCAGATTTTTAAAAAAAAAGACACAATACACATATATTCCGATGTACTACCGACACGTTACATATATTACGAACGTACTTCAACGTCACGCCACTATGCTTGCCTCATATTTATGAGTATATTCAGGTCTTATATCATATGATATAATTCATGGTGATGGCAAAATTATAACGACACGTTACAAGGTTGTAAACAAAAAATTGTCGTATGGGGTGACTACCGAAACTTCGCCAACGTGTCACGTACTTGCCATATATAGATGGCCAGCTCCTACACTTCAAAAATGACCACAAATTTCGTGGCTAGCATGGTACACTCAGCCATAAACTCATTCCATGTTGGCATACACAAATCATCCCCAATTAAGGCCAAATTGTGGAGATTTCAAATTCACCTTTTCAAGCACATGTTGGGGCCACTTTAATCAGCCATTAGAACTGAATATTCAAGTTATTTTATGTATATTATGTGTGACATAATATATATATATAACATGTGCAAAAAGTGAATTTAATCGGAGAAAAATTGTGTAATCGACAAAAGTCGAAAATTCGGTTTTCTGCGAACATAACACATGGAACATTTTTGGCATGACATGTAACATGTATCTAGACACTTTTTACATATTCAATGCATATTAAAGTGTTCTAGACTATTCAAAATAGGGATGATTGGAATATACCATATATGTGTAATTATTGTACAATATTTGACAAAGTTTACAAAAGTAAAATTCAGCACATGCTCAAGACATATCACACGCCTACTACATAAATGTTGGAGCTTATGTGGAACTTATTTGGCACTTATTTGGCACTTTAATTGGTAGAAAATAAGCCACACATGAGTGGTGACATTGAAGAGAGCAATACACAAGGAAACAATTCAAAATACAACACATGATGAAATTTCAGCACGTGTTCCTTGTTATGGGCGAATTTAGCATGTGTGTTTGTCTTCAATTTTCTTCCAAATTTGTGGGGATTAATTGTAGAATATTTGGAAATATTTTGAACTTTATTTGGAACATGTTTTTCATTTTATTCTCATATTTTTTCAGCCACTAAGTGATGACAAAACTCATCCAATCAAGAAGGGCCAAGTAAGCAAGGCCAAGACAATCATCCAATCAAGTTGTGTCAAGTAAGCAAGATGGTGTCACATCTATACAAGGCATTCTTCCAAAAACATAAAAGAGAATTCTCAAGGTGAAGAAATGCCCTGGGGGGCGGGGCGGCAAAGACTTGATAAAAGGAAGTTTAAAGAGAGCCACTCAAATGCAAGACAAGCCTCATAATTTACAAGTGCAAAAGGAGTCTTCTACTTTCTTCTTCCACATTTCTTTCTTCTTCTTCTTCTTCTTCTTCTTCTCTCTCAAGCCTATTGTATCAATATTCAAACATATTGAATAGTCTTTATTCATACCACCATACACGCATAATTGTTGTAAAAGGTTGATCAAGGTAAGATCAAACCTTCATCCGCTCGGTGGTGGTGTTCGTGATCGTTGTGATTGCTTGTATCGTTTGTAAAGAGTTGGAGTTGGTGTATAACTCCAGCAACCTTTTTGGTAAGGTGTTATTTTGTTTAGTGATAACCGAGGAAGAAAACCTCGAAGACTGGAGTAGGTTGATTTAACCGAACCAGTATAAATTTCCTTGTGTTCTTTACTTTACTGCACAGTATTTTCAGTTTCCAGCACTTTGCATCTATTTCGTCACAATATTAAAAATAGTAAACGAATTTCAAAATTGTAAAATTTTGTAAAAACATAGTCACACCTTTTAAGTTTCATTTGGCTCAATTTTCAACCCTTTTGGACAAGTATAAGTTATTCAAATGTTAGTAGTTCTGAGACTAGTGCAATCTGATTTTCAGACTTGCAAAGGTTGAGAACTTGAACGTATTTGACATACTTTCTAAAGGAATTTTTCAAAATTATTTTAACCCATTTAAATACATATATTAAGGGGGTTTTCATTAAAATTTAAGATCATTTGGAGTTACGGATTAATCGAAATAAATTTTTCTAATCAGACTACAGTTTCTGGCAGATCTGCGCAATCTGACCACAAACGATTCTTGAAGGGGTTACAGGTTGAGTTTGTAGGACCTGCAAGGTACTACTAGAAGGAGGGGGGTTGAATAGTGGATGCGGAAAATTTTGTTTTTAAAATGATTTGATCCAAAAACCCAACTTCTGAAAACAGTTTCTGTTTTCAGGCCCTGTTTTGCAACGTTTGAAAAACTAGGTTACAAGCCTTCGAAAATTCCGCAATTTGGAGAGATTGTAGTATCAGATGTTTTGAGTATCTCCTAAAAGTTTTAGATCAAAATTCAACCTTAAACCCTTTGAAAAATCGTTTGTGGTCAGATTGCACAAATCTGCCAGAAACAGCAGTCTGATTTAAAAATTTTATTCTGATTAATCCGTGGCTCCAAATGGTTTGAAAATTTAATGACAAACCCCTTACTATATTTATTTAATTGTGTTGAAACAGTTTTGAAAAATTCATTTGGGATGTATGTCAAATTCGTTCAAGTTCTCAACCTGTGCAAGTCTGAAAAAATCAGATTACACTAGTCTCAGAACTATTAACGCTGGAATGACTTATACCTGTCCAAAAGGGTTGAAACTTACGCCAAATGAAACTTAAAACGTGTGTCTATGTTTTTGGAAAGTTTTGTGATTTTGAAAATTCGCTTGATATTTTTACTACAGCAATAAAAATGATGCACAGTGCTGAAAACTGAAAGTAAAATGCTGAAAGTAATAACACCGAGAATTTTATACTGGTTCGGTTAACACAACCTACTCCAGTCTTCGAGGACACCTTCCTCGGTTATCACTAAAAAATAACATCTTACCACAAAGGGTTGCTGGAGTTACACACCAACTCCAACCCTTTACAAACGATAAAAGCAATTCATCTTTCATGAATACCACCACCGAACGGATGAAGGATTGATCACACCCTGATCAACCTTTTATAAAAATGAGCGTGTATGGTGGTCTATACAAAGCCTATTCAATATATTTGAATATAAGAGCAATAGGCTTGAGAGAGAAGAAGAAAGAAAGGTAGAAGAAGAAGGTGGAATACACTTTTTGCACTTAAGAAAATATGAGAATCGTCTTGTGTTTGATTTGCTCTTCTTCTCTTCCTCTAATCTCAAAGTGGCCGCCCACTCTAGGGCTTTTCTTCCGCTTGGAAATTCTCATTTAAGTCCTTAGAAGAATTCCTTGTATAGATGTGACATCAACTTGCTTACTTGGCACCACTTGATTGTATGATTGTCTTGGCCTTGCTTACTTGGCACTCCTTGATTAGATGAGATTTGTCATCACTATATGATTGTATAAATCTAAGAATTATACTTAAAACATGTGCCAAATTATTCATAAAAACCTTGCCAAATATCACATAATCAATCCCACATAATTTGCAAAGAACATTGTCTCCATTTAATCCAAACATCGGCCATTACCTTTCAACACATGCTGAAATTTTTAGCATGTTGTAAATCTCAAGATCTTCAAATTATTACCATAATATTATCACATCAATCCCTTAAAATGGAGAGGCAAATTTATCACAATTAAGGTAAAATTTTTGGCCATATTAACACACACATGCTGAATTTTCAGCATGTGTTGTATTTGTGACATAGTTTGAAACATTACCTTGTGTAGCTCCCACCATTATGTCACTAACCTTGTGTAGTCCATTTTTGACCAATCAAGATGCCAACTAAGCTCCACATAAGCTCCATCAAGTCTGAGTAGGCGTGTGAATTGGGCTTGAACATGTGCTGAATTTATTTTTGTAAACTTTGTAAAATAATGCACAATAATTATACACATATGGTATATTCCAATTTGCCCTAATTTGAATATTCTAGAAGAATTTAATATATATTGAATATGTAAAAAGTGTCTCGATACATGTTACATGTCATGCCAAAAACGTTCCATGTTTTGTGTTCGTAGAAAACTGAATTTTCGACTTTTGTCGATTACACGCTTTTTTTCCAATTAAATTCAAACTTTTTTGCACATGTTATATATATTATGTCACACATAAAATACATAAAATAACTTGAATATTCAGCTCTAATGGCTGATTAGAAGTGGCGCCCCATGTGCTTAAAAAGATGAATTTGGAATTTCCACAATTTGACCTTAATTGGTGGTGAGTTGTGTGTGCCAACATGGAATGATTTTATGGCTGAGTGTACCATGTAAGCCACGAAATTTGTGGTTATTTTTAGAGTATATGGGCTGTCAATCTATTTATGGCAAATACGTGACACGTTGGCGAAGTTTCGGTAGTCGCCCGATACGACAATTTTTGGTTTACAACCTTGTAACGTGTCGTAATAATTTTGTCATCACCATGACTTATATCACATGACATAAGACCTGACTATACTCACAAATATGAGGTAAATATAGTGGTGTGACGTTGACGTATGTTAGTAAAATATATAACGTGTCGGTAGTACGTTGGAATATATGTGTATAGTGCCTTTTAAAAAGAAGTGAATATATATATATGTATATATATAAAAGGCGTGTGGTTTAAGAGGGAGAAGGAGACTTTCCATTTCCATGTTTGTTGCCTTTGTGCCTTCTCCAAATATTTCTCCATTTAATGAACTACTTAGTTCATTTAACTAAGTATTTCACTTAATGAACTAGTTTAGTTCATTAATGGTGGTACCTGAAAATAGTTCAAACACAACAAATGTTTTTCATTTGATGTAAGCTTTAAAGCTTCATGGCTTGTTAGTACGACAACATTATATATAAAGTATATAAGACAGGTTTGTTGCAAAAACGTGTCAAGTCATAAATGTGTCATGCATTTCTTTAGCACACGTTATTTAAATCATGTATTTTTGTGAATCACTCAAACCCTTTTTCTCAACAATCTCCCCCTTTTGATGATTTACAAAATAATCTTAGTACATGATTTAAATTTAATCGCTCTCCCTCTAATCGAGCACAAATTCAAATTTTGAATTTTGAATTCTCTCCTCTTTGATTTGTGCAATCAATCTCTCTCCCCCTTAAATCATGCATTCTCTCCCCTTTTATTTTGGAAATAAAATCAAAAGTGCATATAAGAAACAAGAAAAAAAAACTCATGCATTTCAATTTCGTTCTAAAGCTTATTCATTTAACTCTTTGCAAATGTCCCTTTTGGTATCCAAATTTAGGTGACTTTCTAGGTCTTTCAAAAGGTGAGAAAGAAGATGAAGATACAATATATTAGACGTTTGGTGCAAATCCATTTGGCCTTTGGCCGACAATGCCATCATGCACATAGTATGATCTTTGTTTTTGATAAGCATTTCGGTTTGTATGCACAGGGCGTGATCTAGATACATTTTTATGATATGGATTTCTCATATGCATCAATGGCTTCTTTTCATATTTGTACACCGCAAAATTATATCTCATATGATATAAAGATGAATCACGTTGAAATGACATAGGGGGTCTAGGCATCTTCTTAGGCGCCACATATGTCTTAGATGCATCTATTTTCTTAGATGGAATGAATTTGGTTGCCTTATTCAACTTCTCATTGTATCTTAATCTGGTTTTATCACTATCATGCTTTTGTGACAAAATGATGCGATTTAGCATGTTACTTTCTATGTCAAATTGTTTCATCATTTTCTCTAAATCCGTATTCCTTGATTTCAAATTTGAAATCTCGGATTTCATTTCATTGTTTTGTTTTGTTAATGATGTGACCTCTGATTTTAATGCATTGAATATTCAAGACGACTCTTCTTTTGAATCGTTTAATTGAGAAACAAGGTTCGTGTTAGAAGATTCTAACAACTTCTTGTCTTCAATTAATCGTTTCTTTTCTTTTGCAAGAGTCTTTGAGAACTTATGCAACTCTAAATATTGACTAAATAAATCATCATAAGAACATTCAGAATCAGAATCAGAGTCAGAAGATGCCTCATTTGATGCCTTAGATGTAAAGCATACTTGTACCTTTTCTTCTTCCGTATCGTCAGTTTCAGTCGGATGAATCACTCCAAGTGGAGGCTTTGAAGGCTCTTCTCCTTTGTTTAGGTTCTGAGACGAGCTTAGTTTTGATCCAATCATTGTCAAGGTATTTGTTCGTTTGTTTGTCCTTGTTCGGGCAGTCATATGACATGTGTCCAAGTTTCCCGCATTCATAGCACTTTATTTTTTCATTATTTTTATTTCTATGATCCTTAGATGAAGTAGGCTTATTTTTGTTTTTAATCGATTTTCTCAAGATCTTTCTTAATCTTTTAGCCATCGTGATTAAATCTTCATCATCGGAATCTATGTCACTATCATCTACGCGATCATAAGAGGTAGATGCGTATTCATTTGATTTAAACGCTATAGCCTTATCATTTTTAGAAATAGATTCAGAATTTCTTAAAGTGAGTTTGTTTTCATATACCTTTAATGATCTGATCAATTCCTCCATTTTTATCGATTTAGTGTCTTTACTTTCTTCGATTGCGGTGACTTTTAAATCCCATTTGGATAGGAGACTCCTTAACACCTTTTGAACCTTTTTCGGTGTAGAAAAAGCTTTGCCAAGAGACTCAAGAGAATTATAGATATTAGTTAATCGTAAATCCATGTCAACAATAGACTCACTTGACAATAATTTGAAAGACTCAAGTGTGGACATAAGCATATTAATCTTGGACTCCTTTACTTGGCTAGTCCCTTCATGTTTCATCTCAAGAATTCTCCACATTTCTTGAGCACTAGAGCAATTAGACACATAACTAGATTCGCTTTTACTTAGCCTATTTAAGAGTAATTGCATGGCTCTAGCATTCATGCTTAGTCTCTTTTTGTCATCGCTAGTATATTCTTGTTTTGGTTTTACAACCTCTAGTATGACACCATCTATAGTAGATAATTTTGAAGGAACAAATGGACCGTCTTCTATAACAGATCATATATCAATATCAATAGACATAAGAAAAAGCTTCATTCTTAATTTCCATTGAATAAAGGACTCACCATCAAAAAGAGGAGGCCTTTGACTAGACGTACTTTCTTGTTTGGTTTTGAACCTAGTGGTTGCCATCTCATTTAGATCGTTGGATCTTCTTGTTGTGAGTGTGTCTGTCTCTGATACCACTTGTAGGACCTGCAAGGAACCACTAGAAAGGGGTTGAATAGTGGGTGCAGAAAGTTTAGTTTTTAAAATGATTTGATCTAAAAACCCAACTTCTGAAAATAGTTTCTATTTTCAGGTCCTGTTTTGAAACGTTTGAAAAACTAAGTTACAAGGCTTCAAAAATTCTGAAATTTGGAGAGATTGTAGTCTCAGATGTTTTGAGTATCTCCCAAAATTTTCAGATCAAACTTCAACCTTAAACCCTTTGAAAAATTGTTTGTGGTCAGATTGCGCAAATCTGCCAGAAACAGTAGTCTGATTTGAAAACTTTATTCCGATTAATCCGTGGCTCCAAATAGTCTGAAAATTTAATGACAAACCCCTTACTATATGTATTTAATTGGGTTGAAATTTTTTTGAAAAATTCCTTTGGGATGTATGTCAAATTCGTTCAAGTTCTCAACCTTTGCAAGTCTAAAAATCACATTGCACTAGTCTCAGAAATATTGACGTTTGAATGACTTATACTTGTCTAAAAGGGTTGAAACTTGCGCCAAATGAAACTTAAAATGTTTGGCTATGTTTCTGGAAAGTTTTGTGATTTTGGAAATTCTTTTGATATTTTTACTACTGCAATGAAAATGATGTACAGTGCTGGAAACTGAAAGTAAAATGCTTAAAGTAATAACATCGAGAATTTTAAACTAGTTCGGTTAACACAACCTACTCCAGTCTTTGAGGATACCTTCCTCGGTTATCACTAAAAAAATAACACCTTACCACAAAGGGTTGCTCGAGTTAAACACCAACTCCAACCCTTTACAAACGATACAAGCAATCACACCTTTCACAAACACCACCACCGAACGGATGAAGGACTGATCACACCTTGATCAACCTTTTACAACAATGAGCTTGTATGGTGGTATATAAAAAGCCTATTCAATAAATTTGAATATAAGAGCAATAAACTTGTGAGAGAAGAAGAAAGAAAGGTAGAAGAAGAAGGTGGAAGACACTTTTTACACTTAAGAGAATATGAGAATTGTCTTGTGTTTGTTTTTCTCTCCTTGTCTTCCTTTTATCTCAAAGTGGCCGCCCACTCTAGGGCTTTTCTTCCCCTTGGAAATTCTCTTTTAAGTCATTCGAAGAATTCCTTGTATAGATATGACATCAACTTGCTTACTTGGCACCACTTGATTGGATGATTGTCTTGGCCTTGCTTACTTGACACTCCTTGATTGGATGAGATTTGTCATCACTTGATGATTGTACAAATCTAAGAATTACACTTAAAACATGTGCCAAATTATTCATAAAAACCTTGCAAAATATCACATAATCAATCCCACATAATTTGCAAAGAAAATTGTCTCCATTTAATCCAAAAACTCGGCCATCACCGTTCAACATATGCTGAAATTTTTAGCATGTGCTAAATCTCAAGATCTTCAAATTATTACATTATATTATCACATAAATCCCTTAAAAACGAAGAGACAAATTTATCACAATTAAGGTAAAATTTTCGGCCATATTAACACATACATGCTGAATTTTCAGCATGTGTTATATCTGTGACATAATTTGAAACATTACCTTGTGTAGCTCCCACCATTATGTCACTAACCTTGTGTAGTCCATTTTTGACCAATCAAGATGCCAACTAAGCTCTACATAAGCTCCATCAAGGCTGAGTAGGCATGTGAATTGAGCTTGAACATGTGCTGAATTTATTTTTGTAAACTTTGTAAAATAGTGCACAATAATTATACACATATGGTATATTCCAATCAACCCAAATTTGAATATTCTAGAACACTTTAATATGTATTGAATATGTAAAAAGTGTCTAGATACATGTTACATGTCATGCCAGAAACGTTCCATGTGTTGTGTTCGTAGAATACCGAATTTTCGAGTTTTGTCGATTACGCGATTTTTCTCCGATTAAATTCAAACTCTTTGCACATGTTATATATATTATGTCACACATAATATACATAAAATAACTTGAATATTCTGCTCTAATGGCTGATTAAGTGTGGCGCCCCATGTGCTTAAAAAGATGAATTTGGAATCTCCATAATTTGGCCTTAATTGGGGATGATTTGTGTGTGCCAACATGGAATGGTTTTATGGCTGAGTGTACCATGTAAGCCACAAAATTTGTGGTTCTTTTTAGAGTATATGGGCTGGCCATCTATTTATGGCAAGTGCGTGACGCATTGGCGAAATTTCGGTAGTCACTCGGTACGACAATTTTTGGTTTACAACCTTGTAACATGTCGTAATAATTTTGTCATCACCATGACTTATATCACATGATATAAGACCTGAATATACTCATAAATACGAGGTAAATATAGTGGTGTGACATTGACGTATGTTAGTAAAATATATAACGTGTCGGTAGTACGTTGAAATATATGTGTATAGTGCCTTTTAAAAAGAAGTGAATATATATATGTATATATATAAAAGGCGTGTGGTTTAAGAGGTAAAAGGAGACTTTCCATTTCCATGTTTGTTGTCTTTGTGCCTTCTCCAAATATTTCTCTATTTAATGAACTACGTAGTTCATTTAACTAAGTACTTCACTTAATGAACTAGTTTAGTTTATTAATGGTGGCACCTGAAAATAGTTCAAACATAACAAATGTTTGCCATTTGGTGTAAGCTTTGAAGCTTCATGGCTTGTTAGTACGGCAACATTATATATAAAGTATATAAGGCAGGTTTGTTGCAAAAACATGTCGAGTCATAAAATGTATCATGCATTTCTTTAGCACATGTTATTTAAATCATGCATTTTTGTGAATCACTCAAACCCTTTTTCTCAACAGAGTTTTGATATGAAATTTTTAGGAGATACTCAAAACATCTGAGATTAGAATCTCTCAAAATTTCAGAATTTTGGAAGGCCTGTAGCCTAGTTTTTCGAACGTTGCAAAACAAGACCCGAAAACAGAAACTGTTTTCAGAAGTTGGGTTTTTTGGTCAACACATTTTAAAAAGAAAATTTTCCGCATCCACTATTCAACCCCCCTTCTAGCGGTACCTTACAAGTCCTACAAGTGGTATCAGAACGCAGGCACACTCACAACAAGGAGATCCAACGATCTCAGTGAGATGACAACCACTAGCTTCAAAACCTAACAAGAAGGTATGTCAAGTCAAATGCCTCCTCTTTTTGATGGCGAGTCCTTTATTCAACGGAAACTTAGAATGAAACTTTTTCTTATGGCTATTGTATTGATCTATGGTTTATTATAGAAGATGGTCCATTTGTTCACACAAAATTATCTACTGTAGATGGTGTCACATTAGAGGTTGTAAAACCAGAACAAGAGTACACTAGTGATGACAAAAAGAGATTAAGTATGAATGCTAGAGCCATGCAATTACTTTTAAATGGGCTAAGTAAAAGTGAATCAAGTTACGCATCTAATTGCTCTAGTGCTCAAGAAATATGGAGAATTCTTGAGATAAAAATGAAGAGACTAGCCAAATAAAAGAGTCTAAGATTAATATGCTTATGTCCACACTTAGGTCTTTCAAATTATTGCCAAATGAGTCTATTGTTGATATGGATCTACGATTGTCTAACATCTATAATTTTCTTGAGTCTCTTGGCAAAGCTTTCTCTACGCAGGAAAAGGTCCAAAAGATACTGCGAAGTCTTCCATCCGAATGGGACGCTAAAGTCACAACAATAAAGGAGAGTAAAGAAACAAAATCAATAAAAATGGAGGAACTAATCGGATCGCTAAAGGTATACGAAAACAAACTTACATTAAGGAAATCGGAATCAACGTCAAAACAAGGTAAGACTATTGCTTTTAAATCAAATGAATACGTCTCTACTTCTTCCGATCACGTAGATGATAGTGATTCCGAATCAGACAATGATGATTTCATACTATTGGCTAAAGGTTTGAGAAAATTCATGAGAAAGTCATTTAAAAACAAACTTAAGGCTACTTCCACTAAAAGAAATAAAAATAAAACAAATGACAAGGATGTAAAGTGCTATGAATGCGGGAAACTTGGACACTTATCATATGACTGTCCTAACAAGGACAAACAAACAAACAAACACCTTGACAAGGATCGGATCAAAACTAGACTCGTCTTTGAACCTAAACAAAGGAGAAGAGCCTTCAAAGCCTCCACTTGAAGTGATTCATCTGACTCTGAGACTGAGGATATGGAAGAACAAACGACATAAGTATGCTTTACATCTAAGACATCAAACGAGGTATCTTCTGACTCTGATTCTGATTCTGAACCTTCTTATGATGATTTGTTTAGTCAATATTTAGAATTGCATAAATTCACGAAGACTTTTGCAAAAGAAAAGAAACGGTTAATTGAAGACAAGAAGTTGTTAGAATCATCTAACACAAGCCTTGTTTCTCAATTAAACGATTCAAAAGAAGAGTCGTCCAGCATAATTAACGTATTAAAATCAGAGGTCACATCATTAACAACACAAAACCATGAAATGAAATCCGAGATTTCAAATTTGAAATCAAGGAATGCGGATTTAGAGAAAATGGTGAAACAATTTGACACGGGAACAAACATGCTAGATCGCATCATTTCTTCATAAAAGCATGATAGTGACAAAACCGGACTAGGATACGAGTCACTAAACAAACCAACAAAATTCATTCCATCTAAGGAAATAGATGCATCTAAGACATATGTGGCACCTAAGAAGACTCCTAGACCTCCCTTAATGACATCTCATCGTCCTTCTTCTTCATATCATACGAGATATAATTATTTTGCATAAAGATATGAAAAGAAACCATTGATACATACACAACGATCATACAACAAAAATGCATTTAGATCACGCACTATGCACACTAACATAAAGTCATATCAAAAGCAAATATCATACTATATGCATGATGGGATTCTTGGTCAAAGGCCAAACACATTTGCCCCTAACATATATTATATTGCGTCTTCATCTCTTTTCTCACCTTTTGGAAGACCTAGAAAGGTCGCCCAAATTTAGGTACCAAAAGAGACATTTGCAAAGAGTTGAATAAATAACCCTTAAGAACGCACTCGCGATTGCAAACAGAATGGTGACTCAATGATGGTTTACTACAGCCAGCTGAAGAAACTGTGGGATGAGCTGAAAGACTATGATGACATCCCCATGTGCTCCTGCATTGGCTGCCGCTGCGACATGCGGCAGATCCTTGCCCGACGTAAGGAAACAGACCGAGTTCATCATTTTCTCATGGGACTCGATGATGTACCTTACAAAATGATGCACTCCTCTATTTTCAGTCAGGAACCTCTTCCCACCTTGACTCTTGTCTATCATATGATGGCTCAAGAGGAGCCTTGGTTCTATTTCACGGATATAGGAGCAGCGCAAACCAGCTGGCTTTGCACTCACGTCGGCGTAAAAGACAGGTGGAGACCACAAACCTCCCAAAGCATGAGTGGTGTGCCCATATTGCTGTCATAAAGGCCATGAAGCAAGTGGATGTTTTCAAATTATTGCATACCCAGACTGGTGGGGTGATCGACCGAAAGGACCACCCCACATCAAAGACACTATGGCCATGGCACGGCCGAGGCATTCAGCAGGGACTGTGCATATGTTGGCCGCCTAGAAACCCGTCCAGACACCACCTGATGCTGCGGTTGGTTCCTCAGAGGTATTGGCTGGACTATCTGAAGATGATCTGGGTGCTCTGCTTCGGACGCTCAGCACACGTAAAAACACGACAACTGAATGTCTCAGTGTTGAGTGTCCTGACCTTTCTTGGATTATTGACTCTGGAGCTTCCCATAACATGACAGGAAATTTAAATCTCCTACATGATTGTGTCGCTATTGCTCTATGCACAATTTGGCTGTCCGATGGAACAGAAACACAAGCACTTTAGCAAGGCGCTGCTTGTCAGAATACCCAATTGGTTTTGCATAAAGTTCTTTTTGTTCAACATCTGACCTACAATCAGTTGCCTTTTTCACAATTATTAAGACATGGTGAGTATACTGTTGAGTTTAATAACGATGGTTGTGTGATAGAGGACCGGAGTACCAAGACTCGGATTGAAGTAGGTGAGATGACTGATGGGTTATACTGGCTGCAGAAACCCACCTCAGCTCGCTATGTGCTCTCGAAGTGGTCTTGAATATGAAATTATGGTACAATCGTCTGGGACATCCGTCAAGTAGAGTGTTAAATTTATTGTTTAATTCAGCCCTTCTTCTCTCAATAAAATTAGTGATGTTCCTTGTGAAATATGTTTTCGAGCCAAACAAACCAAAAGACCATTTGATCTGAGTGATGCAATTGCAGAACAATGTTTTGATTTGATTCATTGTGATGTGTGGGGCCCCTATCGACATAAAACGTCGTGCGAGTCATCTTATTTTCTGACATTTGTAGACGGTGATTCTTGGGCTATTTATGTATATCTTTTGAAAACCAAATACCGTGTACCCAGAGTTGTAAAGCAATTTTTTGCTATAGTACAGACTCAGTTTGGACGAACCACTAAAACCTTCTGCAGTGATAATGACACATAATTGTCTACTAAGACCCTTCTTCGCAGATCATGGTGTGTTTCATCACACCTCTATCCAAGACACCCCACAAAAAAACAGGTGCCTCGAACGTGAACATCATCATATCCTTAACATGGCACACGTCCTGCATTTCCAAGCCAACTTACCATTGTTTTTCTGGGGGGAATGTGTCTTGAGGGCCGTCTATTTGATTAATCGAACTCCATCCCCTGTGCTCGGCGGTAAAACCCCTTACGAGAACGTTTTTGACAAACCACCGAGCTACTAGCACCTTCGTGTTTTTGGGAGCTTGTGTTATGTCCACAACAATCAAGGGCATGAAGATAAATTTCAATCAAGGAGCAACAAATACATATTTCCCGGATATCCCGTTGGCAAAAAATGATGGAACGTTTATGATTTGAAACTCGAGAAATTTTCATGTCCCGCAATATCAGCTTCGCCGAAACCTAATTCCCTTATGCCCTTCGCCAAAATACCTCAGCCTCACCAGCAGTCACCCCTCCTTTACCAACTACCCCCAACGCTGATGATGAGCCTGTGAATTTGGCTCAAGACCAACCCACTGAACTGCCCACTAATCATGTAGACCTTACCCTTCAAGTTGACTCCTTAACCATGACTGATCTACCGAGCTGCGTTGACTTGGCAGACCTATCCAGGATGAGCTCGGCAACTCAGCGCCGGCTGCACCTCCTTTGACTTCCACATCTTCACTTGGTCGTGGTCATCAACTCAAGCTCCTTCCTGCAAAATTTGCACACTATGGTCTCAATGCCACACAGTATAGCCCCTCGACTGACTCTACCACACCATCCTCTCCTTAGGTAATCTTTACTCTATCACCAACTTTCTTATTTCTCACTGATTTTCTTCGACCCATCGGGCCTTTCTTGCTCCTATCACTCTAAGTACAGAACCACAATCTTATTCACAAGATATCAATGATCCACAGTGGCGGGCAGCTATGCAAGAAGAGATCAAACTGCTTGAGGATAACTAAACTTGGGCACTTAACGATCTGTCCCCTAGGAAACATGCCATTTTTGCAAGTGGGTGTACAAAATCAAACATAACTCCGATGGCAGCATTTAAAAATATAAAGCTCGGTTAGTGGTTCATGGGAATCAACTGGTTGAAGGCATTGACAACACAGAAACTTTTGCTCCAACAGCTAAGATGGTGATCGTCCACGTTTTGCTCACTCTTGCGGCTGCCCAAAATTTATGTATGTTGCAGATGGATGTTCGCAATATATTTCTACATGGCGATCTCGATGAAGATGTTTACATGAAGCTTCTCCACGCTTTGCTGCACCCTCTTCCCAGAAAGTCTGTCGTCTTTGTAAATCCTTGTATGGTCTCAAACAAGCCCCTCGTTGTTAGTTTGCTAAGTTCTCTGATGCTCTTTGTGCTTATGGTTTTGTGCAGTCCTATTCTGACTACTCCTTATTTCGCTACATTACGCAAATATTCGAATCTATGTCCTAGTCTATGTCGATGATCTACTTCTTGTGGGAAATGCTGCATAGGCCATGACAGTGCTGAAGTCGTATCTCAGCACATGCTTTCATATGAAAAAATCTTGGGGCTGCTGAAGTATTTTCTCGGTTTGGAAGTTGCCCGCAGTCCAGTTGGCATCTTTGTTTCACAACAAAAATATGCTCTTGACATTATTTCTGACTGCGGATTATTAGGCGCCAAACCTATTCCTACTCCGTTAGAGCAGCAACATCGGTAAGCTCAGTCTGATAGCCATTTACTGGATGAGCCCTTGTCTTACCGTCAGTTTGTTGGCCGCTTGATTTATCTCTGCGTTACCCTTCATGAACTCTCTTATGTTGTTCACACTTTGGTGTAGTTCATGCATTATCTATGTCTTGACCATTGGCGAGCTGCATGGAAAGTTGTTTGTTATCTCAAAGGCAATATGGGTCAAGGCATCCCTTTTCCTTCGACATGCCCCCAACCGCATACTGTGACTCTGACTGGGCTAGCTGCTTCTTACTCGACGCTCGATTTTAGCATACTGCATAAAGCTGGGCAATGCGTTCATCTCTTGGAAAACCAAGAAACGTCACACTATCTCTCGTTCTTCGGCTGAGGTGGAATATCGGACCATGGCTTACGTTACCTGCGAGATCATGTGGCTTCTTGCTATGCTTCAGTTTTTTTGACATCTGACATGATGCTCCTGTTATTCTCTTGACTGACAGATAGTCCACGCTGCATCTTTCTCATAATCCGATGTATCAAGAACGGACCAAGCACATTGAAGTTGATTGTCATTTCCTTCGAGATGTTATACTGGCCGGTGACATTTGTCTTACACATGTGCTTACCCCTCATCAACGAGTATACCTCCTTACCAGGTCGCTGGGTACCCATAATTTTCATTATTTGATGTCCAAGTTGGACGTCTCCTATCTCCACGTGCCAACTTGAAAGGGGGGCTGGTGTTAGTGCAACACTGATCTGACCTTCAGCTGTGCTGAACTGCCTTGAACTGACTTGCCCTGCTTAGACCGGCCTGACCGATCGACCTGACCAGGTCGGCCGTGTGCTGTGCTGAACTGCCCTGAACTGACTTGCCTTTCTTGGACCGACCTGACTTGATCTGATCTGCTGATCTGGCTAAGCTCGGCAGATAGAGATTACGTGATTGTAGATATGATTGGATATGTTTATTAGTTAGGAGATTAGCATAATCTCATCAAATATTTGAAATTGATTGTATACATAAATGATAGGATTTGAGTTTATCTTTCTAGCTACAAGTTAGGAAGAGATGTCGTTTGTACTTCTATAAATTTGGATTGGTTGAATGAGAAAAGATAAGTTTTCGGTCGCCAACTTCTTTACATGTAACCACACATTTACTAGTATTTTTATTAAATATTAAACCTAATTTTATTGTAAGTTTTATCCAAAACTTAATCGAAATGCTTGCAAAAAGCTATATAATTTGCTATTGACATGTGATTGCAGGTTGTCGGCTCCTTCTACTTCTTCCTCTCTTTCTCCTCCCTGTCCCTTCCCATTCCCCTGCCTACCCACCTCCATCTCTCTCTTTTCTTCTTTCTCTCTTCTCCCTCCTCCCCTATCCCCAGCAGGCCGCCCCTTCCCCTTTCCCGCCACTAAACCCCACCAACACCCTTAGTGTCACACACTGTCACTTCGCAACACCACTAAAGTGTCTTGCGCCTTCTTCCTTCAACCACCTACAACCCCTCAAATGGAACTCATCTTTATCAAAATGGTCACTATCATTGAAGAAAATCCCATAGCCACGATCATCTTCCCTCTCCTAAGACACCAGCCAAGCATGCTTCAATTCAATGACAATAATTACGCTATTTGATTTAATTTCTCAAAAGACAAAAAACTGAATTCAACGATGGAGAGGGCCAATAAAGGATACAGGAGCCTGAAGGTGGCGGTTTGAGGGAGGCAGAAAGTGCTAGGGCTGAGGAAGGCAGGGCTGCGGGAGTGAATTGAAGACGACAGGGCTATGGGAGTGGAGGTTGAGGGCGGCGGAGATAAGGGAGGTAGGGCTTAGAGGGCTTAGGATGGCGGAAAAGGGAGAAGGGCAGGGGGAGGGGAGAGGGAGGAGAAAGAAGAAAGGAAGAAGAATATATAGGTGGGGCTGAAACAGATGGAGAAAGGGGGAGGGACGATGTTGCAGGAAGAGAGGGAGGAGGAGAAAATAAGGAAGAGATATATGGAGATGCAATCTGCAGTCACATGTCAACAGCATATCACCTGGTTTTTATGAGTATTTTGTAGAAGTTCCAGATAAAACTTATAATAAATTAGGTTTGGTTATTTTGTGGAAAAAATAGTAAATGTTTAGTTACAAAATACAATTACCACGGTAAAAAAAATATCTAAAAGGGCTTCAGCGATCTTCACGCTTGAGCATACAACCGGGTGGGATCACAGGAGGTAAGAAATGAGGTAAAAAATGAGGCCTCTAATCACGCGCTGCTACGTGTACAAGTAACTATTTTTTTTTAAAAAAAAATTTAAACTTCTTCCACATTTGTACACGTGGCAGCGCGTGATTGGAGGCCTCATTTTTTACCTCATTTCTTACCTCCTGTTATCCCAACCGGCATACAACTACATCATTCTCCTACCACATAACATATTAAGAAGTAAATAAGGGCATCTTTGGCTGGAATGGTGGCTTATTGCAAGTATAACAGCCTTCTATACATGGAATGTTGAATGTGTATCATGCATACAGTTTCGGGATGTGTGTGTACATATGTGTGTATATTATAAGTATATATGCTTACACACATATATATATATATGTGTAAGGATTTCGAATTAGGCACAATTATAAAAAGTAATTACACTTCATGTTATCAACTAATCAGAATGCCTACTCTTTGAACGTTTTAGGAAATTACTTTATTTTTCAGGATCTCATTAATATAACTCACTCTATAAATGATTACAAGTTTTGTCACTGTAAGTGGTTTGCTTCTCCTTTCTCGTTTACGATCTGTTTCATGATATAAGTTTCTAGCACTCACGGTCTTTCCTATTTTTCCTTTTCTTGACGCCTTCCTTCTTTAATTTAAACTCTTTTGTTAGACAATACTATTGAAACTACAATATTATTTTTCTGTTAATAAAACGCAAAAAACCAAAAACAGCAAAAACATATAGTTAGCAATAGTATTGCAAGTTCAGCTGAGAAGGAAACCAAACGTTCAACAACAAAATTGTTGTAGGGTACGACGTGAAATCATGATAGCCAATTAGATAGTTTAAATGGTATTTAAACCTTTATCATGCAATAACATTTCCTATTCTAATATTTTCTCTTAAAAGATCCTGTCAGTTTGACATTGGATGCCAAGTAGATTTTTTTTTTTTTTTTGAGAATATGCCAAGTAGATTTGAAAAGTATAAGTTAGGCATGGCCTAAAATCTAGATGTATAAAATATTTCGTAGGCAAACGTCTAACAAGAAAGGAATCTTTTCAAATGGAAGTAGAAAACAGATATTTTGACTTAGGTTGAGTTTTGAAACATTCCAGTAGGCAATAATGCCATCACCGTCTCAAGACTTTTCTTCGAATTGAAATGTCCAAACTCTCAATACTAACTGAGGTCTATTGACGTTTTTTATTTCGATCCTTGAATGTATCCAAGTCTAGTTAAATGCTTGCAACGGTTTCTGAAAGATCAGTTTATCAAATTATTTCTACGGTTTGGTAATTGAATACTGTATGTCACCTTGGCACTTCATGGAAAACGCATCTGGAAAAATTGAGCGGTTGCATTTTGAGGATGTGACATAATTTAACTAGAGTTGAAACCCGACAAAGAAGTTTTGAGTTCAACCTTCTGCATTTACAGAGCTCATCCAACTTAGCATAATGGTCTATTTACACACACCCATTTCCATATACATAATAATTGTTACTCTCTGTGTTTCAATTTCATAGTCCCTCTTTTGTTTGTCTCAAAATTATAGAGAAGAGACAAGAAAAAAATGTTTTAGTTTTAATAAAAACCCATTTTTATAACACTTTTAGAAGAAAACCAAATCTATATGCCACGGTTTTGTATATAGTTTTAATAAGAAAAACCCATTTTATCACATTTTTAAAAGAAAACCCAAATCTGTACACCATGGTTTTGTCAAAACCGTGGTATCCCATGGACGAAACCGTGCTGTGTCAAGTTGACTTTTGATATACTACGTTTTTGACAGAACCATAGTTTTCATAAAATGGAGGGGTGCCATGTTGGTTTTTGGCACAATGGTTTTGAACCTTGGAGCAACCTTGGTGTGCCACACCACAGTTGTCTATAAAAATCTCTTGTTTTTCACTTTAAATTTTTTCATAATTTTATGCAATAAAGTTCTGTCAGAATATGCGCACAATATGAAACACTCCTGGAGATAGAAATGTGATTTCTATCTCTTGTGAGTAATTTATTTATTGTAATCTATTTGTTATTTGTTTAATATAATTTATGCATGTAAATTATTGTTAGTTAATTGTTTTATTTGTATGAACATATAGTAGTATTTAATTATCGTTAGTTACTTGTTTTGATTGTATGAACACATATTTCTGTAGGATCTGCAAGGCACCACTAGAAGGGGGGATTGAATAGTGGGTGCGGAAAATTTGGTTTTTAAAATTGTTTTGATAAAAAAACCCAACTTCTTAAAACAGTTTCTGTTTTCAGGACCGGTTTTAAAACGTTTTGAAAACTAGGTTGCAGGTCTTCAAAAAATCTGAAAGTTGGAGAAAACTTAGCCTCAGATGTTATGAGTATCTCCTAAAAATTTCAGATTTAAATTCAACCTCTAACCCCTTGAAAATTCGTTGGAGGTCAGATTGTGCAAATCTACCAGGAACGGTAGACTGATTTGAAAAATTAATTCCTATTTGTACGTAACTCCAAATGCTCTGAAAATTTAATGACTAACCCCTTTATTAGTTTTATTTAAATGGGTTGAAACGGTTTTGAAAAATGCTTTTAGAAAGTTAGTCAAATATAATCAAAGTCTCTTCCTTTGCAAGCCTGAAAATTAGACTGCACTAACGTTTGAATGACTTATACTTGTCCAAAAGGGTTGAAACTTACGCCAAAAGAACCTTGAAACGTATGACTATGATTCTGGAAAGTTTCGTAATTTTTGAAATACGTTTACTATTTTTACCAACGTGATTAAAAACAATAAACATTGCTGAAAGTAAATAACACCAAGAATTTTATACTGGTTCGGTTATCAACAACCTACTCCAGTCTTCGAGGACACCTTCCTCGGTTCACACTAATCACACAACATAAAAACACCTTACCACAGGGTTGATGGAGTTACACACCAACTCCAACCCTTTACAAACCTTGTATGTTGAATACAATGCACACGAACACCACCACATTGCAAGTCTAAGATTGATCACACTTTGATCAATCTTTTACAATGATAAAAGAATATGTGGTAGTCTAGATGAAGCCTATTCAAGTATATGAGTGTAAGTACAATAGGCTTTTAGGAAGAAAAAAGAAAGAGAGTGTAGAAGAAGGAGGCCAAAACGCTTTTGATCTTTTGATTTTCAAGACTTGTTCTTGTTTTTGTTTTGCTCTTCCTCCTTCCTTTTTAACTTGAGTTGGCCGCCCCCTATGCTCCTCTTCCCTTCTTGAAAATTATCTTTTAAGTCCTTGGAAGAGTATATGGCATCATTGTGACATGTCTTTGCTTACTTGGCATCTTCTCATTGGATGATCATCAAGCTCTTGCTTACTTGACACTCATTGATTGGTTGGATGTTGTCATCACTTGATGACTAGACAAATCTGAGAATAACACTTAAAACATGTGTCAAAATCATCATAAAATAGTTACCATAACTCCCAAGATCATCACATAAAATTTGCAAGACAATTTTCTCCAAAAGGTATGCAAAAAATCGGACATAATGAGTCTTGCGCATGCTGAAATTTCAGCATGTGTAACATTCACATTTTGTTCAAAATATTGCCTATTTTGTATTGATTTAATCCAAGAAATCAAAAGATAATTCAATCACCATTTAGTATACAATATTCTCATCTTTTATGGAATGAAAATTAGACAACAATGTGGCCAATATTTCGGCCACTATACATTCACACACATGCTGAAATTTTCAGCATGTGTGGTATTCAAATACATCACCACTTTAATTCCATAACTTATTCAAAATACTTCCAAATTGTCTTCCAATTAATCCACCTTAATCAAGAGACAAAATATGACTCATAATGTCATTAAAATCGTCCCGCCATTGTGCACATGCTGAAATTTTCAGCATGTGTTACAAATGTGACATAAGTTTGAAATGTTACCAATCAAAATGCCAACAAAGCTCCACATATGCTCCAATTCAGCTGGTTTCGGCGTGTGACACATAATGTACATGTGCTGAATTTTATTTTTGTAAACTTTGTAAAATAGTGCACATTTAATTATATACACATGGTATATTCCAATCAGCCCTTAATTTAATTTTCTAGAACACTTTGAGATGTATGAGATATTTAAAAGTGTCTAGATACATGTTATATGATATGCCAAAAAACGTTCCATGTGTCGTGTACGTAGAAAACCGAATTTTCGATGTTTATTGATTACCCGATTTTTTTCTAATTAAATTCCAACTTTTTGCACATGTTATATATATTATGTTACACATAATATATATAAATTAACCTTTAATATTCAGCACTTAGGCTGATTAAAATGGCGCCCAAAACATGTGACAAAATTGAAATTGGAATCTCCATAATTTGACCTTAATGTGGGGTGATTTGTGTGTGCCAACATGGAATGATTTTATGGCTGCACATACCATTTGAGCCACGAAATTTATGGCTATTTTTGAAGTGTAGGGGTTGTCCATCTATTTATGGCAAGTCCATGACACGTTGGCGAAGTTTCGGTATTCGTCCGATACGACAATTTTTGGTTTAGAATCTTTTAACGTGTCGTACTAAATTTGTCATCACCATGACTTATATCATAGGGATAATTACCTTTACCTCCCCTGTGGTTTGACTAATTCGCCAAAAATTTCCATGTGTTTTGAAAATAGACCTTTACCTCCCCTCTAGTTTGGGTTAAAGTGACTTCCGGCCAACTCCGTTCAAACCATAGGGGTCTGTGTTGATCGAAAACCTCTTTAACCCAAACTAAAGGGGAGGCAAAATTCTATTTAGCCAAACCACAGGAAAAGTTTTGGCGAATTAGCCAAACCACAGGGGAGGTAAGGGTAATTGTCTCGAATTATTAACTTTTAAAACTATTGCTCACTAGCTCCTCCACTTTAGAGGGTACTTTTCATCGAATTTTGTTTTGGTCTCAACCTAGCTACCCTCCATTGGTTAAACCTGTGCTTGTGACATTGAGGTCACGGATTCGAGCCGCGGAAATAGCCTCTTGCATAAAGTATAGAGTAAGATTGCATACATCAGATCACAAAGCGATCCGGTCCTTCTCCAGACCATGTGCAAACGCGGAAGACTGGTGCAGCGAGAACGACGTTTTATAGACCAATTATCAGCCGCTTTTTAGGAGAATGCCCAGTCAATGTCCCATTATCCTTGTTCACTTTCATGTCTGATAAACTATTGACAGCGTATATGTTATTCTGTTCACTTTAACTTTTTTGTTATATATATAATCTCTACATGTTAAATTATTAACATGTATTTCTGAAATTCATGGAGTATGTAGTAAGATTTGTGCTCAACTCAACACGAAGCAATCAAACAAAGCTAATGTGATGGCCACGTGAAAAGAATAGCAACACTGTTGTATATGTATCATCGTACATCTTTCTGTCCAGAATATTTGCTTCCTTCCAATGGGTGCATGCCACCACATCATGAGTTGGCAACCCATTTATGAGCTTTTTGCATGGGTTGTGGACCTATGGATTTTTGTTACATAATGTTTTACAATGTGCGTTATGAATTTGACTACATTCTTAGTTTTTTTCATTTAGGAGTCATCAAATCGGGGTAGTAAAATTTGTCGTGGTACACATTGATATTGATGGAAAGAAAATAAGAGTCGTAACATTTTCATACTGGTATTATAATGCATGTATTATTATTTTTATTTTATTTCATAAAATAATATAATATGATATATGGAAAAATCAACTGTGACAATATTTTTAAGGGATAATTACCTTTACCTCCCCTGTGGTTTGGCTAAATAGACTTTTACCTCCCCTCTAGTTTGGGTTAAAGTGGTTTCCGGCCAACACAACCCCCTATGGTTTGGACGGAGTTCGCCGGAAACCACTTTAACCCAAACTAGAGGGGAGGTAAAGGTCTATTTTCAAAACACAGAGAAATTTTTGGCGAATTAGCCAAACCACAGGAGAGATAAAGGTAATTTTCCCTATATCATATGGTATAAGACCTGAATATACTTATAAATATGAGTTAAGTATAGTGGTGTGACGTTAACATACGTATGTAGAATATATAACATGTCGGTAGTACGTTGGAATAAATGTGTATGTGCCTTTTAAAAAAAATCTGAAAATATATATATATATATATATATATATATATATGGTAATGGCGTGTGATATATGTGTGGAGAGGAGAGTGGAAGACTTTTCTTTATTCACCTTGTTGCCTTTGTGCCTTTTCTAAATATTGCTTCCTTTAATGAACTACTTAGTTTAATTAACTAAGTACTTCACTTAATGAACTAGTTTAGTTCATTAATGGTGGCACCTGAAAATAGTTCAAACCCAACAAATGTTTTCCATTTGATGTAAGCTTTAAAGCTTTATGGCTCGTTAGTACGGTAACATTATATATGAACTATATAAGGCAACTTTCATGCAAAAACGTGTCATGTCATAAATCAAGTCATGCATTTCTTTAGTTCACGTTTTTTAGATCATGCATTTTGAAATCACTCAAGCCCCTTTTTCTCAACAATTTCTATTTAATTATTGTTATTTATTTGTTTCGATTGCATGAATGTATAATAGTATTTAATTATTGTTATGTGCTTGTTTTGTTTGGCTGAACTTGTATTTAATTAGTGTTAGGGATAATTACCTTTACCTTCCCTGTTGTTTGGCTAATTCGCCAAAAATTTCCCTATGTTTTGAAAATAGACCTTTACCTCCCCTCTAGTTTGGGTTAAAGTGATTTCCGGCCAACTCTGTTCAAACCATAGGGGTCTGTGTTGGCCAGAAACCACTTTAGCCCCAAACTAAAGGTGAGGTAAAAGTCTATTTAGCCAAACCACAGGAAACTTTTTGGCGAATTAGCCAAACCACAGGGGAGATAAATGTAATTATCTCGAATTATTAACTTTTAAAACTACTGCTCACTAGCTCCTCCACTTTAGAGGGTACTTTTCATTGACTTTTGTTTTGTTCTCAACCTAGCTACCCTCCATTGGTTAAACCTGCGCTTGTGACATTGAGGTCACTGATTCGAGCCGCGGAAATAGCATCTAGCATAAAGTATAGAGTAAGACTGCATACATCAGATCGCGAAGCGATCTGGCTCTTCTCCAGACCCTGTGCAAACGCGGAAGACTGGTGCAGCGAGAACGACATTTTATAGACCAATTATCAGCCGCTTTTTAGGAGAATGCCCAGTCAATGTCCCATTATCCTTGTTCACTTTCATGTTTGATAAACTATTGACAGCGTATCTATTATTCTGTTCACTTTAACTTTTTTGTTATATATGTAATCTCTACATGTTAAATTATTAACATGTATTTCTGAAATTCATGGAGTATGTAGTAAGATTTGTGCTCAACTCAACACGAAGCAATCAAACAAAGCTAATGTGATGGCCACGTGAAAAGAATAGCAACACTGTTGTATATATATCATCGTACATCTTCCAGTCCAGAATATTTGTTTCCTTCCAATGGGTGCATGCCACCACATCATGAGTTGGCAACCTATTTATGAGCTTTTTGCATGGGTTGTGGACATATGGATTTTTGTTACATAATGTTTTACTATGTGCATTCTGAATTTGACTACATTCTTAGCTTTATTCACCTAGGAGTTATCAAATCGTGGCAGTAAAATTTGTCGTGGTACACATTGATATTGATGGAAAGAAAATAAGAGTCGTAACATTTTGTATATTGGTATTATAATGCATGTATTATTATTTTTATTTTATTTTATAAAATAATGTAATACGATATATTGAAAAATCAACTGTGGCAATATTTTTAAGGGATAATTACCTTTACCTCCCCTTTGTTTTGGCTAAATAGACTTTTACCTCCCCTCTAGTTTGGGTTAAAGTGGTTTCCGGCCAACACAACCCCCTATGGTTTGGACGGAGTTCGCAGGAAACCACTTTAACCGAAACTAGAGGGGAGGTAGAGGTCTATTTTCAAAATACAGGGAAATTTTTGGCGAATTAGCCAAACCACATGGGAGGTAAAGGTAATTTTCCCTTAGTGTTATTTAGTTGCTTTGATTTCATGATGTAATTTATTTAATTTGTACTATTTATTTATCTATTTTAATGTATGTATTTCATTTAATTTATGTTAATTACATTGTATTTGTGTTTAATACATTATTACATATTTAGGTTAAGTTATGGCATCCTGTGCTATAGTAGTGGTGTTGTTGGCGAGTTGAGGCCGGAGATAAGGGATTGTTGATGCTGTAGGATGAGCATAAGACCCTCCATCTTTGGAGTAACACTAGGTACAACGCGCAGGATGTGGTGAAGACATTGTCCTTTTATAGGAATCCGATTGTCTCTGATAATTACAGGGCGCATATAGAACATGTGGGGCTATGGGGAGTATTACGGTGTAGAAAGGTTACGATAGATCAAAGTTTGGTTACCGCATTGGTGGAGAGGTGAAGACAGGAGACCCACTCATTTCGCGTATCTATTGACGAGGCCACTATTACGCTATAGGATGTAGGAGTCTTATTTGGCCTTTGCATCGACGGTGAGAGTCTTACTGGTTGAGAACCCACATATACTGCACCACAGTGGCACCGGTTGTGTACTGAGTTCCTTGGATGAACTTTGGGCATGCTGGATATATCAGGCAACCGTGTAGCACAGAAGTAGTTAATGGAGTGGTTTACTGAGAACAGGCTAATGAAACACCGATCCAATGAACAGATTCAGTAGAGGTCTAGGGCATATATCTTCTCACTTCTGACAGGTTTATGATGTTACAAATCTACTCATTCATGTCTATTGGTGTACCTGTATATACTTCAGGACTTTCCCGGTGCACGTAGATAATCCTAGGGAAGGGCAGTTGTTGCGTGTTTGTATCTAAATCCATGCAAGGATACCGTTGCAAAGACGAAGAGTTATCAGATTGCAGAGTCAGTACAGTTGCTGCAGTTTTAGATATGAGATCAATTTGCTATATTTGGTCCTCGACGCATTGGAAGCAGCTATATATGATGCCTGATGCACTCTGTGCAGGCTAGTGGCTTAGTAAAATGTAGCTTCTCGGAGGTTCTCCGACATATAAAAGATGATACACTAGATCATCTCGACAGTCTAATGGAGGGAGATTTTATGTGGATGCCTTACGATCCTGATGTGCTAGAAGGCTTGCCATGTGTGTGCACCCAGGATACTCATCTATGGACTGCTCAGGTGTCACTGGTACTACGACACATTGTTGAGCATCACTTCCCTCACAGAGTGATGAAAAGGTTTTGGTTGATGCAGGAGGTGCCGCCTAGGCACATCGATATGGGGTTGCGCTGCATCTGATGGTGAAGAGGGTAGTGAATGCTTTTGGCTTTTTCAATCACGCTGTTGTTGACCACTATCTGATAAAGCTAGAGCGTGATCTAGAACAGGCAGAGACGTACATATAGCATCTTAGGGGTCGATATGCCGCCACCACATTTGCTGTCATAGTCTCAGCTGACAGAAGGACTAGTTCCACTCGGATGTACTACAGTTGCCTAGCGACCTAGACATGGGAAGCGTTGTGCAACTGGTGAGTTTCGCTTAGATGTATATTGTATTTGGATTGTGTCTATAAAATTTTATATATATACACTCTTTTGTTCACTTTTGATTTATTTTTATTTTATAATACTCTATTCCGGTTTTACTTTTTTTTGTATTTGCGATGTTTTACCTCCAAAATTGAAATCTATTTTTACAGAAAATAGGCATTGAAACGCCCGTAAAAAAATTAAAATGTTACTAAGTTGTCATTTTACCGTAATAGATTTTAAAAAATTTATTTAGTGACAATATGTTACGTTCCATTGGAAATACGAATTGAGACAACTGTAAAAAACTTATTTTGTTATTGAAGAAGTAATGTTTTCTTTTTTTTTTTTTTAAAAAAAAGTTGGCATGGGCTATGGTTTTTTCAAACTATCTTGTGTTACAAGTCAAAATGGCGCACCATGGTTTTGTCAAAATCGTGCTCTATGACATAATACGACTTTGACAAAACCATAGTGTATAGGTTTGGTTTTTCTTCTAAATATGGGATAAAAATGATTTTTCTTATTACAACTTATATATTTTCTTGCCTCTTCTCCAAAATTATGTTCACTTCCTAATTTTGCTTTATCAACTTATTGCACTGTCTCTAAATTACCTGTACAATTAATAAGAAGAGTTAACCATATATTTTATTAAATTATTATTTCAAAAGTTGCACAAAACTTCAAAAATTACGGTTTTTACCCAAATCTTATTAATTTGTTACACTGAAAACCTATTTTTGTCATTCAATTGTCACTAATTTGACTATCAAATCGTCGTTAATTATACAACCACGCAACATCCGCTATTAAGACCAAAAAATAGGAGATGTTATTGTCAGAGAGGACCATGTACTACGTACGAACCGAGGGTGGATAATCCTTTGGTCAGTTACTGGACACACGTACTATATACGAATCGAGGGTGGATAAGCCTTTGGTCAGTCACTGGACACACGAAAAATTAGACTTTCAGCGCGATATATTAATTGTCTATTTCATCCCAAAATACTCTTAATTGGTGCACAAGAAAAGGGAAGAGTTTAACTCATATACAAGTCGCATCAGACTTAATAGAAATTCAGACCGATTGAAGTTGTGTCCATGAAAGTGCAATTCATTTTCATCGATTTATCAGTGGATATATTTTATATTTGTCTTGTAAATGGAAGATATTGTGATTATCTTTGTTAAGATTAATATTGAACACTGATGTGATTGGAGGATTTGATTTTTTTGTTAAGATTAGTGTTGACCACTGATGTGATTGTTGGATTTGATTATTTTGTATGAAATTTTTTGAGAAATGGAAGGATATAAATGTTGATGATTTGGTATTTAAGTATTGCATCGATGAATATGATAACTGTTGTTTGACGAACAATGGGATTACATGAACACGTGTTTGGTAGATAGAATGATGCATAAGGGTTTGATGTGTTGGATGCATATTCGATGAGTGGGTTTAGTAGCAGTTCTCGAATTAGCAGAGCAGAATGTCTTCAAGAGGATCGAGGTGGTGATCAAAGATTTTTTGGTTGTAGGTAAGTGAAAACCGTAATACGTTAACACATATGTGGAGTGCAACCATAATACGGCCAATGTTTTTGTAGGCTATAACCATGATGCGGATGAAACTATATGCAATGATCAAAGCTTTTTTCTACGATCAAGCTATACCCCTAATACGGTTAGCAACAACACTGATTGTCACGATAAAGATGGTGAGTGTCTGTCCAATCACTACTGTAAAAATGGAGATCAGGATTAGCATGTACGTACTAGTGGATTTTCTATGTTAGAAGTGGATTTCAACATTGAATGGATAGTCAGTGCATGATATATGTCTGAAACTAGTGCACGATATATGTCCGGAACTGTAGCAACATGTTTTGCTATCAAACAATTAGGGCACATTGATTAAAAGGCAGAGACAGGTGTTCTATGCAGGTTTGAATGATTGCCTGGAGTGCCTTACCAAATACTAATGCAAGCTAGGTTTTGACTATTATTTTGAAAGAAATGACAAGGTTAAGTCTTATTTCATGTGTAAAGAAAAAGTATAGGAGAGGTTTGATTGGAAAATCAGAGCCACAATATCTAAGCTCGAAGGTTACTATAACATCATTGCGGAAAATGTTGCAAAAACAATGAACAAAATCAAACAAACAACAAATTAAATCATATTCGAATGGAAACAAATCTGAAGAACACAAAGTAGATAGAATTCAAAGTGTATTGCACAAATCCAATTGAATTGTTATTCAAAGCATAACACTTGGGAATCGTTTTGTAAGATTAACGAATACAGTCAATTGAATTTACAATAAAGGACATCAGTTATAACGAATTCAGCACAGGCTCCAAGGGTAATCTTGTCGTTTCACCGTATTTATAAATTTTCCCGCTCACATCCTTCTTCCTCCTCCGTTTCCTTCACAACATGTTGTTGGCTCGCATCTTCACGCGTCAGTTGCTGCTGATCCTGAAGTTCCTTCCACGTTCAACCAATCACATTCTTTGGAATGTTTGTCTACCTTTCGTGGTGCACAATTGCCATTCCTAACCGTTTTCTCTTCAGCAAGTTCTCACCATATCTTCAAGGTGTTGGACACCTATTCACGTGCTGCTTACCTGCCTTCAGCAGGTTGCTTCTCCACCATTCCAACATCCTTCCTCAAGCTTTGCTCGAAGTAAATGTTACATATTCCAAAAGCCTAGATCATTCATTCTAACCTCCTCACGTCCAGGACTTTGTAAATATATCTGCCAATTGGAACTCCGTTCTTACTGGCATTAATTTGATGATGCCTTCCTGTATCTTGTCTCTTGTAACGTGGCAATCAATTTCAATGTGTTTCGTGCGTTCATGAAACATTGGATTCTCTGAAATGTGCATAGCACTCTTGCTGTCACAAAACACCGCTATAGGTATATGTTTCTTCATCTTCAGCTCTGCTGCCAGATACAAAATCCATTGAACCTCACATGTCAAGCTATCCATGGCTCTATACTCTGCCTTTGCTGATGATTTTGACACTATAGTCTGCTTCTTTGTCTTCCATGATACTAGAGCATCCCCAAGGAATACACAATAACATGTCACAGATCTTCTAGTCTCAAAGCATCCAACCCAATCTGAATCTACAAATGCCTGTAATCTGAGTTGGCTTCGTACGGGAAACATCAATCCTTGTCCAACACTCCCTTTCAGATACCTCAGCAACCTATGTGCAGACCTCATATGGTTGATGGTTGGACAATCCAAGAATTGACTTATTTGTTGTACAGGAAATGCAATATCAGGTCTTGTGATTGTCAAGTAAATCAACTTTCCAATTAGGCTTCTGTAACTTCCCACTTCAGTCAATAAGTCAGAATCACCATGTGTCAACTTTAGGTTTGTGTCCATAGGGCTCTTTGCAAGTTTTGATTCCAGAAATCCAGTGGTCTCTAATAGTTCCAAGGTGTATTTTCTTTGATTGATGAAGAGCCCTCCTGTGACCTGGCTACTTCTATACCCAAGAAGTACCTAAGGTCACCCAGGTCTTTAATTCTGAAGGTTGTGTCAAGTTGCCTTTCCTGGATGGCCTGTGAATCAGAACAGACAAGGATCATGTCATCCACATATACTAGAAGGATTAATAAGTGACTGGGGTTATGTTTGAGGAACAATGCATAGTCATTTTTGGATTGTGTAAATCTTGCTTCCAGTAGGAACTTTATCAACTTAGCATTCCATTCTCTATTTGCTTGGTTTAATCCATATGAGGATTTCTAAAGCTTACAAACCATGTTGGGCTGAAAAAGTGTGAGACCTGGGGGTGGCACCATGTATATCTCATCATGGAGATCTCCATATAAAAAAGCATTGCTGATGTCTAGTTGTAGGCACCAACCCTTGCTAGCTGCAAGTGCTAGAACTACTCTGACAGTAGTCATCTTTGCCATTGGAGAAATGTGTCCTGGTAGTATATCTCCTCATGGAGATCTCCATATAAAAAGTCTGTTCCATCAGATTTGTGCTTAACTTTGTACACCCATTTGCATCCAATGGGCTATTAACCTACAGGTAGAGGCATTACAGTCCAAGTGTGGTTAGCTTCTAATGCAGCTAGCTCAGTCTGCATGGCCTCTTGCCAACCTGGAGAGCTGGCTGCTTCAACATAAGAAGTATGTTCAATATGCATGTTAGGATTTAATACAAAGGTCTTATACTGAGGTGACATGGCTTGGTATGTGAAGCATTCATGAAGAGAGTGAGGTGAAGTGTAATGAATTGATTCAGGGGTGTGTATTAGTGTTTGAGAATTGCAGCAGTAATCTTCTAATCTGACAGGTGGCCTTCTGGTTCTTGTAAGTCTAGGTGAGTGATGGAGTGGAAGACAGATATCAATGCTTGTAATTGGTTTAGGATCACCTTGTGGAATATATGTGTCAGAAGTAGAATCAGCTGATGAAGGTGGTGATATAGATGGGGTTATTCTATGGTTGTTTTGTGCTGTGGGAGAAAAGTTTGTAGGAGGAGACTCTGGTAGTGTTTGGTTGTTAGGCACAGCTGGATCAGGTGTTAGTGTAGCAGAAGGATCATGGTTAGGTATGACTGAAGGTGTAATTTCTGAAGAAGGGGGTGACATATAAGTATTGGTTGGTGATGAAGAATCCATGGACAAAGGGAAAACAGATTCATGGAACTCAACATCCCTAGATATAAGAAATTTTTTTGTAGAGAGGTCTTGGAGAATGTATCCCTTTGTGGTATAAGACAACCCAAGAAAAATACATGGTCTTGATCTAGGGGCAATTTTTTCTTTGTGAGGTCTGGTATCCAAGGCAAAGGCTAAGCATCCAAATACCTTGAGGTGTTGGTACTGAGGAGGTTTATGATAGAGAAGCTCATATTGGGGTTCTCTGTTGAATGACTGGAGATGGAATCAGATTGATAAGGAAGGCTGCGTGTTGGACACAAAAGCCTAGTACTTTGTGGGTATACTTGCATTAACCTTTAGAGATCTTGCCACTGTCAATATGGTTGTTGCTTTCTCTTAACTAAACTATTCTGCTGTGGTGTATAAACACAGCTAGTTTAATGTACAATTCTAGCTGAGGCATAAAATGAGTCAATTTTGAACTCTAATCCATTATCAGAACGTATGACTTTCACATTGGAATCAAACTGGACCTTAGCAATAATACAGAAATTTTGTATAATGCCTTTTGCCTCTAATTTGTTTTTCATCAAATACAACCGAAAAAATCTGCTATAATCATCAACAATAGTAAGAAAGTATCTTTGATGAAACAATGTGGGTATTTATATGGCCATATGTCTACATGTGTTAATGAAAAGGGAGTTTTGGATACAGAATGGGATAAAGGGAATGGTAAGCATTTTTATTTGGCTAAGGGGCAAATGGTACAAGAGGATTTCTGACTAGGGACTACTATAGATGAATCTAACTTCTGGATTTGTTTCATCATGGCCTCAGAAGGGTGGCCTAATCTTGAATGCCATAGCATGTCATCTTAGTGTGGTCCAGGCTCAAATGGTGCTTTCACCACTGAATTCACCTTCATGTTCTGAATTCTTGAATCATTATTCATCAGACTGAGTTTAGGATTGTCATGCAAATAGTACAGCCCCTCTAACAACTTCAGTTGAACCAATCATCTTCATGGTTTTCTGCTCATAGATTATACAGTAGTTAGAACTGAAATACAGTGACACATTGTTCACTGATGTGAGCTTTCAGAGAGACACCAGATCGAAGGTGAATGAAGGTATGTAAAACACATTGTCAATGATGAGAACGGTATTAAGAGTCACTGTGCCAACTTGTGTGACCTTAACTAATTGGTTGTTAGGCAATTTGAATTTCAGGCTAGTGACAGGTTTATAAGAATCAAACAAGGAAAGAGAACAACAGATATGGTCTGTGGCACATGAGTCTAAAATCTATGTATTAACATACTTACATGATACATTACCTGCCATCTTACCTGAAGTGTCCTGCTGCACAACTGACATCACATCATGTCCCTCCTCATTAGCATCAACAGAGACCATCATGGTTTTGGATCCTTTCCTTTGGTGATCATGTAATAACCCAATCATCTGATTGTATTGCTCCTGGGTAAGCATATGTGACATCTGAGGGAAAGAATCTTGTTGAGGCTGTGAACATGCAATTGGCTTAGCATAATCAGAGTCTATGTGGTAATTAGGGTCTCCCTGACCATCATCTTCTTGGTCATTTCCAACACAGTTTATCTGTGACCTAGGTTTAAAACCTGGTGGAAAGCCATGTAGCTTGTAGCATCTGTCAACTGTGTGACCAGTCCAACCACAATGGCTACATATGGGCTTCTCGGAACCGTCAACTCCCATCCTTTGTGGGTTAACTCCTCTCCTAAAACCTCCTCCTCTTGGCTTATTCCTACAACTCTATAACCCATACTTTGAGGCCTAGGACCAGTGTGAGCGTAAGCATTCAAACTCTGACACACATTTCTAACACTTAAAGCAAAAGAAGGATTGTTAGTAAAATTGTTGTGTTGACCGCTGTAAACAATTTTCCTTTCATTTTTTATTGCCATGGCAAAGGCAGTATTTATGTCTGGTAAAGGACAAATCAAAAGTACTTGTGATTTTACTGCTTCATATTCATCCGATAAGCCTTTCAAGAATTTTATAACGAAATTATTTTCAACAAACTTAGTTACTTGAGCAGAAATATTACAGTTACATATACCACACCTACACGCAGGAACTAACCTCAATGCTGTTAGTTCTTCCCAAACTACCTTAAGCTTGGTGTAATATTCTATTACTGACAGAGTTTCTTGCCTAACACCATAAAATTCTTCCAGTAAATCTGATAAATGAAATGCATCGATATTTCCATACCTCAATTTCAAATCCTTCAATATATCCACTGTATCATCAATCCACATAACACTTTGGGCAATAGGAGGTATAACCAAGTTTCTGATCCAAGAAACTACTATGTTGTTGGCCTTGAGCCAACTGGTGTATTTACGATCATTCTGCACTGGCTTATCAATGGTACCATCTACAAAGCCAATCTTATTCTTGGATTCCAGAACACGTCTGATGGTACGACACCATCCATGGTAATTATGCGAATCAAGTAGCGGCTAGGAAAGGACAAGCAAATGTGAATCACTCGGATGCACATATAAAGGATCCTCAGTTGGATCAACAACACCAGGAGGATTTGACGAAGAAGAAGCCATTCTCATTGATCAATGTTTACAGATCTTCAAAGATAAACAAGAAATTGGTCAAGAATCAATTGATGATTCGATGTCGCTCTGATACCATGCGGAAAATGTTGCAAAAACAATGAACAAATTCAAACAAACAACAAATCAAATCATATTCGAATGGAAGCAAAAGTGAAGAACACAAAGTAGAGAGAATTCAAGGTGTATTGCACAAATCCAATTGAATTGTTATTCAAAGCATACAGTTGGGAACCGTTTTGTAAGGCTAATGAATGCAGTCCATTGAATTTGCAAGAAAGGACAGCGGTTATAACAAAATCAGCACAGGCTCCAAGGGTAATCTTATCCTTTCACCGTATTTATAAATTTTCCTGCGCACATCCTTCTTCCTCCTCCGTTTCCTTCACAACGCGTTGCTGACTCGTATCTTCACGCGTCAGTTGCTGCTGATCCTGAAGTTCCTTCCACGTTCAACCAATCACATTCTTTGGAATATTTGTCTACCTTTCATGGTGCATAATTGCCATTCCCAACCGTTTTCTTTTCAGTGAGTTCTCACTATTTCTTCAAGGTGTTCGACACCTGTTCACGCGCTGCTTACCTGCCTTCAGCAGGTTGCTTCTCCACCATTTCAGCAATCATGTCACGCAGCTTGAATCATACTTGCACTCCATGGAATATGTTTGAGAAGACTAGCAGGAGCTCTTGTTAATTGATAACCAAATTCATTTTTTAAACGTTAGGCTGAACTCTAATTGTTCAGGAATGGAGTTGCAGAAATATATGTAAAGTCATCATGTATTCTAGACATAAATTACTCAATGGCATGGAGGTACGTGAAAAAGTAAAATAAATAGTTATTTTGAGAGCATGGCAAAATTTTCCAGGAACTTTTATGGTACATTACTGAATTAACGAAGAGGAATCACATGTTTTTTTTTTTTGCTTTCTCTGCGTGCATAAAAGGATTTGCATACTATCGTCCAATTTTGTTCATACATGACATTTGTATGTTGAAAGAGAAGGAGAAGTGCAGCTGATTAGTTCAGCTGGTATTTAGTCGAACACATTTGCACATAACACAAACAACTGCTTGCAAGCTGAATGGAGGAAACATGAAGTTTCTGAATGATGTGAGACAGTTAAGAATGTCGTGTGGAATTGAAATTGGTGGACTGAGCTGAGTCTGACACGTGGGAGTCGGTTATTTTGGATGGAGCGTGCCATGGCACTGAAGCTGCATTGCGCAGGAAAGAAGAAGGAACGCAACGAAGTGGCGGGAATGTTTAAAATGAGGAAAATGACTAATATGCCCTTAGTTACTGAATTGTTATTTGCAATAGTTTGTACATTCTTGTAATTTCAAGTCCTTCTTCTTCTTTGCTATAAAGCAGTTGCTGTAACCGCTACCAAAAAGCTGAAAATAACAGTTTTTCTTCCTTCTCTTTTTTGCTCTTCAGTTCTGAATTTCTCGTTGCTGCTCTCATCTCTGCTCCTCTCGATACTGTTGTTTCTTATTCATTGTTCTTTAAATTTTTTGTGATTGTGTGTGTATGTGAGAAATTTGACATGGTATCAGAGCCATCTTACTTCTGATTCTTGAATTTCTTGAATACTTGAATTGTTGCATGGAGATTATGGCTTCAACTTCGATCAATTTTGGTTCGATAGATCCTACTGAGGATCCCGTGTATATTCATCCAAGTGACAGTCCGTCACTAGTGTACAATCATTTCTGACCTTTCAGAATTACCATGGTTGGAGCAGAACAATTCGAAGGGCGTTGGAAGCTAAGAATAAGGCAAGATTTATTGATGGTACAGTGCCTAAGCCTCCTGAAGATGAACGCAAGCACAATGCCTAGATCAAGGCCAACAACGTGGTGGCCTCTTGGATTACAAACTCGGTTAGTCCTTCCATCGCTCAAAGTATAATGTGGATTTACAGGAATGGGGAGATCTTGAAAGATTTGAGACTCAGGTATGGCAATGCGGATGCCTTTAGACTTCTGATATGCAGGAGGAGTTTTATTCAATCAAACAAGAAACATCAACTATTACTGATTATTATAAAAAACTTAAGACTGTTTGGGAGGAACTGAGTGTCTTGAAATCATTGCCTTCTTGCACATGTAATAGGTGTTCCTGTAATATTACTGCTCAAATTTGCAAGTTTATGGAAGATGATTTTGTGATAAAATTCTTAAAAAGGACTATCAGATGAATATGAACCTATGAAATCACAAGTCTTGCTGATAAGTCCCTTACTAGACATCAATTCTGCCTTTGCTATGGCAGTTAAATTTTAAAAGAAAATTGTGTATTCAAATGGACAGGGATCATTTATGAACAATCCATCACCTATCCTGGATGTTGGAGATAACCAGTCAGTGTTTGTAGGACAGTTGTCTAGATTTCCCAGGTCCCAGGTAAAAACAAACAGAGTGTACTTGGAAGTAGACCACCAGGCAATTTTAGAGGAGATGGTGGCCAAGTGCAGAAGTTTGGGAGCAGCAAACGTCCTGTGTGTACGTATTGTGGTTTTACAGGACACACTGTGGATAAGTGCCATAGGAAACATTGCTATCCACTAGGATACAAACCAAAGGGTATGATGATTCTCATAGCCATGATTGAGAACATTTTGATGAAACCAGAGGAAACCAGCAAGTCATGGCATCACAGATGCTAGCAGTCTTCACACATGAACATTATGTGAAGTTGATGAATATGCTTAAAGATCATCAACAGCGAAACTGTAATGAGAAAGGGATTCAAGGAGAAGGAGAGGAGGTCTTGCATACCGTAACGTCAGCCTAGAAACTGCCTTCCTCTAGTAAGACGGCAGGTAATGTAGTAGCTAGAAACTTAAGCATATGGATATTAGACTCAGGTGAAAGTGACCATGTCTATTCTTCTCTCCACCTCTTTGATTCTTATCATCCTGTTAATTCATTGCAAGTTAAATTACCTAATGATCTTCTCGTTGATGTGCTGCATGTTGGTATAGTAACAATTAATCAAGATCTTCAGATGAACAATGTTTTCCACATTCCTTCATTTCATTTCAATTTAATTTCTCTCAGCAAGCTTGCAAAACAGAATCAACTCAATATTCTCTTTCTTTCTGACCATTATTTAATTCATGACCAGAAATCTATAAAGATGATTGGTTTAGCTAAAGTGAGACATGTATTATACAAACTCCATGGCTCATCAAAGCAATCAGACAGAAGCAATAACAATAACCAGTCACATTTTCCCAGCTCTATTTTTGCAGCCCACAGTATCTCAAAATCCAAGTTATCCCTATGGCACTCAAGGCTTGGACATATGTCAAGCTCTTGGATGAGAGAAGTTCACAAGATAAATCCTGAAGTTGATGCCATATCTGATTCCACCCCTTGCCATACTTGTCCCCTTGCTAGCCAAAAGAAACAACCATTTCTTGTCTCAGTTTCTAATTCTGCATCTATCTTTTCCTTGCTTTATGTATACATATGGGATCTATATAAATACCCCACAATGTATCATCAACGTTTTTTTCTTACCATAGTGGATGATTACAATAGATACACTTAGGTTTACTTTCTGAGATCAAAATCTAAAACTAGAGGAATTTTGCAAAACTTCTGTACATATGTGTCTGTTCACTTTGAAAAGAATGTCAAAACCATTAGAACAGACAATGGCCTTGAATTTAAGATGAATGTATTCTTTGCTGCCAAAGGAATTCTACATCAGACTAGCTGTACGTATACTCCTGAAGAAAATGGCCTAGTTCAAAGGAAGCACCAACATATTCTTAATGTGGCCAGGGCTTTGAAATTTCAATCGAATTTGCCTATACAATATTGGGGTTTTTGTATACAACATGCAGTCTACCTAATCAACCTTACATCCTCACCTGTCATAGCCAACAGAAAACCTTTTGAACTACTCCTTTCTAAACCAGCTTCATATCACAACCTCAAAGTGTTTGGATGTCTTGCATTTGCACTTAATGCCCAGCCTAATAAAGGGAAATTTGATCCCAGATCCAAGAGATGTTTGTACCTTGGCCAATCTCATACATCCAAAGGGTATATCTTACAGGACTTAAAGATGTGATAGTGTTTAGGAATGTGGAGTTTGATGAACAATGTTACCCTTTCTCAACTAATCCAGATGTACATCAGTCTGTGACTTCAGATCATTCATCAAGGCATGAATCTGATGCACCCATATTGCATCATGGCCTTCCTACATTCTCTCAGCCATGGTCTCTACACCACCTACAGACTTGAATCAGGCCAACATTAATCCTGATTTCACCATGCCATCCTACTCTCCTGCCAACACTCCTACATCAGACAGGCAGTCTCCTTCAGCTTCCTCATTTGTACCTGCCCCTTCGTCACCTCAGAATCACGTTCCTATTACAACAATTAACACTCACTTGCCCATTCACTCCACTGGTAGACCCCATAGACAAAAAAGGACTCCATCATATCTACAGGATTATTATTGCATTCAGACATTAGTCTCTCCCACTCATAATCTAGATCTTCATCTTAGCACTCCTCATCCTCTAAGCCACTATTTTTCCTTGCAGTCACTAACACCTAAGTATAAAGCATATGTTTTGGTTTCTAGTATACATACAGAACCTGCAGATTACACAGAGGCAGCCAGTTTCTCAGCTTGGCAGGAGGCTATGTAGGCTGAGATAGCAGCACTTGAAGCCAACCACACATGGAACTGGTGCAACTACCCCCTGGTAAGCAAGTTATTGGGTGCAAGTGGGTCTATAAAATTAAATACCAAGCAGATGGGACTGTGGAAAGATAAAAAGCTAGGTTGGTAGCCAAGGGCTACACACGGCAATATAGAATTGATTACCAAGAGACACTCTCAGCAGTGGCTAAAATGACAACGGTTAGAATGGTTTTAGCACTTGCATCTAGTAAGGGATGGTATCTCCATCAACTTGATGTCAATAATGCTTTCTTACATGGAGATTTACATGAGGAGATATATATGGTGCCACCACTAGGTTTGGTTTTAGAGAATTCTAGCCTTGTATGTAAACTAGACAAGTCCCTGTATGGACTTAAGCAAGTTAGCCGTGAATGGAATGCCAAGTTGACTACTTTTCTCCTTTCAAAAGGCTTTGCTTAATCCAAGAATGATTGCACACTCTTTATACGCACAACTCCGAATCACCTTCTTCTGGCATTAGTTTACGTAGATGATATTATTTTGGCATCATCCAGGTTATCAGACATCCAGCACCTGAAGTCTGAACTTAATTATGAGTTCAAAATTAAAGATCTTGGTGACCTTAGGTACTTCCTTGTCATTGAAGTAGCCAAGTCACACAGGGGGCTAGTGATCAATCAAAGAAAATATGCGCTACAACTGTTAAAGCAAACTGGCTTATTGGAATCTAAGCCAGACAAGACACCCATGGAAACAAATACCAAGCTTTCACATGATGACTCTCCATTGATTTCGGAAGTGTCTGGAAATATGCGCTAGAGCTGTTAGAGCAAACTGGCTTCTTGGGATCTAAGACGGCCAAGACACCCATGGAAACAAATACCAAGCTTTCACATGATGACTCTCCATTGATTTCAGAAGTGTCTGTATATAGGAGTTTAATTGGAAAACTTATCTATCTTACCATTACCAGGTCAAATATTGCATTCCCAGTTCAGCAACTTAGTCAATTCTTAGACTGCCCCACGCAGAATCATTTGAAGGCGGCACATAGACTCCTGAGGTTCATCAAGGGAACAGCAGGATAAGGACTTGTATTTCCTTCCAATATGGAGCTTAAGATGAGAGCATTTGTGGACTCTGATTGGGAAGGATGCACATAGACCAAAAGAAGTGTAACAGGCTTTTGTATTTTTCTAGGAGACTCACTGATTTCATGGAAGGACAATAAACAGACTACGGTATCGAAGTCTTCTGTAGAGGCAGAGTATAGAGCCTTGGCATCCCTGGTACACTGGCTAGTGTACCTAGCTAAGGATTTGCAAATGAAGGATCAGGAACCCATTGAATTTTTTTGTGATAGCAAAAGTGCAATGCATATAGCAGAAAATCCAGTGTTCCATAAAAGAACAAAACACATAGAAATTGATTGTCACATCGTCATAGAGAAAGTTCAGAGAGGAGTAATAAAATTGATGCTCGTCAGAACAGAACTTCAGGTAGCAGATGTTTTCACGAAAGCACTGGATTTGATAAGGCTAGAAAGCTTGGTTAAGACTTTTGGGGTATACAATATATAAGGCAAGCCTGGCTTGAGGGGGGTGTTGAAGGAGAAGGAGAAGTGCACCAGATTAGTTCAGCTGGCATTTAGTCGAACACAATTGTGCAGAACACAAACACCTGCTTGCAAGCTGAATAGAGGAAACATAAAGTTGCTGAATAATGTGAGGCAGTTAGGATTGGCGTGTGGAATTGAAATTGGTGGACTGTGCTGAGTCTGGCACGTAGGAGTCGGTTATTTTGGACGGAGCACGCCATGGAACAAAAGCTGCATTGCGCAAGAAAGAAGAAGGAACGCAGCGAAGTGGCGAGAATGTTTAAAATGAGGCAAATGACTAATATGCCCTTAGTTAATGAATTGTTTAGTTGCAATAGTTTGTACATTCTTGTAATTTCAAGTCCTTCTTCTTCTTTGCTATAAAGCAGTTGCTGTAACCGCTACCAAAAAGCTGAGAATAACAGTTTTTCTTCCTTCTCCATTTTGCTCTTCAATTCTGAATTTCTCATTCTGGCTCTCATCTCTGCTCCTCTCGATACTGTTGTTTCTTATTCATTGTTCTACAAATTTGTTGTGATTGTGAAGAAAGCGTAATCACGCAATGATTTCCGTTACCAAAATTGTGTACAATGTATAGTAAGACAATAAAATTCTATCCATAACTAATTCCTATAATCTTGCCCTAGAATCAAGCTATCTTCACTATCACATTTACAACCATAAATAAGAATATACACCATAAACATGTGCCATATCTAATATATACATCACATCTAATCAATCTAATCACATTAATACAAAATATTCTAATACTCTCCCTCAAGTTGGCGCATGGATATCGAGCATGCCCAACTTGCCAAGAAAGCGCCGAAACAAGTCAGGACCAAGTGCCTTCGTGAACCCATCAGCAAGCTGGTGTAGACCGGGAACTTTACACGGGTGAATAAGGCCAGTGACATAGTGTTGGCGAACAAAATGACAGTCGATCTCAATGTGTTTGGTGCGCTCATGAAAAATAGGATTAGCCACAATGTGTAAAGCAGCCTGATTGTCACAACGGAGGTCAATGGGGCGCGAGATACTAACGCCTAGATCAACAAGAAGCTGCTTTAACCAAACAATCTCACTAGTAGCGTGGGCCATGGCACGATACTCAACCTCAGCAGAAGAACGAGAAACAACAGGCTGTTTCTTGGAACGCCATGACACAAGAGCAGGACCAAGAAACACCATATAACCAGAAGTAGAACATCTTGTAATGGGGCAACCAGCCCAATCAGTATCACAATAAGCATTAAGAGTTAATTGAGACTTAGCAGGAAATAATAAACCTTGACCAGGAGCACCCTTAAGATATCACAACAAATAAAAGACAGCATCTAGGTGACATTTGCGAGGTTCATGCATAAACTGACTGAGAGTATTAACCGCAAAACAAATGTCAGGACGAGTAACGGTGAGATAAAGTAAACAGCCAACAATGCAGCGATAAAAAGCGGGATCATCTAAAAGGGGTGCAGTGTCCGAAAACTGCCCCTTTTGGTCTATGGGTGTGGTGGTTGGACACCCCCCGAGCAAACTGCATTCCTTGAGAATGTCAAGGACATATTTGCGTTGATTTAAGACCATGCCATCAAAAGAACGAGCAACCTCAATACCAAGAAAATACTTAAGAGAACCAAGATTCATGATCTTAAATTTGTGATCAAGATAGGACTTGATAGCCTTAATACGAGAAAGATCATTGCCAGCAACAATGACATCATCATCATCATCAACATATATTAGAACAACAATAATAGATGAAGCAGTGGTAGAAATAAACAAAGATGGATCTGCATGAGATTGAGAATAACCAAGATAGAGTAAGGAGGAGGTAAACTTGGCATACCAATTGCGGGAAGCCTGTTTCAAACCATATAAAGACTTTTGGAGTTTGAAAACGAGATTCTCCCCCTTTCGAGAAAAACCAGGCGGAATCCGCATATAATCATCTTCAGTAAGATCACCATGTAAGAAGGCGTTATTCACATCGAGTTGGTGAACATACCAACTGCGAGCCATGGCTACAGCTAGAAGACATCGAACCGTCACTAGTTTAGCCACAGGAGCAAAAGTCTCATGATAATCGATACCCTCAACTTGGGTATAACCACGTGTGACTAAACGAGCCTTATAACGTTTGACAGTACCATCAGGATTGTACTTGATCTTATAGACCCATTTAGAATCAATAGTACGTTTACCTGGTGGTAACGAAACAAGAGTCCAAGTACGATTCGCCTCAAGAGCAGCAATTTCACGCTGCATTGTATCACGCCAATGAGCATGTTTAACTGCCTGCTTAAAAGAAACTGGCTCATCGCCATCAGTGACAGCAGCAACCAAAGCATAATAAGAAGGCGAGAGACGAGCATATGATAGATAACTGGAGAGGGGAAATACCATGGAGTTCGCCGTGGAAGTGGTCGGAGCAGAGGATGGCACTAGAGAAGGAGGCAGTGTAATGTCAAAGTCAGTAAGACGACGAGACAATTGACGAGTACGCATACTGCGGGAAGCCAGGGCAGGGGCCGGCGGCGAAGGGGTAGCCGCCGGTGGATCAGGCTGCACCGAAGCAGCTGTAACAAGAGAATCAGCAGGGACGGGGGCGTCCCAGCTGACGACGGGCGATGGGACCGGGTGGGGAGCGACAGCGGGTGTGGTTGTCGACGAAAAAGGGAAAACATCTTCATAGAACGTGACATCACGGCTAACATAAATTTGACGACTAGAGAGATCATAGATTTTGTAACCCTTTTGTGAATGTGGATACCCAACAAAGAGACCAGGAGATGAGCGTGAAGCAAACTTGTCACGAGGACCATGATATGTGTATCCATAACAAAGACAACCAAAGACGCGGAGATGTGTATAAGATGGCAAATGACCCATCAAAGTTTCATAAGGTGTTTTGTGGTGAAGGGGAGTGGCAGGCATGCGATTAATGAGATACACAGCAGTAAGAATGCATTCCCCCCAAAAAGACACAGGAAGATGGGCGTGAAACCGAAGTGCCCGTGCAACCTCTAAGATGTGTCTATGCTTTCGTTCAACAACACCATTTTGTTAAGGGGTGTGCACACAAGAAGTTTGTGCATCTATGCTATGATCAACAAAATAAGTGCGTAGAGTATGATTAGTGAACTCTAACCCATTGTCACTGCGAACCCGTTGCACTGACCGCCCAAACTGTGTATGAACCCACCGTAAGAAATGTAAAAGAAACCGACAAGTGTCAGATTTGGTTTGCATCAAATAAACCCAAGTACTACAACTGTAATCATCAACAATAGTCAAAAAATAACGTGCCCCGGAAAAACTAGGCGTTTTATAAGGCCCCCAAATGTCACAATGTGTCAACTCAAAAATGCAACTAGTAGTGCTAGTGCTGACAGAAAATGGTAAACGAGTTTGTTTAGCTCTATTACAAGCATCACAAAAGATCTCTTTATTTGTAACTAGAATAGACGGAAGAAAACGAAATTTAGATACTGGAAGATGACCCATGCGACGGTGCCAAAGAGACGCTGAAGGCTGGATAGCAGCCTACGCTGTACCCGCCGAATGTGTCAGGAAATGGTAGAGGCCATCGTGCTGCCTACCCACTCCAATCAGCTTCCTCGAGGGTATCTCCTGCACAACGCAAAAATCCGGTCCAAATGTTAGTGCGCAGTTCGAATCTTTCACCAAACGACTGACAGAAATAAGATTGAATGCAAAATCTGGGACTCCCAAAACACCATGAAGAATCAGATTGGGGCACAAACGAATAGTCCCAACCGCATGTACAGCGACATGTGTACCATTTGGTATTTGAACAGTGGTATTTAACTTATCAGAAACAATGGACGTGAAGAGAGACAAATCATTCACAATATGGGCATTAGCACCACTATCCAAAATCCAACCTGATCGTGAAGTAGGAAGAGAAAGAACAATACCCGATTCTGGCTTGCCTGAGGGAGGCGGGTTTGGACCGAAATTACCTCCATTGAGATGATCAATGAACTGCGCTAGCTGATGCCGCTGGGAGAGAGTAAGCCCTGCGAAATTAGAAGAGGCCGGCTGTTGTTCCGGAACCGGAGATGACTGCGCAACCAGTCCCTGGCCACTCCTACAGCGGATGACTGACCTGGACCTGCATGGGCTTTATTGCGACGACTACGATTCCAATCAGCAGGGTAGCCAATAAGATCAAAACAAGTCTCGCGTAAATGTCCAACCTTACCATAATGGTTGCAACGAGGACGCTCCCCCTTACCTCGGAACTTTGATGGACCGCCGGCCTAGGCAGGTTGCCAAGAAGATGGCCGGGGGGTCTGAAGACGGCTGCCAGGCTGCCAAAGCCGTAGCCTCAAACTGCGGTACCAAGTTCTGAGCAACAGTACGTTGTTTCTCTTCCTGCGCTACAATGGCATATGCACGACCAAGCGAAGGTAAAGGATCGATGCTCAAAATGTGAGAACGTACCGTACCGAAGATTTCATCTAGACCCATGAGAAATTCGAAAACTATCTCTTTCTCACGAACTTTCTCCATGGCCTTTGACACTCCACACGTACAGAGTCCACAGGTACATATGGGCACCTCGTCAAAAGATTGAAGCTCTCCCCAAAGAGCCTTGAGGCACCCATAATAGACAGAAACAATGTTCTTGTCTTGGCGAAGGGAATTGATCGCACGGTGCAATTCATATACTCGGGCATCTACTCCTTGTGTAAAGCGTTCTTCCAAGTCAACCCATACTTCTCGGGCAGAATCCGCATGTGCAGTGGTCCCTTGAAGTTCTTTCGCCAATGAGTTCGACAACCATGCTAAGACAAGTGCATTGCATTGTTGCCAGACAGAATAGTCATCAGAGGTAGTATCTGGACGTTTGATACTACCATCCACGAAGCCTGCTTTGTTCTTTGACCGCAAAGCATTGACAAACGATTTTCGCCAGACAAAATAATTTTCACCATTCTCGCCTAATGGTTGAGTGACGAAGAGAAGACCAGGATGATCCGAAGGATGCAGATAGTAGGCAGATTTCGGATCGGTGGTGGTTACGGTGACGGCGGCAGTAGGTGCGGCGGCCATGAGTGTGCAGCCGATGGACTTGACCGGAAAAGGGTGGTGGTGACGAAAGTTTTAGGATGATTGCTCTGATACCATCAAGAAAGCGTAATCACGCAATGATTTCCATTACCAAAATTGTGTACAATGTATAGTAAGACAATAAAATTCTATCCATAACTAATTCCTGTAATCTTGCCCTAGAATCAAGCTATCTTCACTATCACATTTACAACCATAAATAAGAATATACACCATAAACATGTGCCATATCTAATATATACATCACATCTAATCAATCTAATCACATTAATACAAAATATTATAATAGATTGTGTGTGTATGTGAGAAATTTGACAGTATATGACGGCTAGATTCAAAGGGACAGTTATGTCTGCTATTGGTACAGACACGAACAATAGCGAGTGAATTGCTTTGTATGAATAACGATAATGCGGTATCTGTGTTACCGTATTACATTTTAATATTGAGTGTGTTTAGATGTTTGATTCTTCATAATGGACAATAGTAATAAGGTACATATGTCAGCGTATAACGATTTGTATATTATGATGTTGTGGCTATTGTTTATGTTTTATATTAAGTAAATGAAATGTCTTGTAGACTTGTTCTCTCTAACTTATGCTATTATTATAGTGTAAGACAAGGCAAATTAGATGTGGTGTTTGAACAAGTGGAAGGTAGTGATGGGACCGGGAGGTGTTTATGGTGGCTAATAGAAATATCAGGTTTAACGGAGGAATTGCCAATTGTTTTGTAGGAGGAAAGGTGGTTTTTCTGCTTATATCATGTGTTTAGAAATATGAAGAACATGTATGTGAACAAAAAGTTTTCGAATAGTTATCGTGCAAGCATGTGTGTTTTTTGAGTGATTGTGCTAATGACCCAACCATCACACTAAAATTAGAACTCTTTGAGATAGCGGGTGGTGTAATTGCACTTGATTTTTATTACGATAAGTGGTCTCTTGCGCATTCTCTAGTTCTCCGTTATGAGGAAATGACATCAAACGCAATTAATGTAGATCAGAGAGGCAAAGTTCTTGCCTATACTAAATCGTTAGACATGTTACGTGCCAAATTGATGATGTAGTTTTAAGATTGTGACACTATGGCTTTGAGCTATAAGATAGCTTTGTGTATTACGATGCATGATAAATAGGCTAGAGAGTACCATCAAAGGTTGGCATGAAAGGTTGCATGAAGCAAGAAGACAATGTGCAAGGTGAGTTGTTTTTGAGTGAAACATTTGATTTGGAGGTAAGACGGTCTAATTGTTACCGGTGGCAACTATACGAATTTTCTTGCGCATGTTATGGGTCCGGTTAGAACTTTTCTGTAACGCCCCACCCGAAACTAGGGTTTTGGTACGGTGTACCTGTCATACTCTACTACGAAAAGTACAAGGCGTCGATGCTATACATATGCATGTCGGCAAGAATTGTAAATCGAGGTAGCGGAAGCGAAATAATGATAAAAATACGACATGCATATCATGACAAATCGTCATAGGTACGTACAAATCATAATGTACAAGTCATATAAATAATAATTAATCTTTTCATCTAGATGCATCAATTCTCTGTACAAGTCATATAAATGCGATACTTTTGCGATGCGATGTCTTTAAAACGATGTCATAATCATAAACTATAAATTATGGTAACAATATCCATTTTTCTGTTACATGTCAAAATATAACATTTTCATAAATATGACATTTTTCATATGATGGCTATAACACTTTACGTTGCATTCGAATGATGTCGTCTTGGAAACGGAATAATCCTCCATATAGTATGTACAAATATGAATCCAAATGAGTCCACATGGTGTTACATCATACGTACATATCAGTAACGGTAACTCAATATTCTGGAGATCCGTTGTCCTCGAAAAGGTGTTACACTTGGGCCTGTAAATGTTGTATGCCCATGACATCAACCTCCTTAGGTTCCGATATCATACGGTGCTCCAATCATCGATAACATACTGTATGCCCATGACGAAACTTACGTACCTTTAATCAAAGAGTCGATAATATTGCTTCCTCATCTGCTGCTCAGGCTCCCATGTCGCTTCTTGTTCGATGTGATTACTCCACTGTACTTTGACAAACGGAATCGATCGCCTCCTCAATATCTGCTTCTGACAATCCACAATCTTTACCGGAATCTCCTCATAAGTGACATTTTCTCTAGTCATCATTGGTTGATGCTCCAGTATGTGACTCAAATCGTTTACATACTAACACAACTGTGATACATGAAACACGTCATGTGCGTGTGATAGTGTAGGAGGTAGGGCCAACCGATAAGCAATAGCTCCCACTCTCTCCAGAATATCATGAGGGCTAATAAATCGAGGGTTCAGCTTCCCATTAATCCCGAATCTCATCATGTCATTGGTAGGCGAAATCCTCAAATAAACCTTCTCTCCCACATCAAACTCTATCGGTCGTCTCTTCTATCTGCCAGCTCTTACTGTGATCTTGGGCTACCTTTAGTCTCTCCCGAATCATCTTGACCTTTTCCAAGGTCTGCTTTACCGACCCCGGGCCCTTAATAGCTCTCTCTCCAACTTCATCACAATATAATGAAGATCGACACTTACGTCCATACACTGCCTTGAATAGTGTCATGCCGATAGAACTGTTGTAACTATTATTGTACGAGAACTCAATTAACTCTATGATTTATCCCAGCTACCCTTGAAATCCAAAATGCAAGCACATAACATATCCTCCCATGTCTATATGGTACGTTCTGACTGCCCATCGGTCTACTGATGAAACACGATAATCATTCTGATCTCGGTACCCAAAGCCTGCTGATAAGCCCTCCAGAACCTTGAAGTAAAGTGCGGATCTCTATCACATACAATGCTAGCTGGTGCCCCACGCAAGCTCACGATATCGGCTATGTACATACTCACTAGTGACTTAGTGAGCCGGTCCATGATTATCCAAATCGCATCATATCCGTTGTGATTCTTAGGAAGTGCAATAACGAAATCCATCGTGATGTGTTTCCAGTTTCATTCGGGATCTCCAACGGCTCTAATAATCCGGCAGGCCATTGATGCTCCGCTTTAACATGCTGACAACTATGACATCTCCCCACAAACTCCACAATCTGACACCTCATGCCGTTCAACCAGTAATTCTTTCTCAGATCCTGATACATCTTAGTCGCTCCTGGATGGATAGACAATTTTGAATTGTGCGCCGCAGTCATAATCTCCTTCTTCATATCATCAATACCTGGTACACACAATCTCCCACTGAACCAAAGGCTGCCATCATCATGAAGCTGAAAATCTCTTACCGGCTCTTCTTTCAATCCTTCGGCTATCCTCCTCAAGTCGATATCATTCTTCTGAGCCTCTTTTATCCGGTCAAATCAACGTGGGAGTGAGCATCAAAGTAGCCAATATACTCGCAGTAGACTCAATCATTTCCAACTCAAACTCAGCAATCTCTCTCTCTAGTGGCTATGTCGGGCATGGCTAGATTTTTTGCTCAGTGTGTCTGCTACCTTATTTTCCATACTTGGATGATAATGGATCGTGAGGTCATAATCCTTAGTTAGCTCGAGCCATCTCCACTATCTCATGTTTAGCTCCTTCTGGGTGAAAAGATGTTTCAAACTTTTATGATCCGTATACACCTCACATCTTTCACCATATAAGCAGTGTCTCTAGATTTTCAGTGTGAACACTTCTGCTGCCAACTCCAAATCGTGAGTAGGGTAATTCTGCTCATAAGGTTTTAACTATCTCAAAGCAAAAACAATTAGCCGCTTATTTTGCATCAATATGCAACCTAATCCATTCTTGGATGCGTCACTGTACACTACAAATCCCTCACTAGATGCTGGTTGCGCTAAAACTAGAGTTGATGTCAGTCTCTTGTTAAGTTCGGTGAATCTTTGTTCACATGCTGCAATCCAATCAAACTTAGTCTTCTTCTATGTTAATCTGGTCAACGGAACTGCACTCCTGGAGAAACCTTTGACAAACTTTCGGTAATATCCAGTCAATCCCAAGAAACTCCTAACTTCTGTAACATTCATAGGTCTTGGCCACTCAGTAATGGCCTCAATCTTTTTTAGGTGTACTAATATGCCATCTCCAGAAACAACATGACCCTAGAATGCTACACTGTGCAGCCAAAACTCACACTTACTGAACATGGCGCAGAGCTGCTTCTCTCATTGTATACTCAGTACCATCCTCAAATGCTCAGTGTGAGTCTCCTCATCTGGTGAATATACAAGAATGTTGTCGATGAATACAACCACAAACTTGTCTAGCTGCTCCTGGAAAATAGTGTTCATCAGATCCATAAATGCTGCGCGGGTGTTGGTCAATCCGAATGGCATCACCAGAAACTCATAATGACTATAACGAGTCCAAAAAGCAGTCTTAGCCATGCCATCTGTCTTAATCTTCAGTTGGTGATATCCGGATCGAAAATCAATCTTACTGAACACTTTGCCACCCTGTGCGCGACGCTTACAGTTTATATTCATACATATTAGCGTTAAATAAGCATTTAACTTACTTAGCATCAACTAAACAAACAAGTCGTTGATCCTTGACAGTGGATACTTATTCTTGATCGTGATTTTGTTTAACTCCTTGTAATCGATGCAAGTCTCATATCGCCATCTTTTTTCTTCACGAACAGAACTGGCGGTCCCCAAGATGATACGCTAGGCCGTATGAATTTCTTCTCGATCAAATCCTATCGCTATACCTTCAACTCTTTCAATTATGTTGGGGCCATCTGATACGCCGCTTTAGAGATTGGGTCTGCTTCGGGTACAAAATTTATCTCGAACTTGATCTCCCTATCCGGAGGTAGACCAGACAAGTCATCCGGAAATACATCTGAAAAATCTCTGACTACCGGAATACTTTCAAGTGTAGGCATCTCTGAATCATCACCGAGGGCATATACAAGAAAACATCATCTCCCTTCTTCAGCACTCAGTAAGCCTGTGCTGCTATCAGATATGCATCCCGTGGTATCTTATTCAACTTCGAATTGCCCTGGTAGACAACCTCCTCTCGGTTCGAGTCTTTGATCACTATGCGCTTTTACCGACAACCGATAGAAGCATGATGCTTGAACAACCAATCCATGCTCAGAGTAATATCAAAGTCCCCAATATGTATAAGTATTAGGGTAGCCTTGAACTTTTGTCTTTCCATCTCGAATTCACAATCCTTGTACAGGTGATGTGAAATAAGAACATGCTTGCCAACTTCCTGAACATGTGAAAGTGTCTCCAACCATGTCAAACAGCTGCTAAGGTTCTTAACAAACCTCTTAGACACGAAAGAGTGGCTTGCGCCACAATCAAATAATACGTCTACGGGTACATGGTTTACTAATATCGCACTTGATATAATTAATAATTCAAGTAGGGAATTCTAAATAGGTATAAAACAACAATATTTAAATTACAAAATTAATTATAAGTGTCACTACGTCAGATGCATCTATGGCTTCTGCATCTATCATCATATGAACTCGGGCGTTGGCCTGTGGGCGATCCCTCTGCTACTGTACAATTCTCTGCCATCTATTCTTCGGTACTGGAAAATCCTTCATCAGATGACCAGTCTTACCACATCTGAAACAAGTAACAGTCGTCAGTCAACACTCTTCGGTGTGCAATCATTGACAAGTAGGGCAAGGGGAATACCTTCCTGTGGTCCAGCTCTATACTACTGAGGCTGCTGATGCGGCGGCTATGGGGACCGCTGAAACTGTGGCTGCCTCTGAAACTGTGCCACATGCTGAGGCTGCTGTCTCGGCTGAGGTCTGCCACCGGATCCCCTATATGTCTTAGTCCAGTGCCCGAACCTATCACCTCCAAAGCCTCGTGGCCTCTTGTCTTTCATCTCCTCATCTCTCCTCCGAATATCGTGTTGAATGTAGTCACATGCATCCAGCAGCTCTCCAAAGTCTCTCGGATTCGCATTCATAATCCAAGTGCGCATGAGAAAATGCAAACCCCTCTCAAACTTGATCATCTTTAGGCTCTAATCTCCCATGATTGCTGGAACATACCTCCTAAGATCTGTGAACTGATTATCATAATCAGCTACGGTCATACCAGGCGTATGCCTCAGCCTCTCAAACATCCCAATCTTTTGCAAAGTCATGGAGGGTGAGATGTAAAACTTCTGAAACTCCTCCAAAAAGCGGGTCCATGTAACTGGTAGTGGCAAGTGCTGAACATTCGTCTTCTACCATTGATTGGCCTCACCAATCAAAAAAGGTCGAATCACCTGCGCCTTCATCTCGTTCAGCACCTGTATCAGATCAAAGTTATTCTGTACCTCATCTATCCGTTTCTCGGCTCCATCCAGATCTGATCTGCCCTAGTAATTCGGCAATCTAGCCCTCTTCATCTATCTATAAAAGAAACGAGTACCCTGCTGCTACGGCGGCGGTGGCAGCGCCGTACCTGCAGCCTGATTCTGATTATTGTTATTCCTAACGGCCTGACCAATCTATACTAAGGCATTAAGTATAGCCTGATGAAACTCTCTTTGATACTGCTGCTACCAAGGTGGGGGTATGAGATCAGCAAATGGTGGTATCAGCTCTGCTGGCAGAGCTACCTATGGTGGTGGAGGTAGCTATACAGGTCTATCGCCTCGTGGTCTCCCTCTCTGTCGCGACGACATCCTATTCGAGACATTATATATCAATATAACAATTAATCAAAATATTATGAATATAATTATTCAAGTCATTTTCTATATTCCTTAGACAATATTTATAATTACTAGGGTTTTCACTATGTCTGACTATTAATTAATAAAGGTTATTTGTCCGTTAATCTTAAACCATTCTATTTGGCTTAGTCTAAGGCAGAAATCTTGGTCTAAAATTATCACTTAAGTTCGAAAAACATAACTTAAATTCTAAGTCGTTTACTTTACTGAATCTGCTGTGGATCTAGAGCCTTAAGCTCTGATACAACTTGTAGCGCCCTGCCAAGAACTAGGGTTTCTACGCGATGCACCCACTGTGCTCTAATATAAGAAGTGCAAGGTGTCGATACTATATATATGCATGTCGACATGAATCGTAAATCGAGATAGCGGAAGCAAAATAAAGATAAACATACGACATGCATATCAATACAAATCGTCAAAAGTACGTACAAATCATAATATACAATGTCCCAAAATAATCTAGATACATCATGATCAAAACCCAACATATCCAATACATAACTCTGGCCTACATCTCTACTCATGGGTACTCTTGTCGGGGTTCTTCCTTAATGAACAGGCGTCAAGGTCCCTGTTCTCTGTAATGTGATAAGGCAAGTATGAGCGATAACACTGATCAACCCAGTAAGTAATCTATCTAGATATGTCATGTGGATCATGCATGGGAGACGGAGTAATAAAATAACGGTACCTATATAAAGAGCATAACATTTCACGTCTCCAACTTTAACAAATAAAGAACACAACATAAACTAAATAATTAGCATGTAACACATATATCTCTATCAAGTAAACTTTCTATAATATCAATTCTCTAAAACAACACCACTATCATGTATATCCACATATAGAATCTCAATCCAAGTCTAAGATGTCATCATAATTAATCTTATCATCTAGATGCATCAAGTCCATATACAAGTAATATAACTACAATACTTTTGTGATGCGATGTCTTTAAAACAGTGTCATAATCATAAACTTTAACTTATGGTAACAATATCCTTTTTTTAACATGTCAAAACATAACATTTTTATAAACATGACATTTTTCATATGATGGTTATAGCACTTTATCTTGCATGCAAATAATACCGTCATAGAAACGAAATTATCCCCCATATAATAATATGTACAAATATGAATCCTGATGAGTTCACATGGTGTGATATCATACGTACATATCACTAAAGGTAACTCGATATGCCAGAGATCCTTTGCCCTCGGCAAGGTGTTACACTCGGGTCTGTAAATATTGTATGCCCATGATGTCAACCCCTTTGGGTTCCGATATCATATGGTGCTCCAATCATCGATAGCATACAGTACGCCCATGACATCAACCTCCTCGGTTCCAATGTCATGACAACATACCAAATGATCATACACCTACTATAAACATGTCATGGGATATCCGTCTATACCATATGATTCTATGTGCAAAGATGAACTTTTAAAACATTTCATGAGATGAATATGGATGCAATTGCCTACTTGGCTATTTCATGATATTCATTCTCTAAAACCTTCTCATATCATCAAGTTATAAAACCCAACATATATATACATAATCCATGCCTAAAATCATGAAATTACACCCTCTTTTCTCTACCCCAACCTCTCGGCCCTATCATCCTAAAACATCCCACTTTTTTCCTTATTTTATCAAACCATATTCCCTTAACATATATATCTTATACTTAGTGACAATTTTCAAAAGCCCTAATTTCATATTCTTTTACACATGTTTTCATATTTCATAATAATATACCTAAAGTAATCATATTTTCTATTATACTTTATTTTATACATATTTATATCCATAAACATATCCAAAGCTATTTATTTCACCTCGTATATATTTATAGGTTGAACATATACATATTTATATTTTCATTTTTATGTAACACGCTTCTTTATTCTACATTTTAATCTTTTGACCATTTCCTTTCATGAAAAACACATTTATATTTATAACATATAAAATTCATCCTTTCTCTTCCTTTTTACCATATGTCCGAATGTTTGTAGGGGTCTATATATCACATAAATCCTTTTCTTTTTCACCTCTTTTACTTATATCTTGGTTTGCACATTTCTCCTAACTATTAGCATATTAGTTTCCATAAACATAAAGTCTTACAAATCATCATAAAATAAATGAACATGCCAAATGATGGAAACCATGAAAATAAAGTAAGTAGACTAATAAACACCCTTAGGGTCGTGTGTTGCATATATACAAAATGATGATCATAAAAAAAACTTGTGACCATGTATGTTATTCATGCTTATGATGCATCCATAAACATGCTAAAGAAAAGTCATAAAACATATGAAGCCAAAATATCATAGAAGACACATATTGATAATCATCATGAAAAAGATACATGAACAAATACATCAAAGTCAGCTTCTTAGTACACTTTTCTTAATATATCATATGCCTTCATTTTCTTTCTTTATCTTTTTCATACCTCACATAAGAGTGTTCATTTCATTTCATTTACACATATAGGTCTATTTTTCTTTACTATGGCCGAGTGTACGTATACAACATATAACACTTTATTCGTCATTTAAGTACATATCTTTTACATATTCTTGATGCTAAAACCTTGAACATACATCAAGAATGATCCAAATTTATATGAACATATATACTTAGATCTTTGAAAATCCATGAAGGATCTAGAAAGAATATTTTTCTTTATCAATTAGCCTTTAAATGCAAGTGAAGTTTTTCTCACTTAGCTTGAAGAAAATCTTTCTCTTTCTCCCCCATGAAGCCACGGTTGGAACCAAGAAAGTGTAGAGTTAGTGTGCAACTATGAAAATGGATAAATGGAAGAAGAATACCTTAGCTTAGATGGTGTTCTTACTTTGCTTTCTCTTGCTCCTTGACTCCCCTACACTCACTGTTTTAATGTCCAAAATAGGAAGGAGGTTATAACTAATATTTTGGGTGAATGAATAAGATGAAAGAAGAAAAGTACTCATTGTTCTTGCCTTGTGTAGTTCTTGGCTAAAGGAAGGAAAAAGGGGAATTGGATGACTTGTTCTTGCTTGAGAAAGAAAGAGAGTGTTTTAGGAAGATGAAATTTGCTAAGTGTTGGAATGAAATGGAAAGAGAGTCTTTCTCTCTCTAATAGAAGGAGTGGCTGGATTTTGAGGGTGATAGTAGTGGGAGAATGAAATCATGAAGTTGCGGAAAATGATGGAAGAAGATGGAGGAAGGTGGGAAGTGGTCTTATCTTGTAAGACAATAGAGTGAAGAAAGGTTGAAAAAGAAGAAAAAATCTTCTCTTTTCTTGTCTTGTTTGGCCGGGTATAGAGAGAGAGGAAAAGAGGGGTAGTTTGGGTTGGTTGAAGGTTGTAAGAGAGGAGTAAGAATGTGTAAGGAATGGAAGACTCTTTTTTGGCATAAACCTATGATTGTTTCTTGTAGAAGAAAATCTTCTTCCTCTTTGTTTATGCCATGGCCGAAAGTTGAGTGGTAGTGGATAGAATGGAACAAAATGTTACCATTCAGGTGGTGTTTGGTTGACGGGAATGGAATGATGGGAATGGGTTTCATTTTAATGATACCCATGAAGACTGTTTGTTTGACGTCTATGTGTATCAATCTATGGATATGGAAAAACAAATAAACCAGAATGGGTATCATATTTTCATTCCTCTCTCTAACCTAGGATATCACACCGGGAATCCAAAATAACCTTTCCATTTCGCCTCTTCGTCTCTCATCCATCAGAACCTTTCCATTCCAGAATACCCTAGATCTCACTTCGTCTCTTCATTAGGTATCTTCCTCCCTTTTGTATTTGTGAAATTTTCTCTTTAATGAATTGATTGTCTTCTGTTCTTTTTTATTTTGGGAGTTGAAAGATATACTCGTTTGTTAGGGTTTGATAAGTTAGTAACACAGAATTTCTTCCCCTCTAGGGGGACACCAAATTTTCTGCGGAAATAGTTGTTCGCTTTAGCAGGAGTTTGTGAGAATTCTTGTTTAAGCAATACCCTGTTTAGACAAAGAGGAAAATGAATGGAAGCCATGTCTAAGGATAGAGATACACAGAGAGAGAGGGAGAAACAGCGGTCAAATGCGGAAAGATCAAATCTTTACCTTGTTTCGGAAAGATCAAATGCGGAAAGCCGTGTTTAAGCAATACCCTGCTTCCATTCCACAATACCCTGTTTAGATTTACCTTGCTTGTGACTCAAACTCCGGTTTTCCAGGATTCCCCTAATAAAAGAAAAAGACAATAAAGGTTTAGAGCTGAAAGATCAAATCTTTTTCAATTTATGCTCTTTTGCGTTGGATTACAAAGGCGGCTCAGATGTTAAGAGGAAAAATTAGCCCTTTCCTTTTTTCCAATTAATGGGAATCTTCTGGTTTCTTGAGAGAAGAATGGTGGTGGTTGGTGGTCTTTTTCTTTTCTTTTATATAACCTTTATGGGGTTTCCTGGTCTGATTCTTCAGAGGTAAAAGTTATAGAAGCTGTATAAATCAAATCTAGAGATCTAGAGACATTTGTCTTAAAAATTTACTTGGCTTGGTCTGTTCTTATCATCTATTAGAATAAAGATGTCATATGCCTGATATTTATTCCCAGAATGTCTGTTCAAGTTATTTGTTTTGGCATGAAATAACTTTTGGTGCTTGTCCGGTCTTCTTGTTCTTACTGCTGTCTTTTTTTATTTTATTTTCAAACAGCAATGGCACGTGTTCATACCCTTAGTAGAAGAAGAAAACGCGTTCGTAGTATTCAGATCCTTTGTACGATGGTGACAGGCTTTTTGGATGTTATTAAGCAGTGGTTGTTTAATGTGTATATGTTTTTGTCTATCAAATCAATAAAAATATTAAAAACCGGCATAGAGAAAAAACATGAACGTTTACGATATTTGTCTAGAATTGTTAAGGAAAATGATCGTGCTTGTATTAGTGAAATGCGAATGGATAGGGGAACCTTTTTTAAACTATGTGAAATGCTTAAAGATGTTGGTGGGTTGAAAGAAACTAGAAATACAACGTTAGAAGAGATTGTTGCCATGTTTGTCAGTGTTTTAGCCCACCATAAGAAGAACAGGACGATTGGGTTTAACTTCCAAAGGAGTGGGGAAACGGTAAGTCGCAATTTCAATAAGTGCCTTTTAGCAATGTTAAAGTTACACCACTTATTTCTCAAGAAGCCAGAGCCTATAACTGATGCTTGCGACGATGATCGGTGGAGTTGTTTTAAGGTAAATGATGTTTCACTAATATATATATATATATATATATATATATATATATATATATATATATATATATATACTGTGTGTGGATGGGTGGGTGGGTACATGTAGATACATATTGATTTTTTTTCTTTTCTTGTAGAATTGTTTAGGTGCACTAGATGGAACATATGTTAGGGTAACCCCCCTGTTGAGGATCAACCAAGATATCGAACAAGAAAAGCATGTCTTGCAACCAATGTATTAAGTGTGTGTTCAAAGGATATGCAATTTATATATATTTTACCCGGTTGGGAAGGTTCTGCACATGATGGTCGTGTTCTTCGGGATGCAATCTCTAGGCCAAATGGATTTAAAGTACCTCAAGGTAAACTTATCCAGAAAAGTGTACTTAATTGGATGACAGAAAAGTGTACATATTTTTAATGCGTGCTTTATTATATTTTATTTGAAGGTTATTACTATTTGGTTGATGCCGGCTATTGCAATGCCGATGGGTTTCTTGCTCCTTACCGGGGGCAAAGATATCACCTACGTGAATTTAGTGGACGAACACCTGAGACCGCAGAAGAGTATTTCAACATGAAACATTCAAGAGCTAGAAATGTTATTGAGAGATGTTTTGGGTTGCTCAAAGGACGGTGGAAGATTCTTGCATCTCCATCTTTTTTTTTCCTATTCAAACTCAGATACAAATAATACTTTCTTGTGCTTTGTTGCACAATTTAATTAGAAAAGAAATGTCCATTGATCCTTTAGAGAGCCACTGCATGGAAGATGAAGATATTGATGAGGAAGATGATGATGAAGAGACTGAAGTAGATTACATATCCAACATTGCATCTACCGATCAATGGAGTAATTTTAGGAACAATCTAGCTCAAGAAATGTTTAACACTTGGAGATCTAGACACAGAAATTAAGTTTTATTGTGCGTTTAAGTACTTATGTTCTTTTCTATGAACTTAAATTGTGAAATTTTACCTGAATTGAAACTTTATTGTGAACTTTAAAGTATTGTATGATTTTGTGCACGACATTATATTGTCTTTCGGCATTTGTATATTGCTGTTTATATTTTTTCAATAGGATGGAGAATGATGAGATATCAATGGAAATATCACGCGGGTGAGGTAAAAATAAACAATTTTGGACTGAAGAAGAGGTGAAAGCTCTGGTTGCTGCACTAAAAATATTGGCTCTTGACCCACATTGGAAAGTTGATGGTGGATTTAGAAGCAATTACATGCACGAGGTGCACAAACTGATTATGCAAGAGATGCCAGCTTTCACTAAGCAAGTCGACCCGCATATTGAATCTAAAATAAAATGGTTGAACTCCAAGTATAATGCAATTTCTGAAATGCTTAGACAAAGCGGTTGTTCTTGGAATGATGCTGAACAGAAGATAAAATGTGAAAAAGAATGGTATGATGCATGGATTTAGGTATGCGATTATTTATATACTCTGTCAGTTTTATTTTGCACTTTATCATTTGATGAACTGTCATAATTATATTATGTAGCGTCATAAGGAAGCAAAAGGGACATGGGAGATGAAATTTCCATATTTGGATGAACTTGAAGTTGCATTTGGACGAGATAGAGCCACTGGGAAAAATGCTCAAGGATTTGATGATGCTATCCTAATCATGGAAACCGAATCTCATACATTTACTGGAGAAGGAACACAACAAGCACAAGAAGAGACTTTTCATGATGAATCTTCAAATGCAAATACAGAAAGTAGCTCAACAAAAAAAAGGGCATGCAACTTCTACCAAAATAGATTGAAAAAAACAAAAGGTTTGTTGGTACTTCTGTTGAGGAGGCATTTGATAAAATCAGTGCGAAATTGGAAAAATGCATTGATGGAATCTCTACTCATTTTGCTTCTATTGCTGAATCATTGGCTAATGAAAATAAACGTGAACACGTATCATTTGCCCAGAGGTCTTCCATAATTGTAGAACTTCAAGAACTTGATCTCACAAATGAATACATTTTCAAGGCTGCAGATATCATTGGAGGTGATGAAGCCAAGATGCGGAATTTCTTTCAGTTGACTAATCCTGAAATGAGAAGACAATATGTCCATAGTCTTTTGTAACATGGGTCGCAATGTTCTATTATGTTTTGGAAGTCCAAGTTTGGTGCCATGTTTTTTGAACTATGAATGCCACCTGTACTTCTAGAGAATATTTTGTAACAATTTATGGTGGTGTAGTATGGATATGGTAGATGATTATGTAGATGGTTATGTGTTTGGAACTATATGTAATGTGTGGATGAATGAACTAGCAGCATTTCTGGAACTTGAATTATATTTCGTTTGTGTTGTTTAAATTGCTTCATTTGTTTTTTCTGGCCTCCAATGTGCTCTTATCATCGTTTGTGGCACAGAAATGTTCAGGCAGTAAGTATGCAATACAAAGGCAGTAAGTATGCAATACAAAGAAGAGAAAGTATACAATACATAAAATTAATTCATTATATATAATGATATCCATTCTCATTCTAGTTTCAAATATGTTCCAAACATCATGTATAGTAATGATATCCCTTCCAGCTCTACACCAAACAGGAATGGGTTTCCAGCTCAAACCCATTCCGATTCCAGCATCTATCAATCCAATTGCGATACCGATAACCAAGTACAAACCAAACGCCACCTCAGTTCCTACACAATGTTCTACATTTGGTATTCTGCTGGGGTATTATTTTAACCACAAAACTTATTCAGAAAACTTCTATGTTTGGCCACCGTATGATGGAATCTGGAATAGATATGTATAATGATTGGTTTTGATTGCACATTGCATATTCAATAATGTTATATTAGTTATCATGAGAATATTGTTACTGTATGTATGCTTTTGTAAATTAAACTAAGACGACATGACTAACGAGCAGTTATATGGTTATTGTATTACGGTGATTGAGTTTGTCTATTTGTTAACAAAAGCGAAATAAGTAAGAAAATATTGAATTTGAATTTTGATCAAAAGCTGAAAAAATCAATTCAACGTTATCTGTTAAAATGACACGAAGTTTTTTCCAATCAAGTGCATTGCAGAGAAATTCTTTCATTGCTATTGGAGATGCATGTTTTTCCTTCCAACATAATCCTTTCCTAATCAAAAGGGACCAAGAAAAAGTATAATGAGAGTTTTAACAAGGTCTAGCCGGACGGAAGGAACACAATCAATAAAGGTAGAAACGCAATCCATGCAAGAACGTATGCGTGTCGTTGTCTTTTGTAACTAACCCCTACTAACGGTTCAACAGGAGTGAGTTATAGGAGAAGCATGGCAGAAACGAATGTTTGGTTTCCATTAATCTTGTCACTTCAAAAGAAAAATAGCTGTTCCCGTTGATTTTATTGACATCCACTACGGTAACTATGGTTTCGTAAACTTAAATTTCATTAACTCTTTTTTATATTACAAAATTCTACCATGACGGTGCTAAACTTTCGCCTGAGGTTACAACAAACACATCCGGACAAGCCCATAAACAGTCAACGCAGCTTGGCAGAGCAGACACCCAGTCAACCTCATCACTCGCATATCTGTTCGGCCATAAAGTCTTCTTGCAACTCCGCAGGCTTTGCCTTGGGATTATGATGTCTACCACTCTGCTCGGTCATGCCACCCAAGCAGGCATCTTCCAGGCGTCTCGACATCTGGCGCCACATGGCCAACATGCGGACACCTCCCGGCAGCGCAGGCAGGACACGTGGCGCTCGCCTGCCAGTTCGTCACATGCATTGGATACTATGAATGTATAAAGAAGAAAAAGTTGAAGGAAAGGGAAAAAAGAAGAAAGAACACACAGCCACCCCACATAGCTGAGTAAAACCAAACATGTTGCTCCACCGCTTAAATCCTTTCAGTCAATCACCACATCCATGACTATGACTAACTTGAGCGTCAAAGGGTTTTTCTCGAGGTAGTAGCCTAGGATCTCTAATGTTGTATTTTCTTATAAGCCACTGGGAATATTACTTTGGAAAACCATCGAAGTGTTCACGGCGTTATCCCGTGGATCACATTGATCCTTTGGTGAAGATCCGACTTCGTCAAGTGACGCTCGAAGGAGGGGCATGAACATCTGTATTCTCAATAATTATCGTTCTGCATGACAAATCGTTTATTTCAGTATAAGAATGGAAAAAGCATGCAGTATGATGGGGAGGAGTCCTTGCACCATCGACAACGAAGAGGCGCGCTTCCTTGCCCCCAAAGCAGGTCTTTGGGGAGCCAAAAGGCCGCACGGTTGGCACTCAGGGGATTACCCGTGAAGTACATGAGCGGGCTATGCGTTACGTAGCCAAAAATCTAGGAGTGTTCCCATGGTCAAAAGATTAAAGGGCAAAGGCCTAGAAGTTGAATGCATGGATGTGGACATCCCTTAGCTTTGCGAGGAAGGTTCTCAGGAACAATCCTCCAAGCCTCGTGATGGATTTATGGCCGATGCTAGAAGACGGAGGAAAAGATCCTCCTATCTAAGCCTTTGCCTCAAGACAGACACCCCCTGGGAGTGAGACCGCACCTTTCAAAGCATGAGCTGCGAGCGTTATTGGTGCACTACAGCCGCGAAAGACAAAATGACGGCTCACAAGAGTTTGCGTTCTCTTTGGAGATCGCATAGTATGCAGCACCGGTTAGCTTCAAGGTGTCCAAGATGGAAATTGATGATGACACCTCTGATCCTACAAACCACTTGTTCCAATTCTAGACCGCTATGAGTCTGAACAACATTCCAGATTCTTTGAGGAGCAAAACCTTTCCCGTGTACTTGAGGGGAAAGGCAATGAGATGGTACCAAGAGTTGCCTTCCTATTCACTGGGTTCATTTCGGCAACTAGTGTAGAAGTTCAATCACAGTTTCTGTCCTACACGCTTTTTATAAAAAATTCTTTCTACCTAATGACTCTGTGGCAGGAGTCAGAGGAATCGATCCTAAAGTACATGCAATGTTTCACTGATGAATCGTTGTGGGTTGGAGACCGGAATGATGATGTAATGGACGCAGTGTTTATTAATGGGCTTCGTGCATGCCGCTTCTTCTCCCAATTAGCCAAAGAGAGCTCTAAGTCCTTTAGGGAATGCCTGGAAAGAGCACATCAGTATGCAAGGGGAGAATAGGAAAACAGACTGAAGTAGGAAGCTGAACAGGCGACTCGCCGAGAAGGCCAAACAAACCCCATGAGGGAATGCCATAGAGATTCCAGCGACAAACACAATGTGTTTGATCGGCTTGGAGGTCGGGGCAAAGAAAGGCTGCCCTTATTAGCCTTCAAAGGCAAGATTTTGTCTGTCATAGAGAGAGGGGTTAAGGACAGACCTGCTGCAATTAGTGGGCCCAAGTCAAAAAGGGATCCCAAGCTGTACTGCAAATATTATAGAGATATCGGACACACCACCAAAAATTAGAGGCATATAGCACTCGCCATCGAGCACCTAATTGAGAAGGGTCGCCTTCAGAAATTCTATGTCCCATGTTTGCATCTTCACAGCAGTTTGGATTTCCGCCAACCTCCCCCGCAAGATAGATGCCACATGGAGAGGGGGTTGTCACCGACCTGAAAATGACGACGAGGACAATGAAGGGCCTGAGGTCACAGGATAGTCCCAGCTCAACACTATGATTTATACTATTGCTGACGGCCCAACCATGCGTAACTCCTAGGACCCAGACTCGGCTGGGACATTGGCCAACCCGTCCACCAAAAGGGCGAGATTGGCATACGAACTGACTTACAACCCCGATGATCTTGTCCTTTAGGACAAAATAACACCGAACTTTTTATTGACCTTTATATTCATTTAGCACTCGAAGTACAGTTGATGTGCACCGCGTATGCGTTGACACAAGCAATGCTGCAAATATCATGTACCATATTGTCCATAATGTCTACCGGCAGCTAAGGTGCCGGGACAACTAACTAAGCCCTGTTTTGACCCCTCTGTTTGGTTTCACTGGCGTGGTAGTGAAACCAGTAGGTTTGGTGATACTGTCCATCATAATTGCAAAATACCCCAAGTGCCGCCACTTGTGGGTAGACTTCGTGGTAGTAAAAAAAAGGTCGGCATACAACTTTCTCCTCAACAAGATGGCCCTGGTGGCTCTAGGAGCAATCATCTCGCCCATGCATGTCAGCATGAAGTTCCCTTCCCCAGCAGGAATGCTGAGTATACAGGGAAATATGCTAGTAGTCCAAAGTTGTTACGCGATCGGAACTCAAGGAAGTTTGGGGTGTAGCAGATCAACCTTGAAAACATTGCTCCACCAGCTAAAGAAATGTCAAAATCCAATGGTGCGGTCTAGGATTTTATTTTCCATCCAAGTCTAGCCAAAATACTATTAAGATCGGGACGTGGATGCCTATTGATCTGCAGGCTCAACTTCAAGATCTATTGAGGGAATTCTCGGTTATTTTTGCCTGGACAACTGAGAACATGATAGGAATTATTACCCTAGTCGAGCACAGAATCGATATCGACCCTCAATTTAAGCCCTTTAAGCAGAAGAAAAAGGAATTTTGCCCCCAAAAGGAACTAGGTCATCGCAGAGGAGGTAAGGAAGCTTCTAGCCACAAAATTCATTGTGGAAGTCCTTTATCCTATCTTGCTAGCAAACCTGGTGGTGGTGCCTAAGCTGGACAAAACCCGGAGAATGTGTATTGATTACACTGACTTAAACAAAGCTTGCCCAAAGGATTCGTTACCAAAAATAGACATACTTGCAGATTCAACATTAGGGCATGATATTTTTGTTTTTTAGATGCTTTCATGGGCTACCACCAGATTGCCATGGTCAAACAGGACCAGGAAAAAACTTCTTTCATTAAAGATGGGCACCTACTACTATATTAGCATACCTTTTGGGCTGAAGAGCGCAGGGGTGACATACCAATGGTTGGTGAATTCCCTGTTCAGTAACCAGATCGGCAGAATCATGAAAGTTTATATTGATGATATGCTCATCAAAAGCAGGTCCCTTGATCAGTAGATCCAAAATTTAAGAGAAGTGTTTATTAACCTTAGAGAATCACGAATGCGGTTGAACCCAAAATAATGTACATTCGGGGTTCACAGCAGAAAGTTTCTACGATACATGGTCTCCACAAAAGGGGTTCAAGATAACTCTGGCAATCTAGAAGCATTACGAGCCATGCACCCGCCATAGAATGTTAAGGAGGTACAAGGATTAACCGGAGAATTTGTAGCCCTGAGTAGGTTTCTTTCCAAATCAGTAGAAAATCACTTCCATTTTTCCAAGTATTGGAAAAAAAAGAACCGCCGTTCCAGTGGGATGACCAATGTCAAAAGGTTTTTGACGATTTGAATCTTATCTGGCCGAGATGGCGACATTGACTGTATGTTTATTTGGAGGCATGTCATAAGGAAATCAATGCAGTTTTGCTTCAGAAAATCGTAGTGGAGTTGGTAAAACACTAGAGAAAGTTATATTAGCACAGAGAAAGTTATACTAGCCTTGGTCATGGTAGCCAGAAAAATCAGGCCTTATTTACAAGCTCACCCCATCGTAGTAGTCACAGACCAGCCTTAAAGTAGATCTTGAAGCGACATGAAACTTCGAGCCAAGCCGTAAAATAGGACATTGGGATTACTTAATATGATATCGAACATTGGCCTCAGACCTCAGTCAAGGCTCAGGCCCTGGCTGATTTTATTACCAAAGGGATTTCTGTGTAGAATGAGCAGCCCCCAAGAGATAATTGGGCTATTTACCTTGATGGATCCTCCTCTCAGGATAGAAGAGGAGCCGGTCTCTTAATCACCAGCCTCAAAGGAGAGGAATTTGAATACGTGCTTCAATTTGACTTTGAATCAACCAATAATGATGTTGAATATGAAGCCGTAATTGCATGTTTGAGCCTCCTTAGGAAGCTGGGGGCATAAAAGGTGATGTCACATAGCGATACCCAGGTTAACAGAGACTACGAAGCCAAAGAAAACCATATGAAGCGATACCTTGCGAAAGTCAAACACCTCAGTGAGACGTTTGAGTTCTTCGACATTGAGCACATACCGAGGTCGGCCAATAAAAGGACAGACGCCTTGTGTCGACTAGCTTCGTCCACCCCAGCTATAACGGGGAAGAAAATCATAGTGGAGTTGGTAAAACAACAAGCATATGATGCAACCAAATGCCCTAGGCCAGCCGCCAGAACACATGGATGGACGAGATAGTTAACTTTTTAAAGCATGGCATCTTGTTCCAGGACAAACAGGCAACCAGGAAGTTGCGCATTAAAGCGTCTAGGTATGCCCTCTTTAATGACATTTTATATAGAAAATCTTTTTTGCCACCCTGGTTAAAATGTGTCCCGGAGGAAGAAGGAGATTATATTCCCCACGAAATCCAAATAGGGATTTGTGGGAACCACTATGGGTCACTATCATTGGCTCGGAAATCGTACATGGCCGGCTATTATTAGCCTACTTTGCATTGTGACGCCTTGGAACTGGTTAAAAAATGTCAATCTTGCCAAGTCCATGCCCTTTGTCTCACGTTCCTAGACGGGACATGATTCCCGTCATGAGCCCCTGGCCTTTTGTTCTGTAGGGAATCGATCTTGTGGGGCCATGGCCTCACGTCCCAGGGTCTGTTAAATACTTGCTCGTTGATGTTGATAACTTCACCAAATGGATTGAAGCAGAGCTCTTAGCAAATATAACGGGGAACCAGGTAAAGAAATTCCTTTGGAGCAATATCGTATGCCGTTTTGGCCAACCAAGGGTTCTGGTCTCCAATAGCAAAAGGCAATTCGCCGAGGATCCAGTGAAAAGTTGGTGTGCCGAACTCCTGATTCAGTAACACTTCGCCTCGATGTCCCATCTGCAAGCAAATGGGCAGGCAAAACTCACCAACCATAATCTCAAGGACGTCCCCTGCCAAGCGTTCAATGGGCTTATCACACAACACCTTCAACCTACACCAAAGAAACTCGATTCGGGCCATTACCCCGTCTGAAATCGGGTCCTATTTCGCCCGAATGGAGAACTATTTAGAGCCAACCAACAGTCAAAACCTACTTCTTAACCTGGATAGCTTGGAGGAGAAAAGAGACAAGTATATATCCGAAGGGCGCAATACAAAAATCTCATTGCTCAATATTATAATTCCAGAGTGCGACCTAGGTCTTACCAGGTTGGGGACCTCGTTCTACAAAATAATGCTGCTCCCTCTAGAAGTCTTGACTCCAAATTGGAAGGGTCATACCGTATCTCTGATGCATTCTCCTCGAGGCCTATAAGATGCAAATGCTGACAAGACTTTACTGCGAAGCTGGCATCTAATTTGAGACCTTTTCATGTATGATGTATATATTAATCTCATCAATAATGCCATTATGTTCCCTCTTATCTCTACTAATTCCAACATTAGGGGATCGCGGGCAACGGTAAGTGCTGGGCGTCTTCCCCCATCACAAGATTTATTCTTATGCAGTCTCGGCCAGGTTTCCCATTTTGACCTTGGCAGGTCCGAGCAACATAGGGGACGTAAATCGTGACAGGTTTCGCGCATGTCCCAATAGTCGGCTTGAAGGGTAAAATGCTACAGGTCTTGCACATCTCGAACACCTGGTAGGCCTGGGTGATACCTAGATGGCACAGAACTGTCGGATAAACTTTGTCCCCAGTAAGTTTGGGAGGCAACTTTGACAAATTCGCTAAGTGCTGGTAACAACTCAATTAAACTTAACGCTACCAAGGTCATACTCTTTGGCAAGAAGTTTAAGAGATCAAAAGGCGCCTCTGATACAACCACGGAGAGCCCGAAATATTCGTTATTAGACTCTTGTAAAAAATAACTACTGTTATTTTACTAAGTCAAGCTTATTCGTTACTATGAACTTGTTCGCTCAAGGTAAACTCTCCGTCAATCCAATTTTACAGACAAGACTCTCAGAGAAGTTAGCGACTCGTTATCATTTTCTATAACACAAAATAAAGGTTGAAATAAGGAAACAATAGAGCAAAGTTAGAGGCCAACTATTCTTTTATTTGTAAAATGACAAGATGCAAAGATTTCCCAGCACAAGCTTATCACGGTGCATAACAAGTGCAACCTAGTCTACCTTTCGGGATGAAAAAAAAGAACAGTAAGGTCATCATCTCCTATGAGGTAACCATATTTGTAGTGTAATGGAATGGATGGTAGACGTTATGCCGCCTAAATATATCGCAACCAGTAGATATTTATTTCATGAAATTCAAGAGATAAAAAGTGGTAAACAAAATTTTCCTAAAAATGCACCAAAATCCAAGCAGTTGAATTGTTGAAAGTGTTGAGAAATATGTTTGGATAATTTTCAAGGTCATGATTTTAAGCGGTGAATACTTAAAAATGTCGCACATGGTGTTATATGTTTTAAAAGTTAAAAAATTTGACATCGATCTCTCAGGTTGTTGCACTTCGATCGATCGATGTACTTCGATCCCTCACATCGATCGATCTATGTAAGGCAGTGAAAGTTCAAGACCTTAATGTGAGACATCGATCTATAAACCTGAGACACATCGATCGATCAATGTATACATTGAACCTTCACTTCGATCTATCGATGTAGGTCAGATACAAACTCTGAAACTTACTGTGGGACATCGATCTCTGGAGCTGAGGCACTTCGATCGATCGATGTCTAGGGTTTTAGAAATATTTTTCTAAAATATGATAAAGTGGTTGTTTTCATTTGTACATGATTTATACATGTTCATTATGTGGATATTATGTGTTTTTGATGATTTTAAATGTTTTGTGACTAATGTGCCTTGGAAGTTTCTACAACTTACCAAAATGGCAAAATTGGTATTTTGAGTTTTGTAGAAACACGATATGGTGGAAATACGTCAAGGACTTATTCTTATCATATTTATCATGACAAAGGTGTTATTATATTCATTTCTAACTATCAGGGTCATTTCTAGAGTTTTCTCTCACCATGGGCATTTTGGTCATTTTATCTCTGAGGGTATTTTTGGTATTTTCACTCAAGGAATGTCTTGATTATATACATATCTTCATTCTGGAGTTGAGTTATGATTATCTTAAAGATTATATGGTTGTTTTATATTATTTTTCTCAAATGATGATATTATCGACGGTAGCGGGATATGTGACAGGTTGTGAAGTCACATTCTATTTCTTTCTTGAAGACTCTCTTTTATATGTTATCGGAGTATATTTATCATCATATTTCAATGAATTTAATGGTGTTAAAGGTGTAGAAATGATCATAATATACAGGAAGAAATATTGGGAATTTTGGTGTTACATGTTGGCATAATCTTGTCAACTATTATTTGTTGATTTCTTCTTCAAAAATCTGAGTTGATATACATATATATGGGTTGAAAAACATGTATATTCAGGTGGATATGATGGTGTACTCATTTTATGGCTTGATGACAAGTGGACCAACCAAAAAGAAGCTAGTTGGCAAAAATTACCAACTAGTAAAATTTAAAATGTAGCCAACGGCTACATGGCTGAAAATGGCAGATTTTTTGAGTCAAATGGAAGTCTTCAGATGACCTATTCTTTTGCAAGGAGTTGAGGGTATCTTGGTGGTATTATCCCTTAGTATTATCTTCATTTTTCAAGCAAATTCCAAGTCATTTTTTCATGGTAAAAATCGACCATGCTGAAATTCCAAGGTGGACCAATTATGTTGCTTCATTTTGCCATGTGTACGAGATGATTATGTGGCCAACCAATGATGTGAAGACAACTAGGACTTGATGATGAAGATGTTGGCACGTTGGAGTTCTTATCTTCAAAAGCCATTTCACACTATAAATAGGAGGCAAAGGTGAAGAAGAAGAACATACTTGAAGCTCACTTGAAAGTAATAGGTGATTTGTCTAGCTATCTTCTTCTTGTCATTCTTGTTCCACTCTTTGTAGCCAAGGTGTTCTTGTTGTTTTTCTTGGAGAGCTGCAAGCCTCTTGAGCTTCATTTGTAAGATTGATTAGCCTATTCTGTAAGGCTACATATATAGGTGGTAGAGGTGTTGCAACTAAGTGCTGCATAGAAGGTGTTCATCCAAGTCTTGAACAGGGTTGGTGTTTAACCCAAGGATCAAGCTTGGTTCTTGTAGTAATTTGGTTCATACCATAGTGAAATCCAAGGAAAGGTGTTCCTTGGGACTGGAGTAGGTCACATTGACCGAACTAAGATAAATTCTCGGTGTTCTTATCTTGTTTCTACATTTCTGCATTCTGCCTGTTCTTCACTGCAGTTTTCACACAAGTTCTCACGTTTTAAGAAAATAGCTAAACACTTTCTAAATTCATGATTTTTGGTGTAGTTATACTTCAGGCTGTTAGCTTTCATTTGCAACAAGAATCACTTGATTTGCGCAAGGAAAAGTTAGTCTTTCAGTCGTTGCAAGATAACTGCTCAAATCTTGCTGCAATCTGACTATTTTTGAGAAAACTTGAATTCTGTTTTAATCAAGAATTGTTTAAGTTTTTTTGAATAATAAACTAGACATCCTAAGGAGTATTTTGACATAAATATCAACCTTTCTGGTTAAGTATTCAAAGAGAAACACGTTTTCCAATTTCAACATCATTCCGACCTGAAAATGACGACGAGGACAATGAAGGGCCTGAGGTCACAGGATAGTCCCAGCTCAACACTATGATTTATACTATTGCTGACGGCCCAACCATGCGTAACTCCTAGGACCCAGACTCGGCTGGGACATTGGCCAACCCGTCCACCAAAAGGGCGAGATTGGCATACGAACTGACTTACAACCCCGATGATCTTGTCCTTTAGGACAAAATAACACCGAACTTTTTATTGACCTTTATATTCATTTAGCACTCGAAGTACAGTTGATGTGCACCGCGTATGCGTTGACACAAGCAATGCTGCAAATATCATGTACCATATTGTCCATAATGTCTACCGGCAGCTAAGGTGCCGGGACAACTAACTAAGCCCTGTTTTGACCCCTCTGTTTGGTTTCACTGGCGTGGTAGTGAAACCAGTAGGTTTGGTGATACTGTCCATCATAATTGCAAAATACCCCAAGTGCCGCCACTTGTGGGTAGACTTCGTGGTAGTAAAAAAAAGGTCGGCATACAACTTTCTCCTCAACAAGATGGCCCTGGTGGCTCTAGGAGCAATCATCTCGCCCATGCATGTCAGCATGAAGTTCCCTTCCCCAGCAGGAATGCTGAGTATACAGGGAAATATGCTAGTAGTCCAAAGTTGTTACGCGATCGGAACTCAAGGAAGTTTGGGGTGTAGCAGATCAACCTTGAAAACATTGCTCCACCAGCTAAAGAAATGTCAAAATCCAATGGTGCGGTCTAGGATTTTATTTTCCATCCAAGTCTAGCCAAAATACTATTAAGATCGGGACGTGGATGCCTATTGATCTGCAGGCTCAACTTCAAGATCTATTGAGGGAATTCTCGGTTATTTTTGCCTGGACAACTGAGAACATGATAGGAATTATTACCCTAGTCGAGCACAGAATCGATATCGACCCTCAATTTAAGCCCTTTAAGCAGAAGAAAAAGGAATTTTGCCCCCAAAAGGAACTAGGTCATCGCAGAGGAGGTAAGGAAGCTTCTAGCCACAAAATTCATTGTGGAAGTCCTTTATCCTATCTTGCTAGCAAACCTGGTGGTGGTGCCTAAGCTGGACAAAACCCGGAGAATGTGTATTGATTACACTGACTTAAACAAAGCTTGCCCAAAGGATTCGTTACCAAAAATAGACATACTTGCAGATTCAACATTAGGGCATGATATTTTTGTTTTTTAGATGCTTTCATGGGCTACCACCAGATTGCCATGGTCAAAAAGGACCAGGAAAAAACTTCTTTCATTAAAGATGGGCACCTACTACTATATTAGCATACCTTTTGGGCTGAAGAGCGCAGGGGTGACATACCAATGGTTGGTGAATTCCCTGTTCAGTAACCAGATCGGCAGAATCATGAAAGTTTATATTGATGATATGCTCATCAAAAGCAGGTCCCTTGATCAGTAGATCCAAAATTTAAGAGAAGTGTTTATTAACCTTAGAGAATCACGAATGCGGTTGAACCCAAAATAATGTACATTCGGGGTTCACAGCAGAAAGTTTCTACGATACATGGTCTCCACAAAAGGGGTTCAAGATAACTCTGGCAATCTAGAAGCATTACGAGCCATGCACCCGCCATAGAATGTTAAGGAGGTACAAGGATTAACCGGAGAATTTGTAGCCCTGAGTAGGTTTCTTTCCAAATCAGTAGAAAATCACTTCCATTTTTCCAAGTATTGGAAAAAAAAGAACCGCCGTTCCAGTGGGATGACCAATGTCAAAAGGTTTTTGACGATTTGAATCTTATCTGGCCGAGATGGCGACATTGACTGTATGTTTATTTGGAGGCATGTCATAAGGAAATCAATGCAGTTTTGCTTCAGAAAATCGTAGTGGAGTTGGTAAAACACTAGAGAAAGTTATATTAGCACAGAGAAAGTTATACTAGCCTTGGTCATGGTAGCCAGAAAAATCAGGCCTTATTTACAAGCTCACCCCATCGTAGTAGTCACAGACCAGCCTTAAAGTAGATCTTGAAGCGACATGAAACTTCGAGCCAAGCCGTAAAATAGGACATTGGGATTACTTAATATGATATCGAACATTGGCCTCAGACCTCAGTCAAGGCTCAGGCCCTGGCTGATTTTATTACCAAAGGGATTTCTGTGTAGAATGAGCAGCCCCCAAGAGATAATTGGGCTATTTACCTTGATGGATCCTCCTCTCAGGATAGAAGAGGAGCCGGTCTCTTAATCACCAGCCTCAAAGGAGAGGAATTTGAATACGTGCTTCAATTTGACTTTGAATCAACCAATAATGATGTTGAATATGAAGCCGTAATTGCATGTTTGAGCCTCCTTAGGAAGCTGGGGGCATAAAAGGTGATGTCACATAGCGATACCCAGGTTAACAGAGACTACGAAGCCAAAGAAAACCATATGAAGCGATACCTTGCGAAAGTCAAACACCTCAGTGAGACGTTTGAGTTCTTCGACATTGAGCACATACCGAGGTCGGCCAATAAAAGGACAGACGCCTTGTGTCGACTAGCTTCGTCCACCCCAGCTATAACGGGGAAGAAAATCATAGTGGAGTTGGTAAAACAACAAGCATATGATGCAACCAAATGCCCTAGGCCAGCCGCCAGAACACATGGATGGACGAGATAGTTAACTTTTTAAAGCATGGCATCTTGTTCCAGGACAAACAGGCAACCAGGAAGTTGCGCATTAAAGCGTCTAGGTATGCCCTCTTTAATGACATTTTATATAGAAAATCTTTTTTGCCACCCTGGTTAAAATGTGTCCCGGAGGAAGAAGGAGATTATATTCCCCACGAAATCCAAATAGGGATTTGTGGGAACCACTATGGGTCACTATCATTGGCTCGGAAATCGTACATGGCTGGCTATTATTAGCCTACTTTGCATTGTGACGCCTTGGAACTGGTTAAAAAATGTCAATCTTGCCAAGTCCATGCCCTTTGTCTCACGTTCCTAGACGGGACATGATTCCCGTCATGAGCCCCTGGCCTTTTGTTCTGTAGGGAATCGATCTTGTGGGGCCATGGCCTCACGTCCCAGGGTCTGTTAAATACTTGCTCGTTGATGTTGATAACTTCACCAAATGGATTGAAGCAGAGCTCTTAGCAAATATAACGGGGAACCAGGTAAAGAAATTCCTTTGGAGCAATATCGTATGCCGTTTTGGCCAACCAAGGGTTCTGGTCTCCAATAGCAAAAGGCAATTCGCCGAGGATCCAGTGAAAAGTTGGTGTGCCGAACTCCTGATTCAGCAACACTTCGCCTCGATGTCCCATCTGCAAGCAAATGGGCAGGCAAAACTCACCAACCATAATCTCAAGGACGTCCCCTGCCAAGCGTTCAATGGGCTTATCACACAACACCTTCAACCTACACCAAAGAAACTCGATTCGGGCCATTACCCCGTCTGAAATCGGGTCCTATTTCGCCCGAATGGAGAACTATTTAGAGCCAACCAACAGTCAAAACCTACTTCTTAACCTGGATAGCTTGGAGGAGAAAAGAGACAAGTATATATCCGAAGGGCGCAATACAAAAATCTCATTGCTCAATATTATAATTCCAGAGTGCGACCTAGGTCTTACCAGGTTGGGGACCTCGTTCTACAAAATAATGCTGCTCCCTCTAGAAGTCTTGACTCCAAATTGGAAGGGTCATACCGTATCTCTGATGCATTCTCCTCGAGGCCTATAAGATGCAAATGCTGACAAGACTTTACTGCGAAGCTGGCATCTAATTTGAGACCTTTTCATGTATGATGTATATATTAATCTCATCAATAATGCCATTATGTTCCCTCTTATCTCTACTAATTCCAACATTAGGGGATCGCGGGCAACGGTAAGTGCTGGGCGTCTTCCCCCATCACAAGATTTATTCTTATGCAGTCTCGGCCAGGTTTCCCATTTTGACCTTGGCAGGTCCGAGCAACATAGGGGACGTAAATCGTGACAGGTTTCGCGCATGTCCCAATAGTCGGCTTGAAGGGTAAAATGCTACAGGTCTTGCACATCTCGAACACCTGGTAGGCCTGGGTGATACCTAGATGGCACAGAACTGTCGGATAAACTTTGTCCCCAGTAAGTTTGGGAGGCAACTTTGACAAATTCGCTAAGTGCTGGTAACAACTCAATTAAACTTAACGCTACCAAGGTCATACTCTTTGGCAAGAAGTTTAAGAGATCAAAAGGCGCCTCTGATACAACCACGGAGAGCCCGAAATATTCGTTATTAGACTCTTGTAAAAAATAACTACTGTTATTTTACTAAGTCAAGCTTATTCGTTACTATGAACTTGTTCGCTCAAGGTAAACTCTCCGTCAATCCAATTTTACAGACAAGACTCTCAGAGAAGTTAGCGACTCGTTATCATTTTCTATAACACAAAATAAAGGTTGAAATAAGGAAACAATAGAGCAAAGTTAGAGGCCAACTATTCTTTTATTTGTAAAATGACAAGATGCAAAGATTTCCCAGCACAAGCTTATCACGGTGCATAACAAGTGCAACCTAGTCTACCTTTCGGGATGAAAAAAAAGAACAGTAAGGTCATCATCTCCTATGAGGTAACCATATTTGTAGTGTAATGGAATGGATGGTAGACGTTATGCCGCCTAAATATATCGCAACCAGTAGATATTTATTTCATGAAATTCAAGAGATAAAAAGTGGTAAACAAAATTTTCCTAAAAATGCACCAAAATCCAAGCAGTTGAATTGTTGAAAGTGTTGAGAAATATGTTTGGATAATTTTCAAGGTCATGATTTTAAGCGGTGAATACTTAAAAATGTCGCACATGGTGTTATATGTTTTAAAAGTTAAAAAATTTGACATCGATCTCTCAGGTTGTTGCACTTCGATCGATCGATGTACTTCGATCCCTCACATCGATCGATCTATGTAAGGCAGTGAAAGTTCAAGACCTTAATGTGAGACATCGATCTATAAACCTGAGACACATCGATCGATCAATGTATACATTGAACCTTCACTTCGATCTATCGATGTAGGTCAGATACAAACTCTGAAACTTACTGTGGGACATCGATCTCTGGAGCTGAGGCACTTCGATCGATCGATGTCTAGGGTTTTAGAAATATTTTTCTAAAATATGATAAAGTGGTTGTTTTCATTTGTACATGATTTATACATGTTCATTATGTGGATATTATGTGTTTTTGATGATTTTAAATGTTTTGTGACTAATGTGCCTTGGAAGTTTCTACAACTTACCAAAATGGCAAAATTGGTATTTTGAGTTTTGTAGAAACACGATATGGTGGAAATACGTCAAGGACTTATTCTTATCATATTTATCATGACAAAGGTGTTATTATATTCATTTCTAACTATCGGGGTCATTTCTAGAGTTTTCTCTCACCATGGGCATTTTGGTCATTTTATCTCTGAGGGTATTTTTGGTATTTTCACTCAAGGAATGTCTTGATTATATACATATCTTCATTCTGGAGTTGAGTTATGATTATCTTAAAGATTATATGGTTGTTTTATATTATTTTTCTCAAATGATGATATTATCGACGGTAGCGGGATATGTGACAGGTTGTGAAGTCACATTCTATTTCTTTCTTGAAGACTCTCTTTTATATGTTATCGGAGTATATTTATCATCATATTTCAATGAATTTAATGGTGTTAAAGGTGTAGAAATGATCATAATATACAGGAAGAAATATTGGGAATTTTGGTGTTACATGTTGGCATAATCTTGTCAACTATTATTTGTTGATTTCTTCTTCAAAAATCTGAGTTGATATACATATATATGGGTTGAAAAACATGTATATTCAGGTGGATATGATGGTGTACTCATTTTATGGCTTGATGACAAGTGGACCAACCAAAAAGAAGCTAGTTGGCAAAAATTACCAACTAGTAAAATTTAAAATGTAGCCAACGGCTACATGGCTGAAAATGGCAGATTTTTTGAGTCAAATGGAAGTCTTCAGATGACCTATTCTTTTGCAAGGAGTTGAGGGTATCTTGGTGGTATTATCCCTTAGTATTATCTTCATTTTTCAAGCAAATTCCAAGTCATTTTTTCATGGTAAAAATCGACCATGCTGAAATTCCAAGGTGGACCAATTATGTTGCTTCATTTTGCCATGTGTACGAGATGATTATGTGGCCAACCAATGATGTGAAGACAACTAGGACTTGATGATGAAGATGTTGGCACGTTGGAGTTCTTATCTTCAAAAGCCATTTCACACTATAAATAGGAGGCAAAGGTGAAGAAGAAGAACATACTTGAAGCTCACTTGAAAGTAATAGGTGATTTGTCTAGCTATCTTCTTCTTGTCATTCTTGTTCCACTCTTTGTAGCCAAGGTGTTCTTGTTGTTTTTCTTGGAGAGCTGCAAGCCTCTTGAGCTTCATTTGTAAGATTGATTAGCCTATTCTGTAAGGCTACATATATAGGTGGTAGAGGTGTTGCAACTAAGTGCTGCATAGAAGGTGTTCATCCAAGTCTTGAACAGGGTTGGTGTTTAACCCAAGGATCAAGCTTGGTTCTTGTAGTAATTTGGTTCATACCATAGTGAAATCCAAGGAAAGGTGTTCCTTGGGACTGGAGTAGGTCACATTGACCGAACTAGGATAAATTCTCGGTGTTCTTATCTTGTTTCTACATTTCTGCATTCTGCCTGTTTTTCACTGCAGTTTTCACACAAGTTCTCACGTTTTAAGAAAATAGCTAAACACTTTCTAAATTCATGATTTTTGGTGTAGTTATACTTCAGGCTGTTAGCTTTCATTTGCAACAAGAATCACTTGATTTGCGCAAGGAAAAGTTAGTCTTTCAGTCGTTGCAAGATAACTGCTCAAATCTTGCTGCAATCTGACTATTTTTGAGAAAACTTGAATTCTGTTTTAATCAAGAATTGTTTAAGTTTTTTTGAATAATAAACTAGACATCCTAAGGAGTATTTTGACATAAATATCAACCTTTTTGGTTAAGTATTCAAAGAGAAACACGTTTTCCAATTTCAACATCATTCTGTCCAATTCTATCTAGATTGACCATCCGAATCTTTTTATTTGTTTGAAGGGTCAAACGATCTTATTGTTATCTAATTTTTAGACAAAGTCTTGTCAACACATTGAAGTTAAGTTATGGAAATTTTCATAATTTTTGGAGTTGTGTACAAGGATTTTTGAATTTTTCAAAAACAGGTTCTGAATCTGAGGTGATCTCAGATTCTGTTTTCAAAGGGGATTTTTATCAAGGGTAGTAGTGCAATTTCCGCTAACCACTATTCAAACCCTCCTCTAGTGGTGTTTATTGCAGGTGCGCGGTCCAACAGAAAGTTCTCTTGAAGTTAATTTATGTATAAGGATAGAGCTGGAAATTAGTTTTGTGGTCCTATTATGTGTAGAAATTTGTTTCCTAAATTGCTATCAAACAAGGCTAATATTGTCTGTATTCGTACTAAATATGTAGTCTTTTGACTCTTAATATGTTTGCATCTAGTTTTATATGTGATTGAGTCATGTATCTTATGATATGCAAGACAAGATCATGAGAATGCTAATGCTGTTAAGAGAATTAAGAAGATGAATATCGTCATCGTTAGAATGATTAAAAACATGTAATACATGTTTATGTATTTGATTTGTGGAAAATATTTGCATGCATTTTGATGTGTTTAAATATATAACATGATTTGGATTGATATCTTAACAAAGATTTTACGTTAAAACCATGATTATGCATTTTGAAGTTGGTTTATCAATTTGAACTGGGATTTCATGCTAAAGAAAAATTTGTCTATATGTTCAAATGAGAAGCATGTTATGATAAATGAAAATCTAAGGATTAAGGATTTGATAATTTTCTTTTGCTTTTGAAGATAGAGATTTTTGTTTAAAATTAAATAACTAAGGCTAGTTATTTGTGTGACTTTATGATGGTACACATGTGTACGTGAAGATTACTTGTCTTAGGCATTTGTTGATTATGTTAAAATGCTAAAGAATTTTGTGAAAAACTTAGAAATCTTTTAAGATGGATTTTTAGGCTTTATGTTAGCATTTAGTGTAGCATGTAAATGGGTATCTGAGTTTAGTGCTTATATTCTTAAACATAGATAACAAATAATGAAAGTAGATTGTCTAAAGATGAACACTAAACTAAATGTAAGTGTCATGATAAAATATAATTTTGGTGAGTTTATGGTATGATTGAAAGATCAAAAGGTTTTTTTCTTATTAATATTTGACCATAGGAAGTTGTTGGAGTTCACTCCGAAGTGACATAGAGAATTAAGTCTATGTTCATTGTTGAAAGCCTTCTGAGTTGAATAGGTAGTGACTAAATTAAGGTTGTATAGTTGAAACTATTCGTTCAATAAAATCAATGTTGAATCTAGTACAAGTAGCATTGTTTTATGGTTAATTTCGACATGAGACTATGGAGAAATCTAAAGCTTTAGTCCTTCATGCTTGTATGCAAGTAAAACTTACTTTTAACATGTGAAGTTGAACATATAAATAGTTTGCATATATTGCATGACTTTTGGAGAAGTTTAGAAGTTTGAAGAAGATAATTAGATCAAGACTAAAATGTTTGTTAGACTATTGTTCTAATTGGCTTATTGCATTGCTTTTTGAGCTTTTGTGTGTGATAGGCTTTCTTGATGTATATGATAGTAATTTCATTTGATTATTGACAAAACTAACTTCATGATAAAGGTGTTTATGATGAATGTTGATTATATTTGTTTGAGGAGTTGATTTATGAATACATTACGTTTGATGGTTTCGTTGATAAAGACAAAGCCCAATGTCCTCGTGCTTGTTTAAAAGCTAATAAGATGTTTTGTTAAGTGATTCATTGACAGAAATCACCGAAAGACAATGATTTGAGAAGGCGTTGGCACTAGATGATTAATACAAACTTGTGAACACTCATGAGTTTTTATGGGGGTAAATAATAGACAATGTAAGGTCTATGAGAGTGGTCTTGTAAAATTTCTTCAGGGGTAAATCATAGAAAGTGTGAGGTCTATAAGAGTGGCCCAATAAGAACTAAGTGCAAGTTATTTCCTGTGACATCGAGGAGGATGAGATTATTCTATTTCATGTAAGCTCTATATGATGGCAAACAAGCATACTATTAGCAGAAATCATACGAACGAGGTTCAATGTGGTAAAAATGAGTCATAGAAGAGTTCTAATCAGTACTATCAAATTGACTCTCCTTACGGTGTTGATGTAATTCATTCTTGCTATAAGTGTTTGAGGATGAGATTTTAAGAATTTCTTAATGATATTCATAGCCATATTTATGGTGATGTGAGCAATATGCATTTGATGAATTTCACATATATAAACGTAGAGCGTTTATGAAAGCCTAAGACCAGGTGAATGACCAAATTCGCACCAAACCACGGACTTGTATAAAATAGATAATGAAATGTCTTTTGATTGTTCATATAAACGGTAGTAGAATATGATTCAAGATGTCTATGTCATTTTATTTATGTTTATATAACTCGATCTGTACTAGTGGCTATTTAAGACGCAAGTTATTGTATCCATCATGTGTCATTGTCATCGTTTAATAACATATAATTGTTCATGGATGTTCTTATATAAATGTTGGATCATGTGGGAGATTGTTGGAAAAAGCAAAAAATGTATTTTAGAAAGTACTCCAAATTTATTTAAAATCATGTAAGAAGGTTGATTGAAGAATAAAGGGAAACTTCGACTGGATGGGTGAGACGATTACTGGATTCTCTAAATTCTAAGGCGATCGAACATTTGGTGAGTGGGACTGACTGTTCGTTGATGAACTCTAACTGCAGTCTCCGATTTCGATCCAATTTTGAAGTTTCTGTCTTGTCACCAAACATCTGATAAAGTCGTCTACCAAATGTTTGGTTCAAAGTTCTGTGACAAGTTCCGAGTTGCAACATTTAAAAATTTCAAATTAAGCGTTCAGTAAAATTGACAGAATGTTGAGTTACTTAAGAGAAAAAATTTTTCTGCTGTAGTTTGTTGAAATGATGTAACTTTTCCATATTGAGACACCTCCTTTCAATCATGAATGGTACTTTGAAAAATAAATTCTGCTGATATGTTTCAAATTAACTTCTTTGTTGTGAATTGAAGTATATGAATAAAACGATGTATATGAATAAAACGATCAAAAGGCATTGAAGACGCTCTTTTGAAATCGTTTTTGATATATACTTTGAAATGATCGATAAAAAAACCTTTTCGAGCCTTTTGTGAAAACCTACAAAATTTTTTACTTATCTTTCCTTCTTCTTTTGTTATTAAACACTTCAAATAAGCAAGTTTATCTTCTTCCTGTATAGCAAATAAAAAGAAGAAACCGTTTTATCCTTCGAAGCATTTGTCGCGTAGTGCACCTTGCATACTGATGGAGTCAAAATTGTGTTTAGGAACGATGTAACATTTTTTACATTGCGACTATTCTCTTCTCCATTGTTTGTTTGGGTACCATATTTAAATTTCCAATAAACCTTTTTTCTTTTTTAACAAACCTTTCTTCTGGTTGTAACAATTTTGACCAGGCTTATGCCCACGTTTTTACTTGCAAAGAATTTCAACTAGGCCATATACATGACTCATTAATTATCTATTCATCCAAAAATGGTTGCACTTCAACTCCATCCGTTAGCATTATCCGATCCTTGCAACTTTCCCTTCTGGCATCATTCAACTAATAATAATATGTTTTGATATATAATATGCTCAAAATACCAAAAAAAAGGTTATATAATAATTCCAACTATAATGTGTGGTCACCTGTTTGAGTCATTTGTTTAACATTACCGCTCATCATTCTTGCTACATTCATCTGTTGGACCGTTCACCTGCAATAAACACCACTAGAGGGGAGGTGAATAGTGGTTAGCGGAAATTACACTACAACCCTTTGTTAAAATCCCCTTTGAAAACAGAATCTGAAACCACCTTAGATTCAGAACCTTTTTTTCAAAAATTCACAAATAATTGTACACAACTCCACAAATTATGAAACTTTTCAGAATTTAACTTTAATGAGTTAACAAGACTCTATCCAAAAATCATACAAAAATAAGATCGTTTGCCCCTTCAAATAAATAAAAAGATTCAGATGGTCAATCTGGACAGAATTGGACAGAATGTTGCTGATTTTAAAAAACGTGTTTCTCTTTGAATACTCAACCAAAAAGGTTGATCTTTATATCAAAACACTCCTTAGGATGTGTAGATGAAGTTTCCAAAAGGCCCTGACCTTAAACAACTCTTGAAAAATACAGAATTTAAGTTTTCTCAAAACTGGTCAGATTGCAGCCAGATTGGAGCAGTTATCTTGCAAAGACTGAAAGACTAACTTTCCCTTGCTCAAATCAAGTGATTCTTGTTGCAAATGAAAGCTAACAGTCTGAAGTATAACTCCACCAAAAATCACGAATTTTGAAAGTGTTTACCTATTTTTTCAAAACGTGAAAAGTTGTGTGAAATCTGTAGTGAAAAACGGGCACAAAACAGAAGAATGTAAAGAAGACAAGAACACCAAGAATTTATCCTGGTTCGGTCAATGTGACCTACTCCAGTCCCAAGGAACACCTTTCCTTGGATTTCACTATGGTATGAATCAAATTACAGCAAGAACCAAGCTTGATCCTTGGGTTAAACACCAACCCTATTCAAGACTTGGATGAACACCTTTATGCAACTCTTGGTTGCAACACCTCTATCACCTATTGATGTAGCCTTATAGATTTGGCTAATCAATCTTACAAATAAGACACAAGAAGGTGTGTATAGTGTAGCTGGACAATAACTAGAAATGGAACACCTTAGCTACACAAAGTATGAACGAAAATATGAGAAGAGAATAGCAAGACAACAATCTTCAATTTTTGCTTTCAAGTGTGTGTCTTCTCTTCTTCACCTTGCCTTCTATTTATAGAGTGAATTGATGGCATATTCCCTCCAACTTTTAGACCATGTGATGGCTGAGAATTTTGAATTAAAACACCTTCATAATCATCTCCAACAACCTTGTCTCCATTAACTTCAAATTTGAAATTTCAAGTTGACAACTTTTGCCAACTAGCTTGCTTTTGGTTTGTCTTCTTGCCCAAAAGTCATAAAATGAGTATACCACCTTCTCCACTTGTTTATGGACGTTTTTTGATGTTGTATGTATGTATACCAACTCATATTTTGTGAATAAAAAATAATGAATAAGTGTTGACAAGATTATGTCAACATATAACACCAAAATTCATACTTTCTTCTCCTTTACATATTGTGATGAATCTTGCACCAAGGACACCTTGTAATCTCTAAAAGATGATGATTAATATCCTCTTATAACATATATAAGAGGGTCTTCAAGAAAAAATAGAATGTGACATCTCAAATCGTCACATATCCAGCTATAGTCAATAATATCATCGGTTGAGAGAATAAGATATAAGATCACCATATAATCTTCAAAATAATAATAACACAGCTCCAGAATGAAGATAATAATATGCTCAAGAGATTCCTTGAGTGAAAATACCAAAAATACCCTTGGGGGTAAAATGACCAAAATACCCCTGGTGTGAGAAAACTCCAGAAATGCCTCCGATGATCAAAAATAATCACAATACCACCTTTGTCATGATAACCAAGATAATAATATGCACTTGAAATATTTTTCACCATATGATGTTCCTACAAAACTTAAAATACCAATTTTGCCATTTTTGGTAAGTTGTAGAAACTTCCAAGGCACGTTAGTCGCAAGACAATAATAATCACCAAAAACACATAATAAGCACATAATGAGCATATATAAATCATGTACAAATGAAAACAACCATTTTATCACATTTTAGAAAATTATTTCTAAAAACTCTAGACATTGATCGATCGAAGTGCCTCAGCTTCATAGATCGATGTCTCACATAAAGGTTCAGGTTTTGCCTCTGACCTACATCGATCGATCGAAGTGAGAGTTTGATATACATCGATCGATTGATGTGTCTTAGGTTTAGAGATCGATGTCTCACAGAAAGGTCTTAAACTTATCTGCCTTACATAGATCGATCGATGTGAACTTGTTCAACTTTTAATCACATATAACACCATGTGTGACATTTTTTAGTATTCATCACTTAAAATCATGACTTTGAAAATTATCCAAACATATTTCTCAACATCATCAACAATATTTTCATATTTTGTTGTCCGTTGAATACACAAACCGATGAAAGGATAAATTGTATTTTGATTTTTTAGGTCAATACTCATATTTTTGCAGCATACATATATAGATGGTATATACACATAGATATACACAGACATATATATGCAATGGTATGAAAATGAACTGCATTATTACGTTGTTATATGAGAGAAGTTATTATCTATAAGTACTTTTTAAATGGATTTAATATATGATTGAATTCCTCAAACAAGAAAAGCTTATATAATTGAATGAATACCTTAGTTTCAATAATTGCTCAAGGTAAAATCTTTTGGGAAGAAATGATGACATTCAGAAAGGCAAGAAGTGATAGTTTCCCTTTTTGCATCATATTTTATATCCGAAAGCAGTAATAATTGGTCATTTCTTCACTCTTTCCTTAGCTTCCAAGAAATATAAAAAGGGAAAGAAATAGGCGTGCCAATCAGCTGTCTACTTACTTCAAATTAATAAAACGTCAACTAAATATTGTACAGGTATAACAGGGACAGCCACCAAACCGGTCTGTTATCTTACCAAACATAATCCTTCTTCAAAAAAAAAACATAAACCTCAATAATTTTGACTTTACATATTATGCATTTTTTCAATTTATATTAAAGTGCTTCAGTTATACAAGAAATGTTTCACGGCTTCGACTACCTTGAGTCCGAGAATGTGAAAATTACATCAAGCTCCAAGAAAAACACTAATGAGTTCAAGAAATGAACATTCACACAAGAAAGTAAAGGAACAAAAATCAAATAAGCAAGAAGATAGCACGCGATACCAGAGAGCATTTTGGAGAAAACTGCTTATTGAGGTTGCAGTTCTGAAGCCATAACCGCCAGTCCCAGAAACAATTCGTTCAAATACACGAAATGAAGAAGACAAAAATAAAAAGACCAAAATGCCCTTCATGTTACTATTGTTACAACGACTGATGTAATGGCAAGATAGTCATTTCATCCTTTTAAACTGCTCCCGCCTATTTTCTCCTTCTTCTTCGTTGCACGCTGCGCACGTCACTGGCTCATCCAACAACACCTTCTCCTTCCTCAACCGCAGCTCTTCCACTTGATCCTCAACCACATTAATCAGTTAATCATTCCAATCAATGATTGCCACCGTAATTTCAGGATACAAGTGACATCTCATTACGGATCATGGTTAACATCCTGATCACAACTTTCATCTTTAACATCCCCCTCAAACGTAGCTTGTCATAAAGGTTGTGAACTCCAAGTAAACTTGTCAGTCGTGTCACCTTCTTAGAATCCAAAGACTTTGTGAACAGATCATCCAATTGTATCTCTGTACGTATTGGCATCAACTTTATTATACCTTCTTGCACCTTGTCTCTTACTACATGGCAGTCTATTTCTATATGCTTTGTTCTCTCATGGAAAAAAGAATTTTTAGCAATGTAAATTGCACTCTTGCTATCACAGAACACCTCTACTGGCTTTTGATCTTTCAGTCCCAAATCATTCATAAGATAAAGAAGCCACTTTACCTCGCATGTCACCATTGTCATAGCCCTGTACTCCGCCTCAGCTGATGACCTGGAAACTGTCATCTGCTTTTTTGCCTTCCAAGAAATTAAAGCATCTCCAAAAAAAGACACAATACCCTGTGATTGATCTCCTAGTCTCATGACATCCTCCCAATCAGCATCCACAAATGCCTTTAATTTCAAGTTGCCACTTCTGGGAAATAACAATCCCTGTCCTATGGTACCTTTGACATATCTAAGAAGTCTGTTTACAGCTTTAAGGTGATTCTCAGTGGGACAGACAAGAAACTGACTTAGTTGTTGAACTAAAAATGCAATTTCAGGCCTGGTAACGGTGAGATATATGAGTTTTCCTATCAATCTTCAGTAGTGTGTTACATCTGCCAACACTGGAGAATCCTTATGTGTCTGGCTAAGATGGCTCTCTATAGGACCCTTAGCTGGTTTGGCCTCTAAAAAACCAGCCTGCTCCAGAAGCTCCAGAGTGTACTTTCTTTGGTTAATACTAATGCTCTCCGTAGCCTGAGCCACCTCAATGCCCAGAAAGAAACTCAGAAGACCTAAGTCCTTAATTTGAAAGGCCTGATGAAATGCATGTTTGACTTCAACTATAATACCCTCATCATTAGATGCCACTATGATATCATCAACATACACTAAGGGCACTATAAAATTTGTCTCAACTGCTTTGGTGAAGAGAGTATAATCACATTTAGATTGATTAAAGCCCATTGATAACAGAAATCTTGTTAGAGTTGTATTCCACTTCCTACTAGCCTTCTTTAATCCATAAAGAGAGTTATTGAGCTTACAAACCATATTTGGACCACTTACTGACAAGCCAGGAGGAGGCGGCATATAGATGTCTTCATGCAAATCACCAAGTAAAAAGGCATTATTAAGATCAAGTTGATGAAAGTGCCAATGAAATCTGGCTGCCAATGCTAGTATAATTCTAACAATTGTCATCTTTGCAACAGGGAAAATGTGTCCATATAATCTATACCATATTGTTGGGTATATCCCTTGGCAACTAACCTGGCTTTATGCCTCTCCACAGTGCCATCTGCCTTCAGCTTCACCTTATACACCCAACTGCAACCAATGGCTTCCTTATCTGCCGGTAAAACCACCACAGTCCATGCATTATTAGCCTCCAATGATGCCAATTCAGCAGCCATAGCATCCTGCCATACAAACAAACTAGAAACTTCTCCATAGTTATTAGGTTCAATATGTGCATTAAACTCAAGATATATGACTTGTATTTTGGGGCCAATGATGCATAGGTCATGACCTTGCTGAGTGAATGAGGGGAAGTATGTTTTGGAAGTTGATCAGGAAAGACTACAACGTTACAATGATAGTCTTGTAAGTAAGTAGGTACCCGTTTGTTTCTGTGTGGTCTACCATCAGGCACTGGGTTGGAAACAGGAGGCAACTCTATAGAGATATTACCACCTTGCACATGATATCATGGTTATCAGACTGAGCATATGGGCACACATGTGAATCTATAGATGTTACAGGATTTGGAGATGACTGAGCATTTGTATAGGTAGGATTTGGTGTGGACTGAGGAATTTGAGGAGGTGAATTGTTATTGTCATCGGATTGATTGGATTCTGGTTGAATGGGACTTGCAGAGTAGTATGGTTCCGTTTCGAAGTAGGAGGTTGAATAAGGTATGGAGTCTGGTCTGCCTAGTGTTTTAGAGGCAGAAGAATTCTAGGACATGGAAGGAAATCTTGTATCAAAGAAGGTAACATCTCTGGATATATATACATCTCTGGTATCGAGGTCTTGTAGAATTTACCCTTTTGTATTGTGAGATAGGCCCAGGAATACACTTTTCTTGGCTCTTACAGCAAACTTCTCTTTATGTTTCTGAGTGTTGGTGCCAAATGGTAGACAACTAAACACTCTAAGATTTTTGTAGGATGGAACTGTTTTGTATAATAACTCATATGGGTTTTTTTTTGATGAAGAACAGGTGTGGGTTTGATATTTATGAGTAAACCGAGTGTTGAACACAAGATCCGCGATATGAGGAAGGGAGATGTGACTGAAACCTAAGTGCCCTTGCTACAGTCAAGATATGTTGGTGTTTTCTTTCAACTGCACCATTTTGTTGTGGTGTATTCACACAACTCGTTTGATGGACTATTCCATGGCCTGCATAAAACTGATTCATCATGAATTCTGATCCATTATCAGTTTTAAATATCTTTATTTTTGCATCAAAGTGAACAAAAACATATTGGTAGAAACTTTGAATGATGGATCTAATGTCACTTTTGGACTTCATCAGATAGATCCAACAGTATCTGCTGTAATCATCTATAACAGTAAGGAAGTAGTATTGCTTATACATTGTAGGGTACTTATATGATCCCTAAATATTCATATGAACAAGGGAAAAAAGACCTGAAGCTACAGACCCAGAGATAGGAAAAGGTGTCATCTTCTGTTTAGCAAGAGGACACAATACATTGTAATGAAGGATCAGGGGTTACAAGAGGATCTATTTTCTGAATTTCTTTTATTCTTGGGTTGGACATGTGGCCCAGCCTTGAATGCCACAACAATGCGTATGAAGAGGTGAAAACATATGCCAAAGGAGTGGAGAGGTTATAGGAAGCGTGTCTGACTGCTGGTTTGAAGGTTCCATGAAGATAATACAAGCCTTAATCTACCTCAGCCGAACCAATCGTCTTCTTGGTTCCGAGGTCCTGAATCAAGCAAGAACTAGATTTAAAAACAACTTCAAACAGGCTTGAATGTGTGAGTTTGATCAGAGATATAAGATTGAATACAAATGCAGGAACATAGAACACGCTGGCAAGAGTCAGATGCGGATTCACTTTCACTGTGCCAATGTGTGTGGCTTTGGCAAGGGATTTGTCAAGTAGTTCAACAGAAATAGATTTGACAGATTGAAGAAGGAGAAGAAAATAGGCGGGAGCAGTTTAAAAGGATGAAATGACTATCTTTCCATTACTTCAGTCGTTGTAACAATAGTAACATGAAGGGCATTTTGGTCTTTTTATTTTTATCTTCTTAATTTTCAACAAATTTATTGATTTCTAATGTTAGATTACATGTATATTTACGTCATGAACAAGCAGGAATCAAATTATGTTATTCTAATTTACTGCCTATCAAAAGTCAGCACTCACAATCATGTCACCATCTTCAAACACAATCTATAAAATTATCTCATGTATGGATTATTAGAAAACAACTTGTGTATATTTCTAGCCTTTCATATTCTACTATAGGCGGAAGGCTCTAAAGACAATAGGATAATGTTGTTGTAGTATATGAAAATTTACCAAATTAAATTCATAGTAAATAATTTTTTTTAGCTGGGTTAGAAAATGTAAGTGGGGATCTAATAGAACATATCTTCCCATTTAGTTACTCTGTGGTGCAGTCTGAGATTTTAAGTTAGGTTTATTATATAACATGGTTTTTTTTATAGAATACTTATTTGTCATCATAGATATTGACTGCTTCAACTTCCCGGAGTCAAAGTATGCATAAATTTTTTCTTTTGCAGATTCTCCATACCAAAAGTCCATGACCTTAAACTTATTCAAATGTCATATATACCTCCAACTATACTTTAAATTTTTTCTTTTTATAGGAATAAATGTAATTTTATTTATATCTAATCCACTGTCACTGTCAGTAATTACATTAGCTAGTAGGGCTTCACCCTAAAGCATAACATTTGAAATCCACAATCCATATTATGAAATTAAATGAGCATAGATGTTTCATCATTGTTTATAAAACTTAATCGGACATCAAGAAAGCAATCAGCTGGCAAAGTAATATAAAGTCTGCCAGTCCCCAGGACATAACCGAACTGGTTCCGGACAAGGATTCTCGAAAGGGAGGTCAGGGGTTCAATTCTTGTCAAAATCAAGAAAGCCCCTTCCAGCAAGTGCATAGTGTGGGAGCTTCTTGGCTTGTAGGCTTGCCTGGAGTGTTGGGGACTCCTTATGCAGACTACTGTGTAAATGACCAAACTCCTGCTAACGAGCCGTTGGGTATCTGATTTACCTTCCTACACTACCTTTGGAACTGGGTGTGGGTATCTGATTTACCTTCCTACACTACCTTTGGAACTGGGTGTGGCGGGGACCCTTACTAGTTGGGGTTCAACCAATATAACGTCTGCCATGGTTGAAATATCAGCTTTCCAGCTTCTAATCATAAAATCAAGGTTTTTTTTTTTTTTAATTCTCGTTTGGTCTTTTTATAATTTTATCATCAAATTTAGTAGTTTTCAAACTTCTCTTTTTCTTATACCTTAAGGATATATGTCCTGATTTAATTATTCTGATGTGTAGAAAAATAATTGACAACAAACATCAGACTTCAAGTCAGAAATTGTGTATTTTCAATTTTGACGCTTAAGGAGAATAAATCAGAAGAAGTATGCTAACACGATAGACAAAAACTGCAAGCTGAGAAGACAGAAAGAGAAAGAGGAAGTAGCACAAGTTCAAATATTTTTACTAAAAGTAAGATATGCCCTTTGAATATTGATATCTAGAACTAAAAACTAGGTTTTGGCTTTTGTGCCTAATCGTTCAATTTCAAATTTGTATTTTTTTTAATTTACTATATATAAAAAGTCTAACATGTACAATGATTGACATGTACATGACCTTGAATGTTTCAAATGCTAATAAATATATTTTAAAGTAGCATCTTGTGATGGTAAACTACTATATGTAACTTATTGTGTGGAATAAACAAACCCATGGGTTCCAACCCCCCGAGTTGTCTCTTTATAACACTTCTTTCTTAGATGAGTTCTGCAAACCCGTTGTAGATAGTCAATTATATAACCATCCATAGGAGTAGATAGTCAATTATATAACCATTAATAGGAGATTGTTACATGACTGTTAAATATTAAAAAATTTTAATATGTAATTGTCACGTAAAATTTTTAATAATTAAATGTCACATAAAACACTGTGCTGGTAGTCATGTAGCTGACCCATACTAAAGGCTTAGCAGATCCGGACTCTTCTTTTGCCTAAATTATGTCAATTGTCAAAGATCATTACCTCATCCTGACTTTAATGTCATCACTCGACACCGCCACATGTAATATTTCATCCTTCCCCTTCCTGTCTCCCCATCCCAGGTCTTAGAGCAAAAGATAAAATCTCTCGTCCTGAGAGTCTTTACCGTCCCAGCATCAAGAAGCATTGTCGAGGATACAAATCAGGATCCAGCAGCCTCTTAGGTTGGATGATGACTCAAGCAGTGACCCACACAAGCTGTCCTCCCGCAAACCAGTCTTTCGGCATATCAGCAGTAGAATACACACATTGTGCGTGTCCCTGGATTCGAATTCTTGACCTCCTGGAACAAATCTCAATCTGAGTACCAACTGGACTATGATCAGGGATGCCCCTCCCGAGTCTTGGTATATAGAGAAGGGTAATATGCAAACATTTCCCCCCCCCCCCCCCAAAGAAAAAAAATTGACATCTCCACCTAGATCATTTCACTCATGTCTTTGTATATGAAGTCATTACCCATCATTGTAGATTTTTTTCTTTCTTTTTTTGTACTTTCTTTTCCTTGGTGGGAAGGTTAATAGATTAGGTTGTTAAGAAACTTTTATATTGGCAAACTGGACTTCAAGAAGTAGTTGGTTATCGATCAAGTTTAGAAGTGATTTGGTGTCCAATCATAGAGCTAAGCCTTTGTCCATTAAGATGGTCATGTTATCAATTCATAAAGTGATAAACTTTATGAATGGATATATCATCAAATGATATACATACAAATAACAAGCAACTATTAAGAACACGTAAATGTAAACCCAAAAAAAAAAAAAACGCGTTTGATGAGATTGAGATTTAAAATCATTTCGTGCCTTTTCCTTACTCCAAGTAGCACAGAAACCTAGAATGTTGTTAGTCCAACGCATGTAATGAAAAGTGTACTATCATGGATTAAACAATAATTAACTGATGATTAGTTAATTGGTTACTTGTAGTTATCAACAATGGCTTTAAATTAAAATATAGTTACCAACTGTGGCTTTAAATTAAAGTATGCTAGTGTATCGGAGAAACTAAGTCAACACATTAGTACTGACAAATATCCAGTGACAACCTTTATTTGATTCTAATTTCTAAGTTGAAGCAGTCCTGCCGCAATTTGTGCAGTTCTTTTTCGTACGTCTATATGCTTCATGATAAAAAGTCTTTGAGAATCTTTTCATGCTACATCTACTAACTCGCATAAACTACTTTTTTTTCCTTAACATAGATTAAGGAGGATAATCATCAATTACGCATAATAAGTACTTCCTCTGTAATGTCATAATTCTACATACTTGTTTTATTATCTTAAAATGATTGAGATACTAATTTTGTTTACCTACTTAAATTGTTTTATTGTCTTTGCAGTTAATCATAATAAGGAGATGACAAAATACAATCAGTACAGCCGGAAGAGAGAGAATATGGTAAAGCTAGAAAATGGTTATAAAATTTAAGTACATTAGAACCTTTTTAAATTAATATTTGATAAATTAATCACATCTTTAAAATAATAGTTTTTTTGGGTCCCGATATTTAACCAATGTTCACATTAATAATTTCGATAAAATAATAAGATTGTTATGAAAATTGTACTAGATACAATTTGTGGATGTCTAAGGTCTTGAAAAACACAATGGACATGACAATGTGCAATGTATTATTTACCTCTCAAGTCCTATAAATAGGACATTACCTTGCATATTGAAACAACTTTGAATAGTAATCTTATTCTATTCTTGTCTACTTTTCTTCTTGTCTTCCATATTTTCTATATTGCATTGCTTGAATTTATAATACGTTATCAGCACGAATTGCTCCAAAGAAACAAAAACAAGTAATCAAAGTATTAGAGAAAGAAGAGAAAGAGGAGAATACCCTTAAATTTTTGCAGGTGCAGGCAGCTTTGCGCAGCTCTGGAAAAACTGAATTTCCGAGTCATCCACCATTGGATCATCATTAAATTTTGTTAGATTACTTTTAACACATAAAGGTATGTTTTGAACAGTGGAGATGTGTTTTGGACACTCCTAGGTCTGGCCGAAATGGTAATTTAGAGACTGATATTTCTGTTGAATTTTTTTTTCAGAATTATGATTTGTTTATTTGTTGCATTTCTCTTGTTCCATGTTTCTATCTTATATTCGAAATATTTATAAAAGAACTAATCTAGCATGAAGTATAGATTTATTTTGAAAGAAGAAGAATAATATATGGCTTGCAGCCATATGGATAAAATTTTATCATTCTCGAAGCATGAATTGTTAACATGCTTGAAACACGGATTTTTGTCATGCCCGAAGGATGAACAATTATCATACACGAAGTATTAATTGTTATCATGCCCGAAGCATGAATCATTGACATGCCTGGAGCATGAATCAGTTTTCATGCCTGAAGCATGAATCGTTTGACATGCCCGAAGCATGAATTGTTGACACGCTTGCAGCGTGAATAATTGATATAATTAACATGCCTAAAAGCATGACTAATTTATGTACCTAAAGAATGAATAGTTATCAAGCCCGTAGCATGCATAGTTAATATTCTTGAAGCATGAATATTTTGCCATGTAGTTGTTGTGTTATTTTAATTTTTAATTACGTATTGATTGTATTCTTATCGTTGCACATATAATAGTCTGCATCGTACTTATGCCTGAAGCATATTATGCCAGAAGCATATAACATTAACTCATACCTGTAGTTTTGAGTAAATCTCTCTTTTTGAAATGAATTATTTTTGCATTCTCAGACTTGTGGAAAATATCACAAAACTGGAGTTTACTGCCCTTGATATTTTCGGAAGAAATTATATGGCTTGGGTCCTTGATGCAGAGACCCATTTGACATCCATGAATCCTGGGCATACTATCAAAGAAGGAAATAAGGCAAACAAACAAGATAAGGCGAAGGCAATGATATTCATTCGCCATCACCTCCATGACGGGCTGAAAACCGAATATCTTTTGTCAAAGACCCATATGAATTATGGATAATTTAGAGGAACGATGCGATCATCAAAAGAGTGTGATCCTCCCAAAGACTCGATATGACTGGTTGCACCTGAGGTTGCAAGATTATAAATCAATCAATGAATACAACTCTGCTGTGTTCTTTATTGTCTCCCAATTACGAGTGTGTAGAGACAAAGTGACTGATGCTGATATGTTATGAAAACATTTACAACTTTCCATGCGTCAAATATGATCCTACAACACCAATATCGGAAAAGAAAGTTTGAAAAATATTCTCAACTGATTTCATGTCTGCTTGTTGCTGAACAAAACAATGAACTCTTAATGAAAAACCACAACTCTCACCCGAATGGATCACAAGCATTCCCAGAAGCGAATGCAAGTCACCATAACCATAATCGTGGTCATGGTCGAGGTCGCGGTAAAAGTCGTGGTCGTGGTAGAAATTTTGTACCATACCACCTGAAGTGGGACAATAAGACAAAACCGCAAGAAAATACAACAGCTATAAAAATTGGTGCACCAGCTAAGAACCACAAAGAAACTTGTTATCAATGTAGAGTCCAAGGACAATGGTCTCGTACTTGCCGCACTCCAAAGCATTTGAGTGAACTTTATCAAGCATCCTGGAAGAATAAAGGAAAGGAAAAACAAGTTCATTTTGCAGACATAGGTAACATAGCAAATGATGGTCAAATAGGTTCGAATGATTTTACTTATTTTAATATTGAAGATTTTCTTATAGAGCCAAACGTGGATGGCCATGGGGCTCAGTTTGTGAATGAGAACAATCAAGAATGATTGAGAAACTTATTTCGATGAATCTTCATGTTTTAAGGATTTCTATAAATAAGTTGTGTTTTTATGTGCTAGCATGCACTTTTACAGACATTTGCATCAATATATTTGCTTAAACAAAATTTTTTAGAGTTGTTTATTTTTCCTGTATAATTCCAACTTACAGCATGCCTTGAAAAATGAATTTCAGACATTCTAGTTGATGTATAAAGAGTTTTTCATCAAGTAACAAAATTCACTATTTTTAACTTGATTATTTCGAATTCAATTTAATAATAAAAATTATATATGTTATGCTAGACGTTTATTCAAGATGAATTGTAGATACTTAGGTTCATAATAAGTTGGATGCATTTTATTATGCCTAGTTGCATTTGTATACATATAGGCATAATTTCTAGGTTGTCTAGATGCAAAATTTTTCCTAGTAGCACGTAGATATGTGTGTCCATTTGTGGATGTGTGTTGCATTTTTATCTTTGAATAAGTAGAAGAAGGAGTAGAAGAAGATTTAGTAGGAAAAGTCATTTTTATAGCTTTATAAGGTTGTTTAGTAGTTGATGATACAAACTTAGTCTTTTTATCTACTTTGTCATCTTCTTATTTATATCCTAATCCAATTTTTTCTATATTTTTGTGATGATATCATTGTATCTAGCATGTTTGTACCAGATTTAAATTGTTCTAACATTTCTAAGTTTAGTTTAGTGGATTTAAGTTGTACTATCTCATTTTCACAACTTTCTAACTTAGTCTTTAACATACTATTTTCAGTTTTTAATGTTTGTTCATTTTTCCTATATGATTCAATTTTAATCTCTAAAGAATCAAGAGTATTAGTAGACTCTTGTTTACAAGATTCTAATTGATCAGAAAATTCCATGTTGAACGTCTTCAACTTGTCATTTTCTTCAATTAGTTTCTTCTTTTCTTTAGAGAGCCTCTTACAGTGAGCATGCATTCTTAAAAATTCTTCATACATTTCAAAAAATTCCATTTCACTATCAAAATCTTCATCAGATGAAGAATTTTCCTCGTTGGATATGAAGCAGACTTGAGCTTCCTCAGTGTCAGATTTTGAGTCGGATGAGTCGCTCCATGTACTCAACTTCATTGCTCTTTTGCCTTTCCTTGGCTTGGTCTCCTTTGCCTTTGATTTTTGCGTCTCCTTTTCTTGTTTATTGTTATTATTATTGTTGTTGTTGACGTTTTTCTTTATCGGACAATCGTAAGAGATGTGTCCTTTTTGACCACATTCATAACACTTTAACTCTTTATTATACTATTTTTAATTAGGGTTATTTTTCCTAGGTTGAGAAGAAGAAGAAGGAGAAGATCATTGTATATTCTTATTAGGACGTTTAAAAAACTTTCTAAATTTTCTAAGTATCAATATCAAGTCATCGTCTAATTCACTATCGCTATCACTATCATCATTATTTGCATGTGATTCAGTTAATTTGAAAACTATAGACTTACCGGATGATTTAGATGACTCAGACTTCCGTTGCCTCGTATACTCTTAGTGAGCCTATCAATTCGTCCATTTTAGTGATAGACTTTGTCTCCTCCATTACAGTTACCTTTGGATCTCATTCAGCAAGAAGGCTTCGCAGCACCTTTTGAACCCTTTCATTGCTCGTGAATGATTTGCCTAAAGCTTCAAGGGCATTGAAAATGTTAGTAATCCTCAAATACATAGATGTTATGGATTCCTTTGGCAACATTTTGAAAGATTCAAGCTCAGACATAAGCATGTTTATTTTTGACACTTTTACCCCGCTAGTACCTTCATGATTTAATTCTAATGATTTTCACATGTCGTGTGCGCGCAATTTGACACATATCCTGCTTCCGAACTTGTAAATCCATTCAAAAGTAATTGCATAGCTTATCTTCCGATGACCGTTCACTTTGTATTTTTCAACCTTTTGTGTGACTCCACTAACTTGTACAATTTTCATTGGAATGTACAACTCATCTTTAACTATAGACCATAAATCGATGTCTATACCCATTAAGAATAGCCTTATTCCAAGTTTCCAATGAACGAAATTATTTCCATCGAAAAGAGAGGGACGTTGTGTGGACATACCTTCCAATTCACCTTTGTGAGAAACTATGGCCATTGTATGTACCTTTGATTTGAATTAGCAGGTTACTTTGAAATATTGTTTCTTGGCCTTGTGTTATTTGTACGGTGTTGAATCTTGCTTCTTTGAGTGGTGTAGACCTTGCTCTGATACCAATTGTTAGATTGTGCACCTGCAATAAACACCACTAGAGGGGGGTGAATAGTGATTAGCAAAAATTACACTACTGCCCTTGATAAAGATCCCCTTTGAAAACAGAATCTGAGAATACCTCAGATTCAGAACCTGTTTTTAAAAAATTCAAAAATCCTTGTACACAACTTTAAAAATTACGAAAATTTCACTTCGTATCAAAGGTATTTTATCTATTTAAAAATGACATTAATTCCTCATAAAGGTGAGTTAGAAGGTATGGCCACACAAAGCCCCATTATTCGATGGTGATAGCTTTGTTCATTGGAAACTACGAATGTGGCTATTCTTAATGGCTCTAGACATTGATTTATGATCTATAGTTGAAGATAGTCTAAACATACCAATGAAAGTTGCACAAGTAAGTGGATTAACACAAGAAGTAGAGAAATATAAAAGTGAATGGACAAGTGAAGATAAAAAGAGAATGTCTATGAATGCAAAAGCTATGCAACTATTACTCAATGGTCTTAGTAAGTCGGTAGGAGGATATGTTTCAAATTGTAATAGTACATATGAAATGTGGAAGTCTCTTAAGCTTAAAGAAGAAGGTAATAGTGGAGTAAAAGAGTCAAAAATAAATATTCTTATGTCTGAATTATAATGTTTTGAAATGTTGCCAAATGAATCTATAGTCTCTATGGATTTAAGACTCACGAATGAGTTTAATGCACGTGAATCTTTAGTGAAATCCTTCACCAACAACGAGAAGGTACAAAAAGTGCTTAGGAGACTCCCTACAGAGTGGGATCCTAAAGTTACAGCGATAGAGAAAACAAAGTCGATTACAAAGATGGATGAACTAATCGGCTCACTAATAGTTTATGAGGCTAAACTAAATCAAAGAAAAGCAGAGTCGTATAAACAATCCGGTAAGGATATAGCATTTAATTCAAATGGGTCCTTATAAGTAAATGAAGCGCTCAACGTGCAGTAATACTGAATTAGATGACGACATAATAATGGATATCCGAAAACTAAAAAAAAATTCAAGTAGCATCCTAATAAACCAAATAGGTGTAAGCCCTCTTCATCAACCATTCAATCTAAGAAACCAAATAGAACCGAGAATGACAAATAATATGGTAAAGATCATAAATGTTACCAGTGCAGACAAAAAGGTCATATCTCTTATGACTGTCCAAATAAGAACACCAAACCAACCAAGGAAGGTCCAAGAAGAAGGTCAAATGTAGTTCAAGCAAAGAAAGAAAAACATGCACTCAAGGAAAGCACGTGGAAGAACTCTTCAGATTCACATTCCGAGCACTCTGAGAATGAGAAAGCTCAAGTGTGCTTCGTCTTAAACGAGGTAACATCTACTTCTGACTTTGATTCTGACACTGAAATGACTTTTGATGAAATATATGATGAATTTATGAAAATGCATGCTCATTGTAAATGATTATCAAAAGATAAAAAGATACTAATTTAAGAAAATGACAAGTTGAAGGCGTCTAACTTGGAATTTTCTAGTCAATTATAGTCTCTTAAACAAGAGTCATCTCATACTCCTGACTCTGGGAAAATAAAATTAACTTATATAGGAAAAGCAAACAGACTTTAAAAACAGAAAATAGTGAGTTGAAAACCAAGATAGATAGTGATGAAAATGAAATATCTAGACTTGATTTATGTAAAATAGACTTAGAAAATGTTTTAGAACAATGTAGATATGGAACAAACATGTTAGACACATTAATATTCTCATAAAAATAAGGCAATGACAAAAAAAGATTATGATATAAAGAAGAAAATGATAAGTTAGGTAGGTAAAAATACTAAGTTCCTTTCATGTAGTTCTAGATTACCATATAGGACAACTAAAATCAAATGTACCCATTTTGCATACTTCCTCTTCTACTCAGTCGAAACAAAAGGGTATCACAAACATAGAAACATGAATCTAGGCAAAACTTCACATCTAAAACACATAGAAATCATGCCTATATGTATACACACAAGTCTAAATCAAATAAAGTGTATCCATAGCGCATGATTATACATATAAGGTGCCATGTAAGAATCAAACTCATATGCCCTACTTATCAAAATCAGTCATATTATAATGCATTTAGGCCAAGGCATAATACATATAAGAAAAATACATCTTCATTCATATGGAATGGACAAATCTTTGCAAACCCTCTTTATTCTTCACCCTAAAATAATACCAAATATGTGCCAAAAGGTACATCCAAGATTGGATACCCAAAAAATATATAAACAAGGATGGTGATTCTAACATTCAAGGACCCAAATAAAGAGTACCTAAACTTTATCTTCTTGTAGGATAATTATAAGAAAGAAGAAGAAGAAGATAAATCAAAAGGATCTAAAAACCAAATGGTTTTTAGATAGTGGATGTTCGAGGCACATGGGGGGGAATCCAAGCTATTCATCAAGTTGAAAGAAATAAAGAATGGAAGAAAGGTGACATTTGGTGAAAACAACCAAGTCATAGTTGTTGGGAATGGAACTGTTGGGGACCCGTACACATATAAAATAAATAATGTCCTTCTCTAAGTAATCTATCATATAATTTATTAAGTATTTCACAACTAACTGATTGTGGTTATTATATTTCTTTTCTCCTCATTTCTTGTGATATAACCAATAGTAAAGGACAAATTGTGTTAAAAAGAAGTAGAGATGGTAATATTAACACCCTATCCTTAAACATGTTAGATGCTAAAATTAAATGCTTTGTCTCTCATGACATAGATGTAAACTTGTGGCATAGACAATTAGGCCATATAAGTGCTTCTACAATTGAAAAATTGCTTAGAAAGAACCTTATACGAGGCTTACCTAAGCTTGAATTGAGTAATTTTCAACTATGTGAAACCTGCATTAAAGGTAAACATAGTAGAGAAAAACTAAAACCAAAACATGAAGTCAGCACTAAGATTATAATAGAACTACTACACAGATTTATTTGGTCCAAGTAGGACAAAAAGTCTAGGTGAGGACTACTATGTGTGTGTTGTAGTTGATGACTTCTCCCGATATACATGGACTTTTTTCCTAACCAACAAAGATATACATCATTAGAAATTGAAAAACTTATTAGACAACTTGAAAATCAATATGAAGTTAATGTTCAAAAGAATTAGAAATGATAGGGGTGGAGAGTTCACGAATAAAGATGTAATCAGATTTTGTGTTTCTAAATGAATAAAACATGAGTTTTCACCCAAAAAAACACCACAGCTAAATGGTGTTGTAAAACATAAGAATAGAACTATACAAGAAATAGCTAACACTATGTTATGCGAAAATCATATTTCAAATTTTTATGGGATGAAGAAGTAAATTGCGCGGGCTATATCATAAATAGACTATCCATAAGAAAACAATTGGTAAAACACTTTATGAACTATTAAATAGTAGATTGCCAAAAATAGATTATTTACATTTTTTCGGGTGCAAATAATTTGTGCTAAACATTTTGGATAGTCTAGATAAATTTGAAACGAAATCAATAGAATGCATTTTTGGTGGATATTCAACCAACTCAACAGCATATAGATGTTATAATCCTAAATCTAGAAAGATAATTGAATCTATTCATGTGAAATTCAATGAGAGTACTTATCTTGAAAATAGAGACAAAACTAGAAAGAAGTATGATTCCAATCATGAATACTTTCACAATGATGATGATTTTTCATTAGAACCCATAACTAATCATCTAGAATCTACTTCCCTTGAACATGAACTACATGAACTACTTGAACCTTTAGAGAATTTTGATTGGAAAAATCTTCAAATAGAAAAAAATGAATCGAACTTAAAAAATGTTCCAATAGAATATGTAAACATACATAAACATGATGTATTTGAACAAGAAGAGAGTAAACCTTGTCAACCTAGTAACTGGTGGCATATCAAAGATAAACATAAACATCTCAAAGAATTAATAATAGGATATTTAAATCAAGAGATAAGAACTCAGAGAAATATCAACAGAGTTTACTATGCTGAGATACATTTTGGATAAACGCTATGCATAAGAAACTGAACCAATTTGCTAGGAATGATTTTTGGGATCTAGTACAAAAAATTGAGAATAAATACATAATAGGTACAAAATGGGTGTTTTGAAATAAAATGAATGAACAAGGAGATATAGTACGTAATAAAGCTACGCTAGTCGCACAAGGATATAATCAACAAGAGGGTATAGACTATGAAGAAACATTTGCACCTCTTACACGACCAGAAGCTATTAGACTTCTATTAGCCATTGATAGTTTATGTAATATCAAACTATTTCAAATGGATGTTCAAAATTCCTTCTTAAAAAGATTTATACAAGAAGAAGTTTTCTAAAACAACCCCTAGGATTTGAAGACCCAAAACATCCTAACCATGTATATAAGTTCAAGAAAGCTTTATATGGTTGAAAACAGGCTCCAAGAGCTTGGTATGACAGATTTGTGAATTTTCTTGTCGCAAATAATTATAGAAGAGGAACCATAGATAATACTCTATTTCTAAAAAGAAAAGGTAATGATCTACTAAAAGTACAAATTATGTAGATGATATAATCTTTGGGTCAACTAATCCTACCCTAGTAAAAGACTTTGAAGATTGTATGAAATCTGAGTATGAAATGTCTATGGTAGGAGAACTTAACTATTTCTTAGGATTACAATCGAATCAAGCACATAAATGACATGATTAAGAAGTTTGGATTCTAAGAGTTGAAACCTGAAACTACCCCTATGAGTGTAAGTATAAAATTAGACAAAGATGAAAATGTAAAACCCTTTGATGACACACTATATTTCAATTATGTCCTAAGGTGTCCCACTACAATGTAGTGAAAAAGATATTTAGATATATTAAACATATACATCATTTAGGGCTTTAGTATGATAGAAACTCTAAATTAGAACTAAATGCATATAGTGATGCTGATCACAGTGTGTGTACATTAGATATAAAATCCACTACAATAACGTGTCAATTCTTTGGAACATATCTAGTTTTTTTTGGTTCTCAAAGGAAAATAAGGTAGTGTAGCATTTTCTACCACCGAAGTAGAGTATATAGTCTTAAGCCTATGTTACGCACAAATACTCTGTTTAAAAAGCAACTTAGTGATTTTTGCAGCATAGTGATTCTGATTCCAATTTTCTATGATAGCACAAGCGCAATCAATCTTTCAAGAAATCCGGTACTTTATTCTAAAGCCAAACACATAAAATTAGATAACATTTTTTGTGAGATCAACTTCGAACCAGAAATATTACCATAGGCCACGTATGAACTGATAACTAAGTTGCTGACATATTCACCAAACCCCTAGGTTAAGCCACTTTTGAAGCCTTATGAAACAAGTTAGGAACGCTAACTTATGATACAATAGTATGATTTTAACTTTTACATGATTTGCAAAATAAAGTAGGAGAGAAATCATGATTTTTTTTTGTAACCACGAGTTGTAGGACATAGGTTGATGGGGAGAACATGTCTAAAAGCAAGTGGAAAGGAAGAGTGTATACATACTATTATCATTAAGAGGATTAAGACAAGTGGTAAGCATATATAGCAAAGTATATGAATTTAAAATCATAAAAAGTTATTTTGAAAATCATTCAAAAGGGAAAGAATTATGAGAATGTTGTGTATATGTTTGAATAATTTTAAAAACATGATTTTATTAAGTGTTAAAATACTAAACAAATACCACTCTATATTATAAAAATATCAAAAGTTGAAAAAAATGAGAAAGTGACATCAATCTCTCAGGTTAAGATACATCGATCGATATATGTGCACATCAGTCTCTCAGAAGAGACTTAGATCGATTGATGTATATAGAAGCTAAAAAACTAGAATCTCACTGTGAGACATTGATCTCTCAACCTGAGATACATCGATCGATTGATGTATATATCATACTCTACATCGATGGATCTATGTTGGAAAAATTGAAAACAAAACTTCACTGTGAGACATTGATCTCTCAAACTGAGGTACATCGATTGTACGTCAGTCTCTAAAATTGAGACATGGATCGATCGGTGACTACATATTTATGAAAAATATCTCCTACATATGACAAGCAAATAGGTGTTATTGGTATACACATGATCTCCATTGCATGTAATGAATTTTTAAACATCTCACATATGTTTGTCATGATTCTATTGCTTGAATTTGGTGTTAATGTGTGTGAGAGTGTGTGTGTCTGTGTGTGTGCGTGTGTGTATATATGCGTATGTTATGTCATTGACTTGCCAAGGAAGATTTTACAACTTACCACATGGGCAAAAGAGTATCTTTTGTTGAGAAACCAGGGTTTGAATGATTTGAAAATGTATGATTTAAATGTTACGAAATACATGATTTAAGTGTTACATGACATGCATACATGATAAATATGCTTTATATGTTTTATATATATCATTATTGTACTGACGTGCTATGAAGCGTTAAGGCTTAAATCATATGGCAAACATTTGTTGTGTTTATACTCTTTTCAGACGCCATGTTAAATAAACTAAACTAGTTCATTTAATGAAGTGCGTAAGGAGATGAACTAAACTAGTTCACTAAATGAAGTGCTTAAGGAGATACACTTGAAATTCCTATTTCTCAACAAATTTCATATGGAAAGTTCTTCTTCACACTACATATGCACGCACAACTGCATATATATATATATACGTATATATATGTATGTATATATATATGTACACATATATATATTTCTATCCCGATATTTCATTGAAATGTCATAAACGTACGTTAACATCAAGCTATCATATACACATCATCCATTTGAGTATATACATATTCCAGGTCATCAAGCTTCCAAAAATATACGGACATGTCACAAGTCCGTAAACCGAAAATTGCCACATCAAATGACTATCGAAATGTCACCGGCTTGTCATATATTTACCGTACAAAGATGGCCAGCCAATATACACTCTAAATACATAACAATTTCGTGCACCACATGTCAAATACAACACCAAAGTCATACCATAATTACATATATCAATTACCTATCATTTGCTCTCATTTCTTGAAAATTCAAATTCAATTTACTACACCTTATGGCCAATTTATGTGACACATTTTGGAGCTGAAATTCTACATTATATTATGTATAGTATATGGTTTATCATATTTTACATGTCTAAGGGGTTTGTGATAAATTGCAGAAAAATCGCACAATCAACGGAAGTCAAATTTTTTTTTCTGTATTCTTAATGAGACGTTTTTTCTGCACTTTGTGACATGTATCTAGACATGTCTTACACATCCAAGATATATCTTGGAGTATTCTAGAAAATCAAGTTAAATGGTGATTAACATTTACCATGCATATGAAGATACTACATCATTGTTTTTCAAAATTCAAAAATTGTTTTCAGCACATGCATGCTGAAGTAGGCGGCTGTTTTGAGCTGACTTGGAGCCTAGGTGGAGCTTATTTTGCACTATGATTGGTGGACAATGATCTACAAATTAATGCTAGTATTGATGGAGACCAAGACAGACATGGTAAGCTTTTAGAAATTCAAAAAATGCTGAAGATTTCAGCATATGTCTTATGGCCGATTTTGGCAAGGGTTTAATGTGCAATTCATTACAAAAATTAAGGAGTTGTCACACTTATGGTTGACTGGCAATCAAGACATTTGAAATTTGAATTGTTTTCAGATTTTTCTTGGTAATTTCGATGTCATATATTATGTGTCAAGGTGGATAAATGAAGACCCTATCATAGAGTGACAACAAGGCGAAGACAAATCACTTGTCCAATCACATTTCGCCAAGTAAGCAAAGGTGTGTCATAAAGTTATACAAGGTATCTTCCAAGGGCATTCAAGACATTCTTCAAGAGCATTCTCAGCCATAGGGGGCGTGCCATACATTACATAAGGGAGGAAGAAGAGCAAACAAAAGACAAGACTCATTTTCATATTCTATCAAGTGTAAAGCAAGACTTCTCTTCTTCTCTTGCACATAGCCTTAAGCCTATCAAATATATATTCCATAATCTGTATAGGCTTCATACATACAACCCATACACGTTCCATTCTTGTAAAAGGTTGATCAAGGTGTCATCATACCTTCGTTAGTGAGGTGGTAGTGATTTTGTTGATTGTTGTTGTGATTCATTGTAAAAGGGTTGGACATTGAATGAGTTGGTGTATAAATTTAGTTACCCTTGTTCTAAGGTGACTCTAGTGATTAGTGAATGCCGAGGAAGGTGTCCACAAAGACTAGAGTAGGACAAATTGACCAAACCAGTATAAAAATCTTGATGTTCTTACTTTCCGCACTTTTGCTTTTAGTATCTGTTTTTGCAAAGTTTTCAACACAACTGAAAAAACAGCAAACGATTTTCAGAAATCATCATATTTTGCAGAGATATAGATCAGGTCTTAGGTTTACTTTAAGACTAGTTGCATCGAATTTTGATAAGTATAAATCATCTAAAAGTTCAAAGTTCTGAGACTAGTGCAATCTGATTTTCAGATTGGCAAAGGTTGAGAATATCAACATGGTTGATATACTTTCCAAAAGAATTTTGAAAAACTGTTTCAACCCATTAAACTAGACATCTTAAGCGTCATCTCATCAAAATTTCAGATCATTTGAAGTTGTCATTAATTAGGAACTAATTTTTCATTATAAGGGAAAGTTTTTCACACATTGACGGTGTTCAATCAAAAACCTTTTTTCGGGGCTTTAGATTTTGAATTTTGATCTGAAATTTCATGACATATAGATAATATATTAAATTACACTGTCACAAAGGGTCACAAATTTTGGAGGTCCAGAACCTAGTCATTCGGTTAATCAAAAGCAGGGTCTGAAAACAGAATCTGTTTTCACAAGTGTGTATTAGTCACTAAATATTTTTTAAAAAGCGATTTTTCCACACTCACTATTCAACCCCCTTCTGGTGGTGCTATACAATGACATCTTTGAGCTTTTGCATAGCCATATCTTATGAAAAATATTTATATGAATGAATGGACTAAGATAAAGCATCAATATACCCTTATTTAGCATATTTGGGTTTTAAGTTTATTTTGGTGATTTTGAGACAAAGACATTTTGGTCATTTACATAAATTTATTTTTTTCGCATAAAGCTAAAATGTTTGTCATATAGATTTCTTACATATGGTCATCATGATATTCATGGTGTTCATGGCCATCTACATCGACTATATATTATGGAGTGCGGTTTTCTCAGGTTTCTTATATTGTGATATTTATTTTATCACACTCTATGGTCATCATGAAATACTTATATACATCATTATGGACTTCTCCATTATCATTTTCAACAGAAATGTGGCCAAATGGTTGAGGAACAACCAGCCACACTTGAAGGAGAGAAAAGGGGAAGTAGTTTGGATCCTATGGTGATCATTACAAGGCAATCTCTCTTCACCATTATCCAACAACGATTGTCAGATTTTCTACTCATTTTAAACTTAAAAAACGTCCATATATGTATGTGTGAAGTGGAAAAATCAGATTTCAGCATATGCGCAAGACTACACCACATGAACCAACCAAAACGCTCTAAGATGACATGTAGGCAAAAAGTTACATACTTGGGACCAATAATGGCATATATCTCGGTTTTGGAAGCTGAAATACAGCTGATTTGGTATGCTCTTATCCATCCTGGGTTGTTGAATTGGTTGATCAAAAAGTGAAGGAAGAAGTGGCTATCCAAAGCAGTTGATTCTATAGAAGCTTCTGCATGAAATTTTCAGCTTAAAGATAGAAGGTGAGGTGTTGCAATCACATCTCTTGAAGGTTCCAACTTTGCAAGGTGGTGAGGTGGTCATCCAATCAAGTGAAGACAAGTAAGATTGATAATATTGGAGGTGAAATGTGGTCTACTAATCAGATAATGGCTGCTCACACCCATAAATAAGAGTAGAGTTGAAGAAGGAACATAACAACATAACATATTGAGCTCTTCTCTTCTCTTTTTCTCCATTCTTTCAGCTAAGTAATAGTATCCTAAATTTGTCATTGTGCTGCATTTGCACCTCTTGTGTGTTGAGAAAAAGGGGTTTAAGTGATTCACAAAATGCATGATTTAAATAACGTGTGCTAAAGAAATGCATAACACATTTTATGACTTGACACGTTTTTGTGACAAACATGCCTTATATACTTTATATATAATGTTGCCGTACTAAAAAGCCATGAAGCTCTAAATCTTACATCAAATGGCAAACATTTGTTGTGTTTGAACTATTTTCAGGTGCCACCATTAATGAACTAAACTAGTTCATTAAATGAAGTACTTAGTTAAATGAACCAAGTAGTTAATTAAATGGAGAAATATTTGGAGAACGCAAAAAGGCAACAAACATGGGAATGAAAAGTCTCCTCTCCTTCTTTAAGTCACACGCCATATATATATTTATATATATATTCAGGTTTTTTTAAAAGGCACTATACACATATATTCCAACAGACTACCAACACGTTACATATATTACGAACGTATGTCAACGTCACACCATATATTCAGGTCTTATGTCATATGATATAAGTCATGGTGAGGACAAAATTATAACGACACGTTGCAAGATTCTAAACCGAAAATTGTCGTATCGGGTGACTATCGAAACTTGGCTAACGTGTCACGTACTTGCCATATATAGATGGCCAGCCCCTACACTTCAAAAATGGCCACAAATTTTGTGGCTTACATGGTATATTCTGCCATAAAATCATTTCATGTTGGCACACACAAATTACCCCCAATTAAGGCCAAATTGTGGAGATATCGAATTCAACATTTTTGTCACATGGGGCGCCACTTTACTCAACCTTTAGATCTGAATATTCAAGTTATTCTATATATATTATGTGTGACATAATATATATAACATGTGCAAAAATTTTTGAATTTAATCGGAGAAAAATCGCGTAATCAACAAGAGTCGAAAATTCGGTTTTCTACGAACACGACACATGGAATGTTTTTGGCATGGCATGTAACATGTATCTAGACACTTTTACATATTCAATGCATACTAAAGTGTTCTAGAAAATTCAATTTAGGGATGATTGGAATATACCATATGTGTATAATTATTGTGCACTATTTTACAAAGTTTACAAAAATAAAATTCAGCACAATGTAGAGTCATTATACATGGCTACTACAGCTTGGAGATGCCTATGTGTAGCTTAGTTGGCATCTTGATTGGTGAAGAATGGACTACACAAGGTTAATGACTTAATAAATGAAGCTACACAAGGTAATGTTTTAAACTTTTCTACAAATGTAACACATGCTGAAAATTCAGCATGTGATAGTAATGCTGGTCGAATTTATGGTCCTAAATGTTGATTAATTTTTTTCTCCAATTTCAATGGATTGATTTGATGATATTATGGAAATAATTTGAATTCTTGAGATTTAGCACATGTTGAAAATTTTAGCATGTATTAAATGGTGGTGGCCGATTTTTATGAGTAATAATGGAGATAATTTTCTTGGAAAATTTTGTGGGATTAATTATGTGATATTTGGAAATGTTTTAAACACTAATTTTGCACATGTTTTAAGTGTAATTCTCAGATTTGTACAGTCATCAAATGATGACAAATCTCATCCAATCAAGAAGTGTCAAGTAAGCAAGCCAAGACAAACATCCAATCAAGTTGTGCCAAGTAAGCAAGTTGATGTCACATCTATACAAGGCATTCCTCCAAAGAGTTAAAAGAAAATTTTCAAAATGGAGAAATTCCCTAAGGGGGGCAACCAAGAGCAAATATAAGGAAGAGAAAAGAGTCATTTAAAGACAAGACAATTCTCATATTCTCTCCAGTGCAAAAAGTGTCTTCCACTTTCTTCTTCTACTTTTCTTTCTTCTTCTCTTTCAAGCATATTGTTCTTATATTCAAATATATTGAATAGGCTTTGTATAGACCACCATACATGCTCATTGTTGTAAAAGGTTGATCAAGGTGTGGTCAATCCTTCATTCGTTCGGTGGCGGTGTTCGTGAAAGGTGTGATTGCTGTATCGTTTGTAAAGGGTTAGAGTTGGTGTGTAAATCAAGCAACCCTTGTGGTAAGGTGTTTTTTTGTGATTAGTAATGACCGAGGAAGGTGTCCTCGAAGACTGGAGTAGGTTGTGTTAACCGAACCAGTATAATATTCTCGGTGTTATTACTTTCAGCACTTTACTTTCAGTTTCCAGCAGTTTGAATCATATTCATTGCAGTAGAAAAAATATCAAACGAATTTCAAAAATCACAAAACTGTCCCGAAACATAGCCACATGTTTTAAGTTTCATTTTGGCGCAAGTTTCAACCCTTTTGGACAAGTATAAGTCATTCAAACGTTAATAGTTCTGAGATTAGTGCAATCTGATTTTCAAACTTACAAAGGTTGAGAACTTGAACGTATTTGGAGCCACGGTTTAATCGAAATAAAATTTTCAAATCAGACTACTGTTTCTGGCAGATTTGCGCAATCTGACCACAAACGATTTTTCAAAGGGTTAAAGGTTGAATTTGGATATGAAATTTTTAGGAGATAATCAGAACATCTGAGACTACAATATCTCCAAATTTCATAATTTTTGAAAGCCTGTAACCTAGTTTTTCAAACGTTGTAAAACAGGTCCTGAAAACAGAAACTGTTTTCAGAAGTTGGGTTTTTTGATCAAAACATTTTAAAAACCAAATTTTCCGCACCCACTATTCAACCCCCCTTCTAGTGGTGCCTTGCAGGTCCTACAAGTGGTATCAGAATGCAGGCACACTCACAATAGGAAGATCCAACGATCTAAGTGATATGTCAACCACTAGCTACAAAACCGTGCAAGAAGGAATGTCAACCGTAAGGCCTCCTCTTTTTGATGGTGAGTCCTTTATCCAATGGAAACTTAGAATGAAACTCTTTCTTATGGCTATTGATATTGATTTGTGGTCTATTATAGAAGACGGTCCATTTGTTCCATCGAAGTTATCTACTGTTGATGGTGTCACACTAAAGGTTATAAAAAGGAAACAAGAATACACTAGTGATGATAAAAAGAATTTGAGTATGAATGCTAAAGCCATGCAACTACTTTTAAACGGGCTAAGCAAAAGTGAATCGTGTTACGTATCTAATTGCTCTAGAGCTCAAGAGATGTGAAAAATTCTTGAGATGAAACATGAAGGGACTAGCCAAGTAAAGGAGTCTAAGATTAATATACTTATGTCCACACTTGAGTCTTTCAAATTATTGCCAAGTGAGTCTATTCTTGACATGGATCTACGATGGACTAACATCTATAATTCTCTTGAGTCTCTTGGAAAAGCTTTTTCTACACAGGAAAAGGTTCAAAAGGTGTTAAGGAGTCTCCCATCCGAATGGGATTCAAAGGTCACTGAAATCGAAGAAAGTAAGGATACTAAATCAATAAAAATGGAGGAATCGATCGGATCATTAAAGGTATATGAAAACAAGCTCACTTTAAGAAATTCTGAATCTATTTCTAAAAATGATAAGGCTATAGCGTTTAAATTAAACGAATACGTCTCTACCTATTATGATCGCATAGATGATAGTGACATAGATTCCGATGATGAAAATTTAATCATGATGGATAAAAGATTAAGAAAGATCTTGAGAAAATCGATTAAAAACAAACATAAGCCTACTTCATCTAAGGATCATAGAAATAAAAATAATGAAGACATAAAGTGCTATGAATGCGGGAAACTTGGACACATGTCATATGACTGCCTGAACAAGAACAAACAAATGAACAAATACCTTGACAAGGATCGGATCAAAACTAGACTCGTCTCAGAACCTAAACAAAGGAGAAGAGCCTTCAAAGCCTCCACTAGGAGTGCTTCATCTGACTCTGAGACTGACGATACGGAAGAACAAACGGCACAAGTATGCTTTACATCTAAGGCATCAAATGAGGTATCTTCTGACTCTGATTCTAATTCTGAATATTCGTATGGTGACTTATTTAGTCAATATTTAGAGTTGCATAAGTTCTCAAAGACTCTTGCAAAAGAAAAGAAAAGATTAATTGATGACAAGAAGTTGTTAGAATCCTCTAACACAAACCTTGTTTCTCAATTAAACGATTCAAAAAAAGAGTCATCTTGCATCATAAATGCATAGAAATTAGAGATCTCATTATTAACGACACAAAATGATGAAATGAAATCCAAGATTTCAAACTTGAAATCAAGGAATATAGATCTAGAAAAAATGGTAAAATAATTTGACACAGGTAAAAACATGCTAGATCACATCATTTCTTCACAAAAGCATGATAGGCGACAAAACGGATTAGGATACGTTGAGAAAAACGAGACATTAAATAAATCAACAAAATTCATTCCGGCTAAGAAAATAGATGCTTCTAAGACATATGTGGCGTCTAAGAAGACGCCTAGATCCCCCCTATGTCATCTCATCATGCTTCATTTTCATATCATACAAAACACAATCATGTGCCATATAGATATGAAAGAAAGCCATTGATGTATATGCGACGTTCATATCATAAAAATGCATCCAGATCACACGCCATGCACACTAACACAAGAATTTTTCAAAAAAGAAAATTTTATCATGAGCATGATGGCATTCTAGGCCAAAGGCCAAACAGATTTGCACCGAATATCTATTACATTGATTCTTCATCTCTTTTCTTACCTTTTGGAAGGCCTAGAAAGCTCACCCAAATTTGGATACCAAAAGGGACATTTGCAAAGGGTTGAGTAAATAACCCTTAAGATCGCGTTATTGTACAATACCTTGAAATGCATGATTTTTTTTACTAATTTCGAGTTATTTTTTATGTGCACTTTTGATTTTATTTCCAAAATAAAGGGGGAGAGAATGCATGATTCAAGGGGTAGCATGAGTGATTGATTGCACAAATCAAGTGGGAGAGAATTCAAAATTTGTAATTTGAATTTGTGCACGATTGGAGGGGGAGTGACTAAATTTAAATCATGAACTTATGTTATTTTGTAAATCATCAAAAGGGAAAGATTTTTGAGAAAAAAGGGTTTGAGTGATTCAAAAAATGCATTATTTAAATAACGTGTGCTAAAGAAATGCATGACACATTTTATGACTTGACACGTTTTTGTGACAAACTTGCCTTGTATACTTTATATATAATATTGCCGTACTAACAAGCCAGAAGCTCTAAAGCATACATCAAATGGCAAACATTTGTTTTGTTTGAACTATTTTCAGGTGCCACCATTAATGAACTAAACTAGTTCATTAAGTGAAGTACTTAGTTAAATGAACTAAGTAGTTCATTAAATGGAGAAATATTTGGAGAAGGCACAAAGGCAACAAACATGGAAATGGAAAATCTCCTCTCCTTTTTTAAGTCACACGCCATATATATATATATTTATATATATATATTCAGATTTTTTTAAAAGGCACTATACACATATATTACAACGTACTACCGACACGTTACATATATTACGAACGTACGTCAACGTCACACCACTACACTTACCTTATATTTATGAGTATATTCAGGTCTTATATCATATGATATAAGTCATGGTGCTGACGAAATTATAACGACACGTTACAAGGTTCTAAACCAAAAATTGTCGTATCGGGTGACTACCGAAACTTGGCTAACGTGTCACGTACTTACCATATATAGATGGCCAATCCCTACACTTCAAAAATGGCCACAAATTTCGTAGCTTACATGGTATATTCAGCCATAAAATCATTCCATATTGGCACACACAAATCACCCCCACTTAAGGCCAAATTGTTGAGATTTCAAATTCAACATTTTTGTCACATAGGGCGCCACTTTACTCAGCCTATAGAGCTGAATATTCAAGTTATTCTATATATATTATGTGTGAATAATATATATATAACAAGTGCAAAAAATTGAATTTAATCGGAGAAAAATCGCTTAATCTACAAGGTTCTAAACCGAAAATTGTCGTATCAGGTGACTATCGAAACTTGGCTAACGTGTCACGTACTTGCCATATATAGATGGCCAGCCCCTACACTTCAAAAATGGCCACAAATTTTTTGGCTTACATGGTATATTCGGCCATAAAATCATTTCATGTTGGCACACACAAATCACCCCCAATTAAGGCCAAATTGTGGAGATATCGAATTCGACATTTTTGTCACATGGGGCGCCACTTTACTCAACCTTTAGATCTGAATATTCAAGTTATTCTATATATATTATGTGTGAAATAATATATATAACATGTGCAAAAAAGTTTGAATTTAATCGGAGAAAAATTGCGTAATCAACAAGAGTCGAAAATTCGGTTTTCTACGAACACAACACATGGAACGTTTTTGGCATGATATGCAACATGTATCTAGACACTTTTCACCTATTCAATACATACTAAAGTGTTCTAGAAAGTTCAATTTAGGGCTGATCGGAATATACCATATGTGTATAATTATTGTGCACTATTTTACAAAGTTTACAAAAATAAAATTTAGCACAATATAGAGTCATTATACATGCCTACTACAGCTTGGAGAAGCCTATGTGGAGCTTAGTTGGCATCTTGATTGGTGAAAAATGCACTACACAAGGTTAGTGACTTAATGAAGGAAGCTACACAAGGTAATGCTTTAAACTTTGCTGCAAATGTAACACATGCTGAAAATTCAGCATGTGAGAGTAATGATAGCCGAATTTATTGTCCTAAATGTTGATTAAATTGTTTCTCCAATTTCAATGGATTGATTTGATGATATTTATAAATAATTTGAAGTCTTGAGATTTAGCACATGCTGAAAATTTCAGCATGTGTTGAAAGGTGGTGGCCGATTTTTATGAGTAATAATGGAGACAATTTTCTTGGAAAATTTTGTGGGATTAATTATGTGACATTTGGCAATGTTTTAAACACTAATTTGGCATATGTTTTAAGTATAATTCTCAGATTTGTGCAGTCATCAAATGATGACAAATTCATCCAATCAAGAAGTGCCAAGTAAGCAAGGCCAAGACAAACATCCAATCAAGTTGTGCCAAGTAAGCAAGTTGATGTCACGTCTATACAAGGCATTCTTCCAAGGACTTAAAAAAATTTCAAGTTGGAGAAATGCCCTAAGGGGGGCGGCCAAGAGCAAATATAAGGAAGAGAAAAGAGCCATTCAAAGACAAGACAATTCTCATATTCTCTCAAGTGCGAAAAGTGTCTTCCACTTTCTTCTTCTACCTTTCTTTCTTCTTCTCTTTCAAGCCTATTGTTCTTATATTAAAATATATTGAATAGGCTTTGTATAGACCACCATACACACTCATTGTTGTAAAAGGTTGATAAGGTGTGATCAATCCTTTATTCGTTCGGTGGCGGTGTTCATGAAAGGTGTGATTGCTTGTATCGTATGTAAAGGGTTGGAGTTGGTGTGTAACTCCAACAACCCTTATGGTAAGGTGTTTTTCTGTGATTAGTGATAACCGAGGAATGTGTCCTCGAAGACTGGAGTATGTTGTGTTAACCGAACGAATATAAAATTCTTGGTGTTATTACTTTCAGCACTTTACTTTCAGTTTCTAGCACTTTGCTTCGTTTTCATTGCAGTAGTAAAAATATCAAACAAATTTCAAAAATCCCAAAACTTTTCAGAAACATAGCCATATGTTTTAAGTTTCATTTGGCGCAAGTTTCAATCCTTTTGGACAATTATAAGTCATTCAAACGTTAATAGTTCTGAGACTAGTGCAATCTGATTTTCAGACTTGCAGAGGTTGAGAACTTGAACGTATTTGACATACTTCCCAAAGGAATTTTTCAAACCTGTTTCAACCCAATTAAATAAATACAGTAAGGGGTTTGTCATTAAAATTTCACAACATTTGGAGCCACGGTTTAATCGAAATAAAAATTTTAAATCAGACTACCGTTTTTGGCAGATTTGCGCAATCTGACCACAAATAAATTTTCAAAGGGTTAAAGGTTGAATTTTGATATGAAATTTTTAGGAGATACTCAGAACATCTGATACTACAATCTCTTCAATGTTCTGAATTTTTGAAGGCCTGTAACCTAGTTTTTCAAATGTTGCAAAACAGGTCCTGAAAACAAAAACAGTTTTCAGAAGTTGGGTTTTTGGATCAAAACATTTTAAAAACCAAATTTTCCGCACCTACTTTTCAACCGCCCTCTCTAGTGGTGCCTTGCAGGTCCTACATTGTGATCATAAACGTTATAGTTTATTAGCCATTCTGTGCGGCTATATCAATAGGTGGTGAGGTGAATACATTCTTGTGTTGCAAGGTGCTGACATTAAGTCTTGATCAGGGTTGGTGTGTAACCCCAAAATCAAGTACTTTGTAAGGTGCAACGTGCTCATTACATAGTGAAAATCTAGTGAAAGATGTTCCTTGCGACTAGAGTAGGTTACATTGACCAAGCTAGGATAATCCTTGGTGTCTTTGTCTTATTAACCTTTCTGTCCATTTTTCACAATTCATGCACTCGACTTTACACGTTAATTTAAAACAGTAAAACATTTTCAAAATCTTTGATTTTTGGTGGTGGTAAACTATCAGACTGTTATCTTTCAATTGCAACAAGAATCATTAGATTTGAGCAAAGGAAAGTTTGATTTTCAGTCTTTGAAAGATTATTACTCCATTCTACCAACAGATTAACTAGTCTTCAAGAAACATGCATATTCAGTCATATCAATCATAGTTTCTGGTCAAGGCCTTTCTGGAAACATAAGATAGACATCTTACATATTATTCTGACACAAAAATCAACCTTTTTATCTGAGTATATCAAAAGTTATAGTCTTTCCAAGTCTACTAACTTTCTATCTAAAACATTTCATTCTGACCATATGAAGTTTTACACTTGTTTGAAGTCAAATGTTTTAAATTTTCCCATTTTTGGACAGAGTGAACATAACTCTTTTAAGTTAATTTCCGTAAAGTTTCATAATTTTTTGATTTGTGTATTGTGTACAATAAAACTTTTAAAAACAAGTTTTGGTTATGAAACTTTTCAGAATCAGACTTGAGGGGCTTTTCATCATCATAATCATCATTCGTATCCAGTATATCCCAATGACAGCAAAAGCTATCTTTAGGGTCTGGGGAGGGTAAGTGGAAGGAAGACAATACCTCTATCCCACGGGATAGAGAGTCTGCTTCCAGTGAGAGCCCCGGCTCTATATGTATCTGCATAAATGACATAATAATAGAGATATGATGTGCTAGTTTGTTAGTGAGAGAATTCAAGAAATACAAAGAAGAGACTTTCGATATTAAAATACACATAACGTGTATATGTACATGTGGTAGAGATGAAGATGTTGAGGTAGATGTGTGGGCATACAAGGCTAGACCGGATCAGAAACGAGGTATTTTGAGGAAGGTTAGGCATGGCTAGTATAGCAGATAAGATAAGAGAGGGAAGAATGAGATGGTCTGGGCATGTCAAGCGGAGACAGACAACAGCTTTGGTCAGAGCAATTGAAAGCCTCATTGTAGAGGGGAACACGTTTAAAGGCAGGCCCAAACTGACTTGGGATGATCAGATTAGACACGACCTACTAGATTTGCACCTCTCTGAGGACATGGTCCACGATAGGAGTTCATGGAGACATAAGATTAAGGCTAACGAGTGATACGATCTTGGACCGTATGAATTGACGATCGCTTCTTTCAACTCCAAAAGACACCTTTGATCAACCCTTGCGTGGAACAATGGTGCAAACACCACCTTCTTGGACAAGAGATGTCAACAACATCTACGTCGAGCAATTCGAATCTCCCAATCCAACACGTCGTTCTGTATCCTTGGATTGTGATTCACCAACTAGGTTTGCTCAAACCTTGATTGGTTCTAGCCTTGATTTTTAATTTGTGAAAACCAAAGGAAAAACACAAATATGCAAGAAGCACAAGCAGCCGAAAATTCTATACTGAATTCTGAATTGAAAATTCAGAAAACTGTATTTTTGTTGTAGCCGTTTCCTACCTATTATATGGCTATATTTTGCTATTCCTAAAAGATAAATAATCAATCAAAGTCCCCAGATCAATACCTATCAATCTAAATCAAATTTACATAAAAGATAAGTCAAGGCTAATCAAGGAAGATTACATGATTCAAATCCCTAAAATCTCGTCCTGGAATTACACCCTGTCGGTTATTGGATTCTACCCGCTTCTAGATGCCAAATTAGGGTTTATAATCTTCAAAAAAGTTGTACATCATGAAATTCCCTTGAATTTGGGCTTTTGAATCACCTCATTTGGACTCTTCTTGACAAAGATACGGGCTTCCAAACACTAGGTATCCATCCAGTGAACTTCAGTACTTTCCATTCTGGACTCCCAATTTCCGCCTGATTTCGGTCTATCTTGTAGCCCGAATTTGAAAAAGTGTAAAACATAAAATCGTCGGAAATTGAGTTTTGTAACGCCTCCAATTGTTCGAACTCATGTGAGCATGTTTTCCGACCTGTGCATCAAAAATACCGAACTGTGTCTGGCTGCCTTCCTGAAAAATAGGGTTTCTCCAAGCCACTTATCTTATTTAGCCTTGTCACCTTAGAAAACACTCAAAAAGGGTAATTAGCACTATAAACACATATTACAAGACTCTATAAAATATCCTAGACTTAAAACAAAGACAACGCAAACAACTAGACTCAATATTACAACGACAGCGCATGAAATGACCATCCTGCCCCTCCACCAACCCTTACATCTTATGATATGCATTAAACTCAAGGACAATCAAATCATGGGCTCAATGAACATAGAAGAATCATGCATCTACATTCCTTGGCTCATCTTGTACATGTTTAAATAAGAAGCTCTTTAGTTTACATCTTCTATTTGTGCGAAAACTTCTTGTTTGTGGAGTTTGTATATTCAAGGCCCTCGTTTTTGAAGTTTGTATAATTAGGGCTCCTTGAATCTCATCATTCCCTCCCTCCTCAAAATAATTTGACCTTGAATCTAAACACACAAATGGATAAGAGAGATACTCCACAAATGACTCATAATATATACAAGACACAAACCTAAAAGAATAAAGTGTAATGAACATGCATAATTTGAGTTTAACATGCTTAGGATGAACAATTAATTGAATGAAGACATATGCAAATAACAACACATCATAACACATATCTACATGATCACTTAGCAACAAGCACCTCCTTCTAATATGTTTAGGATGCACTAACAAGATAGGTATAAAATTCCTCACATAAGATTTATCATGTATGAAAGAGAAAGTATGTAAAACATGAGGAATAAACAACATACCTTGTACGCTCCTTAGAATTTCCAAACCAGAGGTATTTGAACTATCATGCTCAACAAAGCACAAATCATCACTAACATTTAGATTATCATCTTCAAAATCAGTGTGCAACGTAACGTCAAGTGGAATTGCAGATTCATACGGACGCAAAATAGAATTTTCATGGGATGGAATATCACTTTCAAGGCACTCAAACAAAGGATTATTATAGACAACCCATTCATGCTTCTCAACGTTATCATGTTTATGATCTAAGAAATCATTATTCTCACTTGAAACGTCGCTCAAATCATCTTGTAAATCAGCATGTAAATCAAGCAAATCATGTGTAGCACAAACAACTTTAGATTCAAGCTCATCACTTTTAGCACGCAAGTCAGACTCATGCATATGAACACGATAAACATCAACAAGTCTCCTAAAACCTTGCAATTTATTAAGGAGGTCTAATCTGTGCACCTTTTGTTCTTCTATTTCTGTAAGGATCTCAAAGTTACGTTCTTTTTGTGCTAGAAGTTTCTTACGAATGTCACAATTACGTTCTATGAACTTCACACATCCATGTTCAACTTCAACATCATCATGGAAACCAACATGTAATTTCTTATCAGGTTCACACACTTTAGAGTGCAAAACAATACCACTATTGGAATGAGATTCAGACAAACCAGATTTAAATAATTTAGGGTCATGCAATTCAAGAAGCTTATCATGTAAGTCATGTTCATTCGACATATCGTGAACAACATGTGTATTAATTGAAATTTCAGCATCATCATCACAAGAATCATGCTCAATATCAAAACTAAAATCATCACTAGAATCATGAAAATCATATGCAATTCCATAAATGAAATGAGATTGACGTAAACCTTCTATTGTTGCACGATAGAGGTCTCTAATGTCATCCTCCATGGAATCCCTGAGTAACCTAAAATTAATCAAGAAAACAAAGAAACGAAAAACTAACACAAAGACAAAAGAAACATCGTTACATTATAAAATTAAAATCAATATGTATGTTCCTTTCTCTCTCTTGTATAGTCACTCACAGTTTGCGTTTTCCTCGGCAAATCTTGAGCTAGATACAACCAAAGAAAGCTTCTCAAGTGGCTAACACAATCCGATGATCAATTGCACCTTTTTCTCCAACGTGTCACCCAAATTTCAGCAACTAATAAGCAAAGGTATCAAGCCAAGAACAAGACGATTTAACACACTTAACCTCCTAAGAATCAAGGAAAATGAGACCAAAAATTATGTCAATGGCTGAGCCAAAGAAAACTAAGGGTTGCCATGAGCAATCTTTAGTTAACCTTAGCCTTATGCTAATGAATCACAAAGCTGTTTGATCAAATTACAACAATCAAGTATCCAAGTGAAAGGCAATGAAGAATTTATGTATTTTGAGGCTTAAAAAGGTACGGCGTTGTTGAATTTTTTTTGATAGAGTCCTTATAAATAGTAGCGTAGCAAGACAACAATTTAATTATTATCACTCAAAAGAAATTACTCTCGTGTTTGCTCTGTACGATGACAAGTATCACAATTTTTAGCAACAATATTATTGGGACTAGAAGAAAGCATAACACTGAAGGCTTTTGTTGGACCATTTAAATAAACAAACGATTGACCATTTGTATTACACTAGTTTTTTTTCTGCTTTCATTTTTGAATCTTGGAATGAATATTTTCCGTCGATATTTCGTGGAAAAGACAAATGGTACTCGGCTGTTTTTTTGTTAGATTTCGGCCAAGCAGCTTTTGTCTCCGGGATTAAGCCTTTTGTGGCTTGGTTGGCTTGAAGATGATGTCTTGGATACAAGAAAATTGCAACGCAAACCATGCAACATTGCAATCAAGTCACACAAGTCTAAAATCAACTAAAAGCTTCGTTAGCAACAAGATTTTACGTGTGACTAGGTAACACTTTTTAAGCTATGGACTAGATTTATATGCTATGGCAGAATTAAAACCCTAAGTACAATGAACCTATTTTCAAGTGTGTGTGTGAAAGAATTGATCTTGAAGGATTAATAGTGAAATAGATTCAAAAAGACTAAACTTTGCGCCTAGGACCAAACTTTTGTGCCTATGGCAAGTACTGTCCTAATGGAATTTAACAGAAGGTGTCCTCTCCTTTTTTTAATTGTAATGTTTGTTAAGCCTTCTAGCCTAAAGACGCAACGAAAAGAACAAGAACGAAAGTACAGCAAAGGTATGACTTTTAGAAGGAGAAGGGGCAGCGAAAGAAAAGTGCTGCTGGTCGAATAAATCTGAAGGAACTGAAGATGTATAACATTGTTGTACACGATTATTCTATGCGTTTGAAGGCAGCGTAGAAGTTTCTGAAAGAAAACATGGCTTTGGGTTCTTTTATTTATTTTTACTTCGGATGTGATGAAAAGAAGAAAAAAAGGCTTTCTTTAACAAATTGGAGATAATCAAGCAAGAGGAATAAGGATCCAGGATATGGTTCAATGAACGTATGCATGCATGAAGAATGAAGGGGGATTTGAACTGAAGATTGGAACTTTTTTTTGTTATGTTGATAACATGAAAAGCAAATGTATTTGTGAGAATGGGTTTTGAATAAGTTGATACATGTAATTGATGGAAAAGAAAGAACAGAGGTGGGAGATGGATGTTTGGGATAGGAGGAAGAAAACAGTGAGAAAACACAAGAAAATAAAAGATATGAGAGTTGCAAAGAAGAAACCTTTGCTCTGATACCACTTTGATACGATCTTAGACCGTATGAATCGACTATCGCTTCTTTCAACTCCAAAATACACCTTTGGTCAACCCTTGCATGGGACAATGACGCAAACACCACCTTCTTGGACAAGAGATGTCAACAACGTCTTCGTCGAGCAATTCGAATCTCCCAATCCAACAAGACGTTCCGTATCCTTGGATTGTGATTCATCAACTAGGTTTGCTCAAACCTTGATTGGATCTAGCCTTGATTTTTAATTTGTGAAAACCAAAGGAAAAACACAAACATGCAAGAAGCACAAGCAGCCGAAAATTTTGGACTGAATTCTGAAATTGAAAATTCTGAAAACTGTATTTTTGTTGCAGCCGTTTCCTACCTATTATATGGATATATTTTGCTATTCCTAAAAGATAAATAATCAATCAAAGTCCTCAGATCAATACCTATCAATCTAAATCAAATTTACATAAAAGATAAGTCAAAGCTAATCAAGAAAGATTACATAATTCAAATCCCTAAAATCTCGCTCTGGAATTACACCCTGCCGGTTATCCGATTCTACCTGCTTCTAGACGCCGAATCAGGGTTTACACTCTTCAGAAACTTGTAGATCATGAAATTCCATTGAATTTAGGCTTTTGAATCACCTCATTTGGTGTTATAACCCGTATGAACAAAAAAAATGAAAAATTGAATTGAAAAGAAATAATAAGAATAAAAAACATAATATTTTTAAATAAATAATAATAATAATATTAATATAAAACCTTTCAAATTACCCACCCTTAATACCCATTAATACTAACCTATCCTAACTAACTAAGGAAGATGAACCTTTAAATTTCTAATAAATACAAAAAGGCCAAATGACCAAGCATAAAAAAAAGAGGGTGCCGTGAGTGCTCCAAGAGAAATAAAGGGTGGGGTGCTGAGAAGAAAAGGTAAGGAAAAGGAAAGAGAGGAAAAAGAAAAAAAAAGAGGAAGGATGTGAATGCCAATACCACCACTAGCACCACCACAACCACCACATCACCACTACCAATCTTAGACTACAACCAAGAGGTAGGTGGCACATCTCTTTTTTGAGTTAATTTCATATATGTAATTATTTGTTATTTGCTTTATTTCTTGTTATTTTGCATGTATAATTCGAATTTATATGTTATGTGTTTTGGTAGTTTTCTTTGTTGCATAAAAGAAAATAAGTTATGTGTGTGTATCTTTTATGTGTTCGGCTGACTAGTAAAGTGAAAAGGAAAACAAATGTTTTAAGTGTATATTAGAGATGTAAATTAATTGAGATTATAATTAGAAATAAGGTTTCTTGGGGTTTTGGGGGAAAACTTAAATTGGAATGGGCTGAAGAACAAACAGGGGGCTGGAGTAGTTTGGGCCGAAAGAAGAAAAGAAGGAGAGCAGCCCGTTTTTGCATGCAGAAGGGTGAAAGGTTTGTGGACTGAGCCGAAAATAGAGAGGGTAAGGCCTTTTAAGCAGTTAGCATAAAAAAAGAAGAGAGACTGTAAGGGGGCAGGCTGGGCTGTGCTGTGCGCCTGGGCTGGGGCCAGGGGCGCGGGTTTGGGCGTAGGGGAGGGACGGTTTGGGCTTGGGGACATTGGCTGGGTATTTGGGAGGATTGGTTTTGTTTGGGTTTTAATTTTAATTTTAATATAAAAAGAAAATAAAAATGTAATTCTTCTAAATTAAAAAAGAAAGGGCCTGATTTTGGTAAATTGTCAAAACAGAAAATTAGTGGAAGAGTTGTTGTATGATTAAAATGAACAGAACAAATGATTAAATTATTTTTCTAAAACGTTAAATAAAAACAACATCAGATTTCAGATTTTTTTTTAAGAAATATATTTTATTATATATAAATTCATAAATACTTAAAATATATCTAAGGATACTTGGGAAAAACAAAAGTAAAGATAAATAATTTTGTTAATAGGTAAATAAATTTATATTTATACATGAGAGAGTAATAATTAAGAGGAGATAAGGAAAATTGTTGAAATGTGGAAATGAGGAAGGAAAGAGGAAAAGGAAAGAATGTGTTAAGTGGGTTTGGAAAATAATTATTGATATATGACGTGTGGGAGTATGCATACACGTATATATGCACGTGTATGTGAGCGGACATATATATGAGTGATTATATTCTAAGCATTAAACTTAGAAATAAGCAATGATTTTAGACGTGAGAAATGATGATACTAAGTATCGATTCTAGAAATAAGTGATGACGTTAGACCTAAGCAATGATTGGATAAGGAATATGCCCACGTAGACCTAGGGCACTTCATACGACTATGAATTATTTGCCTTATCTAAGTGTTGATCATAACCATTCGTATAATTCCTTAGTTACAAACCCTGCAAACCCGGTAATGTTATGATGAAAGAAGCGGGTTCATGCCTTCATGCCTCTACTTTTGATAGTAGTGTCAGAGCGTGACTAGGTCTAAGTTAGGAACATAGTTCCTAAGAGATGATTTATAGTAAAAAGAATTATTAAGAAAAGGATTTATTAGTATTATAATCAATAGAGTTTAACAAAGAATACCGTACAAAGGGGTTTACAGTTATGATTAAGATGTTGAATTTTAGAATATCAAATAAGCTGAAGATATTAGGCCTACTAGGGATATTGATTGATAGTCATAAGTGAGCATTACTACAATAAGTACAGTGGAATGACGAATTATTACAAAGTCTTAAGTGTTGACTCATAGAAACACGCAAGTACTGATGCATCAAGTAGGCTTGAATTGGAATAGAGTAAATATGAACAAGTAGCGGTTGTTTTCAATGTGAAATCTAACTAAATTAGAATTAGCGGTTGAAATAACCAGGTAAAAAGGTATGGTGGATTGGTGTGATGCGCGGAAGCATGGTGGATTAAAATATCCTAAGTCGACCAATATTTAGTGTGCCATGTTATGATTGAACAACTCAAGGGAAAGATTATATTGAATGGTACATAGGTGGATTTTTCATTTGACATTAAGGGGTGACTTAGAAAAAAAATTATACAAAGTATTGGACTATTAATTTTCAAGTAGTTAAACATTTTCTTATAAAAACATATACCCAAAATATATTTTATATTTCAAAGGTATTGCAAAGATTTTTGTTAATAAACATTTCAACTAGTTTCTTTTATATATTATACTACTTTACAAGGCTATATTTCTTTTCGAATTCGTATAGCAACAAAATGGAATTCTAACTACCCCTGACAAAAATTGATATTTTTTTTTAAAAATACTGATGTTTTTCAACAACAATATGGTTATACAGCTCTGATATTATTTCTCAAATTTTCGTTTAGCTATATCTATTTTGATAAAATAATTTTATTTTTCAACTATCGATATTGCAATCATTTTTAACCACTAAATGCTTTTGAAGTTATTTCTCTGCTTGCGATAAACTTATTTAATTTTGTGAACCAGAAACAGTTTCAAATGTACTTATTTCTTTTGAAAAAGAGAGGTATCTTATTCAAAACTGTTTTATGAAGCTTTATCATTGTTGAGTTTTCAATTGTTTCAATTTGCGAAACAAAACATAGTTTTCAGAATTTGTGTTTCTTTTCAAAGAAAAAGAAAGCATACTAAAATCATTTTGTTAAAAAAGCGACTTTGTGATTGTTGTGTTTCAACTGTTTTAATGTAATACTTTTGCAAAGTAAGTTGTACCATTATTTTACAAATGGTCATTTGAGGCACTGCTTTGGGAAAACACATATATGATACCGTGAGTCTCGTGTTTACAAAAATTAGAATGTATATTATTTCAAACAGTTAGAGCTATAGTTACATAAACTAATTTAAATTGAAGAAAATATGTCCATGCACACACTTTGCACACTATGTTGATGATATATCTGAGAAAAGTAAGGACATGATTATAGAACTAGCTCGTAAGTATATCAGAATTGATTTTGAGACTGGATTGTATATCTATGAAGTGTAATGAGTAATAAATCGGAGGACTTGATGGATATTTTGGACATGTAACTAGAAGATGAATCATATATGACGAGTTAAGAATTCGGAATTATAAACTACAATAAGTTGAATGATAAATGTCGGATGGTATAAATGGATGATTATAAGTTGTCATTATAGAGAATTAAGTTAAAGATTATAGTACATCTAAGAACTGAGTTTAGAAAGCTGCTGATGGCCGCAGATACAAGTACGTTATACACCGGCGATTTGGTTATAGAATCCTAGTAAGATAACAATACCATTAAGTTCATTTGCTAATTATAGGTAGATTAGGTTATGATCTTAATAAGCAAAGAGAAATAAATTAGAAATTACTTGTATGTCTACAAGGAATAATTCTGAGAGTTTAGTCCGATATCAATAAAGTGTAATGCGAACATATCAACATTTGCGATGGATGTATACTAACTTATTGATCATTATGTAGGTGGATGAATCAAGTATAATCATACTAAGTCATTGATTAAGCCATACGCAAGTTTCGAGGTCGAAACTTATTCTAAGGGGGGTAGACTGTTATAGCCCGTATGAACAAAAAAAATGAAAAATTGAATTGAAAAGAAATAATAAGAATAAAAAAAACATAATATTTTTAAATAAATAATAATAATAATATTAATATAAAACCTTTCAAATTACCCACCCTTAATACCCATTAATACTAACCTATCCTAACTAACTAAGGGAGATGAACCTTTAAATTTCTATTAAATACAAAAAGGCCAAATGACCAAGCATAAAAGAAGAGGGTGCCGTGAGCGCTCCAAGAGAAATAAAGGGTGGGGTGCTGAGAATAAAAAGTAAGGAAAAGGAAAGAGAGGAAAAAGAAAAAGAGGAAGAGTGTGAAGGCCAACACCACCACTAGCACCACCACAACCACCACATCACCACTACCAATCTTAGACTATAACCAAGAGGTAGGTGGCTCATCTCTTTTTGAGTTAATTTCATATATGTAATTATTTGTTATTTGCTTTATTTGTTGTTATTTTGCATGTATAATTCGAATATATATGTTATGTGTTTTGGTAGTTTTCTTTGTTGCATAAAAGAAAATAAGTTATGTGTGTGTATCTTTTATGTGTTCGGCTGACTAGTAAAGTGAAAAGGAAAACAAATGTTTTAAGTGTATATTAGAGATGTAAATTAATTGAGATTATAATTAGAAATAAGGTTTCTTGGGGTTTTGGGGGGGAACTTAAATTGGAATGAGTTGAAGAATAAACAGGGGGCTGGAGTAGTTTGGGCCGAAAGAAGAAAAGAAGGAGAGCAGCCCGTTTTTGCATGCAGAAGGGGGAAAGGTTTGTGGACTGAGCCGAAAATAGAGAGGGTAAGGCCTCTTAAGCAGTTAGCAGAAAAAAAGAAGAGAGACTGTAAGGGGGCGGGCTGGGCTGTGCTGTGCGCCTGGGCTGGGGCCAGGGGCGCCGGTCTGGGCGCAGGGGAGGGACGGTTTGGGCTTGGGGACATTGGCTGGGTATTTGGGAGGATTGGTTTCGTTTGGGTTTTAATTTTAATATTAATATAAAAAGAAAAGAAAACAGTAATTCTTCTAAATTAAAAAAGAAAGGGCCTGATTTCGGTAAATTGTCAAAACAGAAAATTAGTGGAAGAGTTGTTGTATGATTAAAATGAACAGAACAAATGATTAAATTATTTTTCTAAAACGTTAAATAAAAACAACATCAGATTTCAGATTTTTTTTAAGAAATATATTTTATTATATATAAATTCATAAATACTTAAAATATATCTAAGGATACTTGGGAAAAACAAAAGTAAAGATAAATAATTTTGTTAATAGATAAATAAATTTATATTTATACATGAGAGTAATAATTAAGAGGAGATAAGAAAAGTTGTTGAAATGTGGAAATGAGGACGGAAAGAGGAAAAGGAAAGAATATGTTAAGTGGGTTTGGAAAATAATTATTGATATACGACGTGTGGGAGTATGCTTACACGTATATATGCATGTGTATGGACGCGGACATATATATGAGTATGGATGCACCGGATTACGCGTGATTATGCATTTGCATTCATGGCACGAGCATTTCATTGGCCTATGTGCCGTGTGGCCCTACGAGGCGTGTGGCCCTATGAGGCGTGTGGCCCGACGGGGCGTGTGGCCTGACGAGGCGTGTGGTAGGATTACCTCGAGGTTCATGCATTGCACGGTAGAGAGACAGGCATTCGTATGTTGAGAAATCGTTGCGTGTGACACAAGCATGCATCGTGACATCGCATAATTGGTGTGCTGTGCTTTATTTATTTACTTAATTATTCATGTTTATACATGTGCTATGTGTTATTTGTTGCCATATATGAAATTGTTCGGAGAGAGGTGGGAACCTACTGGTTATATTTCTATATCACTCACCCCTTTATTTTTTCCAGGTGAGCAGGAGTACGACTACATATACATAGAAGATGGAGCTGAGTTTGGGCAGTGGGGTAGTTAGAGCAAGAAGATGTTTTCTATGGCAGTTTTATTTCCTTATGTTGAAATGTAATAATGAACTTAGACATGGTACTTATCTGATGTTGCAATTGAAACGTTGAAATAAAATGAATGTTGATCTTATTTAATTCGTTTCTGTAAAATTTTCTACGTCACTGCTGACGTGTAAGAGAATTGAACAACGCTTTGTAGTTCTCGTAGTAGACTACGGCGGGTGCACCATTTCAGATACTAGGGTCCGGGAGCGGGGCGCTACATTTGGACTCTTCTTGACAGAGATACGGGCTTCCAAACACTAGGTATCCATCCAGTAAACTTCAGTACTTTCCATTCTAGACTTCTAACTTCCACCTGATTTCGGTCCATCTTGTAGCTCGAATTTGAAAAAGTTTAAAACATGAAAATCGTTCAAAATTAATTTTTCTAACGCCTCGAAGTGATCTGATCTCATTTGAACATGTTTTCCGACCTGTGCATCAAAAATACCAAACCGTGTCTCGTTGCCTTTCTGAAAAATAGGGATTCTCCAAGCCACTTATCTTATTTAGCCTTGTCACCTTAGAAAACACTCAAAATGGTAATTAGCACTATAAACACATATTACAAGACTCTATAAAATATCCTAAACTTAAACTAGACTCAATATTACAACGACAACGCATGAAATAACCATCCTGCCCTCCCACCAACCCTTACATCTTATGATATGCATTAAACTCAAGGACAATCAAAACATGGGCTCAATGAACATAGAAAAATCATGCATCTACATTCCTTGGCTCATCTTGTACATGTTTAAATAAGAAGCTCTTTAGTTTACATCTTCTATTTGTGCAAAAACTTCTTGTTTCTGGAGTTTGTATATTCAAGGCCCTCGTTTGTGAAGTTTGTATAATTAGGGCTCCTTGAATCTCATCAACGAGGTATAGGTCATATATACAGATACCTTAGATTATATTTAATGACATAGATAGGCATAGACACTATCTACACTTTAGGTTGACTTTGCACTTGGTTGCTTATGTTTTATCGTAATGCAATTTCACTAACCACTATTCACCCTCCTTCTAATGGTGATTTTTTACAGGTGTGACGGCCCAACACTGAAGCTTTGATAGTTTGTAATTTTGCATTTGTTCGTAGAAAAATGTGCACACACACACACACAGATATATATATATATATATATATATATATATATATATATATATATATTTATACGATGACATTTGGCGACTTGGCGGCGCAGCGGCAATGGTGGTCCGGCTAATGCCGGCCGCTTCTCCGACAGCTACTGCTTTCGATCTCTATTCTCTCTCCCTACTCTGCTATTCTAGTTATCTCTCATCGCAGAAAGATCGCATTTTTCACAGTGGCGGCCATGGATCCTCCGGTAAACCCTACGGACTCCTCATCAAAGAAAAGTTTCGCATCTTTATTTCAGTCAACGACTACTACTCAAATTGATGATAAACCGATACACAAATACAAGGGCAGTCCGATGATATCTTTTACGGATGAAGAAATCACATCCTTAGCGGCTCCATTGAAATTCTCACTCGTGGGAACTTTTTGGTATGGAAAACCGCCAATCGCCATCATCCGATCAACCATTGATCGGATCGGTTTTACTAGCCCGGTACAGGTGGGGCTCTTGGACTCCATGCATGTGGTTCTGCACTTTAAACATGAACAAGATTACCTACGTTGCTTTGCACGGCAGAGTTGGATGATTGCAGGGAAATATATGCACGTTACAAAATAGACGCCAACATATGATCCTACAGTTGATGTACCCATCATGCCGGTATGGGTGTCGTTTCCTAGGCTACCATTACATCTTCATCAAAAATCAGCCCTCATACAGATTGGACGTATGTTAGGAACCCCGATGAAATTGGATACTGCGACAGCCAAATCTCTTCGCCCTTCTGTGGCTCGTTTGTGTATAGAAATTGATGTCTCCCAGGAGTTGCCTTCGCGAGTATTTATTCATGCGTTAAACAAAGTGCTTACTCAATAGGTAATTTATGAAGATTTGCCATCGTGTTGTTCTAAATGTTGCAGACTCGGACATAAGATTGCAGATTATGGAAAGGCCCTAGTGCCACAATCCGACGTGCATACCAAGGACGCTGCAGAACCTCAGATAGCATCAGTCGGACCATCGATCAAACGCAAAGTTCAGGATCAACGTTGGACTCCGAAAAAACATCCTCAAAAAACTGCACAGAATGTTCCCGCGGAGCCAACTCTATTATTATCGCCGGATTTGACTGCAACATTGCCAACTATAGTCCCGTACGCTCAGGACCTCTCTCGTCTCCAAGGAGTAGATGACAGTTTCATTTCTGACATACAACATCATCCACAACCTATATCGTTTGCTGACAGTGAGATCGCTCTCGCTCCGACTGATGTGCAGGATGATATTGCACCAGACTCTACAGCAACTGCGGTGGTCGTAGAAGTTCTTCAAGATATGATTCAGGCAGTGGTTTCTCCAGACTCATCACATGATGCTCAAAATATAAATATGCCAGAGGCCGCAATAGATGAACAGTTTCAGCCTCTGCCTCGCCTTCTTCGTCGACCTCATCGTAACATTGAGTCGGTGTCACTGCCAATCACAAGATCCAAGTCTATTCTGTCTAACTCTTTGACTGTTTATCAACTCAATGAAGATCATGATATGGAATGCCCGTGGTGTGCGCACGTCACTACCACGTATTTTGTCGCTGTTACGTCGTTATAAACTGCATGCCTTCATTATAATTGAACCAAAAGCAAGGCCCTCTTCATTGTTATTCTATCGACTGAAGTTTGGTTTTACACAAGCGCTCTCAGTGTGTCAGGATAAGATATGGATCTTTTGGAGTGCTGCTTTTTTGCGATTGGAGAGAGATCGTATAGGTATTCAAAATCATTCAATGTATTTTCAGTGGATACCAACGGGCAATATTTTCTACTGCACTTTAGTTTATGGCTTGCATTCGGTGATCTCACGTCGCCCATTGTGGGACGACATAGTGGTTTTGCATGAGGAAATGGATGTCCCATGGCTACTTGGAGGTGATTTCAATACTTTCTTATAGCTGGAAGAACATAAGGGTCGCTCAGTTCCCTCTCTGCGATCTCTGCAGGACTTTAATGACTGTGTATCTTCTTGCTCTTTACAATCGATTAATTATCAAGGTTCACCATTTACATGGAGTGATGGGCAAGGACTGGGACAAGTATGGCGCAGATTGGATATGTATCTTTGCTCATCGAGTTTTCTTGATCTCTTTCACACGGTTACCTATCTACACCTTAGCCCACTACATCGGATCATTGCCCTATTTATCTTCAGGCTTTAGCTGAAAGCTCGAGTTTCTCTGCATCATTTAGATACCTGGACGCGTGGACTTCACATGCCGATTTTGAACAGTTAGTCATGCACGGTTGGCAATCTTATGAAACAGTTGGTGGTATGCGTGGATATTATGCAATGTTGAGGCAGCTTAAACAACATCTCAAATAGTGGAATAAAGATGTGTTTGGAAATATATTTGATGTTGTTGCTATAGCGGAAGCTGAAGCCATTTGTTTTGAGATAGAATATGATGCCCACCCCAATGCTGCAAACCGTGAGATATATCATCAAACTATGGCAACTTTGAAACAGAAGCAACATCGGGTAATGATGTTTTGGCAGCAAAAAGCTGATGTAAAGTGGATGAATGAGGGAGATGCTAATACTCGATATTTTCACCAAATAGTCAAAGACAAGAGGCAGAGGCAGTGTATTACTCGGATTCTTGATCCAAATGGTGTCGAATGTCAAACATCAGCAGCAATAGAGCAGGAAGCCATTCGCTATTATAAGAATTTATTCTCAGCGGAACCTTTACATAATACCACTTCCTTGCTTCAATATATTCCATCTGTATTAACCGCTAAGGACAATGCATCACTCTTGGCCATACCAGACCTTCAAGAAGTACAGCAAGCGGTATGGGCACTGAGTTCAACAAGTGCTGCTGGCCCTGACGGTTTCCCAGGTTCCTTCTACCGTAGATTCTGGCGCGTAATAAAGTTTGATGTGCATAAGGCAGTACAAGAATTCTTCCTTGGTGTTCCACCTCCAAATCAATTAGCTGCATCTCTTATCATGCTTATTCCTAAAGTTGCCAATCCACAAACATTCTCTGATTTCAGGCCAATATGTTTAACTAACTTTATCACCAAGATTATTACGTGACTGTTAGCCACCAGATTCTCCGACTTATTGCCAAGGCTGATTTCTTCAAAACAGGCAGGTTTTTTAAAAGGCCGTGGGATCATCGATCAGATTTTATTGGCGCAAGAAATGGTTCACTTGATAGACAAGCGGGTGCATGGTGGTCAGGTCATGGTAAAACTAGACATGGCAAAGGCATTTGACAGAGTAGATTAGGGTTATCTTTGGCAGCTCCTCTACAAATTTGGATTTGACGCTAAGATAGTCAGAATTATATTGAATAATTTAGCAGCTACTAGGTGTTCCATTCTCATCAATGGGATACCAGTGGGATTTCTTCCTATTACACGAGGAGTAAAACAAGGTGATCCTTTATCGCCTTTATTATTTATCTTGGCTTCCGAAGGCTTTTTCCGCGGGCTTAACTCGTTAATGGCGTCGGGTGAGTTAATTGGCTTCAATGTGGGTCGGGCACCACAAATATCACATTTGGGTTTTGCAGATGATTTGATTGTTTTTCTTAATGGCAAGATTTCAAATATGCGTCACTTTCGTCAGTTCCTCGACACATATCAAGCTGCTACAAGTCAATTAATCAACTTTAACAAAAGTCAACTGATTGTGGGGAAGTCTGTGGCCGGACCGCAGTTGGCTCGAATACTTGGTATGAGATTGGCGGTATTACCCATAAAATATCTTGGGTCGTATTTGTATAAAGGTGTTAATCGTCCCTCATACTGCACTGCTTTGCTAACTCATTTTGACGTATGTCTCAATGCTTGGTCATCAAAACTATTATCAATGGCAGGCAGACTAACGTTAATCAAACATGTCTTATCATCTGTCCCAACTCATCTCATTGCAAGTTCACGGTTGCCTAAAAGTGTCATCAATACTCTAAATAGAAAAATGGCAAATTTCTTATGGAATGGTCGCCATCATTGGACCTCTTGGCATCATGTTTGCCGTCCAGTTGTCAACGGTGGGCTTGGTATCAGGAATTTGGACTATCTTCAACAAGCATATGATGGACAACTCTGGTGGAAGTATCATGCATCGAGCTCATTATGTGCCATATATTGCCGGGTAAAATATGTTCAGCGTACGACTGTATCAGCCCGTATCTATGATTCAGCAGTGTGGAAATGACTTTGTCATGTTCATGATTACATGAATACACATGTTATTCATTCGCCCAATGGAATCTGCTAGGATTCGGATGCAACGGGTACATATACCATCAAAACAACCTATTTATTGCATCATGATTATAATCCTACATTGCAGTTTTCCAAGTACATATGGTGGGTATCATCTCCGTTTGGAGCAAACTTGTTTTTATGGCGCATGTGGTCTGGTTCATTGCCTCTCACTAATAATCTTCGGATAGGGCAGACTATCTATCCCTCGCAGTGTGTATTCTGTTTGCGTCATTTTGACACTAAGGATCACTTGTTCTTACAGTGCAAGGAAATCAAAACATTATCGATTGAGATTGCAGTATTATTTTCGGCTCCTTTACCACGTCAATCGACCATTAATGCATATTTGATTTGTTGGTGGCGACAAGCCTCAACGGCTACTATGATGGGGCATTTCCGGGCAGTTGTTCCAGCACTAGTTCTCTGGGTGATTTGGAAGGAGTATACGTCCATCCGTTTTGGAGATAGTTCCTTCTCATACCGGCATTTATTTGATCGAGTCCATACACATATATATACTTCGTGTGCTTCGGTGCAAGGTCGTAAGTTTGTGGAGCCTTTTCCCAACCTCATTGCTTGCGGTTTTTCACCCCACTTAAAGGTTACCAGACACAGATTGATTCGATGGAAATTGCCCCCTTCAGGTAGAGTGAAAATCAATATGGATGCTACTGTAGGCCGCAGTGGAGCAGCAGCGGGTGCTGTGCTTCGTGATGCTTCCGGCAGATTTGTATCTGCGATTTGTTTTGCTCTCCCACGTGTTACGCCCGTTAGGGCAGAGTTGATGGCCTTGCTTTACTCTATTCTTTATTATGCCGTCACATATGAGGCATTGCATGTTGAAACGGATTGCCGAATGCTTCTGACTATGCTTGCTAATCCCTCTCAATATAATGGCTCTTGCTCGAGCAACGTTCAGCGAACTATTGAGATGCTGCGTCTCAATTCCTCTATTGTCAGTTATTGTCCACGTGAGGCAAATTCTGCTGCCCATTTGCCAGCACGCTACGGTCTCCGAATATCAGGAATGCAGACATACATATCAGCTTCTGCTCTGCCAAGCGAGGTACATGGAGCCATTATCCTGGACGCCACTCTTCCAACTTTTTGATTATGACATCACAATGATTGAGCCATCACACTTATGGGTTGCCTATGTCCTAGTTTGGCATAGGCAGCCTTGGTATGTCTATGTTGCTTTATACTTAATATGTTGTTTTATACATCCGCTTGATCCTCATATAATATTCTTAAATAACGTTTACTGTTTCTATGTGTTATTGGGTGACTGGCATCCACGACCATGGGAGAAATTTGGAATGGAAGACACTGTGTAAACAGCTGGAGGTTGCCCGTGGTCAACTGGCTACGGGCAACGCGGGTATGGCTTTCATTCCTTCGTCATGTTACTGTTATGGATTTTTCTTTGAGATGTCCTTACATAAGTTCTTTGCGTTTTGCACGAGGTTCTGATTACCGTTATTTGCGCCGGCCACCAAGAATTTCAAGACTTTTCCAGACTAGCTGTTTCTTCACCGACAAGCATCACTTCGGCCAATTTAGGACATTCTTAGTTTCGTTCATTTCTACACATTTGTACATTTTCTGTTCTTCATCGCCTATTCATATAAATATGTATGCTTTTTCCTTCGTGAAGGTTTTATCCACAAGGGTGGTTTTACTTGACAAGGTTTTAATGCGGCATATCGTATATGATTGGCGATTGCGCATACTAGCTATGCTTCATTCGTTAATCTCTTATGATGACACTAGATTTCGGTTATATGATGTAATATGGTTTCCCTCCACCATAAGTGAGGATTTGCAATAATAAATTCACTTTATATATATATATACACATATATTTGTATACATATATGACAGTCTTATAGTTGAAACGGATTGTCAATCCTTGATTACCTTGTTGGCAGACCATGATCGAATCACAGGAGAGCTACTATTGGATATTGCCCGAGCATCACAATTTCTCATACTTAATAATTTTATCCTTCAATATTGCCCAAGAGAAGCTAATTTGGCACCATATAAGCTCGCAAGATATGGATATCATTCTCCCGGTGTCACTCGCTACTCTTCGGTCCAAGCCTTGCCATGTGAGGTACGAGGTGCCTTGTATGTGGACCGTCATCTGCCAACTCTTCGGCTTTGATCCATGCCAGCCCACTTTTTTGGTTGTTGTCTGTGTTTTCGAACGCAGGCAACCAGAGTGCGTTTATCCTTAGTCTGTTTGATTATTTGGCATGCTACATCTTTGATTGATTTTACAATGTTTCGGTTCACTTTTGCTCTGGTGTCTATTTTTTCATGGTGGCACATCCGCATGCTGTCCACAAGGAGTTACCTGCGCATATCCCGGCGGCTGGACAAGAAATCCTGCATGGCTTTTACTTGCGTCTTGTCGTCTTGGTTCTCATGCCAAGACGACTTCGGTACGTTTTCCTATTCATTTGGTTTGCTGCTGCTCACATCCATCTTGATACTCCTAACGCCTCTTCTCCCTGTTGCTGAGGTACTGAACATTACGCAACCACAAGCTATTGGCAAGCTCTTCCTGACATTTAACAAGCTCATGTGCGGCCAAGCAGTATCTCAAGTCTACATCAACGACATCCCATCATTTTACACAGCATTTCACATTATTCCATTCATGTATTACTTTACATATACGTTATGCGCCATTCCCCATCGAATAAATATGTACTCTTTTTCCTTCGTCAAGGTTTTATCCACAAGGGTGGTTTTACTTGACAAGGTTTTAATGCGGCATATCATATTCGATTGGAGAAGCGCAATCATTCGAGCTTTGTATTATGTTTTTGCATATACTGACATTTTGTAATATGGCTTTTCTCCGCCACAAGTGAGACATTAAATAAAATATTCTCTTCAAAAAAATATATATATATATGGTAAAGGACGAGCGGCATCGTCTGGTTGTTTTACTAATATGTCACCCTCACTTATGGTGGAGGAATACCGTGGTTACATAATAGCCCTGAAAACTATGGGAGACTCTCCCAATTCAAGGAACAATGTAAAACAACAATCAGCAAAATCAGAAAACAATGCAAATAAAGAAATGGCATAATGATATACAATTCAATGGATGTTTGTATGAGGAAAGCCTGTCAGCGGCTGTGATCTTGTCTCGTTGTCCATTCATTCCATGTTGTGGAGAAATATATGGCCAGGAGCAAAATATAAGTAAAATATAAACATGAGCCAAATTGCAATAACAAAGAGGATACAAAGCCATACTGCGACATCAATAAAAATAGCTTTTGTTGGAGGAGCACTGCATGTAAGGATGATGTCTCCACGAATCCTCAGTGTACAAAATAAAAGAAATAATGTAAAACATATGAAAGACATGAGTGTAATAAGTTCATAAGATTGAAAAGATTGTAGCATATCGCCGTCCCCTATACCAAAAAGATACAGGCAACCTCCAGAGATAAAGAGCATGTCTATACCATTGTAGCATATATCTCAAAATATTAAAATCGTAATGCGGAGGTGGACTGATCCGTCAAAAAAATCCCCTAGCCACTTGTGGTAGTGAAGTTGACGTGGTAAACTTCATTGTGGAAGGAAACATACTGCTATAGTGTGCTAGATGATGAGAAACCATATTAGCTTCTCAGGGAATATGATGGAAGGAACTACCTGTAAGCCTCAGGAGGAGAGATAAACAACCAAAGTGATCCTGATAAGAGCGAAGGAGCTCGCTTGTGGGCTGGGTGATGGCTAAACAGTCGGTCTCAACTAGCATGTTACGATGTAAGATGCTAAAATAAATGACACTGTAGAGAATAGCATGAAGCTCGGCCAGTAAAGGTGAGAGACATGGTAGAGCATAAGAAATAGCACCAAGAATATTCCCGTAATGATCTCGGAGGATGGCGCCGGACGAAGCCATGCGCTTACTAGCAGAAGCGTTGACATTTTGTTTAACTTTATCAGTGGGAGGAAGCAGCCATTTAACTACAACAACCCGTGACACCTTCAGCGGAGGAGAAAAGCCGCTATCTATGAGCTCATGGATATTAACAGCATGTTTCTTACCAGAGAAAGTGGAAGCCCAAGTATAACATGATTGACGAAGCAAGATGTAAATGCTACTGATAGAGAGATCGGCATCACCAAACATTGCGTTAGTAAAAACCTTCCAAATTGCCCAGCACATAAAGGACGAAGCGGCAATTCGGAACTGCCCTAGAAGCGAATACGATGAAGAGGATAACCACCATTACAAAATGTACGGTCTAGTAGTAGACAACTCTAGTAAAGGACCATTCAAAAGCAGTCTACTCGACGCCATATGTTTTGTATGTGGATGTACCGGAGAAAAATATGAGATAAAGTAGCAGAAAAGTTCTTACAAAATGGACACATAGTAGGACATACTTGAAGCAGGCAAACGAGGTTATCCTCTAATGGTGAGGCTCCATGAAATAACCACCACATAAATAAACATGCTGATATTGGTAAAGACTTCCACCAATTGTATTTGTGGGAATGTAATGTGTGTCGATGATCACGAGAGTCTTCATATCCTTGACGGAGAGAAAAAACTCATGAAGATGCAGTGTGCCATACCATACAAGTGGTAGAGGTAGTGTGTGCAAAATCGAAAGAATGAATAGAGCAAATACACTTCCAACCCAGAGATCATAAAGACGCAGAACATAGTCATGGCATGAACCACACCGAGTCCGCATGTAGACTGCCCAAACTGAAGTATTATCATGGAAATTCCACCATAACTTACAATCATAAGTTTGCTACAATAGCAGGATGTTTCGAATATCAAATCCTCCTTCATCCACTGGAAGACAAAGACGTTTCCAGGAGACCCAGTGGTGGCATGTGTCCCAGATAAATAAAGCCATTTTGCGGTGAAGAACTTCAATGACACTTTCGGGCAGCCTTGAGGCATCCATAATATATAAAGCAAAGAAGATAGAATAGATTGAAGGAGTACTAACCGGCCCCCTAGAGTGAGTAACTGACTTGCCCAACCTGCCAATTTTGCGTCAAAATGGCGTATGAGAGACTGACAATACCGTGCCCTATTGACTCCCCGATATAAGTAGGATCCAAGATACTTGATATGCAGTGAAGAACATCGCATGCCCAAAATATGGCCAAGACCCACCCGTCGGTGGGATGACACTGTGCTGCTAGCGACAAATTCGCTTTTGCCATAGTTTACCTGATGTCCAGATCCACATTGATAGAAACGGACGAACTGTTGGAAAGTCCTCAAATTATGCGTGGTACCATGTAGAAAGATTAACAAATCGTCAGCAAAAGCTAAATAAGAGACCCCATCAACATGACCCATGTTAAATCCACGAAGTGCTCCAACTTGGAAAAGATGATTAATACCCCAACTGGAGCCTTCAAAACATAAAATAAAAAGAAGCGAGGATAGAGAATCACCTTGTTTCACACCGCGAGTGGGTGAAAAGTACCCATATATCTTAACATTAATTGAAATAGATAATTTCAAAGATGACATAGAATTCATAAGCAGTCAGATAAGAAAATCCGAGAAGCCAAATCGCTTAAGAAAGTGCTGCATATATCTCCAATTCATCCTGTTGAATGCTTTAGCCATATTTAATTTGATCATCACATGGCCTTCCCAGGTGTCTTTATTCAAAAAAATGTATCATTTCATTTGTCATAAGGACATGCTCGCTAATGTCATGTCCCTTAAGAAAGCCGATTTGTTTAGGAGAAATGAGAGCAGGCAGAAAGCTAGATAAACGTGAAGCAATCAAACGGATGATTACCTTGCTAATAAAATTTGAGAGACAAATAGGCCTGAAATCTGCAAAATGTTACGGATATACAACCTTGGGCAAAAGGGTAATGATGGAGTATAACCTAGATTGCGGTGCAGGGACGCCGATGAAGAATTCTTGAACTGCACATAAAACATCCATTTTCAAAATATCCCAACATATGCGAAAGAAATAACCATTATGTCCATCAGTACCGGCATCACTATTTGGGCTTAAGTTCCAAACGGCGTTCTTAACCTCCTCCATCGTCGGAAGATGTCGTAAACTTGTGTTATCTTGTGATGAGACAAGATGAGATATATGCTGCAAGAAATCTTCAACATTCTCCACTGGCTCACTTGTTAACAAGTGCTGAAAACAGTCCACTGCTAAACGGCCTAAATCACTGGGATCAGTATGTGTGACACTACTAGAATCCGAAATCTGCCAGATTCTCTGACGATGATATCGATCCTTAACTAAAGAATGATAATATGCAATATTGGCCTCGTCCTCCAACACCTAATGAAGATGAGACTTCTGAATCCAAAAAGCGGTTTGTCCAAGTTAGTGCGTAATAGATTCGCTTGAGCCAAAGATAACGATGTTTGATTTTAAACGGTGGGAGAACTTTCAAACGCAGCCTCCTTCTGTAAAAAATCCATCTCAACCTCCGCAGCTCGACTAAAAATATTTCCATAAACATCTGTATTCCAATGCCGGAGCTCCTTCTTAAGGAGATCGAGCTTAGCATATAAACCACGCACGCCGCCCACTGTCGGATATTGCTTCCAAGATGTTGCGACATAGCCATAAAGATCCGAATGTGTGGCCCATGCATTCAAAAAATGGAATGGTGCAGGAGGCTTATCACTAGTCAATTCGCAACATAACATAAAGGGTGAATGATCCGAAGTCACACGTGGCAAATGTGTGACCACCACCTCATCAAATAAATCAACAAATGGAGTGTTGCCAAAGAGTCTATCTAAGCGGCGCTGGACACGATTAATTCCAGTCCCAAGTGCCCATTTATATAAAGAACCCATGGTGGGAAGTTCCTACAAACGACAGTGATGTACACAATCATTAAAATCCTGTAGTGATCATAAAGTAGGAGAAGTACGACTACGATGCTCCTCTAGTTGTAACAAAGTGTAAAAATCGCTGCCTATTATCCATGGATCAGACATCCACTGAAAGTGGGAGAAAAGAGCATCCCATAAGGGTTTACGATCATGAATAGTGTGCTTTCTGTAAACCACAGTCCATGCAAAAGGCTATTGTAGAGGGAGCCATATAAACCGAAGTAATGAGACTTGCGTACCATGTTCAATATCATGGAACTGCATACTTGAAGCCTGCCAAAAAATCCGTATGTTGCCATCACATGTAAGTAACGCATGACAAAAACCCAATTTCATACGATAAGATTGCAACTTGTTGTCAAGCTGCTGGGCTCAATAATGACTAATATATCAACATAAAGCTCACGTAGCATGACCAAAAACGAGCTATATCCGCAAACCACCAACATTCCATGTTAGAGCTTTCATTAAGAAATAAAGGTAGAAAGAGCATATGAAGAATTAAGGGGACCACAAGTAACACTGCATGTCTCCATTGTGGAGGGCAGACGAGGTGGTAAAACTTTCTTAGCGCATCTTCTTTGCCTTGGAGGGACAGGTAAAAGACAGTACTTATCAGCCATTGTATCGCCTGTTATTGCTACAAGAGATTGTCATCATCAACGGTTTAGGTCGAGTGGCCAAACGCTTCCCCATTTTTTCCAAATCATGATGCATTTTTGTGGAAAATTGCTTGCAAGAGTGCAAATCAAATGAAGGTCGATCCAGTTGACATATATCAAAATCCAAAAACTTATAGTATTCAGGATCATTGTATTGTTTCTGCTGTAAAAGAACCTCATCTTCCTTATCATCTTTTAACAATGTAAGATCTTGCAAATGGTAATACGAAAACTTGGCTGGGGGGATCAATTTTGTGGTTCAAACAAAAGATGCGGCTGAGTACCTTCAATAATATTTTCAGATGAAATTGTACGCGTCAGCAATGTGATGAGAGCCCCAAGTGTCAATTGCGTCACTCTGAGAGACATTTTTCTTTGTGGTCCATCTTGTAATAGGTTTCGATATCTTATCGGAGGCAAGGACGAATGATCAGCGCAATGACCTATAACATGTCCCAAATGGCGGCATGTTGCACAAAAGGTGGGCAAATCTTCATATATAAGCTGCTGTAAAATCACCTTTTGTTTGGCCTGAAGATATATTTTTTTGGGAATATCATGTGAAATGTCTACCTCTACACATACACGCGTAACAGAGGGACGAAAACCATCGGCAGTAGCCACATCAAGTTTATTCGGTGATCCTATCGAGTGTACAATTTCAAATAGCACGGATTTATGATGAAGATGTATGGGACGCCTAGGAAACGCTATCCACACCAGCACGACGGGAACATCAGATGATGGATCAAAATCAATAGTCCATTTTGTAACACGCATATGACAACTGGCTATACTGCATGACCACCAGTAAAAGCATCTGACATAGTTAGGCTCATGACGGAAATTCAAAAGAATATGCATTTGATCAATCAATGTAATCCGCATATCGTTACGAAATCCAATTTTCTCAAAAACATCACGTATTACCTTCAAGGGAGAACGCCTATACCAAAATATACCCATCAATGAGAAACGAATGGGACGGCCAAGGCGTCAATTTCTTCATCCAAAAATGTGATCATGGGAATGCTTTTGTGCCGTGTCATTGTTTTGGGTGAAATGAAAATGGGAATGGAGTTTGAATCGCCGTAGACAACAGCGGCAAAAGATGGCGGATGGCGGCTGCATTGTCACTGTTGTTGTGGTGATCGCAGTCGATAGTAATGCAGCAAAGAAAGAAGAAACGCAAAAGAGAATGGGGGATGTTCACTGTGATCGCTGGAATCGGAAGATGACGGCAGCGGCAATTACGCCCACCACCATGGATCGCTGGAGCCAGAGAGAATTTCCATCTTTTTTATATTTTCCTATATATATATATGTATAGGGCGCAAATTTTGGTATGCTTCATCACCATTATTTTGATGTGCATTCTTGATTATCATGGCCTAAGGATGTGTTTTTTCATGGTTTCCATATCATATTTATTTGCATGTCCATTTCATCATGATCATGGCTCTTATGTTCATACCCTTGATGGAAACTACCATTCATGGTTCATATATGTTGAAACCAAAAGTATAATGCATCTGTTGGACCGTGCACCTGAAATAAACACCACTAGAGGGGAGTGAATAGTGGTTAACAGAAATTACACTACTACCCTTGATAAAAATCTCCTTTGAAAACAGAATCCGAGGCTACCTCAGATTCAGAACCCGTTTTTTGAAAAATTCAACAATCCTTATACACAACTCCAAAAATTATAAAAATTTCCAGAACTTAACTCCAATGTGTTGAAAAGACTCTGTCCAAATATTAGACAAAAATAATATCGTTTGACCATTCAAACAAATAAAAAGATTTAGATGGTCAATTGCAGAATTGGACAGAATGTTGTTGAAATTGGAAAATGTGTTTCTCTTTGAATACTCAACAAACAAGGTTGACGTTTATTTTAAAACACTCTTAAGGATTTCTCATTTATGTTTCCAAAAGGCCCTGACCTTAAACAATTCTTGATTCAAACAGAATTCAAGTTTTCTCAAAACTGGTCATATTGCAGCTAGATTGGAGCAGTTATCTTGCAAAGACTGAAATACTAACTTTCCCATGCTTAAATCAAGTGATTCTTATTACAAATGAAAGCTAACAGTTTGAGGTATAACTCCACAAAAAATCACGAATTTGGAAAGTGTTTAGCTATTTTTGGAAAACGTGTGAAGTTGTGTGAAATATGCAGTAAAAAACGGGCATAATGCAGAAATGTAGAAACAAGATAAGAACACCGAGAATTTATCCTGATTCGGTCAATGTGACCTACTCCAGTCCTAAGGAACACTTTTCCTTTGATTTCACTATGGTATGAACAAAATTACAACAAGAACCAATCTTGATCCTTGGGTTAAACACCACCCCTACTCAAGACTTGGATGAACACCTTGTATACAACACTTAGTTGCAACATCTCTACCACCTATTGATGTAGTCTTATAGAATTGGCTAATCAATCTTACAAATGAAGCTCAAGAGGCTTGTAGCTCTCCAACAAATACAACAAGAACACCTTGACTACAAAGAATGGAACAAGAATAATAAGAAGAAGATAGCTAGAAAAATCAATTATTGCTTTCAGGTGAGCTTCAAGTGTGTTCTTCTTCTTCCCCTTTGCCTCCTATTTATAGTGTGAGTTGGTCCTTGTAGATAAGAACTCTAATGTATCACTATCTTCATCATTAATTCTTAACTGTCTTTACATCATTTGTTGGCCACCTAATCACCTTGTACACATGGCAAAATGAAGCAACATAATTGGTCCATCTTGGATATTAATTTGACCGATTTTCCACCTTGAAATAGTAAATAAAATGTGAAGATAAAATAGTGAGATAGGGTGGTATAACTCCTCCACTATCCCCTCAACTCCTTATCAAAAGAATAGGCATGTGAGGCTTGAAACAATTTGACCAAATAAGTTCTTTTTCACCTTGTAGCCGTTGGCTACATTTCAAACATTTCCTAGTTGGCAACTTTTGCCAACTAGCTTCGTTTTGATTGGTCCACTTGTCACCAAGCCATAAAATGAATAACACACCACCTGTTAATACATGTTTGGAGGCTTGCATATATGTATATCAACTCAGATTTTTGAAGAAGATATTAAGAAATAATAGTTGACAAGATTATGTCAACATATAACACCAAAATTCCCAATATTTCTTCTTGTATGTTGTGATCATTTTCACACATTGAACACCTTGAAATTCTCTAAAATATGATGATACATACACTCCAATAACATATAGAAGAAGATCTTCAAGAAAGAAATAGAATGTGGTATCACAACCGGTCACATATCCCGCTACCGTCGATAATATCATCAATTAAGAGAATAAGATAAAGAACCACCAAATAATCTTCAAAATAATCATAAGTCAACTCCAGAATGAAGATAAGAATATACTCAAGAAATTCCTTGAGTGACAATACCAAAAATACCCTCAGGGGTAAAATGACCAAAATGCCCCTGGTGAGAGAAAACTCCAGAAATGACCTCGATGGTCAGAAGAATACAATAACACCTTTTTCATGATAAATAAGATGAGAACAAGTCCTTGAAGTATTTTTACCATATCATGTTCCTACAAAACTCAAAATATCAATTTTGTCCTTTTTGGTAAGTTGTAGAAACTTCCAAGGAATATTATTCAAAAGACATTTATATTTATCAAATTCACATAATAATCACATAATGAACATATATAAAACATGTACAAATGAAAACAACCACTAAATCAGATTTTAGAAAAATATTTCTAAAATCCCTAGACACCGATTGATCGAAGTGCCTCAGCTTCAGATATCGATGTCTCACAATGAGTTTCAGAATTTGTCTCTGACCTACATCGATCGATCGAAGTGAGGGTTCAATGTATACATCGATCAATAGATGTGTCTCAGGACTCTCTAATCTGTCAGTAACGTCACTGGAAGATTTTAATGACTGCGTTTCATCCAGCTCTTTAATAGATCTGCCCTTTGATGGTCCTATGCATACTTAGACAAGTGGTCGAGGATTGGGAATTGTTAGACGTCGATTGAATCGTATGTTATGCTCAGAGGCCTTTAATAGTTTATTTCCAAACTCGAGAGTTCGACATTTACCACGTTTGACATCGGATCATACGCCTTTATTATTACGATGTATGCAGAATGATTATTTTGGTCCTAAATCTTTTCGTTTTCAGAACACGTGGACATAGCATGCTGAGGTTTTCATATTTGTAAAAACATCCTGGGACTCCTATATCACAGTAGGTGGCATGCGAGGGTTGTACAACTAGCTACAACAACTTAAAAAAGATCTGAGGGACTGGAACAAAAATATGTTTGGAAATATATTTGATCAGCTGTATCATACAAAACAAGAACTTTAACGCTGCGAAACTCAGTTTGATCAGCATCCTACACCAGAGGCTCGTATGCAGTATAATCCAGCCCAGGCATACAAGCTAGCAGAACGCAAACATCTTATATACTGGGCACAAAAAGCACGAGTTAGGTGGTTATCAGAAGGAGATGCTAACACCTCTTATTTTCATAACATTTTCAAGGATAGACATTCTCACCAATCAATTACATCTATCCGAAATTCTGATGGCAGTTTATGTGATACACAATCCTCTATACAACAAGCAGCGGTTACTTATTATACTGATTTATTCTTAGCATATCCTATTTCAGAAGATAGTAATATTTTGGATTTCATACCTACTTTAGTCTCAGATTCAGATAACCAATTCTTGGTGGGATTGCCGATGATCACCGAGGTTAAAGAAGCAGTCTGGGCATTGGATCCCAATAGTGCGCCTGGACCAGATGGATACAATGGACATTTTTTTCGTACATGTTGGGTTATAGTTCATCATGATGTACACAAGGCCATGCAAGAATTCTTTCTAGGCATTCCTATGCCGAGAGCAATGGGCAGTACGTTAATTACGGTGTTGCCAAAGGTTCCCAATCCTCGAACATTCTCAGATTTTGGGCCCATAAGTCTAGCACATTTTATATCGAAGGTGGCTACACGTATCATAGCTTCTAGACTGCAACCGCTATTGAAAAAAAATTTCTACGGAATAGGCAGGATTTGTTAAAGGAAGAGACATATAGGATCAAATTGTTATGGCGAGAGAGATGGTGCATTTATTAGACAAGAAGGTCCGAGGATTGAATGTAATAACTAAATTCGATATGATGAAGGCATTTGACAAAGTTAATTAGACATTTCTTTCCAGGTTACTGACAAGATTTGGTTTTGCAGTTAGATTCATCAATCTTATTTTCAATCATTTAAATGGAACGTACTTATCAGTTTTGGTGAATGGGGTGACATCGGGTTATTTTCAGCCTTCAAGGGGGTTAAACAGGGAGACCCTTTGTCTCCAATATTATTTATTTTAGCATCAGAAGCATTCTCAAGGGGTTTGAACACTTTGGTAGAGAATGGCACTATACATTATTATAACACAGGCAGAGCTAGACCATGCACTATTCATCTTGCTTTTGCTGATGATTTGCTTGTGTTTCTAAATAGTGGATTAATGAATTTAAGGAACAATCATATCAAAGTGCTTCGGGACAAGCAGTTGATTTCGGAAGAGTCATTTTGTTCCAGCATCTTACTTATCACCCACATCGATTCGGCAGATGGAATATGAATTACAAATGACATCAGTCTCACTCCCAATCAAGTACTTAGGCGTTCAATTACATAGAGGGAAGGAAAGGGCAGCACATTTCTCTAATTTAATTTCTTCTTTTCAGTCTAAGCTTAATATGTGGTAGAATAAATTTCTGAATCATGCAGGAAGACTAATATTAATCAAGCATGTTTTGTCTGCGATACCATTACATATGCTAGCTGCTTGCTCGCTGCCACAGAGTGTTATTCGCATTTTGCAACGCTTAATGACTAAATTCTTCTGGGGCAGTAAAGAGGATAGGAAACGCCACTCTTGGGTATCAAGCGACAGGTTATTTCGGCCAACGTATGAAGGAGGATTAGGAGTTCGGAAATTAGACGATCTTCGGATGGTATACTCTTGCAGACTATGGTGGCGCTATCGAGCGCAAGACTCCTTATGGAGTACATTTTCCAAGCTAAGTATGCCAATCGTAATTAATTTGAAATACGACTCACAGACTCTCTAGTTTGGAAACGCATATGTCGTGTTCATTCTTTTTGTATGGAACATCTTTCGGCTGGGCAATTTTCAATACAAGGGCTTATAACCAAGTTCGAAAGGTGGGTATTCATCGTTTATCTTTTCAATTTATATGGCATAAGCACATTTCCCCCAACATTCGAGTATTCCTATGGAGGCTATATCAGAAAGCATTACTTCTCCCAGAAAATCTAGGTCGGTTTATCTATGCCTATCCCAGTCAATGTCCTTTTTGCTTTCAAGCCATAGTAACAGTTGATCACATATTCCTTGAGTGTCCTGAAGTTAAGGAAATTTGGAGTACTTACAGCGTCTACTTAGATGGACCGAACAAGTTGAATAGAACTCTTCAGCAATATCTGATGCAATGGTGGATGTCTACAAAAGGTAAATCATTCAAAGGCATCTTACATATAGTTGCTCCGTCGATCATCATTTGGGAACTTTTGAAGGCTTACGCTTCCATCATTTTTGGGGAGGGACGCTGGCGACGAAGAGTTATTCTAGAAAACATCCGAAGACCAATTTATGATTGGTCAACATCTTAGACAGGTAAAAAATATGCAGTTTCGGATCCAGAATTAATAGCATGTGGGTTATCTCCAATCATAAAATCTTCGAGTTGTTTGGTTGCTCGGTGGATGCACCCTCTATCTGATAGATTTAAATTGAATACAAATGCATCCCACGGGCGAATAGTAGCATCTGGAGGTGCTATATTGCGTGATAGTAGTGGTACTTTGCGTGATAGTAATGGTACTTTCATTGGAGAAATCTCTTTTCACCTGCCACTATCTACCCCGGCGACAGCTGAATTTCAGGCAGATACTATGGTTATTTATATTTTGCTAGATATTGGATTTCGATAGATGTGGATGTGGATGCACAGGGGATCATTTCAGAGGTGCAACAAAGTACATCCACACATGCCTTGCTTTTCCGTGAATTGTTAATTACTTTAACTTCAACATTATCATATGCGCCGAGAGAGGCGAACTAACCAGCACACTTCTTAGCACAATATGGTCAGTTCAACAATCGTCTATCAGTTTTTCGGACCATAGCAGAGTTACCTCCAATAGTTCAAGCAAGTTATCAGACAAAAGCCACCCCATCTTCGACATGTCTAGAGCTTTTACTATACTTTGTTTCCTATATCGTAAGATATCTACTCCATGTTTTTATATGCGCACTAATATATCCGCACTCGCTTTTGACATGTTTTTGGTTTCCTGTTTCTCCGGATATAGGCAATATGGGTAATATATTTCATTCTAATGTTTGCTACATACTCACTGTTGATAATGGAATACTTTCACTAACTGCATTGATTTCTCTTTCATGCATGGATGCTGGGCAACATACGACTTGGAGGAGCAATGTTTCATGGCTACAGCAACAGGGTCAAAAACTTCAACTTCTGGGTGTTGGAACCTCAACAACGGGATACTCATTGTATTCATGTAATGATTCCAATCGTATAAATATGTACGCTTTTTTCCTTTGCCAAGGTTTTATCCACAAGGGTGGTTTTACTTGCCAAGGTTTTAATGCCGCATATCATATACGATTGGAGACTAGAAACTATTTGTTCATTATACTATCATTTCTCCTTCGCTGAATCAGATTGTAATATGGTATTCCTCCACCAAAAGTGAGGCATAATAAAATATATATATCTCTTTTGCTTAAAAAAAGGTCTTGAACTTTCTCTGCGTCACAAGATCGATCGACGTGAGGGATCGAAGTACATCGATCGATCGAAGTGCAGCAACCTGAGAGATCAATGTTATTTTTCTTAACTCTTTCAACTCTTAATCATTTATAGCATGTGTGACATTGTTAAGTACCCACTACTTAAAATCATGTCCTTGAAAATTATCCAAACATATTTCTCAACATTCTCCCATTTTTGGATGATTTTCGAAATAACATAACATTATTTTAATGTCACAACACTTTAACAATTATTTATCACATATTTACCAATTTTATACCAATTGAATTGTTTTGAAAACCTCACCAATTACCAATTGTTTCACCAATTATATACCAATTGTTTTCAAACTCTCAATTCTCTCATGCTTTTAACATATGTGTTCATGTGGTCCCCCTCAAAAATATACTCTCCCCCTTAACCTATGCTCCAAAACTTATAACCATTGAGACTTAGCATATTATTCAACCAACCAAATCATGACTTACCAACTAAAATATGTTCGTATTCTATCTCTCCCTTTATTTTGCAAATCATGCAAAAGATAGAACTATGCAATGGTATCGTAAGTCATCATACCTAACTTAGCTCGTAAGTTTTCAAAATTGGCTTGATTAAGGGGTTTGGTGAAGATATCAGCTATTTGGTGATAAGTTCTTACATGATCTATGGTTATATCCCTATTTTGAACATGATCTCAAAGAAAATGGCATCTTACCACAAAGTGTTTGGCCTTAGAATGAAGTACCGAATCCCAAGAAAGATTGATCGCACTTGTGCTATTGCAAAAAATTGGAATCTTATTCATTTTAATGCCAAAATAACTAAGTTGTTGTTTAAGCCAAAGTATTTGGGTAGTGCACAAACTCAAGGCTATATACTCGGCTTCGGCGGTAAAGAGAGCTATACTAGCTTGTTTCTTAGAAAACCAAGAGATCAAGTTGGTTCTTATGAATTGACATGTACCGCTAGAAGATTTTCTATCTAATTTGTAACCACCATAATAAGCGTCGATATAAACATACAATTCCAACTTAGTGTTTCTATCATACCAAAGTCCTATGTGAGGAATGTGTTTAAGATATCTAAAGATCTTTTTTACTGCATTGTAATGAGATACCTTAGGACATGATTGAAACCTAGAACACATACATACACTAAACATGATGTCAGGTCTTGATGCGGTTAAATATAACAATGAGCAAATCATAGACCTATATAGTGTGTCATCAAAAGGTTTACCATTTTCATCCTTATTTAGTTTGGTGTTAACACTCATGGGTATAGGTGTTGGTTTCAAATCTTCAAATCCAAACTTCTTAATCATATTATTGATTTACTTAAGTTGGCTAATGTGAATTCCTTGAGGGGTTTGTTTGATTTGAAGCCCTAAGAAGTAATTCAACTCTCCTACCATTGATATTTCAAACTCTGACTTCATACACAGGTAGGGTTGGTTGAACCAAAGATTATATCATCTACGTATATTTGAACTATTAACAAGTCGTTATCTTTTCTTCTTACGAATAATATGTTGTCTATGGTTCCCCTTTGATAATTATTTGCAAAAAGAAATTTGAAAATCTATCATACCAAGCTCTTTGAGCTTGTTTTGAAACCATATAGAGCTTTCTTAAGCTTGTAAACATGGTTAGGATTCTTTGGATTTTCGAATCTAGGGGGTTGTTTGACAAAAACTTCTCCTTGGATGTACCCATTCAAGAACGCACTCTTGACATCCATTTGGAAGAGTTTAATATTGCTTAGACTTGCAATAGCAAGTAATAATCTAATTGCTTCTAGTCGTGCAACAGGTGCAAAGGTTTCTTCATAATCTATTCTTTCTTGTTGATTATAACCTTGTGCGACTAGCCTATCCTTATTCCGTGTGATGTTTCCTTGTTCATCCATTTTATTCCTAAAGATCCATTTTGTTCAAAGCATGCATTTTCATGGAATTTCACATGTATGGATTCAATTATCTTTCTAGATGCAAGATTATAACACCTATATGCTCTTGAGTTAGTTGAATAACCAACAAATATGCATTCGATAGACTTTTGTTCAAGCTTGTCTAGATTATCTTTACTATTAAGTACAAAACATTTACATCCAAATACTCTAAGATAATCTACCTTAGATTGTCTATTGTTTAACAATTCATGAGGTGTTTTATTCAATTTCTTTCTAATACAAACCCTATTTATTATATAATATGCACAACTAAAAGCTTCAGCCCATAAATATTTTGGTACTTTGTTTTCACATAACATTGTTATAGCAATTTCTTGAATTGTTCTAGTTTTACATTCAATAACTCCATTGAGTTGTGGTGTTTTAGGTGGTGAGAATTCATGTTTAGTTCCGTGTAATTCACAAAACTTAACTACATCTTTGTTTTTAAATTCTCCACCTCTATCACTCCTAATTCGTTTAACATTTTCTTCGTAAAGATTTTCGAGTTGTTTGATAAGAGTTTCGATTGCCAATGGAGCATCGTCTTTGTGTGTTAAGAACAATATCTATGTGTATCGTGAGTAATCATCTACCATGACACACATATAGTCGTGTCCACCTAGACTTCTTGTCCTACTCGGACCAAATAAGTCTAAACGAAGCAATTCTAGTACATGACTAGTACTCACTTCATGTTTTGGTTTTAATGTTTCTGTAATATGTTTTCCTTTTACACAAGTTTCACACATTTGAAAATTATCTAAGTCTAACTTAGGCATGCTTCTAATTAAATTCTTCTTAGATAACTTTTCAATAGTTGAAATTCCTATATGGCCTAGTCGTCTATGCCATAAATTCACATCTAAGTCATGTGATATTAAACATTTAACCTTAACATCTAACATGTTATCTAAGGAAAGGGTATAAACGTTACCATCCTTACTTCCTTTTAATACAATTTCTTCTTTTCCATTAGTTTTATCACAAGAATCAGGGAGAAAAGAAACATTATATCCACAATCTATAAGTTGAGAAATACTTAATAAATTATAAGAAAGATCACCTACTAACAACACATTTCGTATTTGAAATGTGTTAGGGTCCCCAATTGTTCCTTTTCCAACAACTTGTCCTTTGTTGTTGTCACCGAATATCACCTTTCCTTCATTCTCGATATGTTCCAATTCGATGAATAGTTTAGGGTTGCCCGTCATATGCCTTGAACATCCACTATCTAAACACCATTTGGTTTTTAGATTCTTTGGCTTTGCCTCCTTCTTGCATTCCTTGCGATTTTCCTACAATGGAGATAAAGTTTTAAGTACCCTTTATTTGGTTCCTTGAATGTTAGGGGCACCATCCTTGTTTAGATATCCCTTAGGTATCCAAACTTGGACATACCTTCTAGGAACATATTTGACATTAGTTGAATATAAAGAATTAACATGTTTTTGACTATTCCATTTAAAAGATGATGCATTGTCATACATGTTATATCCTGGCTGATAAGATGTCGTGGCCGATTTTGATAATGAGTGAAAGGCATATGATTTTATTTCTTGAATGGCATTATGTATGTTTGTTCATATGCATTTCTATAAGTCTTATATGTTTGTTGCCTATACTTAGGTTCATAAAAATTTGGATACATTTTATTATGTCTAGTTGCATTTGTATATATATAGGCTGATTAGACAAAATCTACCTACTCAAATAAGACAAAACTTTTCAGTTAGTCAATAATAGTCAACGTGACTCAGCCTCAGCTATTTGACTAGTCAACCTCGGCCAAAAGTCACCAGCCTCAGCATCCGTCATCAACAGTTAAGGCAGATCATCTAGAGTAACTAAGGGAAGTCCAAGTATAACTCTTTGTCAGCTCGACTCGACAGATTTCACTACTTTTGGCCAAACCACACAGAGCAATGCAGCTCGGCCATATTCCTAGCTGAACTCTAAACCTCGGCTCAGCAATGTACTAGTTAACCAAGGCAACCACTTCTGGTCGGCCTCAGCTAGTAAATATTCAAATATCAGATCAGCAGTGCATAACTTCTAAAGGAAGTAGATTCTGCTCTGTCTCGAAACATCCTCGGCCTCAGCTTCTTGACTGCTCTGTGCCCTAGCCTCGGCCTCAGTCTCATAAGGGTTTTTGCCCCTAAATAACTCGACCAATTCAGACAAGATATTTATCAACTGCCGCCTGGGACCTACCAAGATAATTTTGCAAACTCTTTCCAGGTGTCAAGAATCACTTGGCTCAATAAAGAGTCATTATTGCTGGCCGCCTGTGTGTCATAGACTCAGCTACTTGCGCAGCCGCTTGCTCAGGCTTTTGTCCAATCACACTGCACACCTACTACATACTAGCCCTCCTACACATGCAATAGTCTCATCATCGGGCAGAGAGACTGGTCTAATCAGCTTTAAGCATAAGAGGACCTCAAGACAGACGAAGAAAAAGGGAGCCAAACATAACTTTCGGAGTCTTCTTCTCTAAGGAAAGAGCTCCATATTCTCCAACCTTCTAAATCTCAGTGAGAGAACTTCAAAAAGGTGCCTCAGCCAACATATAAAAAGCCACCTTATCAGTAAGAGATTTGGACAGGTTCATTCTTGACCTTTATTCTAGCATAAACTGCATACAAAAATACCCATAACTAACTTGAGCGTCGGAGGGTTTTCCCAGGGCAGCGCCCTTGGGCCTCTAACGTTTCCTTTCCTTCTCAGGCTCCATTGAAGGATCCAAACGGAGAAGCTAACGGCGTACTACAAAGATCGCCTCTGATCCACCCGATGAAGATCTGGCTTCATCATTTCGCGCTAGAAGGAGGGCCTGACCTCCGTATTCCTTAAAAACAGCCTTTCAAGGGTGTTCTAGTCAACTAGCCTACAAATCCATTGATAGGACGATGGATAAAAAAGATTGGGAAGGGTCCAAGCAGCCTATGACTCCCAGGAGACATCAGCGGTCTCCTCAACCACAACTAGAACAGGGTTCTCCAGGACCAGCAGAATCCTCAACCCCTATTGCTGCCTTCACTTATGAGGGATCACTTGCGAGCCATCCTTTATGTGGCCCAGAATCCTAACTTGTTCCAAGTGGTGGTGAGGGAAATGAAGGGAAAATCTCCCGCTGTGGGACCCAGTGGGCTTTGTCCCAATGATTCTCCTCCGCAAAGAAAACTTATGGATTAATCTCCAACTCGGCCCGAATATTTTCTTGAGCTTCAGAGTAGATTCATGGCCGAGGCTAGATGTTCAGGACAAAGGTCTAGCCGTCAGCACTTTGCGTCCGAGCCTTTAAAGGCTCTGGACTATTATTTGAAACGCGCACAGAAAGCGCTTCTGCCACTCAAACATGGCAGAAAAGTTGACAATAAAGGCAGAGCACAACCACAAGAAGCGCTCAGCGAAAGTTCAGTTAGGAAGCCGAGGCAAAGAAAGAACATCTCTGCTGGCCTCCAGAGCTCGTGTTCTCTCCTACATGAGGGAAAATCTAACTAGAGATCCCCAGCCATTAGCAGGACCTATTCACAAAAGGGATCCTCAATTATACTGCCTCTACCATTATGATATCGAGCATGATACAGAGGACTGAAGGCAGCTGACCCAAGATATTGAGCGTCTGATCGAGCTCGGCCACTTACAGCGGTTCTACAATCCGAGGTGGAGGTTGCACAATAAGTTGAATTTTGTCTGGCCTCCCGGTGAAAGTTGCCGACCTGGACATCGACACAGGTCGCCAAAAGACGAAGATCCAGATTCACCAGAGCAGAGACTGCAGGTTTCCGAGCTCATACGGCTGACCTGAAGGCAAAAGCCTGAAAAGGATCCTAATTCACATTTCTGGCATGTATCCAAAATTTTCATGTACATATACGTACTTTAAACGCATTGTCTTTCAATGTTTATTATGAATTTGCCATTGCAAATAAGTTGTCCATATATTAAGCAGGACTTTTCTCGACAAATGGGACTTGAAGTCCCCATGTTATTTTATTCAAGTTATTCGCCTGGCTCAGCCCGGCACTTTCTTCTGCTTGGTAGTAAATTTACCCGGAAGACTTATCTCCTTATGGATCATGAAGAGCTTTATCTTGGCTAACGGGGCAAAGATATCCCCCAACCATTCTTCTCAAATCTCTTGCCCAGCTCAGCTCGGGCCTTATTTCATCTGGGGATCTATCTTTATTCAAACTTTTGTACGGCTCAGGCCAGATAATCCCTATACTTGTTCTCTGCCTTATGGTCTTAAGGAAATACCGAACGTGACAGGTTCTACGTCTCAACAAAAATGCAACAGGTTTCGCACCTCTGGAATAATGGCCCAGGTGGTCATCTATGTTCTCTTCCTTATGGTCTTAAGGGAACACCGAACATGACAGGTTTCACGTCTCAGCAAAAATGCGACAGGTTTCGCACCTCTGGAATAATGGCCCAGGTGGTCATCTTTGTTCTCTGCCCTATGGTTCTAAGGGAACACCGAACGTGACATGTTTCACGTCTCGGCAAAAATGCGACAGGTTTCGCACCTCTGGAATAATGGCCTAGGTGGTCATCTCTGTTTTCTGCCTTATGGTTCTAAGGAAACACCGAACGTGACAGGTTTTACGTCCCTACGAAAATGCGACAGGTTTCAAACCTCTGGAATAATGGCCAGATGGTCATCTCTGTTCTCTAACTTATGGTTTTAAGGGAACACCGAACGTAACAGATTTCACGTCTCGGCAAAAATGTGACAGGTTTCGCACCTCTGAAATAATGGCCTAGGTGGTCATCTCTGTTCTCTACCTTATGGTTTTAAGGGAATATAGAACGTGACAGGTTTCACGTCTTGGCAAAAATGCGATAGGTTTCGCACCTCTAGAATAATGGTCCAGGTGGTCATCTATGTTCTCTGCCTTATGGTTCTAAGGGAACATCGAACATGACAGGTTTCACGTCTCGGCAAAAATGCGACAAGTTTCGCACCTTTAAATCATGGCCCAGGTGGTCACTTTCGTTCTCTGCCTAATGGCTTTAAGGAACATGACAAGTTTCACGCCTCGGCTCAAAATGACCCAAGAGGTCACCTCGGCTCAAATAACCCAAATGGTCTCCTCAGCTTGATGACTTACGAAGTCAGCTCTATGAAATGACTAATCAGTTAATGCCTTACAACTCCAAGAAGTCCACTTCAGCAAAATAAGTCCTGGTCCTCAGTTCGGCCTTATAGAGGTTGCTCAGCTCGAAGGGTAACCTCTGTCAGCAAAAGTTTTAAGTGCTCAAAAAGCCTAGTCTTGCCGAGCTCAATACATGTGATAATATGTCTGAAGCTAAGTAAATTCGTCTCAGCTCAACAGGACGCTTAGTTCTGCTAGATTGCTAAACAGGCCAGAATAGCCGGGCAGGGTGGGATACCACTACAAGCTTGATGGAAATTGATAACTTAGAATAATTCTAAATAACTATTTCAAAGCATCATTTAACATGAATCTTGGCTAAAGCAGATTAGGTCGGCTAGCTCGGCTAGATAGCTCAGCAGACCTCAGCCTCAACATATCTTTTATTCATTAGTTGGCTCAGCCTAGCAGGATAACAGGTTTATTCTAAAAAACTTGAAGACTTAGTTTATTTTTAACTGACTGCATCGTAAAAAAAGTTTTCCAATTGCAAAGCCGACCCTGAAGCTCGGCAACTACAAAGTTGGAAACTTGAATTAAGAAATGCTACTTAGCAGAAATTCTAAAAATGCAAAAGGCAGGATAGAATCGAAAGTTGAAATTCAAGAAGTGATCAGACACTTAAATATTTCATTGAAGAATTTCAAGTACAAAGTACAAAGTACAAAAAATGTCAGCTCAGCCCTATTACAAAAAGTCTTAAGTCTAATCATCGGCTTTCCTCAAATCAGCTCCATTCAAAAACTGCTTAAACTGAGAATTGAATTCTTCATCAGCAGTTGAATAGTGAAGATCAGTCAGCTGTGGATCTTCTTTATTTAGTTCAGGGTAGACTTCCGAGCAGACATCAATTGCCTTCGTCCGGCCCATTTGCATTACTGAGCTCTGCAGTAGTAGTATGTTTTCTTCAAACATCTGGGACTGTCTGAACTCCGCAACTGATTTAGCCTTTGCTTCTGCCAATTGCTGAAGTAGATGCACCAGCTGCTCTTCCAAATTTTCCTTCTGCTGTAGTAACTCAGCCTTGTCTTTCTTTAAGGCTTCCACCTCAAATATAGCTTGCATTGAAGAAAGTTCAAGGGTAGCTACTTTGTCTTCAAGCTCATCCACTTTGGAGTTGGAAGTGGGCCACTTCACGTCAGCCTCTTCTTTCCCCTTACGAAGGGATGAATTCTCTGCCTTTCATATCAGCAATCTCCCTGGCCTGCCCAGCCATGAGCTGGTTATTTTCTTCAAGTTCCTTTGATTTGGCCTTTAGAGGTTCATTGAACTTCTCTCCCCGAGCATGGATCTCCAATTCTTGAGCTCGGATCTGCCCAGCAAGACAGTTAGAAAGTTCAAAACATTTCTCAAACTACGACATAGAGAGAAATTAGTTACCAAGGTCATGTTGTACTGGAAAGCTTCACTCAGATTCTCCCATGTGGCGGCCTCGAACCTCTAACGGTCCAATGGCAGAACTGTCAACTTGTTTAAACGCCTGGATGTGGCCGAGTCCGCAGCAGAATCTTGTTCAGAAAACTCACCAAGGACTGGCCTCGACACTTCAGATGGTTGAGGCGGGGGCACCTCAGATGGCTGAGGCAGGGTAACCTCAGATGGCCTGGAAGAGCCTGCATCTGGGCCCCTGGACGAGCCTTCACCCCCTTGCTTCTTCCTTTGGCAAAGGTTTGAGCCCTCGCCAACCTCTGTTGATTGCTCGGACTCAGCAGTGGCCCAAGCTTGAGATGGGATATCGGCCTCATCATCCCGTATCTCAACAATCGATAGAGCTGCAAAAATGCGTCGAAGGACAAGTTAGTGTCAAAACTTAGCAAAACAAAAGATGAAAGTTAGGAAATTAAAGTACCTGTCTCGGGCTCATTCACTGCATCTGCCTCATCCTGAACAGGCTCAGACCGGGGCCCAACCCTAGGAATAGCTGTAGATGGGGGCAGAGCCGAGGCAGAGGCCATCCCCGCAGAAGCATCTGTAGATTCTCGTCTGGATTTACGAGCTCTCTTACGGGCTGCCATCTCGGCAACTCGACTGGCGTAATCATCGTTTCCAGAAGCCATTGAGCCCGCATAAGAAACAAGACAACCAACTAAAATATAGATAAAAACAGAAATTGAGGCTAACAGAGACCAACCTCTGACTATTGCTAAGCTATCTGAAGCAAGCGGTCGAAAGTTCTGTCCCAAGGCCAAATGGCCCAGGTCAGCTGCCTCCAAAATAGTTGCGTCCACCTTCTGCAGTCAATCACGACAGGAAGATTCTGAAGTCTGGCCGCTTCGTTGCAATACTCTGAGCTCGGCTTCAGGTTGTCTGCCTTGCTGGATTTTCAGACATTCTATTTCAGAAGCTCATCTTTCTTAATATAGAAAAATCGACCCTTCCAGTTTTTTTGTAAAGGATGGGATTTTAATGGCAAAATTAAACTCGCTGGTGGGAGCTCGTTTACTAAAATAATACCAGCTATCCGAGACTCTACAAGAAAGCAGACCCCTAAATACAATAAGATGGAACAGAGACTCAATTATTCTGAGAAAAAGAAAAAGTAGAGAATGATCTTCAAACCGTTTGGTTTTATCTGGGGAAGTTTGAGATTGTAAGAACGAAGGATACGGACAAGGGGCTCAGGAACAAGAAGATTGAAACCTGATTTTAAATATTCCTCGTAGACAACCTCATAATCCTTTAGGTATCATAAGCTATCTAACCAAGCAGAGGCAGAACAGGACTGAACTGATCTAAGTCAAACTTATACCTCTTACATATCTGGTTCAGCTCGGCCTCGGACAAAGTACAAAAGACTCTTGGACATGAACGGATAGCAGACCGCTATTGATTACCCCGATATACAGAGATGGGGCCTCTGCAGAGTCGGAGGATTTACAGCCACCGGAGCAGGAACAACTTCTATTCGCTCCGGCGAGGAATCGACCACAGTGATGGCCCTGCCAAGTTGGACCCCACGACTGGCCCAGCAGCGCCACCAGTGGCTCTGCGTAGCCTTACTAGCAGACGGTCATCGCTGGAGACCGTCCTACCGGACGAAGATGGAGAACTGGGGTTTTCTCCACCACCGCCGGCGTAAGATGCGCCTTCTGAAATATAATGAGAGTCATGAGAAGAAGCCATTGCAGAAGAAAAAGAAGACTTACAGAGTAAAGAAGATGATTGAAGGAAGAGGCACAGAAAGACCGCCAGAGGAGGAGATGGCCGACAGAAAGCTAAATAAACCGCCGGGGAAGTAGAGAATCAATGGGAAAAAGGAACAGACGACTGGAGAAAGAAAATAAAACTTACAAGATTCGTCGGGAAACCCTATTTATAGGCCCAGCTCAGCCATCCCAAAAGGCATCTCGAGGGTTTTGTCATCGGTACCTACAACCATCAGAAGTGAAAAGGTGTGTAAACTGACGCTTCACAGTCTGCGCAAATAGTAAATGCGCAGTGTGAACCAACCAGAGCCAGACACGTCACTACTTGACAAGACATCGTATTAAAAGCTCTGAATCGATTAGCCTGCCATTCCTGCTCGGCTCGGCCAGACTAATCTAGGGGTAAAGTGATGAGAGAAAATCTACCTACTCAGATGAGACAAAACTTTCTAGTTAGTCAATGATAGTCAACGTGACTCAGGCTCATCTATTTGACTAGTCAACCTCGGCCAAAAGACACCAGCCTCAGCCTCCGTTATCAACAGTTAAGGTAGGTCATCTAAAGTAACTAAGGCAAGTCCAAGTATAACTCTTTGTCAGCTCGGCTCGGGAGATTTCACTACTTTTGGCCAAACCACACAGAGCAATGCAGCTCGGCCATATTCCTAGCGGAACTCTAAACCTCTGCTCAACAATATACTGGTTAACCAAGGCAACCACTTCTGGTCGGCCTCAGCTAGCAAATATTCAAATATCAGATCAGCAGTGCATAACATCTAAAGGAAGCAGATTCTACTCGGCCTCGGAACATCTTCGGCCTCCTCTTCTTGACTGCTCCGAGCCCTAGCCTCGGCCATAGTCTCATAAAGGTTTTTGCCCCTAAATAACTCGGCTAGTTGAAACAAGATATTTATCAACTGCCGCATGGGACCTACCAAGACAAGTTTGCAAACTCTTTCCAGGTGTCAAGCATCGCTTGGCTTGATAAAGAGTCATTATTGCTGGCCGCCTGCGTGTCATAGACTCAAATACTTGCGCAACCGCTTGCACAGGCATTTGTCCAGTCACACTATACACCTACTGAAGACTAGCCCTCCTACACATGCAATAGTCCCATCATCGGACAGAGAGACTGGTCTAATCAGCTTTAAGCATAAAAGGACCTCAAGACAGACGAAGAAAAGGGGAGCCAAACACAACTTTCGGAGTCTTCTTCTCTAAAGAAAGAACTCCATATTCTCCAACCTTCTAACTCCCAGTGAGAGAACTTCAAAAAGGCACCTCAGCCAACATATAAACAGCCACCTTATCAGTAAGAGCTTTGGACAGGTTCATTCTTGACCTTTATTCCAGCATAAACTGTATACAAAAATACCCATAACTGACTTGAGTGTCGGAGGGTTTTCCCAAGGCAGCGCCCCTGGGCCTCTAACGTTTCCTTTCCTTCTGAGGCTCTATTGAAGGATCCAAACGGAGAAGCTAACGGTGTACTACAAAGATCGTCTTCGATCCATCCGGTGAAGATCCGGCTTCATCATAGGCATAATTTCTAGATTGTCTGGATGCAAAATTTTGCCTAGTTGTATGTTGATATGTGTGTGCTTTTGTGGGTTCATGTTGTATTTTTGCCTTAGAATAAACTGAAGGAATAGAAGAAGATGTAGCAGAAAAAGTTGATTTCGTTGTATTATATGACAGTTTTGTACTAGATGAAACAAACTTAGGTGGCGTTTGGTTGGCATTTAGGTATCAGAATGGGTATGATAGGGAATGGGTTTGGAGGATATGGGTTTGGGGTTAAAAATGATAGTTATTTGGTATTAAAGTGGTAGTGGAATAGTGACTGGTCGGAATCATGGTCTCCGACAGCGACTGGCGGCGGACTAGCAGTGAACAGACGGTCAACGGCGGTGGACCGATGGCCGGTGGTGGCGGACCGATGGCCGGTGGGCGGCGGCGGACCGGGGGTGGGCCGGCGGCATTGACCGGCATTGACTGCCGGCTCTTCGTTCCCCCATTCCCATATTTTGATAGATAAGAGGGAAATCCATTCCCATATCAAAATGAAATCCATTCCCCCATTTCCCCAAGCAAACAGCCGGAATAGGTTTGGATTCCACCAAACCCATTCCTTTATTCCCATTTCCTCCAATCAAACGCCACCTTAGTGTTTTTATCTACCTTTACATTTTCTTCTTTATAGCCTAACCTGGTTTTATCGTTTCCATATTTTTGTAACGATATCAGTGTATCTAGCATGTTGGTTCTAGACTTAAATTGTTCTAACGATTTTTCTAAGTTTAGTTTAGAAGATCTAAATTGAACTATCTCATTTTCACAACTTTCTAACTTAGATTTCAACATACTATTTTTATTTTTAAATGTTTGTTCATTTTTCCTATATGATTCAATTTTAATCTCTAAAGAATCAAGAGTATTAGTGGACTTCTGGGTAAAAGATTCTAATTGATCAGAAAATTCCAAGTTGGACGTCTTTAACTTGTCATTTTCTTCAATTAGTTTCTTCGTTTCTTTAGAGAGCATTTTACAGTGAGCACGCATTCTTAAAAATTCTTCATAGATTTTCATCGAAGAACATTTCATTATCAGAATCTTCATAAAATGAAGAACTTACCTCATTGGATACAAAACAGACTTGAGCTTCCTCAGTGTTGTATTCTGAGTCGGACGAGTCGCTCCATGTGCTCGCCTTTAGTGCTCGTTTGCCTTTCTTTGACTTGGTCTCCTTTGCCTTTGATTTTTTGCATCTCCTTGTCTTGTTTATTGTTATTATTATTATTATTGTTTGCGTTTTTTCTTTGTCGGATAATCATAAGAGATGTGTCTTTTTGACCATATTCATAACATTTCAACTCTTTATTATACCATTTCTTTTTATTAGAGTTATTTTTTTAGGTTGAGAAGAAGAAGAAGAAGAAGAAGATCGTTGTCTAATCCTATTAGGCCGTTTGAAAAACTTTCTAAATTTTCTAGCCATCACTATTGGGTCATCGTCTAATTCAGTATCGCTATTACTATCATCATTATTAGCATGTGATTCAGTTCATTTGAAAGCTATAGACTTACCAGATGACTTAGAAGACTCGGACTTCTGTTGGTTTAGTTTTACCTCGTAAACTCTAAGTGAACCGATCAACTCATCCATCTTAGTGATTGACTTTGTCTCTTCGATTGCTGTTACCTTAAGATCACATTCAGCAGGAAGGATTCGCAACGCCTTTTGAACCTTCTCATTGTTGGTAAATGATTTGCCTAAAGCTTCAAGGGCATTTAAAATGTTAGTAATCCTCAAATTCATGAATGTTATGGATTGGTTTGGCAATATTATGAAAGATTCAAGCTCAGACATAAGCATGTTTATTTTTGGCTCTTTTACCTCGCTAGTACCCTCATGCTTTAATTCTAATGATTTCCACATGTTGTGCGCACTTGTTTAATTTGACACATATCCTGCTTCAGAAGTCGTTAGTCCGTTTAACAATAATTGCATAGCCTTAGCATTCATGGACATTTTCTTTTTAGCTTCAAAAGATCATTCGATTTTATATTTTTCTACTTCCTGTGTGACTCCACTAACTTGTATAATTTTTATTGGAATGTACGGTCCATCTTCAACTATAGACCATAAATCGATGTCTACAGCCATTAAGAATAGTCTCATTCTAAGTTTCCAATGAACGAAATTATTTCCATCGAAAAGAGGAGGACGTTGTGTAGACATACCTTCCAACTCACCTTTGTGAGAAACTATGGCCATTGTATGTACCTTTGATTTGAGATTAGCAGGCTGCTTTGAAATGTTTCTTGGTCTTTTCTTATTCGTATGGTGTTGAATCTTGCTTCTTTGAGTGGTGTCAACCTTGCTCTGATACCAATTGCTAGACCGTGCACCTGTAATAAACACCACTAGAGGAGGGTGAATAGTAGTTAGCGGAAATTACACTACTACCCTTGATAAAAATCCCCTTTGAAAACAGAATCTGAGACTACCTCAGATTCAGAACCCGTTTTTGAAAAATTCAAAAATCCTTATACACAACTTCAAAATTATGAAAATTTTCAGAACTTAACTTCAATGTGCTGACAAGACTCTGTCCAAAAACTAGACAAAAATAAGATCGTTTGACCCTTCAAATAAATAAAAAGATTCAGATGGTCAATCTGGACAGAATGTTGCTGAAATTGGAAAACGTATTTCTCTTTGAATACTCAACCAACAAGGTTGATCTTCATGTCAAAACACTCATTAGGATGTCTAGTTTATGTTTCCAAAAGGCCCTGACCTTAAAAGATCCTTGAAACTGGTCAGATTGCAGCCAGATTGGAGCAGTTATATTGCAAAGAATGAAAGGCTATTTTTTCCTTGCTCAAATCAAGTGATTCTTGTTGCAAATGAAAGCTGGCAGTCTGAAGTATAACTCCACCAAAAATCACGAATTTTGAAATTGTTTAGCTATTTTTGCAAAACATGTGAAGTTGTGTGAAATATGCAGTGAAAAATGGGCATAATGCAGAAATGTAGAAACAAGTTAAGAACACCGAGAATTTATCCTGGTTCGGTAAATGTGACCTACTCCAGTCCCAAGAAACACCCTTCCTTGGATTTCACTATGGTATGAACTAAATTACGATAAGAACAAAGCTTGATCCTTGGGTTAAATACCAACCCTATTCAAGACTTAGATGAACACCTTTTATGCAACATTTAGTTGCAACACCTCTACCACCTATTGATGTAGCCTTATAGAATTGGCTAATCAATCTTATAAATGAAGTTCAACAGGCTTGTAGCTCTCCAACAAATACAACAAGAACACCTTGGCTACAAAGAATGGAACAAGAATAACAAGAAGAAGATAGCTTGACAAATCAACTATTGCTTTCAAGTGTGTTCTTCTTCTTCAGCTTTGCCTCCTGTTTATAGTGTGAGTTGAGCGTTGTAGATAAGAAATCCAATGTGTCATTATCTTCTTCATCAATGCTTACATGTCTTCACATCATTGGTTGGCTACCCAATGACCTTGTCCACATGACAAAATGAAGCAACATAATTGGTCCACCTTGGATATTAATTTGACTGATTTTTCCACCTTGAAATAGTAAATAAAATGTGAAGATAAAATAATGAGATAAGATGGTATAACTCCTTCATTATCCCCTCTTCACCTTGTAGCCGTTGGCTACATTTCAAACATTTCCTAGTTGGCAACTTTTGCCAACTAGCTTCTTTTTGATTGGTCCACTTGTCACCAAGCCATAAAAATAATAACACATAATCTCCACTTGTTAATACACATTTGTAGGCTTGCATATATGTATATCAACTCAGATTTTTGAAGAAGAAATCACCAAATAATAGTTGACAAGATTATGTCAATATATAATACCAAAATTCCCAATATTTCTTTTTGTATGTTGTGATCATTTTCACACCTTGAACACCTTTAAATTCTCTTAAATATGATGATAAATATACTCCAATAACATATAGAAGAAGATCTTCAAGAAAAAAATAGAATGTGACATCACAATCCGTCACATATCCCGCTACCGTCGATAATATCATCAATTAAGAGAATAAGATAAAGAACCACCAAATAATCTTCAAAATAATCATAACTCAACTCCAGAACGAAGATAAGAATATACTCAAGAGATTCCTTGAGTGAAAATACCAAAAATACCCTCAGGGGTAAAATGACCAAAATGCCCCTGGTGAGAGAAAACTCCAGAAATGACCTCGATGGTCAGAAGAATATAATAACACCTTTTTCATGATAAATAAGATGAGAATAAGTCCTTGAAGTATTTTCGCCATATCATGTTCCTACAAAACTCAAAATACCAATTTTGTCCTTTTTGGTAACTTGTAGAAACTTCCAAGGCATATTAGTCAGAAGACATTTATATTTATCAAAATCACATAATAATCACATAATGAACATATATAAAACATGTACAAATGAAAACAAAAATTTATCACATTTTAGAAAAATATTTCTTAAAACCCTAGACATCGATCGATCGAAGTGCCTCAGCTTCAGAGATCGATGTCTCACAGTGAGTTTCAAAATTTGTCTCTGACCTACATCGATCGATCGAAGTGAGGGTTCAATGTATACATCGATTGATCGATGTGCCTCAGGTTTAGAGATGGATGTCTCACGATAAGGTCTTGAACTTTCTCTGCCTTACATAGATCGATCGATGTGAGGGATCGAAGTGCACCAACCTGAGAGATCGATATCATTATTCTTAACTTTTTCAACCCTTAATCATTTATAACAATATGTGTGACATTTTTAAGTATCCACCACTTAATATAATGTCCTTGAAAATTATCCAAACATATTTCTCAACAGCATCATCATAAAGAAAAGTGAATAAATGCATGTATATGTTGTAGGACCTGTATAGAACCACTAGAAGGGGAGGGTTGATTAGTGAGTGCAGAAAATTCGATTTTCAAAACTTTTTGGACCAAATAACTCACTTCTGAAAACAGTTTCTATTTTCAGATCCTGATTTAATTTATCTAGATGACCTGGTTGTAGACCTCCCAAAATTATAAAATTTGGTGAAGATGTGCTCTTATATGTTTAAGAGTGTCTCAAAAAAATTCAGAGAAGTTTGAAATTAATCAGAATATACACCTCATTTCATGTATATTATGGTGACATAATGTGTATTACATGTGTAATAAGTTTGAAATTAATCAGAAAAAAATCACGTAATTGACGAAAGTCGAAAATTAGGTTTTCTACGAACGTACACACATGGAACGTTTTTGGCATAGATGTAATATGTATCTAGACACCTTTACAAATTCAAGACATGTTAAAGTGTTCTAGAAAATTCAAAATAAGGCTGGTTATAATCTACCATATATATGCGAATATTGTGCATTATTTGACAAAGTTTACCAAAAGAAAATTCAGCACTTGTGCAGGAATTTCACACGCCATTTTCAACTTTTTTGTGGCCTAGGTGGAGCTTATTTGGCACTTTAATAGCTGGCGAATAAGCCACACATGATTGGTGACATTGAAGAGGAAACACAAAATGAAACAATTCAAAATACAACACATGCTGAAATTTCAGCACATGTTTGTTATGGACGAATTTTTACTCAATTTTGTCTTCAATTGTCTTCCAAAATTTAAGGGGATTGAATCATGAATATATGGTAGTTATTCACCTTGATTTTGAGCACATGTTTCAGATTTTTTTGGAAGAACTTCCAGCTCATTTAAGGAGTGCCAAGGTGGATTAAAGATGGCCTACCATGAAGTAACAACTAGGCAAAAGGCATCCCTCTAATCATATTGCATCAAACAAGCAAGATTGTGTCATCTTTTTCACCAGGCAATCTTCCAAGGGCATTCAAGACAATTCTCAAGGAGGAAGAGCAACCCTAGGGGGCGGCTATGAGACTATAAAAAATAAAAGAATATGCAAGACAAGGCTATACAACAATTGATATTCTTACAAGTGCAAAAAGCAAGACTACTCTCTTATTCTTCCTTTCTTTCTCTTCTTCTTATCCTCAAGCCTATCATTCATATATTCTGCATAATATATAGGCTTTGATTATACCACCTATACATGTTCATTTCTTGCAAAAGGTTGATCAAGGTGTGACCAAACCTCCATTCGATCGGTGGAGGTGTTCGTGATTGGTTTGTTTTGTTGCTTGATTGTGGCCTCATTGGTGTTCAATTGTTATTCCATAAATGATAAGAATATTGTATACTAAATGGTGATTGAATTATCCTTTGAATTCTTGGAATAAATCAATGTAAAATTTGTAATATTTTGAATAAAAGGTGAATGTTACACATGCTGAAATCTCAGCATGTGCTAAAGACTTTATGGCCGATTTTTGCATGCCTTCTCGGAGTTATTTACCTAGCTAATTTTGTGTGATGATCTTGTGAATTATGGTAACCATTTTATGATAATTTTGGCACATTTTTTAAGTGTTATTCTCATATTTGTCTAGTCATCAAGTGATGACAACATCCAACCAATCAATGAGTGCCAAGTAAGCAAGAGCTTAATGATCATCCAATGAGAACATGCCAAGTAAGCAAAGACATGACACAATGATGCCATATACTCTTCCAAGGACTTAGAAGATAATTTTCAAGAGGGGAAGAGCATCCAAGGGGGGCGGCCATAATGATAAAAAGGAAGGAAGAAGAGCAAAACAAAAACAAGAACAAGCCTTCCAAATTTGAAAGATCAGAAACGTTTTTAGCCTTCTCTTCTACACTCTCTTTCTTTCTTCTCTCTAAAAGCCTATTATACATACATTCATATACTTGAATAGGCTTCATATAGTCCACCACATATTCTTTATCATTGTAAAAGATTGATGAAGGTGTGATCAATCTTGGACTTGCAAGGTGGTGGTGTTCGTGACAATTGTATTATCATACAAGGTTTGTAAAGGGTTGGAATTGGTGTGTAACTCCATCAACCCTGTAGTAAGGTTTTCTTTGTGTTGTGTGATTAGTGCGAACCGAGGAAGATGTCCTCGAAGACTGGAGTAGATTATTTATAACCGAACCAGTATAAAATTCTTGGTGTCATTTACTTTCAGCACTTACTTTCAGTTTCCGAACTGTTTATCGGTTTTGATGACGTTTGTAAAAATAGTAAACGAATTTACAAAATTATGAAACTTTCCAGAATCATAGCCACACGTCTTAAGGTTAATGTGGAACAAATTTCAACCCTTTTGGATAAGTATAAGTCATCCAAACATCCAAAGTTCTGAGACTAGTGCAGTCTGATTTTCAGGCTTGCAAAGGTTGAGACTTTGATCGTATTTGATTAACTTTCCAAAAGAATTTTTCAAAACTGTTTCAACCCATTTAAATAAAACTTATAAGGGTTAGTCTTTAAATTTTCAGAGCATTTGGAGTTGCGTACAAATAGGAATTAATTTTTCAAATCAGTCTAGCGTTTCTGGCAGATTTGCGCAATCTGACCACCAACGAATTTTCAAGGGGTTAGAGGTTGATTTAAATCTGAAATTTTTCGGAGACTCTCATAACATCTGAGGCTAAGTTCTCTCCAAATTTTTGAATTTTTGAAGACCTACAACCTTGTTTCCAAAATGTTTTAAAAATGGTCCTGAAAACAGAAACTGTTTTTAGAAGCTGAGTTCTTGGTTTAAAACTATTTTAAAAACCACATTTCCCGCACCAACTATTCAACCCCCCTTCTAGTGGTGCCTTGCAGATCCTACAAGTGGTATCAGAGCCAGGAACACTCACAACAAGAAGATCCAACGAACTATGTGAGATGGCAACCACTAGCCACGAAACCGAGGAAAAATATATGTCAAGCCAAATGCCTCCACTATTTGAAAATGAGGTAAATTCTGATTCTGACTCGGATTCTGAACTATCTTATGATGATTTATATGCTGAATATCTTGAATTACATAAGTTTGCTAGAACTCTTGCAAAATAAAAGAAACGGTTAATTGAAGACAAGAAATTGTTAGAATCTTCTAACACAAATCTTGTGTCTCAATTAAACGATTCAAAAGAAGAGTCGTCTTGCATCATAAATTCATTAAGGTCTGAAATTTCATCATTGACATCTGAGAACACTGAAATGAAATCCGAGATTTCAAACTTGAAATCAAGGAATTCGTATTTAGAGAAAATGATGAAAAAGTTTGATACGAGATCTAACATGCTAGAGCGTATTATCTTATCACAAAAGCATGATAATTTTAGGATACATTGAAACAAATGAAGTATCCATTAAACCAACCAAGTTTGTAGTGTCTAAGAAAGTAAACACCCCAAAACAAAAAACGGCGTCTAAGATGACGCAAAGACCCCCTATCCCCTCCGCACGCTTTACTTCTTCCTCATATCATGCAAAATACAATTTTGTACCATATAGATATGAGAAGAAACAAGTGATGCATACACGACATTCATTTTATCCATCAAGATCACGGACTATGCACACTAACACAAGGACATATCAAAAACCTCCTACATATAATATAATGAGTATAAAGGAGTTCTTGGCCAAAGGCCCAAAGTGCACTCACCACATGTCTTCTACATTGCACCTTCACCTACATTCTTGCCATTTTCTAGACCGAGAAGGATCACCCAAGTATGGGTACCGAAAGGTACTTTTACTAAGAGGTGAATAGCTAACTCGTAAGGACCCAAAATTAAAAGGGTACCTAAATCAGTTTTGCACATTGCAGGGAACCCGCACATCAAAAGATACATCTATCAAGTGGTTCCTTGACAGTGGTTGCTCGAGGCACATGACGGATGACCCGAGCCTATTCACGAAATTGAAGAAGGTCACAAAAGGCGGATCCGTGACCTTTGGAGACAACAACAAAGGCAAGATCCTCGGAAAAGGTACAATTGGAAACCCAAGCACTCTTCAAATTTCAAACGTCTTTTTGGTAAGTAACTTATCTTATAATCTTCTTAGCATTTTGTAATTCATTGACAATGGTTTTGATGTGTGTTTTACTCACCCATATTGCAATATAATAAATAAAAATAGAGAAACAGTCTTAAAAGGAAAACGAGAAGGTAACATTTTTATGCTTTCTATGGATGATATGTTAGACGCTAAGGTTAAGTGTTTCATGTCAAATGAACCTAACGTAAATTTGTGGCATAGACGTTTAGGACATATTGGCATCTCTACACTAGAAAAACTCCAACGAAAGAACCTAATACGAGGATTGTCTGCACTTGATTTAGACAACGTTCAGCTGTGTGAATCTTGGATAAAAGGCAAACAAACACGCGAGTCACTAAAACCAAAAAATGAAGTAAGCACGACTAGAGTTTTGGAATTACTACACATTGATTTGTTTGGTCCTAGTCTCACTATGAGTCTTGGTGGACGTCACTATGCTTGTGTGATTGTTGATGATTTTTCTCGTTATACTTGGACTTTGTTTCTTGCACATAAGGATGATAGTGCTATTGAAATTGCTAAACTGATAAAACAACTTGAAAATCAATATGGCGTTAATGTGAAAAATATAAGAAGCGATAGAGGTGGTGAGTTTAAAAATAAGGACATGATTTCATTTTGCGAAGAAAAATGAATTAAACACGAGTTTTCGCCATCTAGAACTCCACAATTAAATGGAGTAGTAGAAAGAAAGAATAGGACATTACAAGAAATTTCTAGAACTATTTTGTGCGAAAATAAATTGCCTAGATTTTTGTGGGCGGAAGCCGTAAACTGTGCATGCTACATAGTAAATCGCTTATCTATTAGAAAGAAAATAAATAAGACGCCTTATGAGATATTAAATGATCGCATGCCTAAAATTGACTATTTTCATGTGTTTGGATGCAAATGTTTTTATTTAAAAACAAAAGACAATTTAGATAAATTTGAATCTAAATCAATTGAATGCATCTTTGTTGGATATTCTATAAATTTGAACGCATATAGGTGTTATGATCCTCTCACTAGACAAATTCTAGAATCTATTCATGTGAAATTTAATGAATTTGGTGAGATTGATAAAGATAAAGAATATGATGATGATTTTGAATTGAAACCCGTGTTGAATGATGACGATGGCACGTTTGATATGCACGATATGCATGATACACTAGAAATGCATGAGAACGTAGAAAATAATCAACCAAGATGGCATAGAGATCACCCACATGATCTCATCATAGGCGATATCACACACGGTGTGCGTCCACATAGAAGAATAAATCCGGAAGAAATAAATCAATTTCATTCTATGATTTCCGAAATTGAACATAAAAATGTGCATGATGCTTTGAGTGATTCTTCTTGGATTGATGCTATGCATGACGAACTTAATCAATTTGTTAGAAATGACCTATGGGATTTAGTGCCACGACCACAAGATAAGACCATAATAGGCACAAAGTGGGTGTTTAGAAATAAAATGAATGAAGAAGGAAAATTTATTAGAAATAAAGCTAGACTTGTAGCACAAAGCTATAATCAAGAAGAAGGAATTGATTACGATGAAACATTTGCACCCGTAGCATGTTTAGAAGCTATACGACTTTTACTTGCCATTGCTTGCATGAAAGATTTTAAACTGTATCAAATGGACGTGAAAAGTGCATTCTTAAATGGATTTATACAAGAAGAGGTATACGTGAAACAACCACCCGGTTTTGAAGATTTGAAACATCCCGATCACGTGTACAAACTAAAGAAGGCACTACACGGACTAAAGCAAGTACCTAGAGCATGGTATGATCGTTTTGCTACTTTCCTATTAGAAAATGGTTTTAAAAGAGGTATTATAGATAGTACATTATTTTTGAAACAAGATAAATCGGATTTAATTATTATTCAAATTTACGTTGATGACATTATTTTCGGCTCTACTTCTCATAAACTTGTTGAAGATTTTGAAAATTGCATGAAATTCGAATTTGAAATGTCTATGGTTGGCGAATTGAACTACTTTCTTGGCTTGCAGATTAAACAAACGAGTAAAGACATCCACATAAACCAAGCAAAATATATAAATGATATGATTAAAAAGTTCAATTTTGAGAGTTTAAAACCATCCCCTACCTCTATGAGTGTTACTACCAAATTAGATAAAGATGAACATGGTAAGGATTTTGATAACGCCTTGTATAGATCTATGATTGGCTCTCCGTTATATCTTACTGCTAGTAGGCCTGATATCATGTTCAGTGTATGTATGTGTGCACGTTTTCAAAATCAACCTAAGGTGTCTCACTATAATGCGGTAAAAAGAATATTCCGATATATTAAGCACACACCCACCTTAGGCATTTGGTATGATAAAGATTGTGACTTTAATTTGCATGCCTACAACGCTGATTATGGTGGATGTAAGATATATAGAAAAAGCACGAGTGGCACTTGCCAATTTATAGGAAACTCCCTTATTTCATGGTTTTCCAAAAAGCAAGCAAGCGTAGCTTTATCCACTACTGAAGCTGAGTACATGGCACTTAGTCTTTGTTGCACACAATTATTATGGATAAAACAATAACTTTCGGACTTTGGTATTACCGTAAATAAAATTCCTATATATTGTGATAGTATGAGTGCAATTGACCTATCTAAGAACCCCATGTTACACTCTAAGGCCAAGCATACAGAAGTACGCTATCACTTTCTTCGTGATCACGTAAATAATGGTGATATTGTCATAGATCACGTACGCACAGAGGCACAAGTAGCGGATATCTTCAGTAAAGGCTTAAATCAAGCCACGTACGAAAATCTTCGTTCTAAATTAGGCATGATTTCTACTGATTTGATTTGATTCTCTTTCCATATTTGCAGGCATATTTTGATTGACTTTCCAAAATAAAGGGGGAGAGAATGCATGATTTAAGGGGGAGAGAGAAACTGATTGCATAAATCAAGGGGTAGCGGTTTGAAATTTGAAATTCAAAATTTGAATTTATCCATGATTGAAGGGGGAGCGATAAGATTTAAATCATGATTGTAGGTTATCTTGAAAATCATCAAAAGGGGGAGATTGTAGAGAAAAAGGGGTTTGAGTGATTTCAGAATTCAAAATTTGAATTTATGCATGATTGAAGGGGGAGCTATAAGATTTAAATCATGATTGTAGGTTATTTTGAAAATCATCGAAAGGAGGAGATTGTAGAGAAAAAGGGGTTTCAGTGATTTCAAAATACATGATTTAAACGTGTTACAAAGCAATGCATAACATATTGCATATAACTTGCCTTATATAGTTCATATATAATGTTGCCGTACTAAGGAGCCATGAAGCTTGAAAGCTTACATCAAATGGCAAACATTTGTTGTGTTTGAACTATATTCAGGTGCCACCATTAATGAACTAAACTAGTTCATTAAGTGAAGTACTTAGTTAATTAAGCTAAGTAGTTCATTAAAGGAAGCAATATTTAGAAAAGGCACAAAGGTAACAAGGTGAAGGAAAGTTTTCCACTCTCCTCTTCACACATATATCACACGCCATATATTTTCAGATTTTTTTGAAAAAGGCACATACACATTTATTCCAACGTACTACCGACACGTTATATATTTTACGTGCGTACGTTAACGCCATACCACTATAATTAACTCATATTTATGAGTATATTCAGGTCTTATATCATATGATATAAGTCATGGTGATGACAAATTTAATACGACACGTTAAAAGAAACTAAACCGAAAATTGTCATATCGGGCGAATAACAAAACTTCGCCAACGTGTCACGTACTTGCCATGAATAGATGGCCAGCCCCTACACATCAAAATAGCCATAAATTTCGTGGCTTTCATGATATGAACAGCCATAAAATCATTCCATGTTGGCACACACAAATCACCCCACATTAAGGCCAAATTGTGGAGATTCCAATTTCAATTTCGTCACATGGTTTAGGCGCCACTTTAAGATCAGCTAAGTTATGAATATTAAATTTTAATTTATGTATATTATGTGTAACATAATATATATAACATGTGCAAAAAGTTAGAATTTAATTAGAGAAAATCGGGTAATCGATAAACGTCGAAAACTCGGTTTTCTACGTACACGACACATGGAACGTTTTTTGGCACATCATATAACATGTATCTAGACACTTTTTACATATTTCATACATCTCAAAGTGTTGTAGAAAATTCAATTAAGGTCTGATTAGAATATACCATGTGTGTATTATTAAATGTGCACTATTTTACAAAGTTTGCAAAAATAAAATTCAGCACATGCACAAATCTATTTCACACGCCTAGACTAGCTGAGTTGGAGCATATATGGAGCTTTTTTGGTATCTTGATTGGTCAAGAATAAAGCATACAATGTTGATGACATAAAGGAAGGAGCTACACAAGGTAACATTTCAAACTTATGTCACATTTGTAACACATGATGAAAATTTCAGCATGTGCATGTAGGCTGGCCGTTTTTAACATCTTAAATTAGCCATATTTTGTTGTCTTGAATCATGTGGATAATTGGGAGATAATTTGGAAGAGTTTTGAATATTCTAAGGAAACAAATAAGGTGATATTTTCAAATATTACACATGCTGAAAATTTCAGCATGTGTGGATGTATAGTGGGCGAAATTTTGGCCTCATTGGTGTTCAATTGTTATTCCATAAATGAAAAGAATATTGTATACAAAATGGTGATTGAATTATCCTTTGAATTCTTGGAATAAATCAATGTAAAATTGGTAATATTTTGAATAAAAGGTGAATGTTACACATGCTGAAATTTCAGCATGTGCTGAAGACTTTATGGCCGATTTTTGCATGCCTTCTTGGAGTTATTTACCTAGCTAATTTTGTATGATGATCTTGTGAATTATGGTAACCATTTTATGATAATTTTGGCACATGTTTTAAGTGTTATTCTCAGATTTGTCTAGTCATCAAGTGATGACAACATCCAACCAATCAATGAGTGCCAAGTAAGCAAGAGCTTAATGATCATCCAATGAGAACATTCCAAGTAAGCAAAGACATGTCACAATATGCCATATACTCTTCCAAGGACTTAGAAGATAATTTTTAAGAGGGGAAAAGCATCCACGGGGGGGGCATAATGATAAAAAGGAAGGAAGAAGAGCAAAACAAAAACAAGAACAAGCCTTCCAAATTTGAAAGATCAGAAACGTTTTTAGCCTTCTCTTCTACACTCTCTTTCTTTCTTCTCTCTAAAAGCCTATTGTGCTTACATTCATATACTTGAATAGGCTTCAAATAGTCCACCACATATTCTTTATCATTGTAAAATATTGATCAAGGTGTGATCAATCTTGGACTTGCAAGGTGGTGGTGTTCGTGACAATTGTATTATCATACAAGGTTTTTAAAGGGTTGGAGTTGGTGTGTAACTCTATCAACCCTGTAGTAAGGTTTTCTTTGTGTTGTGTGATTATTGTGAACCGAGGAAGGTGTCCTCGAAGACTGGAGTAGATTGTCTATAACCGAACCAGTATAAAATTCTTGGTGTCACTTACTTTCAGCACTTACTTTCAGTTTCAGAACTGTTTATCGGTTTTGATCACGTTTGTAAAAATAGTAAACGAATTTACAAAATTATGAAACTTTCCAGAATCATAGCCACACGTCTTAAGGTTAATTTGGAACAAATTTCAACCCTTTTGGATAAGTATAAGTCATCCAAACATCCAAAGTTCTGAGACTAGTGCAGTCTGATTTTCAGGCTTGCAAAGGTTGAGACTTTAATCGTATTTGATTAACTTCCCAAAAGAATTTTTCAAAACTGTTTCAACACATTTAAATAAAACTTATAAGGGGTTAGTCTTTAACTTTTCAGAGCATTTGGAGTTGCGTACAAATAGGAATTAATTTTTCAAATCAGTCTAGCGTTTCTGGCAGATTTGTGCAATCTGACCACCAACGAATTTTCAAGGGGTTAGAGGTTGATTTAAATCTGAAATTTTTAGGAGACACTCATAACATCTGAGGCTAAGTTCTCTCCAAATTTTTGAATTTTTGAAGACCTAAAACCTAGTTTCCAAAACGTTTTAAAAATGGTCCTGAAAACAGAAACTGTTTTCAGAAGTTGAGATCTTGGTTTAAAACTATTTTAAAAACCACATTTTCCGCACCAACTATTCAACCCCCCCCCCCTTCTAGTGGTGCCTTGCAGATCCTACAAAAGGGTGGAGTTGGTGTTTCTTATGGCAAGGTGTTTTTTATGTTTAGTGAAAACCGAGGAATGTGTCCTTGAAGACTGGAGTAGGTTTTTTTAATCGAACCAGTATAAAATTCTTGGTTCTTACTTTTCAGCACTTTACTTTAAGTTTCCAATTTTCTACATAGATTTCATTACAACGGTAAAAATAGAAAACGATTTTCAAAAATCATAAAGTTTTGCATAAACATAGCCACAAGTCCTAGCTTTCATTTGGCCCAAGTTTCACTTCATTTAGATAAGTATAAGTCAGTCAAAGGTTAATAGTTCGGAGATTAGTGCAATCTGATTCTCAGATTTGCAAAGGTTGAGAACATCCATATGGTTGACATACTTCCCAAGGAAATTTTCAAAAACTGTTTCAACCCATTAAAATACACACCTTAAGGGTATGTTCCCAATGAATAGGAATAAATTTTTTATTTCTGAGTACAGTGTCTGGCAGATTGACAAAATCTGTACATATACGTGTTTTCAAGGGGTTAGGATTGGAAGTTTAATCTAAAAGTTTTGTGAGACATTCATAACATCTAAGAGTACGTTGTCACCAAATTTCACAATTTTTGGAAGTCTAGAACCTGGTCATTCAATTAATCTAAAAAAGGGTCTGAAAAGAGAATCTATTTTCAGAAGTGGGTAACTGGTAACAAAAAGTTTTAAACCCAATTTTTTTCCCCACCCACTATTCAACTTTCCCCCTTCTAGTTGTGCTATACAAGTCCTACAGCTATGAAATAATAGGAAATTTGGTCCAAATAAGATAAATATTTTAGTGGTTTAAACCCAAATGGTTGTTTTAGAGCCTTAAAAGCGAGATCCTTTGAAGGGGAAAATGGGTATTTCACATGAGTTTATGATATGAATCATGAGTTAAACGTTGGACAGTAAGTGCTAAAATTGTTTGATGACAAATGAGTCGAAAACCAAGCCCACATTCATACGTACATGAGTCAAAGTTTTGAAACGAAAAGATTTTACCACGAGATATATTTTTACAAAATGTTTGATCACGTGATACGTTTAAAAGGATTTTAAACGAACCATACCACGAGATGATTGATTCCGATGACATAGTTTTGTTATATGATGATATGATTCATAGTATATGTTATATGATGATATGTTATGATCGGAAGCTGTTCCGACATTAGTATTAGGAGAGAGGATATCAACCACAATTATATGTACAGTTACCCTATGCGCCACATGACACTGGAACCTAGGAGGGGTTCTTGTCATAGGGCTTACGCATGTTCCCTACCCTATTGGCCGAGTGTAACGCCTTGTCCGGAACAAGGGATCTTCGCCTTACATATGATACCCATGTTTTTCTCTTTAGTCGAGTGTAACACCGCATCCGAGACCTGGGATCTCTGCCATAACGCATCACTATTAGATCTATGTGCATATAATGTAACACCGTGGTAGGACCACTGGGATTCATATTTTGTACATAAGATTATATGAAGAATCATTTGGTCTGTTATGTGCCATCGTTCGTACATGAAAGGTGCTACAGCGAAGTTTTAAAATAGTTTTGATATGAAGATTACAAAAAGGTTACGTTTTGAAATGTTTCTAAAAATAAATCATGTTACATCTTCATTCAAGCACATGCATGTCTCACGAGTTACCCTATTTGATCCATCCTTAGAATTCCATTATGTTAAGTTGACTAAAAAGAAAGTCTGTTGTGACATGTATTTAATCAATTGGGACTTGATATAAAACATGGATTATAAGAACATTTAACAAGTAATGAAAGAAGTAATATGATAAATTATGTAAGTTCATTTGCGACTCTATTTTTGCATTTATACTGTTATACGATGTTTATGTTTCTTGCCTTATCAGTCACTGTATCTGTAAATGGAGATGAGTTTCCATTTCTTTACTTGTATGGTATTTATTTTATCATCTCGTCTCCCATGCATGTTCCACGTGACGAACTCGGACGAACATACTTGCTAGGCGATTTGTTATTACTCATTCCATATTTTTACCACCTTGCAAAGCCTCGAGAGTGGGTTTTGGATTCGGTTAATGATGAGCCGAGGCTAGGACACATGTGAGTAGTTAATGGGCCCAGTTATGGTAGTTTGTGGTTATGTTTATTCCAGACTTGTATCACGATCTCTTGTACTGATAGTACTCTAATGTAGTTGGATTTAGTTATGACATATGTTGCATGTCGATTATGTTTTGTTATTTTATGGTGCTTCTGCTATTTAGATACACGTGTATGTCAACATGCATATAGATGTTATCGACGCCTTGTACTTCTCGTAGTAGAGTAAGGCAGGTGCACCGTGCCGAGACCCTAGTCTGGGGCAGGGCGCTATAGGTAATATTAGAGCCGAGGCTCCAGATCCACAGCGGGCAACATAAAGTAAGCAATGACATGTACTTAGGTTATGGTCGTAGAACTTAATTTGAGATCATAGAGTCTGTTATGATTTTAGAATGAGCGTGACAATTATGATTTTAGAATGAGCCTGACAGCCTTAGATTAGATCTTTTAGAATGGTTTAATAGCAGGCACTAGAATAACCTTGTCCTCACTTAATACCAGATAAATTTAGTTTGTATCCATAACACTTACAATGCTTCCCTCAAAACACGGTTAAAACTCTCAAATTAAAATTTTTTATTTTATTCATGATATTATGTGAACTAATTGTAATAACATTATTGTTTCGATAAGATGGCATTGCGACCTCGAAGGAGACAGCAATCGGATAGACATGCTCAGCTACATCACCCACAGTAGGTACCACTAGCTGCATAGCCGATACCACTGCTAGAGGAGCATGTTTCACCACCACCGGTACGTGCCCCAGGATATATCACGCATGCATTTCTCGGCGCACTGATACACCTTGGTCAGGCTGTCAGGATGCGTAGACTGCACCACCGCTCCCACCACCACAGACTGAGATGAGCCTTGGTTTCTTTTTGGGGAAAATAAAGAAAGCGCGAATTCCGATCTTTGAGGGAGGGCCTGATTCGGATAAGGCCGAGAAATGGTTGGATAAAGTCGAGAGCAGATTCAAGTTGGTGTAGATACCTAATGGGATGAAGGTGCAGGTTATTCGGCCATTCTTGATACTAAATAGTGGTGGGAAACTAACATCCAGCCACTACCCTGACTTGTTGCATGGATGAGATTTCTCGATAATTTTTACCACTCTTATATTCCTCCGCTAGTGATTATCCTGAGGATTAGAGAATTTGAGTCACTAAAGCAGGAATCGAGTGTCATGATTTCTGAGTATACTAATTGATTCACCATATTGGGTCAATATGTTGCTTCAACAATGATGGATGAGAGACTCAAGATGTGTAAGTTTAGATGCGTCCTGAACCATCGGATCAAGACTTGGATTGTGAATGTAGACCCCGAAAATTTTAGGGAATTATTGAGTGTCTACTACCGCGTGGAGCGCGTTATGTTGAGGCAAAATAAGACGGTCAGAGACAAAAGGCCTCGAGAGAATATGGATGATAGGTTCGGATAGCAGGCCAAATATCAACAGAGGGCAGATGAACGATCTCAATAGCCATCACCCTTTAGGCCACAGCCACAGCTTTGGCAGAAGCGGCATCCACTAGCATCAGCTATTCTGAAGTGTTAGAAACATCACACTAGTGAGTGCCGCATGAGGACCGGTGCATGTTTCATATGCGGTAACCAAGCACATGATCAAAGATTTCCTGAAGAATAGGAATAGGTAATAGGGAGATTACACAACAGCAGAGAGGGCAACCACCGCCTGACACCCAAGTTCAAGATGGGACAGACACAGAAGTTTCTGATGTCCTAGATACCGTAATAGGTACGTCTAATTATGCAGTTTAATTGCGAGTACCATTACCAATGTTAGAACCTAGTCTACTGACTACGTGCGAATTGTAATTACTAAGAGATGATCTACTTTAGGAAGATGAGAATTTATAAGGAAAGATTTATTGATGATAGGAACAACGAAGTCAGTAACATATCGAATAGTGAGTGATAACACAAATAAGATGTTGATGATAGATTATCATAATAGGTCAAAGATATTAGTCTCATTAGTGAAATTGATCAGTAGTAAAAAGTGCACTCCACTAGGTAAAGACCGTGGAATAAGAAAATTATTACAATGTGGGGTTAGGTGAATTCGACAACAAGTGCAAATATCAAGATTGTTTTGGCTTGAACCGAATAGGCCTGAATCGAAACAAGAGTAAGCGTGAATAGTAAACGATTGTCATGCCAGTGGAATCTAACTGCGCTGGAACTGGCATTGGAATAATCAAATGAAGAAAAAAGGGGTTGATTAGAATAGGGCAGCAGAAACATGGGAATTAGGGTGCCCTAAGTGTTAATTTTGGTATACTCTAATAGAATTAGGCAATATAAGTTGAAGATTTTATCATGAGTAACCGATCAAAATATGATTTTCAAAATCTATTTTCGATTTGGAAAAGAAAAGGGGTATGCAATCAAATTGTTCACGATTAATAGACTTCAAATATTATAAAAATGGTTTTAACGATAATATTTCGCAAACAAAATTTATGCCATTACAGGGTTGTCCTATGAAAGATAAACTGAATATTTTGGAACCGAATAAACCTATATATCCAAGTAGAGCCGCATGAGTTATGATTATAGAAAAGCATGTCCGAACCGTAATTGATGGTGTTCGAGAGTTGCGATAAGTGAGAATTCAGGAGAGCTACACGAAGCAGCTGATTATGACTCAACACCCAAATTTCGAGGACAAAACTTTTTGTAGGGGGGAAGAATGTTACGACCCACACCCCCATCGTTAGTGAAAGAAAACAAAGAAAATTACAAGGGAATTGGAGTGTGATTGTTTTGCCATGATAAACAGTATAGGTAAGAAATATGGAACACACTAAGATAAATAAATTAAACCCTAAGTAACAACACAAATTATGTGGAATAATTAAATGTAATTAAAGAGTATGACATAAAACTTATTTCGGATTTAAGTAAAGAAAAAAAATGTAGGATATAGAAAATGAAGTGGAAATTTTTTTTTCATATTCTACCCAATAAGCACCCCTTTGACCGCCCCCTACCCATGCAAGACAAGATTTTCTTCCATTTCACTTCATTTTATTTTTTATTCTTACACATTATTCCTTTTCTTTTTTACACTTTCAATTTCCTAACCAATGGAATTTCATGCATTCTCTCACACCACCTTCATTTTCTTCCAACATTTTTCTTATTCTTGTCATCATCCATCATGTAAGAAAGGCAAGAAAAAGCTCTTACAAATCTAATTATTCAACCAACCAATATCCATGCAAACTCACAACCTCTTACACTACCATCATTTCCCTCTCTTCCCAACCCCAACAACATGATGAAACCCTCCCTCCACTCACCTTTAAATTTCAGCCACTGCCAAAGATAAGGCAGAAAAAATTTCATTCTATTCCATTCTAACAAACATAATTTTCTCTCCTCCACTCCAGGAAACTTCACTCTCTCTCAAGCCTCCTTCAAGATCTCATTCTTCCCCGAAATACTCCAAAAACCATGAGCCTCTAAGTCAAGAAGAAGAAAAATTCTTCTCATCCAAATGAAGGAAACATGATTCAATTGTAGGACCCTCCAAGGTAAAGATATTCTAGACTTCATTCCATCACTTTCTTTTGCTTTCCTTCTTCAAAATCACTCAATTTCCTCACCCCATCCTAGCGAGGCCGAGAGTTCCACCAACTAAGGAGGAAGAATTTTCCAAATTGGAAAAGTAAGAACCTTCAAGAATTTTCAAAGGTGAGATTATAGTAGGTTGATTTTAGAACCTTCTTAGTGTCTTTGCGTTTAAAAATGATCAATCATTCGTTCATTTTGGACATCTAGGCCGTGAGGTATCCAAACATGGGGAAAGAATAAATCTTCCATTTTTAAGTTTAGGATTCAAAGAAAAAGGCAAGTAATCTTCTTGGTTTCTTCATGCATGTTCAAAAACGTATCGTTCATGTTCATTTACAAACATGGATCTTGCATGCATTATGTTCAAGGAACCTTTCTATTAAGATTATATAAAAAGTGTTCTTGCATGTTATATATTTGAACACTTATGTGTGATTCTTGAACATGTGCTTTTATGACTTGGATAATATGAAAAGTGTCATGCATGTAGATATTAGAATATATGTAGGCTTCTTACGAAATGCATGTTGCATGTAATAAAAGACTAGGCATGTATGTCTCTTTTCATAAAAAGTGTAGGTTGTATGTTACACTTTCTTGAAAATGTGTACTAAGAACCACACTTTGCATCATTTTCTATTGTGTTTTCATGATGATCATCACAAATGTGTTTTCCTGAGATTTTTAGTGTTTATGCATGTTGAAGGTCATGATTTAGCATGATTATGATGTATCACAATTTACGCTATATTTTGTGGCCCCAAAAGATTGTTTCTTTGATGATCATCATTTCATTTCCATTCAAAGACATCCATAAGTGGGCTGTTTCGAGGTGCAACTTTAGGCATGCTTCATCACCATCATTTTGATGAGTATTCTTGATGATCACGGCCTAAGGATGTGTTTTCATGGTTCTCATCATCATATGTATTTGCATGTAAATTTCATCATAATCGTCATTACGATCATGGCTCTTGTGTTCATACCCTTGGAGGAAACTTCCATTCATGAGTTCATGTATGTTGAAACTAAAAGTATAATGCATCATTCTGAAGAAAAGTGAATAAATCAAATATGCATGTATATGTTCATGATAAGTTAAAAGTGCTAAGTGATACAATCACTATACATGTACATAATGATGTTTAAAGTGAAGAAACATGTGTTGTATGGCCAATATATATTTGGGTCAAGTGGGGGCATTTAAGTACCAATAAAGTTGCTCTGTAATTACATGGTTATGTTTATCTAAAAATAAGTGTATGTTGTGCCACTTAAGTTGCTAAATGGATAATTTGACAAGACTAAAGATTAAGGAAAGGATGATTCTTTTCGAGGCATAAAGTGGGCTGTTTTGAGAAGCTATGAAATAATAGGAAAATTGGTCCAAATAAGATAAAGATTTTAGTGGTTTAAGACCAAAAAGTGGGCTGTTTTAGAGCCTTAAAATTGAGATCCTTGGAAGGGGCAAAATGGTTGTTCCACAGGAGTTTATGATATGAATCATAAGTTAAACGTTGGATATTAAGTGCTGAAATTGTTCGATGATCAAATGAGCCCAAAACCAAGTCCACATGCATACGTACATGAGTCAAAGTTTTGGAGCGAAAAGATTTTGACCATGCCATATTTTTTTACAGAAATGTTTGATCACGTGATACGTTTTTAAAAGGATTTTAAACGAAATATACCACGAGACGATTGATTCCAATGATACAGTTATGTGATACGATGATATAATTCAGAGCGTATGTTATATGATGATATGTTATGGTTGAAGGCTGGCCTGACATCTGATGTAGGAGAGAGTATGTCCAGGGCAAACATATGTATAGTTATCGTATGTGCCACATGACACTAGAACCTAGGAGAGGTTGGTGTTATGGGGCATATGTATGTTCCCTGCCCTATTGGCCGAGTGTAACGCCTTGTCCGGCACAAGGGATCTCCACCTTATAGATAATACCCATGCTTTTCTCTTTGGACGAGTGTAACACCGCGTCCCAGACCTGGGATCTTTGTCATAACGCTTCACCATTAGATCTATATGCATATGATGTAACACCGTGTTTGGACCATTGGGATTCATATTTTATACATAAGACTATATGGAGAATCATTCGGTTTGTCGTGTGTTATCGTTCGTACATGAAAGGTGATACAACCAAGTTTTAAAATAGTTTTGATATGAAGATTACAAAAAGGTTACGTTTTGAAATGTTTCAGAAAAATGAATCATGTTACATCTTCATTCAAGGATATGCATGTCTCCCGAGTTACCCTACTGGATCCCTCCTTTGAATTCCGGTATGTTAAGTTGACTTAATAGAAAGCCTGTTGTGACATGAATTTAATCAATTGGGACTTAATATAAAACGTGGATTATAAGAACATTTAACAAGTAATGGAATAAGTAATATGATAAATTATTTGAGTTCATTTGCGACTCTATTTCTGCACTTTATACAGTTATACGATTTTTATGTTTCTTGCCTTATTTGTCACGGTATTTGTAAACAGAGACGAGTTTCTGTTTCTTTACTTATTTATTTTATCACCTCGTCTCCCATGCGCGATCCACATGATGAACCCAGACAGACATATTTGCTGGGCGATTCGTTATCGCTCGTTCTGTATTTTTACTATCTTGCAGAGCCTTGAGAGCAGGATTTGGATTCGATTGACGATGAATTGAGGGTAGGACACCTGTGAGGAGTTAATGGGCCCATCTATGGTAGTTTGCACTTATGTTTATTCCAAACCTGTATCACGATCTCTTGTACTAATGGTACTTTGATGTACTTGGATCTAGTTATGCCATATGTTGCATGTCGATTATGCTTTGTCTATTTTATGGTGCTTCCTCTAGTTCAATATATGTTTATGTGGACATGCATATAGATGTTATTGATGCCTTGTACTTTTTGTAGTAGCGTACGGTGGGTGCACCGTGCTGAGACCCGGGGCGGGGAACTATATGTCTTTTCTACCATTTGGGTGATGACATGGCCCCCACTTGAAACTTGGCATTAAGTAGAAGGTGTTGGTTTTTAGTGAAGACAGGTCAGGGCTGGCTTCCGAGTTCTGTTGCACATTCAGCTTCAACAAGCAATGTCATAGTCTACTGGTTGATGCCGTCTGAGCTGAGCAGAAGCCTAGAGGAAAGAGTGTCGAATATGATGCCGAACAGATAGAAAAAAAAAAGTGCACATCTTAAGCCAATGAACGATAGGTAATTTCCCTACAGCTACGTCACAAATAGAATCAGGTATATCTATTTAATGACTCGAAAAGGTAAATTCATACTCGACTATGAATCATTGTGTCTATTGTTTAAATGCATGTTGGAAACTATATCCTTCCTTGGTTAGATGTATTTACAGACTGAGCTGAGCTGAGTGGTATGGTTGCCATATTCACATGACTCATAGACATTCTCACATGACTCGTAGACTTTAAGTCATCTGTGTAACTCATAAGTGTGTGTAGATCACAAAACCACTTTACCTAATGATGAATAATCTATTTTTTGTGCTGACATGATATTTGCGATTACTGATTAAGATGGAATCATTATCTGTTAGTGACCTAATATCTCGGTATAAATTTTACATAGCTCAACCCATTCAAAACCTGTGTTCCTTCAATCTGAGCATAGCTGAGTTGTTATGATCATTGAGAACAATGAATACTATCATAGTATGCTCAATTAAGAATGATGAACTTCATAAAGAACGTGTCGTGATTTGTGATTATGCGACTGTATCATCCTTGGACTAAGTGGCACTGTTGCTAATCTAATCACTTGTATTTTTGGCAATGAAATACTAAACTGGAATGCTTTATGGAGCTTTTTTTATCATTTGGTGTCATGTGAATTCTTCTGAGAATTGACAATATTTGTTGTGTTATATGTTTTTGGATTGAGTTTTCTTACTACTATATTACTGAGGTATAACGAATTGCTATTGTTTACATACTCTCATAAATAGAACAAATTGCATTCATTCTGCTTAGATTTTGTAGTCTGCTCAGACTTTGTGGTTAAGAATTCAAAAAAGTATAATTTGCATGAACCTGTCTCATCAGTTAGCTTCTCAAGATGATATTCCAATGTTGTTCAACTTCGAAATATGTTGTTACTAAATTCTCATGTGCGCATGATTACACTAATGAGTGCTTCAAGTTTGTCTTGTGGTTTCCTTTAGGTATTTAGTGAAGGCAACAAGTCAAGAAAACTATTTGCCAAAGTTAGAAGAAGAACTGAGTACAAGCGTTGTCAAGCTTGGTTCTGGTGAAATCGAGGATAGAAGCAAAGCTGAGCAAAAGTGCTGTTGCGTTTGGTTGTATAAACATATGCATCAAGCTTGAGGGAGAGTATGGAAATGTAATTTGTAGAAATATAGTCAAGCTTGGTTGTATAAACACATACACCAACCTTGAGAGAGAGTATTGAAATATAGGCTGCAGAAGCGAGATGTCAAGAAGCAAAGCAGAGATGCAGAAGAGACATGCAGAACACAGATGATAATAAAAGTGTGTTGAGCAAAAGTGACGAGGTAAAGACACATAGTAATAATGCCGAGGTTTATGCACTTAGTAAGGAAATGAACACAGAAGTTGACATGGAAGCAAGCAGCAGTAATGATAGTGGGGGTATGCCGAGTAGATGAGGATAAGTCTTTGTAGCAGTGACGAACTGATGGGAATGAACACAAATACTGACATAGAAGAATACAGTAGTGATGATAGTAGAGGTGTGCAAGCAGAGATGGATAGAAGAAGACATATATTAAGTCAATGAAGTCCTTGTAACGGTAACAAGCAGGCAAAACACAAAGACAATAGGACCAATCAAGGTGCAAAAACACACAAACGCTCCAGGAACATTCACTCTTGTAAAAAGCTCCCCTTTGTCAAACAAGGCTCTTCTCTCTTTTTAGGGGAGAAAAATATTCAAATACTCTATGCAAGGAAATCTCTTCTCTTTCTGGATCTGTGCGGGTGCATGTCAGACATGAATAACATATCAAATTTCTAAAACCATAAGACTAAAGGACCTCACACAAACAACTGCGGCACCTTTGAAGAAGTGTCCAACATTCCTCTTTTTATCTCATTCAGGAATATAATCTGAAGTTAATTCCCCAACAGGGGAAAAAGTAACAAATTTATTATATAACTCGATCTGCTGCAAAGCATACAAAGACAAAACCTTAAACTTTCATACTATTTGCGTACTTCTACTTGAAAGTCCTCCAAAACATTGTGTATTGAAAAACTTGTCCTTTACGTTAGAGGGGACAACCAGTGGCTCGTACGCCAAAATGCAAGCTGATGCAGCTACTTCAGAGAAAAAGGTCTAGTTAAAGGGGCTCAAAAAATGATAATCTAATAGCACAGCTCAACCATCTCCTTCTGCTTCTGCTGCAAGAGGAAACAGAGCTCAGATCTACTTTGTTTCACGTTGACTTCCTTCTTTCTGGTCAAAAGTTACACGATGCAAATAATAAGTCAGGCTGCTATTTATCATTCACAGAAATCGATATGCAAACCGTTACCAATATCATACGAACTTGCAGCGTATACTAGGCTGCAAAACAAGCACCAAAATTAAAGTACTCCCTCCACACCAAAATTAAAGTCCTCTCTCCACATGCAAATACAATCTCAAGAAACCGAACATCACATGTAAATAAGAGAGCGTAGGATATCAAACATCATATAAAAGTCAGGTCTTCTAGTGTTCCATGATTATTTCATCATGGAATAATAGGGGGTTGTAACTGTCGTAAAGACTAACAGAAGCAATATGCAGAGAAGAAGTTTTCTTTTTTATTTTTCGTGTGTATAAACTGTATACAAGGCTATGATATAAGCAGTCATATGATAGATGTCCAAGTTTGCCGCATTCATAGCACTTTATTTCCTTATTTTTATTTTTATGATCCTTAGATGAGGTAGACTTATGTTTAATCGATTTTCTCAATATTTTTCTTAATCTTCTAGCCATCGTGATTAAGTCCTCATCATCGGAATCTATGTCACTATCATCTACGACGTATTCATTTGATTTAAATGCTATAGCCTTATCATTATTAGAAATAGACTCAGAATGTCTTAAAGCGAGTTTGTTTTCATATACCTTAAGTGATCCAATTAGTTCTTCCATCTTAATCGATTTAGTCTCTTTGCTTTCTTCCATGGCAGTTACTTTAGAGTCCCACTCGGATGGAAGGCTTCGCAAGACCTTTTGTACCTTTTCCTGCATAGTAAAGGCTTTGCCAAGAGACTCAAGAGAATTGTAGATGTTAGTCAAGCGAAGATCCATATCAACGATAGATTCATTAGGCAATAATTTAAATGACTCGAGTGTCGACATAAGCATGTTGATCTTGGACTCTTTTACTTGACTAGTGCCTTCGTGTTTCATTTCAAGTATTCTCCACATTTCTTGTGCACTAGAACAATTTGAAACATAGCTTGATTCACTTTTACTTAGTCCATTTAAAAGTAACTGCATAGCCCTAGCATTCATGCATAGTCTCTTTTTATCATCACTAGTGTACTCTTGCCTAGGCTTAACGACCTCTAATGTGACTCCATCTACAGTGGACAACTTTGATGGAACAAATGAACCATATTCTATAATTGACCAAAGATCAATATCAATTTCCATAAAGAAAAGTTTCATTCTTACCTTCCATTGAACGAAAGACTCACCGTCAAAGAGAGGATGCCTTATGGTTGACATTCCTTCTTGCACGGTGTTATAGCTAGTGGATGCCATCTCACTGAATCGTTGGATCTTTTGAAGTGAGTGTTCCTGCTCTCTGATACCACTTGTAGGATCTTCAAGGCACCACTAGAAGGGGGGTTTGAATAGGTGGTGCGGAAAGTGTAGTTTTTAAAATTTGTTTAAAACTAAACAACTCAACTTCTGAAAACAGATTCTGTTTTCAGGATCAATTTTAAAACGTTTTTAAAACCAGGTTATAGGTCTCCAAAAATTCTGAAATTTTGAGAGACCTTAGCCTCAGATGTTATGAGGGTCGCCTAAAAATTTCAAATTTAAATTCAACCTTTAACCCCTTCAAAAATTGGTGGTGGTCAGATTGCGCGAATCTGCCAGAAACGTTACACTGTTTTGAAAAATTTATTCCTATTTGTGTGTAAGTCCAAATGCTCTGAAAATTTAACCACTAACTTCTTATATACTATATTTAAGTGGGTTGAAACAGGTTTGCAAAATTACTTTGGGAAGTAGGTCAATTACAATCAAAGTCTCAACCTTTGCAAGTCTGAAAATCAGACTGCACTAGTCTCAGAACTGTTGATGTTTGATCAACTTATACTTATCCAAAAGGGTTGAAACTTATGCCAAATTAACCATAGAACGTGTGGCTATGTTTCTGAAAATGTTCGTGATTTTTGAAAGTCATTTACTATTTTTACGAATGCAAACAAAAAGACTAAACTGTGAAGTAACAGAAATTAAATGCTGAAAGTAAATGGCACCAAGAATTTTATACTGGTTCGGTTATAAACAACCTACTCCAGTCTTCACGGAACACCTTCCTTGGTTCACACTAGTCACACACACGCAATACACCTTACCACAGGGTTGATGGAGTTACACACCAACTCTAACCCTTTACAAACCTTGTACGAAGAATACAATTCACACGAACACCACTACCTTGCAAGAATGAAGACTGATCACACCTTGATCAATCTTTTACAAAGATATAGAATATCTGGTGGTCTAAGATAAGCCTATTCATGAATATGAATGTAAGTACAATAGGCTTTTAGAAGAAAGAAAGAAAGAGAGTGTAGAAGAAGAAGGCTAGAACACTTTTGATCTTTGAATTTGCAACTCTTGTTCTGGTTCTTGTTTTGCTCTTCTTCCTTCCTCTTTAATCATCATGGCCGCCCCCTTAGGAGTCCTTCTCCTCTTGAAAATTATCTTCTAAGTCCTTGGGAGAATGTGTGGCATCATTGTGACATGATCTTGCTTACTTGGCATGTTCTCATTGGATGATCATTAAGCTCTTGCTTAAATGGCACTCATTGATTGGTTGAATGTTGTCATCATTTGATGACTAGGAAAATCTGAGAATAACACTTAAAACATGTGCCAAAATCATCATAAAATAGTTGCCAAAATTCACAAAATTATCACATAAAGTTAGCAAGATAATTTTGTCACAAAAATGGTGAAAAATTCGGCCATAATGACAAATGCACATGCTGAAATTTCAGCATGTGTTACATACACTTTTTATTCAAAATATTTCCTATTTATCATTGTTTTAATTCAAGAAATCTATCTCCATTTAGTACAAGATATCTTCCTCAATTTTGGAATTAAAATTATACATCACATAGGCCAAAAAATCGGCCATATCCATTACTACACATACTGAAATTTTCAGCATGTGTGATATTCAAAGATATCACAATTTTAATTCCATAACTTATTCAAATTACTTTCAAATTGTCTTCCCATTAATCCACCTTAATCAAGACACAAAATATGAGCCATTAAGATGCTAAAAACGTCCAGCCATTAGCAGACATGCTGAATTTTCAGCATGTGTCACAATTGTAACAAAATTTGAAACATTACCTTGTGTAGCTTCTTTCTTTAAATCACCAACATTGTGTGATTGATTCATGACCAATCAAGATGCCAAAAAGGCTCCACATATGCTCCATCTCAGCTGTATAGGCGTGTATGATATGTATATACATGTGCTGAATTTCATTTTTGCTAGCTTTGTAAAATAGTGCACATTTAATAATACACACATGTTATATTCCAATCAGCCCTTAATTTAATTTTCTATAACACTTTAAGATGTATGAAATATGTAAAAAGTATCTAGATATGTGTTGTATGATGTGTCAAAAATATTCCATGTGTTGTGTTCTTAGAAAACCGAATTTTCGATATTTATCGATTACCCGATTTTTCTCCAATTAAATTCCAACTTTTTGCACATGTTATATATATATATTATGTTACACATAATATATAATTTAAATCTCAGCACTTGGCTTGTCTAAAGTGGCGCCATTAACATGTGTCAAAATTAAAATTGGAATCTTCACATTTTGGCCTTAATGTGGGGTGATTTGTGTGTGCCAACATGTAAAGAATTTTTGGCTGAAAATATCACCCTAGGCACGAAATTTTTGATGATTTTTGAAGTATAGGGGCTGGCCATTTATTTATGGAAAGTACGTGACACGTTGGCGAAGTTTCGGTATTCGCCCGATACGACAATTTTTGGTTTAGAACCTTTTAACGTGTCGTATTTAATTTGTCATCACCATGACTTATATCATATGATATAAGACCTGAATATACTCATAAATATGAGTTAAGTATAGTGGTGTGACGTTAATGTACGTACGTAAAATATGTAACGTGTCAGTAGTACGTTGGAATACATGTGTATGTGCCTTTTTCAAAAAATCTGAAAATATATGTATATATATGTATGTATGGCGTGTATATTTAATAAGGAGAGGAGGAGAAGACTTTCCTTTCTTAGCCTTGTTGCGTTTGTGCCTTTTCCAAATGTAGCTTCCTTTAATGAACTACTTAGTTTAATTAACTAAGTACTTCACTTAATGAACTAGTTTAGTTCATTAATGGTGGCACCTTAAAATAGTGTAAACACAACAAATGTTTGCCATATGATGTAAGATTTAACGCTTCATGGCTCGTTAGCACGGCAACATTATATATGGTCTACCTCTCTGAGGTCAACTCCTTCTTTGAATTGCTCAAGGAGCTTATCAAAAATGGCTTCAGCCTCATTGTTGTAGAGATCAGCAAGTTGAGGATTCTCTTTATCCAGGTCTGGATAGACTTCTTGACAGGCGTCAATTCCACAAGTCTGCCCCATTGCCAAAATAGCCCCTTGCATCTTCATCAGATTTTCTTCAAAATACTGAGATTTCCTGAACTCAGCAACTGCAGATATCTTGATCTCTTCAGCTTGAGACTCAAACTGAGAAATGAGATCAGCTTTGCTCTTCTTCTCTACTTCAAGTTGCTAAGCCAGTTCATCTTTGATCTTCTGATCTGCTTCAGATTGGCTCTTTAGTTGGGACAGTTCTTGTTCAGCACTATGGAGTCCCTTCTGGGAGGACTCCAACTCAGCCTGGGTCTTGGTAGATACTAGCTCTAAGTTGGAGATAACTCCCTTCAGTTCGTCCACTTGTGAATTGGCCACTGCCAGCTGAGTGTCAGACTCCTCTTTTCCTTCTCTAAGTTTGGAATTTTCAGACTTTAGGGAGTCCAACTCTGATTTCGTTGAGTCCAATTCTGAGCTCAACGTCTTCAGCTCAGCATCCATCTCATCCAACCTGAAATCATCAGGCCTTGCCGTCTCAGCCAACTCATCATTGGCCCTTTTCAGTTCAGCATTGGCCACAGAGAGCTTCACCACTAAGCTACGCATTTCCTCAGCTCTTCTCAGCATGTCACACTCCTGAGCACGATACTGCAATAACCAACATGGTCAGATATCATTTCAACAGTCTAAGTAAAAGGATTGTAGGGTTCAAAAGAAACTCACCAAGGACATGTTGCTGAAATACGTGTCAAAGGCAACTCCCAGTCCTGGCGTGCAAATTGGGCCTCATCCACAGGCAGCACAGGCAGATCAGCTAACTTTCTTGCTACTCCTGGATGAGCCGCAGTATCAGTAACTCCGTACACCAGGTTTCTCCATTCACGGCGATATTGATGGGAGGGCTCCCTCTCAGATGGAGTTTTTTTAGAGGATGTCGGGGGGAAGCCTCTCCAAAAGTAATCACAACCCCTCCAGTAAGGGCATCTTTTGGGTCCCTGATGATTGACCCCCCTGGAGGAGAGACTGAGGCCGCCATGGAGTCTGGTGCAGCAGTAACTCGATCAGGAACTGGTGCAGCCAGGACTGGATCAAAAATGTGTGCCTCAGGAGGTTGAACATCACTAGATGATGCAGCTGGTGGAGTCACCTTGGCTTGAGGAGCCTTAATGATGACCTTTGGAGGAGGGGCAGTCTTCTTGACACTTGCCCCAGCCTTTGCCATGGATTTGGGGGGCAAGCTGGGGTTCCAGAAGTTTTCTTCTTCAGGGACTGAGCTGCAGCCTGAAGAGACTTCTTGGCTGTAGCAGAAGTGCCAACAGAAGTTTTGGCTGCAATAAAAACTCAAGTTAAAAGTGTTGAAATCAAATAACAACGATATCAACAACAAGATGGTTTGTCTTTACCTTGTTTGGAGAAAGGAACGACTGGAGGAGCAGGCAAGGCCCGCACCTCGGCAGAAGCCTTGGAAGGAGGCTGAGCAGAGGAAGAAGGTTGTTCATCCTCTCTTTTCCTCTTATTGGGAATCAATTTCTTCAGTTTTCCAAGCCTTTCAGACACCATGGTTCCTGCAAAACGGAATAACAGATTAGTCAAAATGTATGCACAACCTCAAGAAGAGTCAATAAATGCCTAAAGCATGCAAACATACCCAAGATTAAGGCTAAAGCAGAAGAGCCCAGAGTTTCATACTGGTGGGGGGGCCACATGTGGTACAGGTCAGACGCCTTTACAACCGACCTGTCCACCATCTTCCAGTCTATGGCCTAGGGAAGATGGAATAACCTTGAGGCTTCGTCGCAGAATCTTTCGCTTGGCCTTGACGAAGAAAAATCCTATGGCCTTGACGAAGAAAAATCTGCCCCTCCAGTTCTTTACAGAAGAGGGGATGTTTATAGCGTAGTTAATAGCTTTATTAGGATGTCTCCTACTAAAGTAATACCAGCTTTCTTTGTGCTTACACACAAACATCCCCCTAAAGACGTCTAAATCAAACTCAGCCTCAGCTGCTCTCAGGTAGAGCAGATAGCTGGCGATGAATTTTAGACCATTGGGCATAATTTGTGGTAATCTAAGGTGGTAAAAATCAAGAATTTGAAGAAGAGGGCCAGGGACAGGAAGGTCAAACCCTGACCTGAAGTATTTCTCATAAACTGCCTCATACCCAACGGGTGGATCATACGGAGTTTGAAGAGGAAGAGGTAAAATTAGGGAGAAAATATCCCTATCAATGTTAAACTCACTGCAGAAGTGAGAGATATTGGCAATCTTTAAAGTGCAGGGTGAACCCTGCACTATCGGAGAAGGATAACCCCTGTCAAGAGACGGCAAGGGAACTAGGGCAGAAGATGTGGCGGCAACCGTAAAAGGTCCACCAGCAGAGCGTAACCTTCTTAAAGGACGTTTGTCCTCATCAGAATCAGATTTCTCATGAAGGGATTGAACCTCATGGTCACCCTCCAGATCATCTGGGTATGAATGAGTAGATATATTATGGGAATCCGAAGAAGGAGGGTTTGAAATAACGAAAGCCATGAGTAAGTTGAAGAAATGCTTACAGAAGAGTAAAGGGTTGAGCTAAAAGGAAGAGCACCGGAGTAAGATGAAGAAAGGCTTCGGAGACGGAGAAGATGAACAGAAATGCAGAATAGAAGAAGAAGAAGAAAAGAAAGGGTTAGGGTAATTGTCTCTATTTATAAGTGAGAAAAAACGAAAGGTCACAACTTTTCGTTTGAAAATTCGAAAAGGCAATGGTTGAAGCGTTTTCCCTCCTCGGGGCCTGAAACAGCCGGAAAGATAATGATGAGGTGTTGGAATTAACGCTTACATTAAAAGCGGGAGTTACGGCACAAATAAAAGGATAACTGCTCAGTTAATAAAGACACGTCACAGGCTTATTAGAACAAGATTTGTCCGCCTTCGCAGTTCAGCTCAGCCACACAAAATATGGGGGCAAATGATAAACCATAATTAAATCGTCTGTTGGTCAACAACAATCAACGGTGCAACTCCTGCAGCTCAGCACTCGAATATTGCTGTTCAGTAGTTCAGTGCCCAAGCATCACTGTTCAGCTTTGTTTGCACTTCAGCGCGGCTGCATAACACTCATGATATTATCGACGAATATGCCAAGGTTTGCACCTTGGCACCAACTTCAGCTTATGTCCAAGTGTCGCACCTCAGCCCGCTTCAGCTAAATTCAACTTTGTACATCAGAAAAGCCAAGTCCTGCACTTTGGCAAGGCCTGGTTGGGCACTTCAGCGAAGGAATCCAGCACATCATTACACCGAGAAATTATCAGGCAGAAGTGCAATTCGAATATAATGATTTAGCTGGTTGTTTAGTCTGAACACGCCAAGGTCATTTCAGCAGGCCTATTAGTCACATCAGCCGGTCTACCAGTCACATCAGCAGACCTACAATGTCCTAGGCTTTCTGCCCTAAGCAAATACCTTATCCGCCATCAGAGACCAAAGGCGGGAAAAAGTTAATAAAAGCAGACCAATCGAGATGAAGAAGGGGATTCGGATTTCAAACATTCACATCCTAAAGAAAATTCATACACTTTTTTCCTCAACTCATACTGTGAGAAACTCTGAACTCACTATCTAAATTATATTCTCAGTGAGAAATGGTCCAAACTGACTTGAGCGTCGGAGGGTTTTTCCCGGGGCCAACCCCCTGGGACCTCTGATCTGTGCTTCCTTGTGCAGGATATTTTTGAAGCTATTCCAGCTACAACCTTCAATCAAGTTAACAAGTCTTCAAGTTAACTGACGACGTTAATTTGAGGTCATCTTGACCCTTGGTGAAGATCCGGCTTCATCAAAGACCAATAACATGAGAAGAAGATCAAGACGAAGCTTGGCTTGAGGCGTGAGAATCACTATCCGAAAGGAATATTTGCCTCCACTAGTTGCTGCAGGATTCTAAGAAAATTTCCTCCTAGAATACAACAGCCAACAATCTCTTATTCTCAGCAAAAGAATAGAGATTCAATGAACTTTCAAGAACAAGAGTGAATTTGAGTAGGAAGAAGAATATAGAATGCTTGTATGAAATAGATTGCAAGATGTCTTGAAAAATGAGTTGTAATAGCCTATTTATAGGCTCTCAAACTCCATTCAGATGTTTCTTGCAGTTGCATGGCGATTGGGTATGTCCCTTGGTGCATAACTTGTGATGTTTCATGAAAAGTCACTTCTGTTAGGACATCGATCGATCGATGTGATCGATCAATGTGACATCGATCGATCGATGTCATCAATCGATGTCTCACAGTAAGCTGCAGCATAACTTCGATCTGTCACATCGATCTATCGAAGTCACTTCGATTGATCTATGTGATCAATCTATGTTGGACAGAAAGTTTCAACTCTGCACCCAGGATACATCGATCGATCGATGTGATCGATCTATGTGACATCAATCGATCTATGTCCGCCAGAATACTCAAATTCATTTTCAAGCCACATGGATCTATCCATTTGATACATAGATCGATCCAAGTGGATCTATCCATTTGATACATAGATCGATCCAAGTCATGAGTCAAGCTATTCTTGCTTATTCCAACACCATTTCACCCATATTTTTCACCCATTGCCTTTACAAACTATTACAACAACAAGTACATTGCGCTGCAGTAGTAATCTAAATAAGATTTAATTACCACACCCTTGCTTTCTACATGAGTCGTATCACATAAAACAGTAATCTTATGTCTAATATGATGTAATCCAACAGTGAGCCTTCATGAGCTTACAAGCCAAATTATAAGAAGATCAGATTTGGTTAATCGGTATTTTTGAGCTTCATATCAAATTCCAACTCGACTTTAAATTTGTGGGGAAAAAAAACCGAATAAAGTCCTAAATAAGCTGGAGTCTGAATAGCCTGTTTGGAGCTCGATTCACTTCTAACCCTACTCCAAACTGTACATTGAAATTCCATTGACATCCCTATTGATTGTATTATTCATTGCTGGGCATTACTTGCTCATTTATTGTAACCGTGTTTTTTACATAGATATAGAGCAGGAGATAAGTGTCGGTAAGTATATTTTCTTGTTGCTTGGGAGCAATTCAAAAGGCGCCGATGGTTTTATTTATGAATGTACGTATGAGTGGTATGTTGTATTTATTGACGCCTAGTATTGGAAGCTTTGAACAAATTATCGAGAACTATATGTATTGTATTTATCATTGTTTTTTAGATGCCTTAGTTATCTCAATGATTAAATTACGGTAATTTTGTATGAAATGCATAGGAAGCTTAGTGCCACTCGAACGAATGGGTTTGGATGACATTGCCAAGCATGTATTAACTTATTGCTTTTGTAACGTGATAGAACAAATGTCAAAGAATAACATATTCGACTTGGAAAACCTGTGGTTTAATGATATTGTATTTATCATTTTTTTATGCGTTATTATCTCCATAAGTAAATTATGTAATGTTTATTGTCACTCGAACGAATGGGTTCGGATGGCATTGTCAAATGGGTATTAACTTCTTGATTTTGGAGCGTGATATAACAAATTAATGTCAAAGAATAAAACATTCAACTTGGAAAATCTGTGGTTTACAGTATACACAAAGGTTGTCACCTTCAAAATGTATTCGACGGAGACATTCAATGATATCATTGTCTCAAGAAATGTACCTATTGCATTTATCATTTTTATATGCGCTATTATCTCTATGAGTAAATTATGGAAATTTTTATTGTCACTCGAACTAATGGGTTCAGATGGCATTGTCAGGTGTGTGTTAACTTATTGATTTTGGGGTGTGATATAACAAATGTCAAAGAATAAAGCATTCGGCTTGGAAAACTTATGGTTTACTGTATGCATAAATGTTGTCACTTTCAAAATATATTCGATGGATACATTCAATAATATCGTTGGCTCAACATCGTATCAGTTTTTCTAATATATTGTTTCACCTGTCGTTTATAGCATGCATAATTTTATCCAAATAAAAATTTCTTCTAACATTCAGTTTGGCTCTTGACCAGACAAACATAAACAACTGTGGTATTTTTCATATCCAATATCACACATTTAATCACAATCACAAAATTTGAAATATCAACAGGTAAATCATATTGGAAGGGGATGTGCATATAATTTTCTAAAATTTCTACAGAATTAGTGTGCCGGAACTTTCTTGAGAGTTAGATATATTGCAACTTTTCTAAAGACGACGTTAGGACCCAGCAAAATATAAATGAAGTAGGAGTTGATTTATTCTAAGATCAAAGAGGGAATTCTTCAGAGTAGCAGATGGAATAATTTCCTTGAGGTGTGGAAACATAATATGTATTACATGCCGTATTTTTTCTCACGTTGTACATATTTTCAATGTCATTTTGTAAAATGTATAGTATGAGGTTTTATTTAAAATTTTTCTTTTTTTAAAAAATTTTCAATAGACAACAATTGGTATAAATCTAATGCTATATTATTGATAACTAATACACCTACACATATTGTGGTGGAGTTAATACTGTATTATTAATCCTATTACGCTCGTCGCATCAGCATTTAAGTTGGATAAAATTATATCATAATAAACGGCATGGGTCTTGTTAGAATATGTTGAGTTTTGATGATTTGCACAATTCAGTACTTTGAACAAGTGATTAGGCGCTTCATGTGTGCGGTTTGAAGTCAGTATACTTCGAACGCTTACATTAGGCGCTTAATGTACCTTGGTGGAGTCCAGTGCACTTCGAACGCCTACATTAGGCGCTTTATGTGAAGTGTCTGGATGTGCGAACACTTCGAACGCCTAGATTATGCGCTTCATGTGAAGTGTTTGAAAATCAGGACACTTTGAACGCCTGATTAGGCGCTTCATGTGGTCTGTTGAAAAATGTGAATACTTTGAACGCCTCTTTAGGCGCTTTATGCTGGCCACCAAGCCAAAAGTACTTTTCCCCTGAATGGTCACGTACTCTTAAGTACTTTCTCTGAGAAAATGTCAGAGTTAGTTTGAACAAGCATGAAGGGCTACATTAGGCGCTTCATGTGACTTCGAACGCCTTAAGAAGCCCACATTAGGCGCTTGATGCGACTTCGAACGACTGTTCATTTTCACATCAAGCGCTCGATGTCACTTCGAACGCCTGTGCTTTTAGCACATTAGGCGCTTCATGTGACCAACGTTACAAAGGTATTAAACTTCACTTTTTAACATCAGTTGACTCTTTGTACCCTCCTCTTTTAGTGTCTTTTTCACAGGTTCCTCTCTGCTGAAGATTTCAGGTTTCCTTTCTTGGCATTCATTTTGAAATCTCTCCAAGAATGTTGCTATATGCCAAAGGGAGATCTCCAATGATGAGGACTCACCAACATATAATGCCAAAACCCATTAATGTTTGTGCAGAGTGTTTCAAACGGGAAGAAACATGAAGGTTGATAACAGAAGGGTTTCCTCCATTCTTCTTCTCCAACTTTCTACTTTGGAAGCTCTCAAATTCTCTCAAGCTCAAGCTCTCAAAATACTTGTAAACATTGTACATTTTACTTTATTGTTGAGAGTGATTATTGTAAGAAGAAGAAGAGTCTTCTTCTTGGTGAGATTCTATTGTGAGAGATTGGGTAGATTGTTGGTCAAGGAGCAAGGGTGCTTCTTGTTTAAGATTTCTAGACTTTGAAGGGTTAGTTGATAGTGTGTGGTGCACTATTCTCCCTACAAGATTTCTTTGAGGGCAAAGAAGATCTTTGGAGGTTAAACTTCAAAGGGTTAGACTTCTGGGTTGTGGTCTAGACAAAGTGCCTAGTTTTTCTGTTTTCTGGATTTTGTTCTTTGAATGTTGTTTCCCCCAAAAGAAATAACAATCCCCATTTCAAAATCCTTCTTGTGAAACATCATGAAGGTAGAGGAGTAGAGTCATTTGACTTGAACCTCTATACATACTTGTGTTCTTTACTTTCTTGCAAGTCTTTACTCTTTCTAAAGAACACACCCAAGTATTAGTTGCACCTCAAAACGAAAAATATCCATAAAATATCCACACTTGGTGAACACACTATTCAACCCCCCCCTTCTAGTGTATTCTAAGGGACCTAAAAATTGGTATCAGAGCCACATCTTGCTTATTTGAGTCAAAATACAAGATTTGATCATTATAGTATGGATCCCTTTGTTTTTGATGATGTGGGTTCTCCTAGTGCTGATGCCTCTAGAAGAAGGAGGCAAGAAACCCTACTCCCTTCTATCTCAAATGTTCATGTCAAATTTCCCATGTTTGATCCTCTAAACTACCCACTATGGAAGTCAAATATGGAAACCTATCTACGTTCATATGGGCACAGAATATGGGTTGAGGTCTCAAGAGGATCTATGATTCCCATTGATATTGATGATCCTACTCCTGAAGAGGAGTTTCAGTTGGCCATAAATAGCAAGGCTCTTGCTATTTTAAACAGCTCTCTTTCCTCAAATGAGAGAGCACAGATTCAAGGTGTCCAATCCGCTCATAAGGCTTGGACAAAGCTTGAGATGATCCACGAAGGAACATCTCAAGTAAGAAAGGCCAAGCGGAGACAGTTGATAAAACAGTTCTATAATTTTACTGTCCCGAAAGGTGAAAAGATTGAAGAGTTCATCCAAAGATTCACCAAGCTTGTCAACCTTCTCAAAGCGGTTAGCAAGAAAATAGAACTAGATGATCTAAACCATTGCTTCCTAAACAGTTTAGGAAGAGAATGGAATGCAAAGGTGACGGCCATTGAGGAGTCCAAGGATTTGGAGACCATCACTTTGGACAAGCTATATGGGAATCTTATTACTTATGAGATTCATTTGGATGCACAGGAAAAGAACGATCCTATTCACCAATCCACTAAGGCGCTTGTATGCGAGTCAGAGGACTCGAACGATGAAGTCGGACTTCTTGTCAAAAGATTCCGACGTTTTGCGAGAAAGAATGGTGATGAAGCCAAAAGATTCATCAAGGAGAAGTACTCCAAAGACAAGGTGAAGGACCATGAGAATAAATGCTACAAGTGTGGGAAGCTTGGTCACTTCATGAAAGATTGTCGGGTGAAGGAGCTGCAACTCAAAGACAAGAAGGCCATCTACCAAAGGAAGAAGGCCTTGCAAGCGGAAGTAGCCCATTGGGAGAGCATTCTTTCTGGGTCCGAGAGCGACAATGGCGATCGTGATGATCTTGCACTCACGGGTGTGGTTCAAGATGATCTTGACAAGGAGTTCTTTGCACTCATGGCCATTGATGATGACATGGAGTTATGCAATATCTCATCTCACTATAGAATTATTGATGAACGAGATGATTTAGTGCAAGAAAATGACCTCTTAGATTTAAAATATAAACGTGTCAAGAAAGAGTTTAGAGCATGCTTAAATGAATAAAATGACACGTTAGAAGATCACATTGCATTGCAACTTGAGCATGAAATATTTCTAACCATGCATGTGATTGCACTTGAAGAGAAACATGATTTGATGAAATCATATGCTCAAGCCCTTGAGGATAAGAAAAATGATTCAAGGGTAAGTGCTAAAAAGGTAGAGATCAAGGATGCATCTAGACCATGCATGAAGGCTAAAATCAAACCTAGTGCCATGTATGCATCTAAGAAGGAAAATAAGAAGGAACAAGCACAAGTGATCAAGGAGTCCAAAACCACCTTGAAGAAGCAAAGGCACATGCCTAAACAAAAGGCTAGTGAACCAAAGGCATCACAACCTTTGGTCCATGTTGTGAAACAAAAACCTTCTTCAATTCCAAAGAAGGTGGTTCCTAAAAAGGAAACACGACATGTGCCTACGCACAAGCATTCGCAGACGCATACACCAACTCACAAGCATACTCCTACATATTTTTATTGCAATAGGAAAGGCCACGTAGAAAGAGTATGTAGAGCATACCTTCGTGGTAGTAGATGACTATACTCATTATACATGGGTGATGTTTCTAGCTAAGAAAAGTGATGCATGTAGTGAGTTTATGAGTCTAAGTAAACGATTGGAGAATCATGTGGGTGACACTATTAAAACCATCCGTAGTGATTGTGGTGGAGAGTTTGATGGTGATTTCGAAAGGTTTTGTGTATCCAAAGGATATTCTCATGACCTTTCGGCACCTAGAACTCCTCAACAAAATGGTGTGGCCAAACGAAAGAATAGAACTCTACAATAAATGTGTAGAGCAATATTGAATGAGTTCAGTTTGCCCAAGTATTTTTGGGCCGAAGCGGTAAATGCCGCTTGCCATGTGATCAATCGTGTGTATTTGAGACCATACCTAAATGTGACACCCTATGAGCTTTGGAATGGAAAAGTTCCCAACATTGGGTATTTCAAAGTCTTTGGTTGCAAGTGTTTTATACTTAATACCAAAGATACTTTGGACAAGCTTGACCTCAAAGTGGATGAAGGTATCTTTTTAGGTTATGCCTCAAATAGTAAAGCATTTCGTGTTTTCAACAAAAGGAGTCAAAAGGTGGAAGAATCAATTCATGTTAAGTTTAATGAGTCACTTAGTGACGAACCTAAACTTAATGAGGATTGTGAAGAGGATGAAGATGTGACTCCTCAAGAAGAAATTCTTGAGGATGTTCCTATGGTCGTTCCTCAACGAGAGATCGTTGATGATCCTCCAAATGGAAACATCTTCATTGATTTGAGAGTTGAACCTATTGAAGGTACTCCTCCACCTTGTATGCATGAACTTGGTGAGTCAAATAGAAATATTTCTCATACTCATGTTGATACACAAAATGTAGATAATGCATCACACATTCCGGAACATGAGATTCATGTGGATGATGAAGGTTCATCTCTTCCGGAACATGATCAAGAGAAAGTTGGAGGAGACGTCTCCGATCTTCCTAGATCATTTAAGCACAAAAGTTCTCACCCTCAAGAGTTAGTCATAGGTGATCTAAATAGGGGTATCACCACACGAAGGCAATATAGAGATAATGCATTTGTCTCTCTTATAGAGCCTAAAAATATTAAAGATGCACTTCTTGATGAAAATTAGATCTTGGCTATGCAAGAAGAATTAAACCAATTTGAAAGAAGTGATGTTTGGGAGTTAGTTCCAAACCACACGATCATCCTATTATTGGTACGAAATGGGTTTTTCGTAACAAGATGGATGATCAAGGTAATGTCACTAGAAACAAGGCTAGGTTAGTTGCTCAAGGATACCGTCAAGAAGAAGGTATTGATTTTGATGAGACATTTGCACCCGTAGCACGGCTTGAAGCTATTAGAATGTTATTAGCATATGCTTGTTATAGGGATTTTAAACTTTACCAAATGGATGTTAAATCCGCTTTCTTGAATGGTGTTATTCAAGAGGAAGTGTATGTTGCACAACCTCCCGGGTTTGAATGTCATGATTCACCACATCATGTCTTCAAACTTAAAAAGGCTCTTTACGGCCTCAAACAAGCTCCAAGAGCTTGGTACGAGAGGTTAAGTACTTTTCTTCTTAATAATGGCTTTTCAAGAGGTAAAGTTGACACTACTTTGTTTATAAAAGAACAAGGTAGGAATCATTTAATTATTCAAGTATATGTTGATGATATTATTTTTGGTGCTACTAACAATTGTCTTTGTGAGCAATTTGCTAGTCTTATGCAAGGTGAGTTCGAGATGAGCATGATGGACGAACTTAACTATTTCCTTGGATTACAAATCAAGCAAACCGAAGATGGCGTGTACATTTCCCAAACCAAATACACAAGAGATTTGCTCAAAAAGTACAACTTTGGTGAAGGAAGAGAGGTAAACACTCCTATGAGCACAAGTGCCAAGCTTGACAAGGATGAAGAAGGAAAAGTACATGCAGTATGTTTATGTGCTAGATTTCAAAGTGATCCTAGGGAGATGCATTTTATTGCGGTATTATAGGTAGTCTACTTTATTTGACGGCTAGTAGACCCGACATTTTACATGCAGTATGTTTATGTGCTAGATTTCAAAGTGATCCTAGGGAGATGCATTTTATTACGGTAAAACGCATCCTTAGATACCTTAGAAGTACTTTGAAATTTGGTTTGTTTTATCCCAAGAATGCATGTTTTGATTTAATAGGATATTGTGACTCCGATTATGCGGGGAGTCTAGTTGATTGGAAGAGCACCTCCGGAACTTGTCAGTTCCTCGGAGATTGTCTCGTTTATTGGTTTTCCAAGAAACAAAATAGTGTGTCTCTTTCTACGGCGGAATCCGAATATGTGTCGGCCGCCTCGTGTTGTGCACAATTATTATGGATGACAAAACATGTTAAATGATTATAACATTCACTTCTCAAAGGTTCCAATTTTGTGTGATAACATGTCCGCTATTAATATTGCACAAAATCCCGTCCAACATAGTCGGACCAAGCACATTGAAGTGAGGTATCATTTCATCCGAGATTGTGTACAAAAGAACTTGGTAAGTGTGGAATTCGTTCCTACACGAGACCAATTAGCGGACATTTTCATGAAACCCTTACCTAGTGATGTTTTTGTATCTATAAGAAGTAGGTTAGGGTTGCTCAACATGGGTTGATAAAACCATCTTGAGTTTTGAGCACGAAAATTTCAAAAATTTTCAAGATCAGTGCACATAAAGCGCTTCATCACCCTTGCTTCAGGCGTTCGATGTCACATCAAGCACCTGATGTTAAGGATGTCACTCGTTCGAAGTGACATCAGGCGCTTTATGTCCCTTTACATTGGCGTTCGATGTAGGATTAAGCGCTTTATCCAAATGAGTTCACTCGTTCATAGTGACATTAAGCGCTCAATCTGCATCTCAGCAGCCGTTCAATGTGACTTTAAGCGCTTCATCCCAATTTGTGAAGTCGTTCGAAGTCACATTAGGCGCTTCAACCCTATTTTCACACTATCTCTTCCGCCGCCTCTTCAGTTTTCGCGCCATTCAAGGACCATCAATTCTCTGTCGCCCTTTTTCTCTTCTCCACTTCCCCACGTCTACCTTCTCCTCTTCCCCATTCACTACACTTTTTCATCTTCTTCCTCAAAACTGTCTTCCACTCCTCCACTCTCCCATTAATCCTCCCTCCCATCATTACTTCATTAACTCTTCATCTTCCCTTCTTCACCCTTTAAAAATCCAACTTTTTCCTCATTCTTCTTCACATCCTCATATCATTCCTCTGCTCCTCTCCAAAGACTTTTTTTCTTTTTCAAAACCTTTCTATCAAATGGCTTCTGCTGGTCCTTCAAAATGTCCACGCACCCAAAAGCGAAAACAAACGGCTGGACATGGGATTGTCGAGCCTCCTGCAATCACAGCTATTCGAGAAGGGCTCACCAAGGATAACTTTCCTTGGTTAAAGAAGTTTGAGCCCGAAATCAAGAAACCTCCACGCACCATTGACAAAGGTGCCCATGTTTCTTACTACTCCAGCATGCTATTCCAAGAATGGGTAGCAAACAACCGTCTTATCATCCCTCTGAAACTGCTCAACCTCAGCAATGTTCCTGAGACGAGCAGTGCATTTGAAATCGTTCCTTTGTTGGAACATCAAGGCTAGACATCTCTTTGGTCCAGACTTGACATGCAACAATATTCCCGCGAGCACACCCGGCTGTTATACTCCAACTTGTGGGTCACTCCACAATCTGAGTCTCAATCTTTGTCCCTCAACACTATCATTGATGGTACACCTCTCAGCTTCACTATCCCTAAAATCTGTGAAGTCTTGAGAATCCGAAATGAGGGCTTGACTGATTTCTCCGTATTTGACTGGAGCAACAAATACGGCGTCTGTGAGCAGAACGTAAAATTCGATTTGGGGTATTTCCCCTCCAAAAAGACTCAGAACATGCCATTGGTGGATCACATCTTGCTAGCGGTGGTCACCTACTGTATCAATGGTAAGGCTACTAGAAATCCTAGTAACATGGATTTCTATGTATCTTACCATCTCAAACATCTGACCCAGCTGAATCTCGCCTAGATTTTCATAGAAGTCATGCTTGCAGCTCTCCGAAAAGGGTCAAAAGCTTTACTTTTTGCCAATATTGTCACAATATTGTTAAAATCAAAAGGTGTTGATATTTCTGATGATGATTTGACCCCAGTTGCCAAATCTGACGTCTATGATCACTACAATATCGCCCAGGCCATTGACTCGCAAAAACGGAAGGCCACCACCATTCCTGATGAAGACGAGGTCGCGGAGGGACCTCAAGATGCTGCTAGTGGTAGTAATTCTTCTGAATTACTATCACGCATTGTTGCGCTTGAACAGACTGTTCAGCAGTTGCATCTTCGTGATGCCGAGCATGAAGCTCGGCATGTACGGAATGAAGCTCGTCATGAGCGCAATGAACTGCGCATGACTGCATTTCGAAATGCATTCATGCAAATCTGTCCATGGGCTCTTCCTCCTAATTTTGATGATTTAGGGGGAGAAAGTGGTGGTGTTGCTGGTGGCAGTTCTGGTGGTGGTGGTGATGCTGGTGGCTCTGGAGATGTTGGAGGATCCATGGGTGGATTCACTGATTTTGCCGCTAGTGTAGGTTTTGGCTTTAGTGGTTTTACACCACCAAGTGGTGGTGCTATATAAATTTCCTTATTTTTTGTTGTTGGTTGTGAATATTTCCAGTTATTGTTTGTTGCAAGAAAGTATGACTTGGTATTTCGTTGTTGATGTTCATTAAATTGTTTCATCACTTTGTTCTTCTCAAGTTATTTTTTTCTTGCATCTAGTGAGGGGGAGCATATGTTAAGGGGGAGCTTTGACAAGTTATGCATGTTGTGAAATCATCAAAAAGAAGGAGAATGTTAGAATATGTTGAGTTTTGATGATTTGCACAATTCAGTACTTTGAACAAGTGATTAGGCGCTTCATGTGTGCGGTTTGAAGTCAGTATATTTCGAACGCTTACATTAGGCGCTTAATGTACCTTGGTGGAGTCCAGTACACTTTGAACGCCTACATTAGGCGCTTTATGTGAAGTGTCTGGATGTGCGAACACTTCGGACGCCTAGATTAGGCGCTTCATGTGAAGTGTTTGAAAATCAGGACACTTTGAATGCCTGATTAGGCGCTTCATGTGGCCTGTTGAAAAATGCGAATACTTTGAACGCCTCTTTAGGCGCTTTATGCTGTCCACCAAGCCAAAAGTACTTTCCCCTGAATGGGCACATACTCTTAAGTACTTTCTCTGAGAAAATGTCAGAGTTAGTTCGAACAAGCATGAAGGGCTACATTAGGCGCTTCATGTGACTTCGAACGCCTTAAGAAGCCCACATTAGACACTTGATGCGACTTCGAACGACTGTTCATTTTCACATCAAGCGCTCGATGTCACTTCGAACGCCTGTGCTTTTTTCTTGTTGCTTGGGAGCAATTCAAAAGGCGTCGATGGTTTTATTTATGAATGTACGTATGAGTGGTATGTTGTATTTATTGACGCCTAGTATTGGAAGCTTTGAACAAATTATCGAGAACTATACGTGTTGCATTTATCATTGTTTTTTAGATGCCTTAGTTAATTATCTCATTGTATGAAATGCATAGGAAGCTTAGTGCCACTCGAACGAATGGGTTTGGATGACATTGCCAAGCATGTATTAACTTATTGCTTTTGTAACGTGATAGAACAAATGTCAAAGAATAACATATTCGACTTGGAAAACCTGTGGTTTAATGATATTGTATTTATCATTTTTTATGCGTTATTATCTCCATAAGTAAATTATGGTAATGTTTATTGTCACTCGAATGAATGGGTTCGGATGACATTGTCAAATGGGTATTAACTTCTTGATTTTGGAGCGTGATATAACAAATGTCAAAGAATAAAACATTCGACTTGGAAAACCTGTGGTTTACAGTATACACAAAGGTTGTCGCCTTCAAAATGTATTCGACGGAGACACTCAATGATATCATTGTCTCAAGAAATGTACATATTGCATTTATCATTTTTATATGCGCTATTATCTCCATGAGTAAATTATAGAAATTTTTATTGTCACTCGAAATAATGGGTTCAGATGGCATTGTCATGTGTGTGTTAACTTATTGATTTTGGGGTGTGATATAACAAATGTCAAAGAATAAAGCATTCGGTTTGGAAAACCTATGGTTTACTGTATGCATAAATGTTGTCACTTTCAAAATATATTCGATGGATACATTTAATAATATCGTTGTCTCAATATCGTATCAGTTTTTCCAATATATTGTTTCACCTGTCGTTTATAACATGTATAATTTTATCCAAATAAAAATTTCTTCTAACATTCAGTTGGGCTCTTGACCAGACAAACATAAACAACTGTGGTATTTTTCATATCCAATATCACACATTTAATCACAATCACAAAATTTGAAATATCAACAGGTAAATCATATTGGAAGGGGATGCATATAATTTTCTAAAATTTCTATAGAATTAGTGTGCCGGAACTTTATTGAGAGTAGATATATTGCAATTTTTCTAAAGACGACGTTAGGACCTAGCAAAATATAAATGAAGTAGGAGTTGATTTATTCTAAGATCAAAGAGGGAATTCTTCAGAGTAGCAGACGGAATAATTTCCTTGAGGTGTGGAAACATAATATGTATTACATGCCGTATTTTTTCTCACGTTGTACATATTTTCAATGTCATTTTGTAAAATGTATAGTATGAGGTTTTATTTAAAATTTTTCTTTTCTTTAAAAATTTTCAATAGACAACAATTGGTATAAATCTAAAGCTATATTATTGATAACTAATACACCTACACATATTGTGGTGGAGTTAATACTGTAATATTAATCCTATTACGCTCGTCGCATCAGCATTTAAGTTGGATAAAATTATATCATAATAAACGGCATGGGTCTTAAACATAATTTTTTTAAATTCATATACATATCACCACAGGATATAAATGTTCCCACTACTAGTATTGAATCAGTCCAATAAGAATAATATGCAGTGGTTTTCAAAGTCAATGTACACGTATATATCTTGGCCAAAACTATACATATATACATCTATATGCTATACATATATATATGATTGTGTTGACGCTACTCCATTGACTTATGTTTTTCAAATTGCAGAAGTTTTGAATCAGTCTTTGCCGTTTGATCCAATCAATCACGCGGTCCTGAAAAGTCAGATAACTCAAAACCTTTGGAAATTTTTCTCTGTATAAATAGAAGATGTTGCAACTCAGGACAACCATCACCTTCCATCTTTACTATTTTTTGATTCTTTCATTTCGTTAAACATCAGAACCAAAACCAATTTCCGCCTTTGCTATCTTTTGATTCTTCCATTTCGAAAACCTCAGAACAAAGATCTTGATTCAAGAACACACATGGGACGTTCTCGGTTGTTGCTCATATGCGCGTTTGCTCTTTGGTTTTCGTGGTTTGCTTCCGCAGCAGTTGTGGAGTACACATTTAATGTAAGCTGTTGCTCCAGCTCCTATTGCAATCTAGTCTGCCTTTGTATAACTTTTTCCTAGCCTATTCGCTATTTCGTAAATATTTCCTTACTCTGGATCTATTTATACAGGTGGAAAATCTTACAATCAACCGCTTGTGCGAGAATAAAGTCATTACCGCTGTGAACGGAAAGCTTCCGGGCCCAACTATCAATGCGAGGGAGGGCGATACTCTGGTTGTTCACGTTTTCAACAAGTCTCCCTACGACCTCACCCTTCATTGGTAAGATGTTTGACACTTCCTGAAACAATAAAGTTAATTAATTTGGCAGATCCATTGTTGTACTACACTAGAGCTGTCTTTTCTTTCTAAGTTTATGCATGATCATTCGACTCCCTTCCGCATATGCAGGCATGGGGTATTCCAGAAATTGAGTGCATGGGCAGATGGACCTGAATATGTAACTCAATGCCCCATACTCCCGGGGAACAGTTATACTTACAGGTTCAACGTAACACAACAGGAAGGAACCCTTTGGTGGCATGCACACTCTTCCTTTATCAGGGCCACAGTTTATGGGGCGCTCATCGTTCGTCCTTCACATGGTCGTTCCTACCCTTTCCCAAAGCCTCACAGGGAATTCCCAATTCTCTTAGGTAATAAACAGAATTCCTTCACGCTTTAGACCGACCAAATCATTACATGCCCATAATAAACATACGCAACCGGAACATAAATAATATTCTGATGAATGTGAACTTAATATTGGTTAATGCAGGAGAATATTGGAACGCAAACATTGTAGATTTGGAAAAGCAATCGCTTGTTACGGGGGCTATGAAAAAAAAAAAAAAAAAACCTTCAAATAACGAATGCAAACTGGAAATTGATCAAACAGTAGACACAAATCAACGGTGTGTCGATTGCAGAGCCAAATTGCTGCTCCAATTTGATACGGTAAAGCATAAGAAAATGGAGCTGAGGAGTGAGGAGGAAGAAACGGTTATTAGTATAACCTGAAAAAGGGGGGAAGGCTCAGCTAAAAGTTAACTGCCTTCCCGCGCCTATTTATTATTCAAACAGATGGCGAAATTACAATTATATCCCTAACTGAAGCTCAACACCAGTAATGTTTCGAAGGGCATAAACTGTTAGCACAATCAATCCTGTACCAAGACGCAGTCGTACACTGTGTGCAAATGAAACAACAAAATAAATCAAACCCGGGCGAGTCAAGGACTCTGTCCTTAAGACGTATTGCTCCGGTATACTGTGCCCAACCGGTATGAGCAATCGTCTCCCAGGATACAACGGGTACCTGTTCAGTTGAGCGGCACTGCTGAACTTGAACTCCTTCGAACGCTTAGAGTGTCCTGACTTCTCCCGGACAGTATGCAAGACTCACGTGCTTATGAATGCAAAAAAGCTTTGAGAATGCTAAGAGCTTAAGGTGTCTCTCAAATGAACACCCTTAGCCCTCTTTATATAGGGGAGTCGGTTGAAGAACAAGGAACCGTGATCGTTGGATCAAAACCGAAGTTCGATTTAGGCCGTTGGATTAAAACCTCCTATCTAGATTAGGAAGGTTTAATCTCAGCCTTTAGATCGAAGATAGATAAGCAGGTTTAAACCTGGAGCGTTAGATGGAAACCATATTCGGTTAAGCGGTTAAGACTGTTTAAATCTCGCCGTTAGATCAAAGCTGCCTCCCCACCACCGTTAGATCAAAACAAGTTGATCTCATTTAAACAGGAGGATAGTGTTAGTTTCAGATTTGAAACATAACCACTCAAACTGAAGAGATTCTGCACGCTGTTCGACATCGATCGATCACATCGATCGATCAATGTATACATCGATCGATCGATGTATCGATCGATGTACGTCAGAATCGTTCCTCACCTTTCTGTCCAACTTCGATCGATACATCGATCGATCGAAGTCAACATCGATCGATCGAAGTGATCGACTGATGTGAGACAGAAACATCGAAGCTCTCTGATCAACTTCGATCGATGACATCGATCGATCGAAGTGACATCGATCGATCGATGTCATCGATCGATGTCCGTCAGAAGCTCTTTTACACCACATGGACACATCCAACGTGATATTTCTCCATAAGGGTGACACGTCACCCATCCACAACATTTTCCATCCACTTTGAGCATTAATTTCACATTCACACAACATCGTAATTGAGTGATTCCACATCCTAAAATTAACTACTCGCCACGTAGATAATTAAGGATTCATTAGTTTTCGATTATCATTATCGGAAACTCATTAAGCTCAAAGTACGTTGCTCAACCAAGTTTTGCAACATTCATTAATGGGCCAAAGCCCATTATCTTCCAATCTCCAACGATGGGCCAAAGCCCAAACCTTAAATTCTCCAACAATCCCCCACATGAATGGAAATTAATGCAGACACATATGCAGACTCTGAGGAGAAGTCAGACAAGAAAATATTGCATCAGAAGAGGTAGCTTCTGGCTTTGAACCTTTCATAGTGATGTACCATCGGATCCACTCGGCTAAGTAGTGACTTGATGTCTTGAACTAGTCAGCCTTTGTTGTGAACCAAGACAATGATACTCACACAATATTTCCTTTAACACCCTTTTGGTTCTCATGGTTGTGTTCGTTTTGGCCATGAACAACCTGGTTTCAGAAAGTGTTTTAGAGAAATCTTGCCACCCAGACTTTCTCATAGAAGCGGCCCCACTTCACACTTACATAGGTGATTCCTATCAAGAGTATTCTGCCATACTCCACTTGACGCATCAAGATATAGGACATCATTAAAAGCCTTAGCTTACCCTAAAATCTCTGCAGACAGCACTTTTATCAGACGGAATGAGTAAGTGCTAACTGAACCTTCATAACTTAGTTGTCCCATTGAACCAAGATTCTGGGATCTCCAGTCAACAAGGTTGGGTTACCATTACAAAGACTCATGCATTATGGGCTTCAGTCCCATTCCGTTTGTCAATCTTGACATCTGATCTCTAGGCAAGCCTTTTGTAAGCGGATCCGCAAGATTCTCCATTGATTTTATATAATCTATGGAAATCACGCCATTAGAGATCAACTGTTTAATGGTATTATGTCTTCGACGTATGTGTCGTGACTTACCATTATAGATGCTGCTTTGAGCACGTCCTATAGCTGACTGACTATCACAGTGTATGCTAATAGGAGCTATCGGCTTAGGCCAGCACGGAATATCTTCAAGAAAATTCCGAAGCCACTCAGCCTCTTCCCCAGCTTTGTCCAATGCTATGAACTCAGCTCCCATAGTGGACCTAGCTATGCATGTTTGTTTCGTGGATTTCCACGACACCGCAGCACCACCAACAGTGAACACGTATCCACTGGTGGATTTCGAGTCCTTACTATCTGATATCCAATTTGCATCGCAGTATCCTTCCAACACTGCTGGATATCTTGTATAATGTAATCCAAGATACATTGTGTATTTCAAATACCTCATTACTCTGTTAAGAGCTTTCCAATGATCATCACTTGGATTACTCGTAAATCTGCTCAACTTGTTTACTGAACAAGCTAAGTCTGGTCTTGTACAATTCGTTATGTACATCAGACTCCCGATTACCTGAGAATATTTTAGCTGGGCAACAGGTTTGCCTCGATTCTTTCTTAAGTGTATACTTAAGTCGAGCGGGGTCTTTACCGGTTTCACATCATCCATATTGAACCGTTTTAGGACAGACTCAATATAGTGTGTTTGTGACAACACGAGTCCCTCAGTCACCCTAGAAATCTTTATTCCTAGAATAACATTGGCAACTCCCATATCCTTCATATCGAAGTTTCTCGTCAACATCTTCTTTGTGTTTAAGATTATGTCCCGAGTACTTCCCATGATTAGCATGTCATCTACATAGAGACACACTATCACATATGCATTCTGTGTGCTCTTAATGTAGACACACTTGTCACACTCATTGATCCTGAAACCTTTAGCTAACATAGCTTGATCAAATTTCAAGTGCCACTGCTTAGGCGCTTGCTTAAGCCCGTACAAGGACTTAACGAGTCTACAAACCTTAGACTCTTGTCCTGGAACCACAAACCCTTCGGGTTGTTCCATATAGATCTCTTCCTCCAACTCACCATTCAGAAACGCAGTCTTTACATCCATCTGATGGATTTCCAAGTTATAGACTGCAGCAATCGCAACTAGCATTCTTATAGAAGTGATCCTAGTTACTGGTGAGTAGGTGTCAAAGAAGTCAAAGCCTTCCTTTTGTCGATAGCCTTTAGCTACCAACCTGGCTTTATACTTTTCAATAGACCCATCCTCTTTCAGTTTCTTCTTGAAAACCCACTTACAACCAAGTGGTTTACTTCCAGGTGGAAGGTCAACCAACTCCCAAGTGTGGTTTTGAAGAATTGAGTCTATCTCACTGTCAACTGCTTCTTTCCAGAATGGAGCTTCTGGAGTTGACATAGCTTCGGAAAAGTTCCTCGGCTCATTTTCTACCATATAGGTTAGAAAATCCGGTCCAAACGAAGTTGGCATTTTGGCACGCTTGCTTTGACGAAGTTCCTCATCTCCTTGAGGAGTCGCCTCACGCAATCGCTTATCATATCTTGTTTCTTCTTGAATTTTGTCTTTCCTTGGAAAGACATCTTCAAAGAACACTGCATTCCTTGACTCCATGACAACGTTTTCATGTATGTCAGGAATATCCGACTTGTGCACCAAGAAACGATATGCACTACTGTTAGTTGCATAACCAATGAATATGCAATCAACTGTTTTAGGCCCAATTTTAATTTGTCTTGGTTTCGGTACAGCAACCTTCGCCAGACACCCCCACACTTTCAAATATTTGTAACTAGGCTTATAGCCTTTCCACAATTCATATGGGGTCTTATCCGTCTTTTTGGACGGAATCCTGTTTAAAATGACGTTGGCTGAGAGGATTGCTTCCCCCCACAAGTTCTGAGGTAAACCCGAACTTATCAACATAGCATTCATCATCTCTTTAAGAGTACGGTTCTTGCGTTCAGCAATACCATTCGATTGAGGTGAATATGGTGCAGTCGTTTGATGAATAATGCCACTTTCTGAACAGAATTCATTAAACGGTGTATCATATTCGCCACCTCTATCACTACGAATTGTTTTAATTCGTTTGCTAAGTTGATTCTCAACTTCATTTTTATAATCCTTGAAAGCATCAAGGGCCTCGTCTTTGCTACTTAGCAAATACACATAACAGTATCGTGTGCAATCGTCGATAAAAGTTACGAAATACTTTTTACCACCTCTTGTTTGCACAAACTTTAAGTCACACAAATCTGTGTGAATTAAATCCAACGATTCAGTGTTTCGTTCTATTGAAGGAAATGGCGCCTTTGCCATCTTCGCTTCAACACATATTTGACATTTTCCTTTATTATTAAAGTCCAGTTTGGGCAATAAGTCAAGATTACTCATACGTTGTATTGACTTGTAATTAACATGTCCCAAACGAAAATGCCATAAACAAGAAGATTCAAGCATGTAAGCAGAAGAGGAAGCAATTTTATTAGCCTCTGCGGGCAAATCTCTTTTGGGTACAATAGTGATGACATTCAATTTAAACATCCTATTCGACAAGTACCCCTTCCCCAAATACATGCCATTTTTCGAAAGAATAACTTTATTGGATTCTAACACTAGTCTAAAACCATGCATGACTAGAAGAGATCCAGATACTAAATTCTTCCGAATATCAGGGACGTGTAGCACATTCTGCAGAGTCAGATGCTTCCCTGATGTGAGCTTCAGAACAACTTTGCCCTCGCCTTCAATCTTCGAGGAGGCCGAGTTTCCCATAAAAAGTTGTTCATCGTTCCCGGGCTGATATTCCGTGAACATCTCTCTGCTGGAGCAAACATGTCTAGTGGCGCCAGTATCAAGCCACCACTCGCGTACGTTCCCCACAGCATTACACTCTGAGACCACCGCACAGAGATTCAGGTCATCCATTGCGTCGACCAGATTTGCTTTCGCTTTATTCTGATTTTGATTCTTTTTGGGCTTTCTGCACTCACTGCTTCGATGCCCTGGTTTACCGCAGTTATAACACTTACCTGTGAACTTCTTTGCAATTTCCTTGCCCTTGGAGTTCACACTCAAAGTGTTATGCTTCTTCTTGTTCTTTGCCTCAGCAACATGAGCTTTGGCTTGACCAGAAGATATGGATGGCTTTCTTTCGGAGCGACGGTTGTCCTCCTCAATCCGAAGACGGACTATCAAATCCTCCATCTTCATCTCCTTTCGCTTGTGTTTGAGATAGCTCTTGAATTCCCTCCACGAAGGAGGCAGCTTCTCAATCACAGCCGCAACTAGGAAAGATTCACTGAGCGTCATGCCCTCCTCTTCCATTTCAGAAACCAACATCTGTATTTCTTCCACCTGCGAAATTACAGTTTTGGAATCTAACATTTTATAGTCGAGAAATTTCCCAACTATCAACTTTTTAGTACCCGCATCTTCTGTGCGGTACTTTTTGTCCAAAGCCAACCATAATGCTTTTGCAGTTTTAAAAGTACAAAATATGCCATAGAGAGAATTATCTAGGCATCCAAGAATCAAATTTAAACAACAGAAATTTGTGTATGCCCAGGCCTCAGCACCCAAGGCATTCTGCATATTCTGCTGTTGATCCTCCACAGGCTCAACCACAGGTGGATCCTCGCTGAGCATTCTGGCCAACCCCAACGCAGTGAGGTAGAACAACATCTTTTGCTGCCACCTCTTGAAGAAGCTTCCAGCAAATTTCTCCGGCTTCTCCACCTGAGCAGCAGTGGCAGCCGGATTCATTTGAGGCCCTCCAGTAGGTGCCAACGGAACCGCATTAATTTGTGGTCCGGCAGCAACATTGTTTGCCCCTTCTGGTGCGGACACGGAGTGAGCACCATTGAAGCCGTGAACAGAGTTTGAGCTCTCGTTCTCCATTCCTGTTCAGTTAGATCAAACGTAGAGATCAGAACTATCACAGGTTCAAGAATGAGTAGAAAGAGACTGCAAAACAGTACGAAACTGCCTTTGCGTAAAATAAACAAAAAGGTACAGAATATAATTGAATCGAATACGTCTTAAGATTGTTAGCACAATCAATCCTGTACCAAGACACAGTCGTACACTGTGTGCAAATGAAACAACAAAATAAATCAAACCCGGGCGAGTCAAGGACTCTGTCCTTAAGACGTATTGCTCCGGTATACTGTGCCCAACCGGTATGAGCAATCGTCTCCCAGGATACAACGGGTACCTGTTCAGTTGAGCGGCACTGCTGAACTTGAACTCCTTCGAACGCTTAGAGTGTCCTGACTTCTCCCGGACAGTATGCAAGACTCACGTGCTTATGAATGCAAAAAAGCTTTGAGAATGCTAAGAGCTTAAGGTGTCTCTCAAATGAACACCCTTAGCCCTCTTTATATAGGGGAGTCGGTTGAAGAACAAGGAACCGTGATCGTTCGATCAAAACCGAAGTTCGATTTAGGCCGTTGGATTAAAACCTCCTATCTAGATTAGGAAGGTTTAATCTCAGCCTTTAGATCGAAGATAGATAAGCAGGTTTAAACCTGGAGCGTTAGATGGAAACCATATTCGGTTAAGCGGTTAAGACAGTTTAAATCTCGGCCGTTAGATCAAAGCTGCCTCCCCACCACCGTTAGATCAAAACAAGTTGATCTCATTTAAACAGGAGGATAGTGTTAGTTTCAGATTTGAAACATAACCACTCAAACTGAAGAGATTCTGCACGCTGTTCGACATCGATCGATGTACGTCAGAATCGTTCCTCACCTTTCTGTCCAACTTCGATCGATACATCGATCGATCGAAGTCAACATCGATCGATCGAAGTGATCGACTGATGTGAGACAGAAACATCGAAGCTCTCTGATCAACTTCGATCGATGACATCGATCGATCGAAGTGACATCGATCGATCGATGTCATCGATCGATGTCCGTCAGAAGCTCTTTTACACCACATGGACACATCCAACGTGATATTCCTCCATAAGGGTGACACGTCACCCATCCACAACATTTTCCATCCACTTTGAGCATTAATTTCACATTCACACAACATCGTAATTGAGTGATTCCACATCCTAAAATTAACTACTCGCCACGTAGATAATTAAGGATTCATTAGTTTTCGATTATCATTATCGGAAACTCATTAAGCTCAAAGTACGTTGCTCAACCAAGTTTTGCAACATTCATTAATGGGCCAAAGCCCATTATCTTCCAATCTCCAACGATCGGCCAAAGCCCAAACCTTAAATTCTCCAACAATCCCCCACATGAATGGAAATTAATGCAGACACATATGCAGACTCTGAGGAGAAGTCAGACAAGAAAATATTGCATCAGAAGAGGTAGCTTCTGGCTTTGAACCTTTCATAGTGATGTACCATCGGATCCACTCGGCTAAGTAGTGACTTGATGTCTTGAACTAGTCAGCCTTTGTTGTGAACCAAGACAATGATACTCACACAATATTTCCTTTAACACCCTTTTGGTTCTCATGGTTGTGTTCGTTTTGGCCATGAACAACCTGGTTTCAGAAAGTGTTTTAGAGAAATCTTGCCACCCAGACTTTCTCATAGAAGCGGCCCCACTTCACACTTACATAGGTGATTCCTATCAAGAGTATTCTGCCATACTCCACTTGACGCATCAAGATATAGGACATCATTAAAAGCCTTAGCTTACCCTAAAATCTCTGCAGACAGCACTTTTATCAGACGGAATGAGTAAGTGCTAACTGAACCTTCATAACTTAGTTGTCCCATTGAACCAAGATTCTGGGATCTCCAGTCAACAAGGTTGGGTTACCATTACAAAGACTCATGCATTATGGGCTTCAGTCCCATTCCGTTTGTCAATCTTGACATCTGATCTCTAGGCAAGCCTTTTGTAAGCGGATCCGCAAGATTCTCCATTGATTTTATATAATCTATGGAAATCACGCCATTAGAGATCAACTGTTTAATGGTATTATGTCTTCGACGTATGTGTCGTGACTTACCATTATAGATGCTGCTTTGAGCACGTCCTATAGCTGACTGACTATCACAGTGTATGCTAATAGGAGCTATCGGCTTAGGCCAGCACGGAATATCTTCCAGAAAATTCCGAAGCCACTCAGCCTCTTCCCCAGCTTTGTCCAATGCTATGAACTCAGCTCCCATAGTGGACCTAGCTATGCATGTTTGTTTCGTGGATTTCCACGACACCGCAGCACCACCAACAGTGAACACGTATCCACTGGTGGATTTCGAGTCCTTACTATCTGATATCCAATTTGCATCGCAGTATCCTTCCAACACTGCTGGATATCTTGTATAATGTAATCCAAGATACATTGTGTATTTCAAATACCTCATTACTCTGTTAAGAGCTTTCCAATGATCATCACTTGGATTACTCGTAAATCTGCTCAACTTGTTTACTGAACAAGCTAAGTCTGGTCTTGTACAATTCGTTATGTACATCAGACTCCCGATTACCTGAGAATATTTTAGCTAGGCAACAGGTTCGCCTCGATTCTTTCTTAAGTGTATACTTAAGTCGAGCAGGGTCTTTACCGGTTTCACATCATCCATATTGAACCGTTTTAGGACAGACTCAATATAGTGTGTTTGTGACAACACGAGTCCCTCAGTCACCCTAGAAATCTTTATTCCTAGAATAACATTGGCAACTCCCATATCCTTCATATCGAAGTTTCTCGTCAACATCTTCTTTGTGTTTAAGATTATGTCCCGAGTACTTCCCATGATTAGCATGTCATCTACATAGAGACACACTATCACATATGCATTCTGTGTGCTCTTAATGTAGACACACTTGTCACACTCATTGATCCTGAAACCATTAGCTAACATAGCTTGATCAAATTTCAAGTGCCACTGCTTAGGCGCTTGCTTAAGCCCGTACAAGGACTTAACGAGTCTACAAACCTTAGACTCTTGTCCTGGAACCACAAACCCTTCGGGTTGTTCCATATAGATCTCTTCCTCCAACTCACCATTCAGAAACGCAGTCTTTACATCCATCTGATGGATTTCCAAGTTATAGACTGCAGCAATCGCAACTAGCATCCTTATAGAAGTGATCCTAGTTACTGGTGAGTAGGTGTCAAAGAAGTCAAAGCCTTCCTTTTGTCGATAGCCTTTAGCTACCAACCTGGCTTTATACTTTTCAATAGACCCATCCTCTTTCAGTTTCTTCTTGAAAACCCACTTACAACCAAGTGGTTTACTTCCAGGTGGAAGGTCAACCAACTCCCAAGTGTGGTTTTGAAGAATTGAGTCTATCTCACTGTCAACTGCTTCTTTCCAGAATGGAGCTTCTGGAGTTGACATAGCTTCGGAAAAGTTCCTCGGCTCATTTTCTACCATATAGGTTAGAAAATCCGGTCCAAACGAAGTTGGCATTTTGGCACGCTTGCTTTGACGAAGTTCCTCATCTCCTTGAGGAGTCGCCTCACGCAATCGCTTATCATATCTTGTTTCTTCTTGAATTTTGTCTTTCCTTGGAAAGACATCTTCAAAGAACACTGCATTCCTTGACTCCATGACAACGTTTTCATGTATGTCAGGAATATCCGACTTGTGCACCAAGAAACGATATGCACTACTGTTAGTTGCATAACCAATGAATATGCAATCAACTGTTTTAGGCCCAATTTTAATTTGTCTTGGTTTCGGTACAGCAACCTTCGCCAGACACCCCCACACTTTCAAATATTTGTAACTAGGCTTATAGCCTTTCCACAATTCATATGGGGTCTTATCCGTCTTTTTGGACGGAATCCTGTTTAAAATGACGTTGGCTGAGAGGATTGCTTCCCCCCACAAGTTCTGAGGTAAACCCGAACTTATCAACATAGCATTCATCATCTCTTTAAGAGTACGGTTCTTGCGTTCAGCAATACCATTCGATTGAGGTGAATATGGTGCAGTCGTTTGATGAATAATGCCACTTTCTTCCAATCTCCAACGATGGGCCAAAGCCCAAACCTTAAATTCTCCAACATAAACGTCCATCCTTATATCCCCTGCTATCTTCTCCTTCAATCGTTCAACCAGCTTCACAATCGAACACTTCACATAGCACATCAAAGACACTTCTCAATCAATTAACTAGGACACACATACCACGCCTATGCAATTATTTCCTTCTACCTCACCTCAAGTGTACTGTTCCAAATTGCCATCTTCATTTGCAGTCAAGAACTGCATCCACCACATTCAACACGCTTAGCTGGATCATCAACGGACTTACCACCATCTTCAACACCCCCTCGCAAGCCTTGCTTGGCATACAAATTTTTCAAGCCTAACGAAGCAGACAGCTGATTAAACCTGCTCGTGTCCAAGGCTTTTGTAAACATGTCCGCTAATTGAAACTCCGTCCGAATTGGCATTAACTTCAATACACCTTCCTGCACCTTATCACGAACAACGTGACAATCAATTTCGATATGTTTTGTTCTCTCATGAAAGACAGGATTTTCAGCAATATAGACTGCACTCTTGCAATCACAAAACAACTCAACCGGTGTTTGATCACCTACCCCCAAGTCCTCCAATAAGAATAACAGCCACTGAATCTCACAAGCCACCAGTGCCATTGCTCGATACTCAGCTTCTGCTGAGGATCTTGACACAGTGGTTTGTTTTTTCGCCTTCCACGACACTAAGGCATTGCCCAAAAACACAGCATACCCTGTGATAGATCTCCTGGTATCAGCACACCCACCCCAGTCAGCGTCTACAAAAGCTTTCAATCTACAATGATCACTGCTGGAAAACAACAGACCCTGACCAATGGTGCCTTTTACATACCTTAACACCCTGTGAGCAGACTTAAGGTGATTTTCCGTTGGGCAATCCAAGAACTGGCTCAATTGCTGTACAGCAAACGAGATATCTGGCCTTGTAATAGTGAGATAAATGAGCTTACCTATCAAACATCTGTACTGCGTAATGTCTGATAACTGAGCAGAGTCCTCCTTACTAAGCTTCACATGAGACTGCATAGGACTTTTGGCAGGCTTGGCATTTAGAAACCCCGTCTGTTCCAATAACTCCACTGTATATTTTCTTTGATTGATGTAAAGTCCCTCTTTAGACTGTGCAACTTCAATTCCAAGAAAGAATCTGAGCCTCCCCAAATCCTTTATTCTAAACTCTTGATGAAGTGCATCTTTCACTTCTTGAATGTCCCCCTCATTGGCACAAGTGACAATGATGTCATCGACATAAACCAACAAACACATTAATGAAGATGTAGTTTGCTTTAAGAACAATGTATAATCAGCTTTAGATTGCCGAAATCCCTGCCTACGCAAAAACTTAGTAAGAGTAAAGTTCCATTCTCTGCTGGCTTGCTTCAGCCCATAAAGGGACTTCTGCAATTTACAAACCAAGCCAGGCTTAGGCAACACAGTGCCGGGAGGTGGAGTCATATATATATCCTCATGTAAATCACCATGCAAAAATGCATTATTTACATCTAATTGATGTATGTGCCAAGCATTCTGGGCTGCCAACGCCAAAACTACTCTCACTGTAGTCATCTTGGCAACGGGGGAAAATGTATCCTGATAGTCCACCCCGTACTGCTGTGTATAACCCCTTGCCACCAGCCTCGCTTTATAGCGTTCCACACTGCCATCAGACTTCAGCTTCACCTTGTACACCCATTTGCACCCAATGGGTGTTTTACCTTGTGGCAAGGGCACAATCCTCCAAGTATTGTTTGCCTCCAGAGCTGCCAATTCACTACTCATAGCCTCCTGCCAGGCAGGAGAACTCACAGCCTCTGCATAATTAGCAGGCTCCCTATGCGCAATCAAATTTAATGCATATGTTTTATATTGTGGAGCAAACGCATCATATGACATGTAATGATGCAACGCATGAGGTGAAGTAAGAGCTTGATTACAGTAATAATCCTTGAGATAGGAAGGAACATGCTTGGTTCTCAAGGGTCTAGAGACTGGTACAGTATCATTTGGCTGATTTGCTTGAATATGATCTGAGGATAAAACAGGCAGGTCAATCACTATGTTGCCATGAGGAAGATCATTTGAAGTTGGGGACCATGTTCTGGGAGACATGACACTAGTATCTGACTGTATTGGATGTTCTGGTGGATGATCGTCTGAGGATGATTCCCCAGAACAATCTATGGCTGTTTCAGACAGTGAGTTAGAGAGTTCACATGTTTCTTGCGGGATAGCAGGTGAAAATAGGAACTAATTTGAGTTAGGTTGACAAGACAGATTTTCAGCGGATTGAGAATCAGAAAATGCAGTATTGGCATAGGGGAATACTGACTCGTAGAAAGACACATCTCTGGAAACATAGACATCATTTGTCTCAAGATCTTGCAATATGTACCCTTTGGTTGTGTGTGACAAACCCAAAAACAAACTTTTTCTTGCTCTAGCTGCAAACTTTTCTTTGTGCTGTTGGGTGTTGCAGGCAAAAGCTAGGCAACCAAAGATCCTCAAGTTGGAGTATGTAGGTGCTGATTTGTATAGAAGATGGTAAGGAGTAAGATTATTTAGCACTGGAGTAGGGGTAATATTGATGAGATACGCAGAATGTTGCACACAAAAGCCCCAATAACCGGATGGCAGACCAGACTCAAACCTTAAGGCCCTGGCTACATTAAGAAGGTGTTGATGCTTTCTTTCCACCAACCCATTTTGCTGAGGGGTATTTACGCAGCTGGTTTGATGGATAATTCCATGAGATGCATAGAACTTATTGTCATTGAACTCTTGTCCGTTGTCCGTTCTTATCACTTTGATGTTCACATTAAACTGAACTGACACGAATTTGTGAAAACTGTACAAAACAGACCTTGTCTCTGACTTAGATTTCAAGAGATAAACCCAACAGAATCTGCTATAGTCATCAACTATAGTCAAGAAATATTTCTGGTTATACATTGTAGGATATTTGTAGGGTCCCCAGATGTCTACGTGTACAAGGGAAAAAGAAGAACTAGATACAGACAACGAAATTGGGAATGGGAGACGCTTCTGTTTGGCTAATGGACAAATTTCACACTTATGAGAATCCTCTGGGGCCTTCACCATGGGATTGCATTTCTGGATCTCCTTTATTCTGGGCAAAGATGGATGACCCAACCTTGAGTGCCATAGCAAGGGATTGGACATAGATGTGACATTAAGTGTGACTGGAGTATGGAATTGAAGGTAAGACTCTGAGTTCTTTAGAGCTCCATGGAAATGATAAAGCCCTTGATTGGATTCAGCTAAACCAATCATCTTCCTGCTCTTTGACTCCTGGATGAGACATAGTTTAGATTTAAATGTGACCTCAACATTCCCGGATTCAGTGAGTTTGCTAATGGACAACAGATTGAATGCAAAAGATGGGACAAAGAGGACATTGTGCAGTATCAGACAGGGAGTAACCGTGACATTTCCAATATGAGTGGCAACAGCAGAGGTTTGATCAGGAAGTTTTATACTCAAGGAATCAATCGAATGAAATGAATCAAACAGGTTTAAATGAGAACATATATGATCACTTGCTCCAGAATCTAAAATCCATACGTTTAAATTTGATTCGCATACTTTACCTGAGATTTTATGATTGACAGGAGCCTTCTGCGCTGACATTACAGCATATTGAGGAGTGGCTTGAACAACTCCTTCAGCTCCCAATCCATTTCCTCCTTCATCTCTTTCTTGCAACAATTTCACCAACTGAGCAAACTGCCTTTGCGTAAGTCCTTGACTTAGTTCCTGTGGCTGAGCATTGTCACCTTTTTCACCACTAGCTTCCCCAAATTCAACTGCCTTACTGCTTGCTGTGCTCCAATCTCCGTGGTCACACAATTTACTTGACCTCTTGGCTTAAATCCGGGGGGATAACCATGCTTTTTGTAACATCTATCCACTGTGTGCCCGAGCATGTTGCAAAAAGTACAAATGGCAGTCTTATTGCCTCTTCCATTTCCTTTTCTGCAACCTCTTCCATACTGCTTTTGATTGCCATATCCATTGCTCCTTGGCATGTACACATTGTTCTTAGAAGATACCTCCACATTCATCACAGCACTAGGATTGTTAGTGAACTGTCCCCCTCCGTCGTTATAGCTCAGTTTCCTTTCAAGTTTCATTGCCATGGCAAACGCAACCTTCAATTCAGGCAAGGGTGTAGACAACAATATTTGCGATTTAACAGCCTCAAACTCATCATTAAGACCTTTTAAGAACTTAATGACAGATTCATCCTCCAGAAACTTATTAAATTGACCATTGAGGTTACAGGTACATTTCTTACAAACACAATTAGGAACTGACCTCAGAACAGAGAGTTCTTCCCATACGCTCTTCATTTTGGTGTAATATTCCGTCACCGTGCTGGTTCCCTGCTTTATCGCACAGAACTCCTCCTGCAAATCCGAGATTCTGAATGAATCACTACTTCCATATCTAAGCTTCAAGTCATTCCAAATATCAGCAGCTACATCAATCCAGATCACACTTTGCGCTATACTCGGAATTAACGAATTCAACAACCAGGATGACACCATATTATTGGCTTTCACCCAAGCGTTATACCTCCGTCCACCATCAATAGACCTCATTATTGTTCCATCAATGAATCCTACTTTATTCTTTGCTTCCAATGCTCTCTTCATCGCCCTACACCAACTATCATAGTTGTTACCGTCCAACGGAGGTTGAACAAGCACCGTAGCAGGATTATCACTTGGATGGATATAATATGGATCATCCGAAGGATCAATCACAGCAGGAGTAGAATTAGTATACGATGGAGAAGGAGAGTTGTTCGCAGCCATGAACGAACCAAAATTCATTCACATGAATTGCTCTGATACCATATGAAAAAAAAACCTTCAAATAACGAATGCAAACTGGAAATTGATCAAACAATAGACACAAATCAACGGTGTGTCGATTGCAGAGCCAAATTGCTGCTCCAATTTGATACGGTAAAGCATAAGAAAATGGAGCTGAGGAGTGAGGAGGAAGAAACGGTTATTAGTATAACCTGAAAAAGGGGGGAAGGCTCAGCTAAAAGTTAACTGCCTTCCCGCGCCTATTTATTATTCAAACAGATGGCGAAATTACAATTATATCCCTAACTGAAGCTCAACACTAGTAATGTTTCGAAGGGCATAAACGTCCATCCTTATATCCCCTGCTATCTTCTCCTGCAATCGTTCAACCAGCTTCACAATCGAACACTTCACATAGCACATCAAAGACACTTCTCAATCAATTAACTAGGACACACATACCACGCCTATGCAATTATTTCCTTCTACCTCACCTCAAGTGTACTGTTCCAAATTGCCATCTTCATTTGCAGTCAAGAACTGCATCCACCACATTCAACACGCTTAGCTGGATCATCAACGGACTTACCACCATCTTCAACATGCGTTCAACTCATCTAATGCTTTCACAATAAATGGCTTGCCAGGCACTCTATACCCATGCTCTGAGAATCGTATGTACCAGATGATGCAATCTTCTAGTTTACCCTATGTTCAAGAGTTTATATTGTCGTTTTCACTTTTTGAATCATTGTCTGATTTTAGATCATTTTGTTTTTTGTTTGGTTATGGCATGTTCGACTATCAGAAATGCACAAGATTAGGGTAAAGCATGGAAAGACGTATTTGCTGCGAATTATCAATGCTGCACTTAGTAACAACCTCTTTTTTAAGATCGCTGGACACAAGCTAACAGTGGTTGGAATTGATGCCTCCTACACCAATCCGTACGTGACCGATGTTGTAACAGTCGGGGCAAGTCAGACTGTCGATGTTCTCCTAACTGCAAACCAGCCTCCGGCGTTGTACTATATGGCTGCACATGCATATAAAACCACTATCGCTGGAGACTGGGACAACACGACCACCACAGGTATCCTTGCTTATGACCACGCACATAAGTCTAGTCCACCAAAAATGCCTGTTCTCCCACAATTTAATGATACACCAACCGCCCACAAATTCTTAAGCAATTTAACCGGGCTTGTTACCGCACCATTTTATGGGGAAGTTCCGCGTGAGGTAGACGAGCACATGTTTATCACGGTTGGGTTGAGCTTGGCCGCGTGTGGAGGACCAAATAATGCTAGTTGTCCAGGTCCACTTGGCCAAAGGGTTGCCGCTAGCATGAACAACGAGTCGTTCCTATTGCCTTCAAAGGTATCAATGCTACAAGCTTTTTATGAGAAAATACCTAGAATATACACTACCGACTTTCCAGATCAGCCATCAATGAAGTTTTACTACACAGAACCCAGCAATATCTTAAACCCTGCATTAGTGATGACCTCAAAGTCTACAAAGATAAAGACTCTCAAGTTTAATTCAACAGTTCAGATAGTCTTGCAAGACACCTCATTGGTAACGGTGGATAATCACCCAATGCATTTGCATGGACTCAACTTCTATGTTATAGCACAAGGCTTTGGAAACTTCAATCCTGCCACAGACTCTAGCAAGTTCAATTTCATTAACCCGCAGCTACGGACCTCTCTTGGAGTCCCGAGTGGAGGATGGGCAGTTATCCGGTTCCGTGCAGACAATCCAGGCTTATGGTTTTTTCATTGTCACTTGGATCCACATTTGCACACGGGTTTGGCCACTGCTTTCGCAATTGAGAACGGACCAACTCCATCAACTACGCTTCCCCCACCTCCACCAGACTATCCCAAATGCTAGAATTGTTAATCAGAGACCAGCTCCCCTCCATTGTTTTACTTTTGTCTTTTTAGTGCAGCCTCTTTGTTCATTGAATAGCTGTACTCCATCATTTTTACATTCGTTCTCAATTGTACGCGGGTATTATTTATTTTTATTCATTATTGACAACAGAATAAAATACATTCTCTGACAATTGGTGTATATAAGCTGAAAATTCATTTCTTCCCCACACTTTCATTATGTAAGAATTTGTTTAATCTAACGTTCTCCAATTTCGGATATTTGTTGGTATTTTTATTCTTTTTTTAAAACTGACATCATCACTTTAGTAAAGACATTTTCCGTGGACATTGACGTCCTTGCATTTTTTTTTGTCTTTTAAGTTTTCATAATTTATAATGCTTAGCTTGCAAAGATTCAGTCCACCAGCGGAAGCAACAAACTGAAGAAATCTTCGACAATTTTCTAAAACTACTGGCTTGTTTAGGACTTAAAGTTAGATCTTATAATTTATTAAATTTAGATAAATAGAAAACCAACATTTCTATGTACATGATAAACAACACGCATATTTTAACTCACCTTAGTTATAGGTAGAAATTATATTTACCGAAAGTCAAATCTTTAATTCTTAAATACAAAAAAACACTTTGTTGACGACAATCTATAATTATCCTGCTCTTGTGTGCGTTAAATATAGAGGCTTCTGTTAGCACTGTAATCAGAAAAGTGCACTGTGTGCATGTGAATAAACTGAAAACAAAAACGCAAGCAAAACCGAGGCGAGCATAAGGACTCTGTCCTTAAGACGAATTGCTCCGGTATACTGTGCCCAACCGGATGGAACAAAAGTCTCCCAGGATACAACGGTTTTCGTTCATACGAGTGGCACTACAGCGTAGGAACATCGACGAACCTATTACAGGTGTTCTGATATCTCGAGTATCGTAATGGAATGCAATGCAGAATGATTTTTGATGGAAAAATTGCAGTACTGTAAAAACAGTGTATTTTCGTATGCATGCATGCATGGCTATAGTATATATAGATGGAGGGTGGTTGAAGTAGGCTGAAGTCAGTTGATGGTCAGAACGAATCTGGACCGTTGGATTAAACCAGTTAAAGATCTCCACCGTTAGATCATAACCTTTGTCTGAACAAACGTCAACCATTGGATCAGTAAACCAAAGATAAGATCAAATCTGAGACGTAGGATCAGTAAACCGCGATCAACCGCAGATAACCGTAGGATCAGACTTGATCTGCACCGTTGGATCACGCGATCAACCGCACCATATGATCAGACTTGATCTGCACCGTTGGATCACCGCAGATAAATCGTAGACCGTAGGATCAAGTAATTATTTTTCTGGAAAAATTTAAAAGAAAATTTATCCAAAAAGATAAGAACCGAGCGGGCAAGCCACGAGCCACAAGCCACGAGCACGAGCACGAGCCGAGCCGAGCCGAACAGACGGGCTGCGGCAGCGCGCGCACGCGCGCATGTGTTGTGAACCTTGCCTGAGCTGCGTCCTGACTCCGTCATAAAACTTCTCATGCACAAGGGCACATCTTAGAAAGCTCCAACTTGTAACTTATATGGTGGCCTTTCTCTCTCAAGTGGGCAATGTGGTATACAAGCAAATTGGTGATGTGTTCACTCCTCAAGAGGCCACATCACCAATTTTTCTAATTTCCACCAATTTTACTCCAACTTTGAGCATTAATTTCTCATTCACCCGGTATCGGAATCGAGTGATTCAAAAGCCAAAAAATCATCTACTCGTTACGTAGATAATTTAGAAATTTTTAGTTTCCGTTTTTGATTAACGAACACTAATCATAATTAAGCTCAAAATATGGTGGTTGTCAATTTTTGACAAACCCACTTGCAATCCAATCTTTTCCCATTTCATTTCTCCAACAATCCCCCACATGAATGAAAATTAATGCAAATATGAATGCAGACTATATCGAGAAATTAGACAAGGAAATGTTGCATCAGAAGAGGTAGCTTCTGGCCTTGAAGCTTTCTTAGTGATGTATCATCGGATCCAATCAGCTGGGTAGTGACCTGATGTCTTGAACTATCAGTTTTTACTATGAACCTAGACAATGATACTCACACAACATTTCCTTTTAACACCGCTTTCGGTTCTCATGGTTGTGTTCATTATGGACATGAACAACCCTGGTTTCAGAAAGTGTTTTTAGAGAATTCTTGCCTATCAGAATTCTCATAGAAGCGGCCCCACTTCACACTTACATAGGTGATTCCTGTCAAGAGTATTCTGCCATACCCCACTTGATTTATCAAGATATAGAACATCATTAAAAGCACTAGCTTAACCTAACGGTTCTCTGCAGATAGCACTTTTGTTTAACGGAATGAGTAAGTGCTAACTGAATCCTCATAACTTAATTTTCCCATTGAACCAAGATTCTGGGATCTCCAGTCAACAAGGTTGGGTTACCGTTACAAAGATTCATGCTTTGTAGGCTTAAGTCCCATTCCGTTTGTCAACTTTGACATTTGATCTCTAGGCAAAGCTTTTGTAAGCGGATCCGCAAGATTCTCCTTTGATTTTATGTAATCAATGGAAATCACGCCATTAGAGATCAACTGCTTAATGGTATTATGTCGCCGACGTATGTGTCGTGACTTACCATTATAGATGCTGCTTTGAACTCGTCCTATAGCTGACTGACTGTCACAATGTATGCTGATAGGAGCGATTGGCTTAGGCCAGCATGGAATGTCTTCTAGGAAATTTCGAAGCCATTCAGCTTCTTCCCCAGCTTTATCAAGTGCTATAAACTCAGCTTCCATAGTTGACCGAGCTATGCATGTCTGCTTTGTAGACTTCCATGACACAACACCACCACCTACAGTGAATAAGTATCCACTAGTGGATTTAGAATCTTTACAATCTGATATCCAGTTTGAGTCGCAATATCCTTCCAATACTGCTGGATATCTTGTGTACTGTAATCCAAGGTTCATTGTGCATTTCAGATATCTCATCACTCTATTTAGAGCTTTCCAATGTTTGTCACTTGGATTACTGTTGAACCTACTCAATTTGTTTACTGAACAAGCCAAGTCAGGTCTTGTACAGTTTGTTATATACATCAGACTCCCAATGACTTGTGAATACTTTAATTGAGCTACAGGTTCACCTCGGTTCTTCCTCAAGTGTATATTTAAGTCCAGTGGGGTCTTTACCGGTTTTACATCAAGCATATTGAATCGTTTAAGAACAGAATCAATGTAGTGACTTTGAGACATGACCAATCCTTCAGCTACCCTAGAAATCTTAATTCCTAGAATAACATTGGCAACCCCCATGTCTTTCATGTCAAAATTTCTTGTTAACATCTTCTTGGTATTCAAGATGATGTCGTGAGTATTACCCATGATTAGCATATCATCTACATAGAGACATACTATCACATAGGCGTTTGGTGTGTTTTTGATGTAAACACACTTGTCACATTCATTGATCCTGAAACCGTTTGACATCATGGCTTGATCAAACTTCAAATACCACTGTTTTGGTGCTTGTTTAAGTCCGTACAAAGACTTAACAAGTCTACAAACTTTCTTTTCTTGTCCTGGGACAGTAAACCCTTCAGGCTGTTCCATATAAATCTCTTCTTCCAGCTCGCCATTTAAGAAGACAGTCTTTACATCCATTTGATGGATCTCTAGGTCGTAGACTGCAGCAATAGCAACTAGCATTCTTATGGAAGTAATCCTAGTTACTGGTGAATAAGTGTCAAAGAAGTCAAAACCTTCCTTTTGTCGATAGCCCTTAGCTACCAACCGGGCCTTGTACTTATCAATGGATCCATCCTCTTTGAGTTTTTTCTTAAAAATCCACTTGCATCCAAGTGGTTTACTCCCTTGAGGAAGATCTACCAGCTCCCACGTGTGATTTTGAAGAATTGATTCTATCTCACTGTTTACTGCCTCCTTCCAGATAGGAGCTTCTGGAGTTGACATCGCCTCTGAAAACGTTCTTGGATCGTTTTCTACCAAGTATGTTAGAAAATCTGGTCCATAGGATGTAGGTATTCTAGTTCGTTTGCTTTGACGCAGTTCCTCACTTTCTTGAGGAGTCGTCTCACGCGCTCGCTTACTAGTGCTTCTTCGCTGTTTTCGTCTTTCTTTGGAAAGACATTTTCAAAAAACACTGCATTTCTTGATTCCATGACAACATTCTCATGTATGTCAGGAATGTCAGACTTGTGCACCAAGAATCGATATGCACTACTGTTAGTTGCATATCCTATGAATATGCAATCAATTGTTTTAGGCCCAATTCTAACTTGTCTTGGTTTGGGTACTGCAACCTTCGCCAGACACCCCCACACTTTCAAGTATTTGTAACTAGGCTTATGGCCTTTCCAAAGCTCGTATGGGGTCTCATCCATCTTCTTTGGTGGTATTCTATTTAAAATGACGTTGGCGGAGAGAATTGCTTCCCCCCACAAGTTCTGTGGTAAGCCCGAACTTATCAACATAGCATTCATCATCTCTTTCAGAGTACGGTTTTTGCGTTCAGCAATACCATTCGATTGAGGTGAATATGGTGCAGTCGTTTGATGAATAATGCCATGTTCTGAACAGAATTCATTAAACGGTGCATCATATTCGCCACCTCTATCACTACAAATTGACTTAATTCGTTTGCTAAGTTGATTTCCAACTTCATTTTTATAATCTTTAAAAGCATCTAAGGCCTCATCTTTGCTACTTAGCAAATAAACGTAACAGTATCGAGTGCAATCGTCAATAAAAGTCACAAAGTACTTTTTACCGCTTCTTGTTTGCACAAACTTTAAATCACAAACATCTGTGTGAATTAAATCTGACACTTCAGTGTTTCTTTTGATTGAAGGAAATGGTAACTTAGCCATTTTTGCTTCAACACAAACTTGGCACTTTTCATTATTGAAACTTAGTTTGGGTAATAAGTCGAGATTAATCATTCTTTGTAATGACTTATAATTAACATGACCCAAACTTAAATGCCATAAACATGAAGACTCAAGCATGTAAGCGGAAGTAGAAGCAGTCTTATTAGCCTCATCGGGCGTAGTCTTCGTAGGTACAATAGTTATAACACTAAGTTTAAACATATTGTCCATCAGGTACCCCTTCCCTAGAAATACACCATTCTTAGTCAGAATACATTTGTTACAATCAAATACTAGCCTAAATCCATGCCTGACTAGTAAAGCACCAGAGACTAAGTTCTTGCGAATGTCGGGAACATGCAGCACATCCTGCAACGTTAATTCTTTCCCGGAGGTCATCTTCAGAATCACTTTGCCCGAACCTTCAATTTTCGAGCTATATTTGTTTCCCATGTACAGCCTTTCATTGTCTTTCGCAGGAGAATATTCCTTGAACATTCCCCTATTTGCACAAACGTGTCTAGTGGCGCTAGTGTCCACCCACCACTGGCTAGGATTACCTACAGCATTACATTCAGAAACAACAGCACACAAGTCCAAATCATCCATTGCACTTACAAGGTTGGCTTTGGCTTTCTCTTGCCTTTTCTTGGGCTTCCTGCAGTCAACACTACGATGCCCTTGAATTCCACAATTGTAACATTTTCCAGTGAACTTTTTGGCAATCTTCTTGCCCTTCGCGTTCACTCTGACAGAATTTCCTCTCTTCTTTTTCGACGCCTCTGCAACATAAGCTTTTGCATGGCCAGAACTGGAAGACGGCTTCTTGTCTACCCTTCGATTGTCTTCCTCTATACGGAGTCGGACAATCAAGTCTTCCAAAGACATTTCCTTTCTCTTGTGCTTGAGATAGCTTCGGAATTCCCTCCACGAAAGAGGAAGCTTCTCAATCACAGCAGCAACAAGAAAAGATTCACTGAGGGTCATACCCTCCTCTTTCATCTCAGCAACAAGCATCTGAAGTTCCTCAATCTGAGAAACAACAGTTCTGGAATCTGTCATCTGAAAATCAAGAAATTTTCCAATAATAAATTTCTTAGTACCGGCATCCTCAGTCCGGTACTTTTTGTCTAACGCCTGCCATAAGGATTTCGCAGTTTTATAAGTAGAATACAATCCATACATTGAATTATCCAAACAACTTAAAATGTGACTCAAACAAACATAATTGCTGTAACTCCACGCTTCAGCAATCAGATTGTTTTGCATGTTCACATTCTGGTCTTCCACCGGCACCACCTCCGGAGGATCCTCAGTCAGCATCTTAGCCAAACCCAACGTGGTCAAGAAGAACAACATCTTCTGCTGCCAGCGATTGAAGTAACTTCCTCTAAACTTCTCTGGCTTTTCAACCTGTCCAACAGCAGGAATAGGACCAGTGACTGGAGCAGCGGGTGCAACAGGAACAGCATTGTTCTGTTCCTCAGAAATGCCCAGATGCACACCGTTGAACGAGTTGGAACTTTCGCCTTCCATATTTCAGTTTCTGTTACAACGCAACACAGAAAACAGAACACGACGCCAATTAGTATCCTACAAACAGAAACGAACCAGATTACAGTATATTTCACCGATTCGTCTTAAGAATGTTAGCACTGTAATCAGAAAAGTGCACTGTGTGCATGTGAATAAACTGAAAACAAAAATGCATGCAAAACCGAGGCGAGCATAAGGACTCTGTCCTTAAGACGAATTGCTTCGTATACTGTGCCCAACCGGATGGAACAAACGTCTCCCATGATACAACGGTTTTCGTTCATACGAGTGGTACTACAGCGTAGGAACATCGACGAACCTGTTACATGTGTTCTGATATCTCGAGTATCGTAATGGAATGCAATGCAGAATGATTTTTGATGGAAAAATTGCAGTACTGTAAAAACAGTGTATTTTCGTATGCCTGCATGGCTATAGTATATATAGATGGAGGGTGGTTGAAGTAGGTTGAAGTCAGTTGATGGTCAGAACGAATCTGGACCATTGGATTAAACCAGTTAAAGATCTCCACCGTTAGATCATAACCTTTGTCTGAACAAACGTCAACCATTGGATCAGTAAACCGAAGATAAGATCAAATCTGAGACGTAGGATCAGAAAACCGCGATCAACCGCAGATAACCGTAGGATCAGACTTGATCTGCACCGTTGGATCACGCGATCAACCGCACCATAGGATCAGACTTGATCTGCACCGTTGGATCACCGCATATAAATCGTAGACCGTAGGATCAAGTAATTACTTTTCTGGAAAAATTTAAAAGAAAATTTATCCAAAAAGATAAGAACCGAGCGGACGAGCCACGAGCCACGAGCCACGAGCCCGAGCACGAGCACGAGCACGAGCTGAGCTGAGCCGACCGGACAGCCGGGCGGCAGCGGCGCGCGTGCATGTGTGGTGAACCTTGCCTGAGCTGCGTCCTGACTCCGTCAGAAAACTTCTCATGCCCAAGGGCACATCTTAGAAAGCTCCAACTTGTAACTTATATGGTGGCCTTTCTCTCTCAAGTGGGCAATGTGGTATACAAGCAAATTGGTGATGTGTTCACTCCTCAAGAGGCCACATCACCAATTTTTCTAATTTCCACCAATTTTACTCCAACTTTGAGCATTAATTTCTCATTCACCCGGTATCGGAATCGAGTGATTCAAAAGCCAAAAAATCATCTACTCGTTACGTAGATAATTTAGAAATTTTTAGTTTCCGTTTTTGATTAACGAACACTAATCATAATTAAGCTCAAAATATGGTGGTTGTCAACTTTTGACAAACCCACTTGCAATCCAATCTTTTCCCATTTCATTTCTCCAACAATCCCCCACATGAATGAAAATTAATGCAAATATGAATGCAGACTATATCGAGAAATCAGACAAGGAAATGTTGCATCAGAAGAGGTAGCTTCTGGCCTTGAACCTTTCTTAGTGATGTATCATCGGATCCAATCAGCTGGGTAGTGACCTGATGTCTTGAACCATCAGCTTTTACTATGAACCTAGACAATGATACTCACACAACATTTCCTTTTAACACCCCTTTTGGTTCTCATGGTTGTGTTCATTATGGCCATGAACAACCCTTAGTTTTCCCATTGAACCAAGATTCTGGGATCTACAGTCAACAACGTTGGGTTACCGTTAGAAAGATTCATGTTTTGTAGGCTTAAGTCCCATTCCGTTTGTCAACTTTGACATTTGATCTCTAGGCAAAGCTTTTGTAAGCGGATCCGCAAGATTCTCCTTTGATTTTATGTAATCAATGGAAATCACGTCATTAGAGATCAACTGCTTAATGGTATTGTGTCTCCGACGTATGTGTCGTGACTTACCATTATAGATGCTGCTTTGAGCTCGTCCTATAGCTGACTGACTGTCACAATGTATGCTGATAGGAGCGATTGGCTTAGGCCAGCATGGAATGTCTTCTAGGAAATTTCGAAGCCATTCAGCTTCTTCCCCAGCTTTATCAAGTGCTATAAACTCAGCTTCCATAGTTGACCGAGTTATGCATGTCTGCTTTGTAGACTTCCATGACACAGCACCACCACCTACAGTGAATAAGTATCCACTAGTGGATTTAGAATCTTTACAATCTGATAATTTATTAAATTTAGATAAATAGAAAACCAAAATTTCTATGTACATGATAAACAACACGCATATTTTAACTCACCTTAGTTATAGGTAGAAATTATATTTACCGAAAGTCAAATCTTCAATTCTTAAATACAAAAAACACTTTGTTGACGACAATCTATAATTATCCTGCTCTTGTGCGCATTAAATATAGAGGCTTCAACAAAAAATAGAAAGTGCACTTCAACTGATGATAAGAGTTTGAGATGAAAACAGTAGACGGAGTCATCTTGACCGAAAATAGATATCTTAAGAAGTGTTTAAACATTGACTGAGACGCTTTGTCTTTTTAATTTATGTTTCATATATAATTCTTTGTGTCTTTCTTTCTGAGTTTTCAGGTTGCATTTTCCGGAATGAAGAGGCATAGTTCAAGACATGAAAGGAGTTCTTTCTGAGGATTCACAGGAAGCAATGATCTATCAAAGACCCATCAATTACACCCTACTCGAAATATGTTGACAGAACTTGTCAAGTAAACAATTCATCGAACGCCTATTCACATGAAATTGTTGAAGTATTTTATGTATTATTTATGGTGAGTTTATCCTATATGATGTGAATATTATTTTGGCAACAACATGTTAAGTATTTAGAAAATTTGGTTTTTAATTGGATGTTTGTCTTCTACTTGTTTGACCATGAGTGACAATATTTTTGGGATGAAGAGAGTAATATAGTAGTCAAGAAAATGTTTGTTTCACGGAGATTTCCTCTCCGGAAAGAATTCTTCTAGAACGAAGATTTGAAGAGGCTTATGGATAGAGATCCTTGTAGAAAACGATTGTTATTCTAAAAATTAGCTTAAGACTTTTATTCTTTTCTGGTACGATCTACATGGAGTACAAAAAATGTGATGATGAGCAAAACTCGTTAATAAAAAATTACTTTCTCTAAGAATTTGTGGTCAATTTCGCTGCGACGCGGATATATATAGTCAAATCATCTGAACACTATCCAGGAGTTGAGCAAATCTTGTGACAAGTTCCATCCTTCTATCAGAAATCGAAGGACATCTATCAAAAGTGACAGATCTAAAGGAAAAAAGAAGAATCTTTTCCAACATCCTTCGAATGAGTAACAGATTTACCCATAATAAAGACATCAAAAGAAGGAGAAGACTGAGATCCAGAAAGATATGAACCACAAACCTGATCAGAGGTACATGCTGAAACATGAACCTACAAAACCATCTTTGAAACTTGATTTGAGACGCATGCAGATGCTGGAGCCTCTAAAATCTCCTTTGAACCCTTCAAATCCAAAGAATATGAAACTTTCATAGAAGATTTATCTTGCTTATCCCTAATATTGGAGCATAAATATTTCTTCCTAGCTTTAAATTGTCTTCCAGATATATCAAACATGAATATGGGGAATCCAACCATAATCATTCCAGAAAAGAACAATAAGAACCAGAAGCACATCTTGAAAATGACCGGAATTGAGAACAAACAAGGGTGAAAAGAAAGAGCGTAGAATGGAAGAGAAAAGAAAACCGAGAGGAAAGCAGAATCAATCAAAAAGGCAACCAAAAGGTCGAATAAAGCGAAAAGTTGGGAAAACTTTCATATGAAAGCCGAGAGCATTTTCTCTGCTCAATTTTTTGCTTATTACTGACTGAGAGCTCGAGGAGATCTTAGTTCTTAGTACATAGGAATCCTTTTATTTTTTACCAAAAGGAAAGCATCACCTTTATAGTTGAATTGACACCCTCGCTTATGGTGGATAAATGCCGTTGTTATAATTTTTAGATGCAAATGCCCATACGTGAAATTTTGTCCCACAAGTGTTATCAAAGTAAGGAAACAAGACAAATAACAGGAGAAGAAGATCAAGAAGAAGCTTGGCTTGAGGCGTGAGAATCACTATCCGAAAGGAATATTTGCCTCCACTAATTGCTGCAGGGTTGTAAGCAAATTTGCTCCTAGGATACAACAACCAACAATCTCTTATTCTCAGAAAAAGAATAGAGATTCAATGAACTTTCAAGAACGAGAGTGAATTTGAGTAGGAAGAAGAATATAGAATGCTTGTATGACATAGATTGCAAGATTTCTTGAAAAATGGGTTGTAATAGCCTATTTATAGGTTCTCAAACTCCATTCAAACGTTTCTTGCAGTTGCATGGCGATTGGGTATGTCCTTTGGTGCATAAGTTGTGATTTTTCATGAAAAGTCACTTCTTTAGGGACATCGATCGATCACATCTATCGATCAATGTCATCGATCGATGTCTCACAGTAAGCTCCATCACCATTTCGATCTGTCACATCGATAGATCGAAGTCACTTCGATCGGTCTATGTGATCGATCTATTTTGGACATAAAGTTTCAACTCTGCACCCAGGATATATCGATCGATCGATGTGATCGATCTATTTGACATCGATCGATCGATGTGATCAATCTATGTCCGGCAGAATACTCAACTTCATTTTCAAGCCACATGGATCTATCCATTTGATACATAGATCGATCCAAGTCATGAGTCAAGCTATTCTTGCTTATTCCAAGACCATTTCACCCACATTCTTCATCCCATTGCCTTTACAAACTATTACAACAATCCCCACTTAGTTTGTAAAGCAACGTATGACATTTCATGCATTTAAGAAGTATCTTTCGATTTGAACCTCTTATTAGTATAATACTTCAAAGTTCTAACGAAATCATGATAACTAAAAAGCCTTGAATCAGATTTCTATGTGTTAGAACCGGAAACATTATACACATGATACCACACTCTCTTTAGAAGTCCATTTTAAACCGCAATTTATGGCCTTGTGCTACCCCTAGTATTCATGAACATTTCTATATCATTGCTTGTCGAAGAGGCACCACTTCCTTTGTTCATAGATGTGAAAATTAAGATAGTTCCTCTTAATCCTTCATTAAGAGTGACATGGACACTCACCCTCCTTTAACACTAACATTCCAATTCTTTAAAGATCAATGTCGTGCGGTTTGATTCTTTAAAGATCAATCGTAGTGCTTTAATACCTTACTTTGTGACTTGTTTTTACCCATTGAACCTTTGGCTAGTGGTATGCTAGACAAGGTTGGGTTTCTATCACAAGTGAACTTATCTCATACGTCTTAATCCCATCCCTAAAGATGTACTTTGTACCAAGTCTTTTGAAAGACTTTTTGTCAACAGATCCGCCAGGTTATTGCAGGATCTGACATATGCAATGACTTTGCCACTGCTTTTTCTGAAGGGTTTATTTTCTGAACTGCCTTCTTGCGTAAAGGCCTCATGTAAGCTACAACTTCAGGAATGAAAAAGAATTTGTTAGATACAGGTGTAACAAGATTCTCTTCTTTTTCATGTTTTGAAGTTGGATGACCAAGTTGACAACACTTTTTACAATATAAAGGCAACTTCTCATAAAATACACGCTGCTTCAAAACAACTGCAGAAGAAAGTTCTATATCCAAATATTCACGCAGATCGGACAGAAGGTCAACTTCAATAAGAACTCTAGCAAAATGCAAAGAAGACAAATTAGTTACACTCAGATCAGCCATGATAGGAGTACCAATGTGCAAACAAATAAATTTAGAAACTCAGCAGTCCATAGTCCATAGTAACCAAATCAAGAGAGCCAAAATTGAACAGAACAGGAATCCTTTTTAACACAAGAAGCCTACCATAAATGAAATAAGGATCACTATACAGAACATCCTCCATTTCAACAATAGACTTGAAAACAATCCAACCATATGGATGAAAGTCAATTTTATGGACATGCAGACAAGATTTAATGATCATAGATAACCTGTTTGCCAGAGAATTAACCCAAGAAAACGCCCAATCAAGCAAGTAGAATAATCCACAGGTTGCTTGAGATGCTTTACATTAAGAAAGATCTTACCAGTATTGTCGACAGCCTCTTTCTCAAGCTTTAAACAATTAGACTCTTTCCGCTTATCCTTGAAAAAAGATGCGAAATTCCTCTACTTTGAATGACTCCGACCAGCCTTGGAAGATCCCCTGACAGCAACCTTTGAAGCTATATGATTAGTATATGCGTCTAAAACATCTAAATCACATGTAAATTAGGGAGAGGAGAAGTTGAAGGAGTAAGAGAAGGGACCGCAGCAGAGAGTGAAGGTGTTGTTTGAATGGCTGAGTAGACATCAATTAAATTAGGGTTAATATTAATCTTGTCCATTTTTTGTCCTAAAGATATAGAGACAGCTGTCGAACATGCAGGTAAGGATGGAATTAAATTATCAGAATTTAATTTGGAATTAAATACATCTGGGACAGCTGTGGAGCCATTTAAGTGACGTGGGTCTGAGACCTTCCATATTGGACTTTTTTATGACGTGGATGCTGACCTGTCAAACTGGGCCAATCAATCTTAAGAGGAGATGATTGTGCAGTCGTTGACTGTTGAATAGTCAAAGAAGACTACTGATGTGGAACAACCACATCGGATGAACCTTCCAGATCCACGCATTTGGCACACGGCTCCACACTTTGAACACATGCCTGACTTTTTGGCTTCCCAAGAAACCTATTCCCAATAGGAATGACGTCATGAGTGACGTCCAAACCTTCTTTGTTAACCTCACCGGTCCTTTGGTGAAGATTTGAATTTTCCAATCGAACTGGAAGAACAACCTCAATACCAGAACAAAGCAAATTCTATGAAGTTTTATGGATCTGAATACCAAAAACATCAATCTGATCATCTACATCCTTCCTCAAACACAGAGATTCAAAAGATAAGTCCAAATTAGAGACATTCGAAGAAGAAGGAAACTTAGAGATCTCAGGAATAATATGAATAGCAGAATTTACAGAAATATGAACCTCATCTGAACAAAGCAAAGAATCAACTCAGAATCTAGACCCGTTTTAGGAACATTAACTTCAGTAGATTTAACAGAATTCTTCACGGCCAAATCAACTAAAGAAGGAACAACATCTAAAGGTTTACCAACAATCATAGATCAAAGTAAATCAGTAGATAAGATATCAGAAATCGAAGGAAATGTATCAAAAGTGACACATCTAAAGGAAAAAAGAAGAATCTTTTCCATCATCCTTGGAATGAGTAACAGATTTACCCATAATAAAGACATCAAAAGAAGGAGAAGACTGAGATCCAGAAAGATCTGAACCACAAACCTGATCAGAGGTACATGCTGAAACAGGAACCTACAAAACCATCTTCGAAACTTGATTTGAGACGCATGCAGATGCAGGAGCCTCTAAAATCTCCTTTGAAACCTTCAAATCCAAAGAACATGAAACTTTCATAGAAGATTTATCTTGCTTATCCCTAATATTGGAGGATAGAACTTTCTTCCTTGCTTTAAATTGTCTTCCAGATATTTCAAACATGAATATGGGGAATCCAACCATAATCATTCCAGAAAAGAACAACAAGAACCAGAAGCGGATCTTGAAAATGACCGGAATTGAGAACAAACAAGGGTGAAAAGAAAGAGCGTAGAATGGACAAGAGAAAAGAAAAGAGAGAGGAAAGCAGAATCAGTCGAAAAGGCAACCAAAAGGTCGAATAAAGCGAAAAGTTGGGAAAACTTTCATATGAAAGCCGAGAGCATTTTCTCTGCTCAATTTTTTGCTTATTACTGACTGAGAACTCGAGGAGATCTTAGTTCTTAGTACATAAGAATCCTTTTATTTTTTACCAAAAGGAAAGCAGCACCTTTATAGTTGAATTGACGCCCTCGCTTATGGTGGATAAATGTTGTTGTTATAATTTTTAGATGCAAATGCCTATACGTGAAATTTTGTCCCACAAGTGTTATGAAAGTAAGGAAACAAGACTAAAAACAAGAGAAGAAGATCAAGAAGAAGCTTGGCTTGAGGCGTGAGAATCACTATCCGAAAGGAATATTTGCCCCCATTCTATGAAGTTTTATGGATCTGAATACCAAAAACATCAATCTGATCATCTACATCCTTCCTCAAACACAGAGATTCAAAAGATAAGTCCAAATTAGAGACATTCGAAGAAGAAGGAAACTTAGAGATCTCAGGAATAATATGAATAGTCGAATTTCCAGAAATATGAACCTCATCTAAACAAAGCAAACAACTCAACTCAGAATCTAGACCCGTTTTAGGAACATTAACTTTAGTAGATTTAACAGAATTCTTCATGGAAAAATCAACTAAAGAAGGAAAAACATCTAAAGGTTTACCAACAATCATAGATCAAAGTAAATCAGTAGATGAGATATCAGAAATCGAAGGAAATGTATCAAAAGTGACAGATCTAAAGGAAAAAAGAAGAATCTTTTCCATCATCCTTGGAATGAGTAACAGATTTACCCATAATAAAGACATCAAAAGAAGGAGAAGACTGAGATCCAGAAAGATTTGAACCACAAACCTGATCAAAGGTACATGCTGAAACAGGAACCTACAAAACCATCTTCGAAACTTGATTTGAGACGCATGCAGATGCAAGAGCCTCTAAAATCTCCTTTGAAACCTTCAAATCCACAGAATATGAAACTTTCATAGAAGATTTATCTTGCTTATCCCTAATATTGGAGGATAGAACTTTCTTCATAGCTTTAAATTGTCTTCCAGATATTTCAAACATGAATATGGGGAATCCAACCATAATCATTCCAGAAAAGAACAACAAGAACTAGAAGCGGATCTTGAAAATGACCGGAATTGAGAACAAACAAGGGTGAAAAGAAAGAGCGTAGAATGGACAAGAGAAAAGAAAAGAGAGAGGAAAGCAGAATCAGTCGAAAAGGCAACCAAAAGGTCGAATAAAGCGAAAAGTTGGGAAAACTTTCATATGAAAGCCGAGAGCATTTTCTCTGCTCAATTTTTTGCTTATTACTGACTGAGAACTCGAGGAGATCTTAGTTCTTAGTACATAAGAATCCTTTTATTTTTTACCAAAAGGAAAGCAGCACCTTTATAGTTGAATTGACGCCCTCGCTTATGGTGGATAAATGTTGTTGTTATATTTTTAGATGCAAATGCCCATACATGAAATTTCGTCCCACAAGTGTTATGAAAGTAAGGAAACAAGACTAATAACAAGAGGAGAAGATCAAAAAGGAGCTTGACTTGAGGCGTGAGAATCACTATCCGAAAGGAATATTTGCCCCCATTAGTTGCTGCCGGGTTGTAAGAAAATTTCCTCCTAGGATACAACAGCCAACAATCTCTTATTCTCAGCAAAAGAATAGAGATTAAATGAACTTTCAAGAACAAGAGTGAATTTGAGTAGGAAGAAGAATATAGAATGCTTGTATGAAATAGATTGCAAGATGTCTTTAAAAATGTGTTGTAATAGCCTATTTATAGGCTCTAAAACTCCATTCAGACGTTTCTTGCAATTGCATGGTGATTGGGTATGTCCCTCGGTGCATAAGTTGTGATTTTTCATGAAAAGTCACTTCTGTTGGGACATCGATCGATCGATGTGATCGATCAGTGTGACATCGATCGATCGATGTGGCTCCAGTACCACTTCGATCTGTCACATCGATCGATCAAAGTCCCATTGATCGATCTATGTGATCGATCTATGTTGGACAGAAAGTTTCAACTCTGTACCTAGGATACATCGATCGATCGATGTGATCGATCTATGTGACATCGATCGATCGATGTGATCAATCTATGTCCGGCAGAGTACTCAACTTCATTTTCAAGCCACATGGATCTATCCATTTGATACATAGATCGATCCAAGTGGATCTATCCATTTGATACATAGATCGATCCAAGTCATGAGTCAAGCTATTCTTGCTTATTCCAACACCATTTCACCCACTTTCTTCATCCCATTGCCTTTACAAACTATTACAACAATCTCCCACTTAGTTAGTAAAGCAACTTATGACATTTCATGAATTTAAGAAGTATCTTTCGATTTGAACCTCTTATTAGTATAACACTTCAAAGTTCTAACAAAATCATGATAGCTAAAAAGCCTTGAATCAAATTTCTATGTGTTAGAACTGGAAACATTATACACATGAAACCACACTCTCTTTAGAAGTCCATTTTAAACCGCACTTTATGGCCTTGTGCTACCCCTAGTATTCATGAACATTTCAAGATCATTGCTTGTCGAAGCGGCACCACTTCCTATATTCATATAGGTGAAGATTAAGATAGTTCCTCTTAATCCTTTATTAAGAGTGCTATGGACACTCACCCTCCTTTAACACTAACATTCCAATTCTTTAAAGATCAATCTCGTGCGGTATGATTCTTTAAAGATCAATCGTAGTGCTTTAATGCCTCGCTTTGTGACTTGTTGTTACCCATTGAACCTTTGGCTAGTGGTATGCTACACAAGGTTGGGTTTCTGTCACAAGTGAACTTATCTCATACGTCTTAATCCCATCCCTAAAGATGTACATTGTACCAAGTCATTTGAAAGACTCTTTGTCAACGGATCCGCCAGGTTATTGCAGGATCTGACGTATGCAATGGTTATTAAATCATTAGTTATTGATTGCCTTACATAATCATGCCTAAGGCTGACATGTCTAGATTTCCCATTATAGATTTTACTATAAGCTCTAGACATCGTTGCTTGGCTATCACGGTGTAAGGAAATGGCTGGCATTGGTTGTGGCCACAACTCTATATCCAATAATAAATTTCTCAGTCATTCCGCTTCCTTACCTGCAGATCCCAATGCTATGAATTCGGATTCCATTGTAGAATGAGTTATGCATGCCTGTTTCTTTGAAGCCCAAGAAACAACACCACCACCCAAAGTAAATATCTAACCCATAGTAGATTTATCATCACCAATGCTAGTTATCCAACTAGCATTAGTATAACCTTCTAACACGGCTGGAAAATTATTATAGAACAATCCGTAACTCATAGTCCTCTTCTAGTACCCAAGTACTCGCCCAATTGCCTTCCAATGGTCTATACTAGGATTACTAGTATACCTTGATAGTTTACACACCGCAAAGGCAATATCCGGTCTAGTGCAATGCATAGCATACATTAAACTACCAATTGCAATAGCATATTGCAATTGTGGTACTGCTCTACCGATATGTCCAGTCAATTTGTATGAGGCATCGAACGGTGTATTTGCTTCTTTGATCTCTAAGTGTTTGAACTTATTCAACACTTTGTTTATGTAATGAGATTGACAAAGAGCAAAACTCCCACTATGTTTGGACACCTTTATCCCTAAGATAGTATCTACCTCACCCAAATCTTTCATTTGGAATTTTGAACTTAAATACTTCTTAGTTTCATTTACTCCTTCTATATCAGTACCGATAATTAGCATGTCATCCACGTACAAACACATAATAACACCATATTTGTCTGTAAACTTGGAATACACACACTTATCTGCACCATTATGCTGGAAACCATTCTTTAAAATGGTAGTGTCAGACTTTTCATGCCATTGTTTCGATGCTTGTTTCAAGCCATACAATGACCTTATCAATTTGCACACTTTGCGCTCATTCCCCGGAAGTACAAAACCTTCCAGTTGTTCCATATAGACCTCTTCATCTAAATCACCATTGAGAAATGCAGTCTTAACATCTATTTGATGAATAACCAAGTTATTTATGGATGCTAATGCTATCAACACTCTAATGGATGTTATTCTCGCAACTGGAGCATATGTGCCAAAATAGTCTATCCCTTCTCGTTGTCTAAAGCCTTTCGCTACTAATCTAGCCTTGAAAGTTTGAAGTGAACCATCCGAATTGTATTTTCTTCTAAATACCATTTACATCCAATTTCTTTGGAACTTCGAGGCAAATCAGTGAGAACCCACGTATTATTAGACAATAACGAATTCATCTCATCATCAATTGCTTCATTCCAAAATGATGCATCTCTCGGTTGCATCGCCTCCTTAAAGGATTTTGGATCATCTTCCACGCTTAGTACAACATGTATTTGATTAAACGCCTTTTTTCTATTACCTTCAACTAAGAAAGTAATGGATTGTGAAGAAATGAAGTCCGGATGTAAATACTTTTCCTTTCTAGCACGTTGACTTCTCCTAACCTCAGTTGGAGAATCTTGATTTTGATCATCAACACTAAAAGGATCATTGGAGAAATCTCCAACAATAGGTTCATTCAAATTCTCACTTGTTGAACTTTGATTTGAATCTGTTCTCAAGAATTTATTCTTAAGAAATTCAACATCTCTAGATTCAACTACCACGTTGGATTCTAAATCTAGAATCCTATATGCTTTAGAGTTTTCGGCATATCCAATAAAGATACCTTTAAGAGCCCTTGGCCCCAACTTAGTTCTCTTCGGATCCGGAACTCTATAATAGGCTAGAAAACCCCAAACTCTAAGATAACTTAGATTTGGTTTTCGTTTCTTCCATATTTCGTATGGAGAAACTTTGAACTTTTTAGAAGGAATTCTATTGTGAATATGATAAGCCGTCAACAAGGCTTCTCCCCACAAATTCTTTGGCAAACCAGAGTTTATTAACATTGCATTTAGCATGTCAACTAAACTTCTATTCTTTCTTTCAGCCAAACCGTTTTGTTGGGGTGTGTATGGAACACTTTTCTGGTGTATGATACCATTCTTCTTACAGAATTGATTAAATTCAAAAGAAAAATATTCACCACCACGATCACTCCTTAGAACTTTGATTTTCAATCCCGATTGATTTTCAACTTCCATTTTATGGACTTTGAACATGTCAAAGGCTTCATCTTTATGCCTTAGTAAATATACATAAGTATATCTAGAGGCGTCATTAGTCAAAATTATAAAATATCGATTTCCACCTTGGGTTAAAACGCCGTTCAATTCACAAAAATCTGAATGAACAATTTCTAAGAGATCGGTTTTCCGTTCTAGTTTTGGAAATGGTTTCTTTGTCATCTTAGCTTGTATGCATAATTCACATGTTCTTTCATTTTCATCTTTGCAAGAAATTAAGGAATGCTTAGACATGAATTTAATAGTAGTACTACTAATATGTGCAAGTCTATCATGCCACAATGAAAAAGAAGAATCAACAGAGTAAACAGAAACCGTGGAATTTTTATTGATACTTAATTTAAACATCTCGTCGCAAGCATAACCCTTGCCGACAAAGATACCATTCTTGGACATTATAATTTTATCCCCCTCCATTACAATCTTGAATCCATTCTTATACAAACAAGACTAGCAGATACAAGATTCTTTGAAATCTCAGGTACATATAGAATGTTGACTAATAACAACTTCTTTCCAGAAGTAAAGTCTAACTCTACACTATCTTTACCCAAGACTTTTGTGGCGCTGCGGTTTCCCATCAAAACTTGTTGCCTATCATCCACAACTTGATAGGTCTTGAACAAAGCCCTATTGTTGCATACGTGTACAGTTGCACCCAAATCAAACCACCAGTCATTTTTGATTTCGTTCGTAGCCATATAAAGTTCCGTTACCATACCAATATGCAATCTGGAAACCATTGCTACCAGCTAATTAGTCTAAATGTTTACCATGTCTGCATTGTTAGTAAGTTGAGAACTACCACCCTGCTTTTGTTTCTTTCGAAACCAACAGTCCTTCTTGAGATGTCCTTTCTTACCACAATTATAACATCTCTTGCCTTTCTTGGATTCTGCTTTGTCTGTGGATTCAGAAAAATTAGAGTTCTTTCTTTTATTTCCAACCGAGCTCCCTGTTTTCCCTTTGACATAATGTATTCTAGGTGCATCATCACAGACATGTCTCTTTACAAGACTCCTTGTCTCTTCTTCAATTTGCAAATGATTTAGAAGTTGTTCAAGGGAAAAAGATTCAGTTGAGTGTATTAATTTCTTCTTGTAGTCATTCCAACTAGGGGGAAGCTTTGCAATTATCCCTCCTACTTATAATGCCTCAGAAATTTCTACACCCAATACTTTCAGTTTGGACACAATGACCTGCAACTCGTGCACTTGGTCCATGATTGACAAATTTTCAACCATCTTAAAATTAAAAAACTTCATCACCTGGAATTTGTCCGCGCCTTGTTTCTTGTTGTTGTATTTGAACTCCAAGGTGTTCCATATCTCCTTTGGTGATGAAGTTGCAGTGAACAGATCGTAGATACGATATGACAGGTTGTTGAGAATATGCCCATGACATATCATATTATCCTCATGCCTCTTCCTCCAAGCGACTTTGACCTGCTCGGAGTCCTCTCCTTGTGGGGTTGGCAAATCCTTCAGATTTGGATCGGGACAATACCTAATCTGAAGTGCAGTCAGGGAGAACAACATCTTGTCCTTCCACCGTAGATAATGGTGCCAACGAAACGATCAAGCTTCCTGCTCTCTTGGTTCAAGAATGTCTTAGAATCCATCTCAAATATTCCTTTCGATTGTTATGAAAGTAAAGAAACAAGACAAATAACAAGAGAAGAAGATCAAGAAGAAGCTTGGCTTGAGGCATAAGAATCACTATCCGAGAGGAATATTTGCCCCCACTAGTTGCTGCAGGATTCTAAGCAAATTTCCTCCTAGGATACAACAGCCAACAATCTCTTATTCTCATCAAAAGAATAGAGATTCAATGAACTTTCAAGAACAATAGTGAATTTGAGTAGGAAGAAGAATATAGAATGCTTGTATGAAATAGATTGTAAGATGTATTGAAAAATGAGTTGTAATAGCCTATTTATAGGCTCTCAAACTCCATTCAGATGTTTCTTGCAGTTGTATGGAGATTGGATATGTCTCTTGGTGCATAAGTTATGATTTTTCATGAAAAGTCACTTCTGTTAGGACATCGATTGATCGATGTGATCGATCGATATGACATCGATCGATCGATGTCATCGATCGATGTGTCACAGTAAGCTCCAGCACCACTTTGATCTGTCACATCGATCGATCTATGTGATCAATCTATGTTAGACAGAAAGTTTCAACTCTGCACCCAGGATACATCGATCGATCGATGTGATCGATCTATGTGACATCGATCGATCTATGTCTGGCAGAATACTCAACTTCATTTTCAAGCCATATGAACCTATCCATTTGATACATAGATCGATCCAAGTTATGAGTCAAGCTATTCTTGCTTATTCCAACAACATTTCACCCATATTCTTCATCACATTGCCTTTACAAACTACTACAACAACAAGTACATTGCGCTGCAGTAGTAATCTAAGTCACACAATTCGCTTCTTATCGCAACCTCATCTACTCCATGTTAAAGAAATCGGATATAGCGATGGATGAAAATGATGTTGACAAGAATTTTTACAAAAATTTTTATGATAATACTAACATCAAACAAGTCCTCAAGGCTAGAAAAGAGAAAGTGTGGGTTCCAGAGAAAAATTTGCCCCTTCCTAACTAGGTTTTAGTTTATCACCTATTTTGTATTAAATTTGTACTTAAAAAACTTGCATGATCATATGATTTCTTTTCATCTCCTTTATATGATCTTTTCATTTTGCCTTGTTGTCCTTAAAAAAAAGGGAGAACAAAAATATATGGATATATAGAGTATATAATGAAGAGTGTATATATAAGGCATGTGATGTAATATGGGATTAATATAAGGTGATATGTATTTTAAGGTTAATAGGTATGAGCAAAAATGAGTATAGCATATGTTGAGGGGGAGCTTGAATACTTTGAATAAGAGGAAATGCAATATTTTTTTTTGCTTTGTCTTATAGAATTTTGATGATTACAAAAGGGAGAGAGTACGCATGTTGGTACATTAATACGTATGTTGGTACATTGGCATATTTGTATATGTGGCTTGATATATGACTCATGTATGTAACTTGTGTATGATACTTGATATACGGTATGTGGGACAAAATGGTATATGCTTAGGCATGCTTGCTTGGATAAGCTTGTGTTTAAACATGCTCTTAGATATGATGGATGATTGTGTAGAAATGAAGGTTTGGGTATGCTTGCTTGATGGATATGCATATGATAAACATGATATGCTTGCTTGGTATGACAAGGTGAAGCTTGACTTGATATATGCTTTGATGCATGGTTTGGTTGAGAGGAAGTTTTGAAAAGTTTTTCATCACACCTATTGGTTTTGGGAGAATTATATATTGAGGGGGAGCATTTTGATATTGTCATCATACTTATTGATTTTGGAAAAATTACATGTTGAAGGAGAGTTTTTGATGTGTTCATATGATGAGGAAGCATGGACTAAAGGAGAGTTGTAAAATATCCAGTTTAGATGTAACTTTATCAAGCAAAAATATCTTTTGAGTCACGGTTTTGAAATCATCAAAAAGGGGGAGATTGTTGGAAAATGAATTGTTTTGATGAATTTAAAAGATGTTTGAAAATGTGATAAAAAGATATTTCATAATTTGGAATTAGAACAAAATGAGAAAAATCTATTGTGAGAGATAAATCTCTCATATATGGGGAGATTTTTGGGATATGAATGTTTTGATGAAGCTTAAAAGATGTTTGAAAAAGGAATGAAAAGTCGTTTTATACTTGGAAATAAGAAATCAACATCATATCCTGACATAGATCTCTAAAACAGAGATCGATGTACATCATACTCTGACATAGATCTCTAAACCAGAGATCGATGTACATCATACCCTGACATAGATCTCTAAACAGAGATCGATGTACATCATACCCTGACATAGATCGATCGATGTACTTCATACCCTGACATAGATCGATCGATGTCATCCAGAATCTTTCTGAAATCATACTGTCCAACATCATACCCTCACATAGATCGATCGATGTACATCATACCCTCACATAGATCGATCGATGTCACCCAGAATTCAAATTTTTTGAACAATGTAACAAAATCCAAGGGAGATTTATGATGTTTTCTCCTTCCAATCTTGCTCAAATTTCCTGTGGACTTTACTCTAACATAATACATGCTTCCTTGACTATTATATCCATGTCTAAGCTATTTTAGGTTGGCTATTGAGGATCAAATCACTCCATAGGTTGGTTAAAGATCATTTGGACATTATCTTGATATTTAATGTTGTTGAAGACATGGTGGAGGCTTCAAAAACGTGGTGAACATCTCCTATAAATAGATGAAGCTTGGATGAGGCAAACACACACTTTCACCATCATCAAGATTCATTCTTCATTGTTGTATATTTCTCTCATATGTGTAAAAGTGCTTAAAGATTGTTAAGCCTTTCTTTGTTCTTCATTGTTGTATATTGAGAGATAGTGAGTCTAACACAAGAGGAACCATGAACATTTGATCTCTTGCTTGTGTTTAGACTAGAAAGAAAGTGTGATCCCCACTACTTCCTTCAACCCACTGTGAGAAAGTTCTTGAGAGAACTTTGTTGAAGTTGTGAGGACGTAAGAACTTGTTCTTGCTTATAGTTGTTGTTGTTGAGGTTGCACAAAGTGTATGTGCAACAAGTTGCTGCTGCTGTTGTTGGTATTGGACAAATTGGTTATGCAATAAGTTGTTGCTGTTGTAGTTATTGCTTGCACTAGAGTTAGTGTAAGTGTTGCTGTTGTTGTTCTTGTTCCTTATCAAATGTAATAAGAAAGTTACTGTTGAAAATCCACTTTGAAAGCAAAGTGGTAGTGGAGTAGAATCATTTAAGATTCGAACCACTCTAAATCTTGTGTCTTCATTCATTATCTCTCATGTCTTTCTTTGTTGATTTTGAGTACATTTGTTTTGTGTTGAGCTAAACCGAGAAAATTCTGCAAAATTGCTCAACACTCTATTCACCCCCCTCTAGAGTGTTCATCACGGACCTTACAATTGGTATCAGAGCCTAACCTTGATTTTTTGTCCAATCTTTGCAAGTAGCAAGGTTAAAGATCATTGAAAAATATGGCAATGACAACCTCTACATCATATAGCTCAACTCTCGAACCAGCCACTATATTCACAGCACCAAACACAAAAGTTCCCCTATTTGATACACAAAACTATTCCTTATGGAAATATATGATGAATGCATATTTATGTGGATGTGGTTATGACATATGGAGAATGGTCACAGAGGGAGTACCTCCACCAACTAAGTTTGATGAGAATGGGAGAGTAGTAATGAAGGAAGTGGATGACTACAATGATCAAGATAAGAAAAAATTTTGAGCTAGAAGGGTAAGCTCATGATATCCTCCATCTCTCTCTTTCACAAGATGAGCTAATAAAGGTTCAAGGCATCTTCTCTCCACATGAGACATGGAAAAAGCTTGAGGAGTTATAAAACGATGGTCATCAATCACACAAAGATGAAGATGATCACAATGATAGAGAAGCAATATGCCTCATAGCTTTTGAAGATGACAAAGATGTATCTCTTTCAACTTCCTCATTTGATATATTACAAGATGAATATATTACTTTATATGAGGAATTTGAAAATATTGCATCAAAGTACAAGCATGCTAAAAAGGAACTTAATTTATGCAATTTAGAAAATGAAAATTTGCATGACTCTCTTATTTTGCTTCATCTAGAGCATGATGTCATCTTAGAGACACATAAATCTTTAGCTCTAGAAAACATAGAGATTAAGAATAAATATGTTAAACTTGAAGAACTTCGTAAGGCGACATATGAGAAGATTGTCTATGAAAAACCTCTTGGCATACAAAAAGTAGTAAATAGAAAATCAAACTTAGGTTTTAAAGCTTCTACTATTTCAACCAAGATAAAATTATCAAAGATAAAAGAGGCATCTTTAAGTGATTCACCTAAGGCTAATTTGATACTTCCAAAGGAAGTACTTAAAAATGTCAACAAGATTTCTAAGTCTATGAAGGTAGCTAAACCTTCCAAGCCTAAAAACACACAATCACATCATACACCTACTTGTTCCTTTTGTAACAAAAAGGGTCATGTGGTAAGTGTTTGTAGAGCAAAAAAAAGCTCTAAGTATTATTGGAGGCCTAAAGACATGAGAACTAACCAAGATGGACCTAACAACAAAAGGGTACCTATAGATAGACATTTGTCTTATGTAGGAGCTTGGAATCTATGGAGAATGCAAAGTGAAAGAAATCAAATAGCCTATGGAATTAAAATGTTCAATCCATATATCCAACAAAGAGCACCTCTATATCAAGTTCAAGATCAAAGGTGGTGTGGAAGCCCATTTTGGCAATGGGAAATGCTAGACCCTTGGAGTTTGAAGAGTTGGTAAACTTTCTAACTATTCTTTTAGTCCTATAATATATATAGTAGGGACATGAGCTAAAATTTGATATGTGCTATTTATTTGGGTAATAATAATACTTAAACTTTTTTAAAATAATAAGATATTTTCAAAAGGAAAGAAAATGTTTTGAGATTTTTGAGAAAAAAAACAAATGTTTAGCTTACAAGTCTTTATTGTCAAAAACTCATATGCCAAGATTTTGGACTTGATCTATCTCATGGAATAGATGACCTAGATATGTTGGTTACAAAGTTTCTATAAATAATTGAAAGTATCAACCTATCAAAATATTTTTACGAACCGTGATGGCATATGTCTAAAGCATTGATAAGTAAGGATTTAAGTTTTGTAATAAAGATACATTCTCTAGACTCTCTAAATGCTTCAATTCTTTATAGGAGCATTATGCATGCTTAT
>AP025042.1:32892815-32965406 GCA_036186865.1 Eustoma russellianum | reverse complement strand
CAAAGGAAGTACTTAAAAATGTCAACAAGATTTCTAAGTCTATGAAGGTAGCTAAACCTTCCAAGCCTAAAAACACACAATCACATCATACACCTACTTGTTCCTTTTGTAACAAAAAGGGTCATGTGGTAAGTGTTTGTAGAGCAAAAAAAAGCTCTAAGTATTATTGGAGGCCTAAAGACATGAGAACTAACCAAGATGGACCTAACAACAAAAGGGTACCTATAGATAGACATTTGTCTTATGTAGGAGCTTGGAATCTATGGAGAATGCAAAGTGAAAGAAATCAAATAGCCTATGGAATTAAAATGTTCAATCCATATATCCAACAAAGAGCACCTCTATATCAAGTTCAAGATCAAAGGTGGTGTGGAAGCCCATTTTGGCAATGGGAAATGCTAGACCCTTGGAGTTTGAAGAGTTGGTAAACTTTCTAACTATTCTTTTAGTCCTATAATATATATAGTAGGGACATGAGCTAAAATTTGATATGTGCTATTTATTTGGGTAATAATAATACTTAAACTTTTTTAAAATAATAAGATATTTTCAAAAGGAAAGAAAATGTTTTGAGATTTTTGAGAAAAAAAACAAATGTTTAGCTTACAAGTCTTTATTGTCAAAAACTCATATGCCAAGATTTTGGACTTGATCTATCTCATGGAATAGATGACCTAGATATGTTGGTTACAAAGTTTCTATAAATAATTGAAAGTATCAACCTATCAAAATATTTTTACGAACCGTGATGGCATATGTCTAAAGCATTGATAAGTAAGGATTTAAGTTTTGTAATAAAGATACATTCTCTAGACTCTCTAAATGCTTCAATTCTTTATAGGAGCATTATGCATGCTTATGGTATTAAATGATTTCTTTACAACTTGTTTGATTTATGTGACTTGCTTGAGTATTTGAAGCTAATTGATTCCATGTCATTTACTTGGATATGTTTCTTGCTATGAACTATGATGCATGATCATGAGTCTATAAAAAAAACTTGAAAACAAGAATGGCTATAAGATTAATCTATCAAATGAAATAGAATTTGGAAGTTTAAAGGAAATACCAAGATCTTTGTCAATTGAGAGATGCATTTCACCATGTCTTGGTATCTAAACTTCTAAACAAAATTGGATTGAAGAAAGTAAAACTAAAATATTTCTAGGGATAAGTTTATCTTGAAGTTCCTCTGTTAGAACACTTCAAAGTGGAAAACTTAAGCATTGGTTGATCATCAATATGTTGTAGTTAAGGAATTGTCTTAATATGGCTTTCTATGAGTCTTGAAATGATAGAATTCCTACTCTAAAATATTTTACTGCTTTTAGATGTAAAATTTTCAAAATTAACACAAAGATGATTTAGAGAGACTTGAACTTTAATGAATGATGAGCATGTCAAATAAGAGCATGTAGTTGAACAAGCCTTGAAACAACTTGAATATTTCACTTTAAAAAAAATCAATGTAGAACTTGAGGTTTCAAATGTTTAGATGATAAAAGTTATTTGAATGTTCATGAGGATCAAAAGCAAAGGAGAAACCTCTACGCTATATGAGTCTTTTAAAGTTTAGAAAATTCAAAACACATGGACTTTGGTAGATCATCTAAGCTTTAGCTTAAAGAAGGAGGAACGCTAAATTCAAATGAAGAAGAAACTTTGAACTATGACTTTATCAAGATGTGGATGAAACTTATGTCTTACCTTGCAAGATTAAAGAAGAAGCTTCCAAGCCTATATTTGGCATAGGAAATCAATTATATGTCAAATTGACCATTTTGGATAACTATATGCAAAAATGAATGTGCATATTTAATTTTTCAATATTGAAGACCTTGATGAGTCAAATCATGCTTCCTTGTATGACATGGACTAAACTCCTATAGTTTGGTGTGAGAGGTCAAGATAACTTTTTAAGAGAAAAACAAGTTATCACGTTCTTCATAATATTCTTGTTAATATCCATGTGGGTAATATATTTAGGTCAAATATGGAATTGTTTGTGGAAAATGTGCACAAATCAATGCATGACAAGTTTGATGAAAGTACAAATGAGAAAAACTCAATTGTTCTCTTGAGTTCCACACTATGCAAACTATGAAATGCATTTGACTTAAAATATGTGCAAAAACATTAGCTTACATGAAAAGTAAGAGAATTGTGGAATATGATGTGATATTATACGACTTTAAATCTCGTGTAGCTAAAGCACTAGGTTTAAAGATTAAGACTGTTCAAATCATATCCTTAAAAATCCATTTATGGACTTGAACACCAAGAGAAATTGAAAATTTCTTTTTAAAAATAGTCTTCTAAGATTGATATTTCCTTGCATCTTAAAAACCAAGGAAGAAGTCATTCAGTTTCTCAAATATATGTCTTTTAATGCTACTAATGATTGTCTTAGTAAGCACTTTGCTAAGGAAAAACAATTTGAGATAAGCATTATGGATGAACTCAACTACCTCCTTTGGGCTTCAAATCAAGAAAACCAAGGGTGAAGTGTACATCTCTCACAACTTCTCAAGGAATACAAACTTGAGAGCGGAAGGACTATAAGCACACATATAAGCACAAGTTCAAAGCTTGATAAAAGTGAAAAAGAAAAGCCGGTCAAGGTAACAAAGTATAAGAATATGGTTGGTGGTTTACTTTGTTTGGCTATTATCTAGACGAATATATTACATGCTTTGTGCTTATGTGCTAGATTTTAAAATATGCTTAAGAAATTGCATCTAGTTGCCTCAAGAACTTATCTTTAAGATTTAAAAGGTACTTTAATCTAAGTGCGGGTGCTTTGGCTTAAGAGAGTATAGTGATCCATGCTATGCAAAAATCTTGTTGATAAGAAAATTACCTCTGAAACATGTCAATCTCTTGGAGATTGCTTTTTTTTTGTTGTTTTCCAATAATCAAAATAGTGTGTCACTTTTCACATCGGAATCCGAACACGTTTCGGATGTCTCGTGTTGTGCACAATTGTTTTGGATGACGGACACATGACTATAATATTAAATTAGAACATTATCTATTTATGTGATAATACCTCATCTATAGATATATCACAAAATCTGTTTATAGTAGAACAAAGCATATTGAGGTTAGACATCATTTTATAAGGGATTATATACAAAAAGAGTTAGTTTGTGTTGAATTTGTCTCCCTACAATTTTAGAATCTCGTTATAAAAAAACTCTAAATATAGTGAAGGAGAGTCAAGCAATCCTTCTCAAGGTCAAAGCTCACAGTCCCTACTGGACCAAGAAGCTGGAAGGTTAGAGCTAGAGGCATGGATTTTGCTAATACTGAGAAGTTGATGGAATTAAGGAGATAGTTAACCATCTACAACTTCTTTTGGATAAAACTTACAGAATTTAGAGCATTAGATGTACCATGTAACTTTGAACACATCCCTTCACATGCTTAAGAATCATTTACTAAATGGGAGATGAATGAGAGGACAACCACTCCCTTGAAGTTGTTTAAAATCAAGGATTTTGAGAAAAATGATGAGTTGATGCTAGTCTTAAATTGGATAGATGTTCAAGAATAGAGACATCTTTGGAATGAGAAGTAGATGAACAAAATGTCTAGAATATATAGTAGACTAGTTTATGCACTTGTAGGTGGAATACTTGAAAACTTTTCCCTCTGCAATGCTTAATGTGATTCATGGTACACACCTAGAATGGAATGTTAGGATTATAAATGATTTGCTTGTGGCTCCTGATGAAGGGTTATATACGAATTGATATATGAAAATGTGATGGGGCAAGATGAAAGGTCGATGAGGGCCGAGTTAAAAGCTTCTTAGTTTTCCATCCTACTTAAAAAAATATGTCATTGGTATGTCGAGTGTTGACAACGAGAGTCATATTTTGTGTAACTAGGAATTTCTATAACCTTCCTAGTAACTTTGAGTTCCACATATCCCACCTCCTTGCAACAAGAAATTTTTTTTTGAACTTTGTGGAGTTATCCATGGAAAATATTATAGAAACAGCCACTAAGTCACATAATTCGCTTCTTATCGCAACCTCATATACTCCATATTAAAGAAATCGGATATAGCGATGGATGAAAATGATGTTGAGAAGAATTTTTACAAAATTTTTTATGATAATACTAACATCAAACAAGTCCTCAAGGCTAGAAAAGAGAAAGTGCGGGTTCCAGAGAAAAAATTTGCCCCTTCCTAACTAGGTTTTAGTTTATCACTTATTTTGTATTAAATTTGTACTTTAAAAACTTGCATGATCATATGATTTCTTTTCATCTCCTTTATATGATCTTTTCATTTTGTCTTGTTGTCCTTAAAAAAAAGGGAGAACAAAAATATACGGATATATAGAGTATATAATGAAGAGTGTATATATAAGGCATGTGATGCAATATGGGATTAATATAAGGTGATATGTATTTTAAGGTTAATAGGTATGAGCAAAAATGAGTATAGCATATGTTGAGGGGGAGCCTGAATACTTTGAATAAGAGGAAATAAAATAAATTTTTTTTGCTTTGTCTTATAGAATTTTGATGATTACAAAAAGGGGAAGAATACGCATGTTGGTACATTAATGCGTATGTTGGTACATTGGCATATTTGTATATGTGGCTTGACATATGACTCATGTATGTAGCTTGTGTATGATACTTGATATACGGTATGTGGGACAAAATGGTATATGCTTAGGCATGCTTGCTTGGATAAGCTTGTGTTTAAACATGCTCTTGGATATGATGGATGATTCTGTAGAAATGAAGGTTTGGGTATGCTTGCTTGATGGATATGCATATGATAAACATGATATGCTTGCTTGGTATGACAAGGTGAAGCTTGACTTGATATATGCTTTGATGCATGGTTTGGTTGAGAGGAAGTTTTGAAAAGTTTTTCATCACACCTATTGGTTTTGGGAGAATTATCTATTGAGGGGGAGCATTTTGATATTGTCATCATACTTATTGATTTTGGGAAAATTACATGTTGAAGGAGAGTTTTTGATGTGTTCATATGATGAGTGAGCATGGACTAAGGGGAGTTGTAAAATATCAAGTTTAGATGTAACTTTATCAAGCAAAAATATCTTTTGAGTCATGGTTTTGAAATAATCAAAAAGGGGGAGATTGTTGGAAAATGAATTGTTTTGATGAATTTAAAAGATGTTTGAAAATGTGATAAAAAGATATTTCATAATTTGGAATTAGAACAAAATGAGAAAAATCCATTGTGAGAGATAGATCTCTCATATATGGGGAGATTTTTGGGATATGAATGTTTTGATGAAGCTTAAAAGATGTTTGAAAAAGGAATGAAAAGTCGTTTTATTCTTGGAAATAAGAAATCAACATCATACCCTGACATAGATCTCTAAAACAGATATCGATGTACATCATACTATGACATAGATCTCTAAACAGAGATCGATGTACACCATACCCTGACATAGATCTCTAAAACAGAGATCGATGTACATCATACCCTGGCATAGATCTCTAAACAGAGATCGATGTACATCATACCCTGACATAGATCGATCGATGTACTTCATACCCTGACATAGATCGATCGATGTCATCCAGAATCTTTCTGAAATCATACTGTCCAACATCATACCCTCACATAGATCGATCGATGTACATCATACCCTCACATAGATCGATCGATGTCACCCAGAATTCAAATTTTTTGAACAATGTAACAAAATCCAAGGGAGATTTATGATGTTTTCTCCTTCCAATCTTGCTCAAATTTCCTGTGGACTTTACTCTAACATAATACATGCTTCCTTGACTATTATATCCATGTCTAAGCTATTTTAGGTTGGCTATTGAGGATCAAATCACTCCATAGGTTGGTTAAAGATTATTTGGACATTATCTTGATATTTAATGTAGTTGAAGACATGGTGGAGGCTTCAAAAACGTGGTGAACATCTCCTATAAATAGATGAAGCTTGGATGAGGCAAACACACACTTTCACCATCATCAAGATTCATTCTTCATTGTTGTATATTTCTCTCATATGTGTAAAAGTGCTTAAAGATTGTTAAGCCTTTCTTTGTTCTTCATTGTTGTATATTGAGAGATAGTGAGTCTAACACAAGAGGAACCATGAACATTTGATCTCTTGCTTGTGTTTAGACTAGAAAGAAAGTGTGATCCCCACTACTTCCTTCAACCCACTGTGAGAAAGTTCTTGAGAGAACTTTGTTGAAGTTGTGAGGACGCAAGAACTTGTTCTTGCTTATAGTTGTTGTTGTTGAGGTTGCACAAAGTGTATGTGCAACAAGTTGCTGCTGCTGTTGTTGGTATTGCACAAATTGGTTATGCAATAAGTTGTTGCTGTTGTAGTTATTGCTTGCACTGGAGTTAGTGTAAGTGTTGCTGTTGTTGTTCTTGTTCCTTATCAAATGTAATAAGAAAGTTACTGTTGAAAATCCACTTTGAAAGCAAAGTGGTAGTGGAGTAGAATCATTTAAGATTCGAACCACTCTAAATCTTGTGTCTTCATTCATTATCTCTCATGTCTTTCTTTGTTGATTTTGAGTACATTTGTTTTGTGTTGAGCTAAACCGAGAAAATTCTGCAAAATTGCCTAACACTCTATTCACCCCCCTCTAGAGTCTTATGTCTAATATGATGCAATCCAACAGTGAGCCTTCATGAGCTTACAAGCCAAATTATAAGAAGATCAGATTTGGTTAATCGGTATTTTTGAGCTTCATATCAAATTCCAACTCGACTTTAAATTTGTGGGGAAAAAAAACCGAATAAAGTCCTAAATAAGCTGGAGTCTGAATAGCCTGTTTAGAACTCGATTCACTTCTAACCTTACTCCGAACTGTACATTGAAATTCCATTGACATCCCTATTGATTGTATTATTCATTGCTGGGCATTACTTGCTCATTTTTTGTAACCGTGTTTTTTACATAGATATAGAGCAGGAGATAAGTGTCGGTAAGTATATTTTCTTGTTGCTTGGGAGCGATTCAAAAGGCGTCGATGGTTTTATTTATGAATGTAAGTATGAGTGGTATGTTGTATTTATTGACGCCTAGTATTGGAAGCTTTGAACAAATTATCGAGAACTATATGTATTGTATTTATCATTGTTTTTTAGATGCCTTAGTTATCTCAATGATTAAATTACGGTAATTTTGTATGAAATGCATAGGAAGCTTAGTGCCACTCGAACGAATGGGTTTGGATGACATTGACAAGCATGTATTAACTTATTGCTTTTGTAACGTGATAGAACAAATGTCAAAGAATAACATATTCGACTTGGAAAACATGTGGTTTAATGATATTGTATTTATCATTTTTTATGCGTTATTATCTCCATAAGTAAATTATGGTAATGTTTATTGTCACTCGAACGAATGGGTTCGGATGGCATTGTCAAATGGGTATTAACTTCTTGATTTTGGAACGTGATATAACAAATGTCAAAGAATAAAACATTCGACTTGGAAAACCTGTGGTTTACAGTATACACAAAGGTTGTCGCCTTCAAAATGTATTCGACGGAGACACTCAATGATATCATTGTCTCAAGAAATGTACATATTGCATTTATCATTTTTATATGCGCTATTATCTCCATGAGTAAATTATAGAAATTTTTATTGTCACTCGAACTAATGGGTTCAGATGGCATTGTCAGGTGTGTGTTAACTTATTGATTTTGGGGTGTGATATAACAAATGTCAAAGAATAAAGCATTCGGTTTGGAAAACCTATGGTTTACTGTATGCATAAATGTTGTCACTTTCAAAATATATTCGATGGATACATTTAATAATATCGTTGTCTCAATATCGTATCAGTTTTTCCAATATATTGTTTCACCTGTCGTTTATAACATGTATAATTTTATCCAAATAAAAATTTCTTCTAACATTCAGTTGGGTTCTTGACCAGACAAACATAAACAACTGTGGTATTTTTCATATCCAATATCACACATTTAATCACAATCACAAAATTTGAAATATCAACAGGTAAATCATATTGGAAGGGGATGCATATAATTTTCTAAAATTTCTATAGAATTAGTGTGCCGGAACTTTATTGAGAGTTAGATATATTGCAACTTTTCTAAAGACGACGTTAGGACCTAGCAAAATATAAATGAAGTAGGAGTTGATTTATTCTAAGATCAAAGAGGGAATTCTTTAGAGTAGCAGACGGAATAATTTCCTTGAGGTGTGGAAACATAATATGTATTACGTGCCGTATTTTTTCTCACGTTGTACATATTTTCAATGTCATTTTGTAAAATGTATAGTATGAGGTTTTATTTAAAATTTTTCTTTTCTTTAAAAATTTTCAATAGACAACAATTGGTATAAATCTAAAGCTATATTATTGATAACTAATACACCTACACATATTGTGGTGGAGTTAATACTGTAATATTAATCCTACGCTCGTCGCATCAGCATTTAAGTTGGATAAAATTATATCATAATAAACGGCATGGGTCTTAAACATAATTTTTTTAAATTCATATACATATCACCACAGGATATAAATGTTCCCACTACTAGTATTGAATCAGTCCAATAAGAATAATATGCAGTGGTTTTCAAAGTCAATGTACACGTATATATCTTGGCCAAAACTATACATATATACATCTATATGCTATACATATATATATGATTGTGTTGACGCTACTCCATTGACTTATGTTTTTCAAATTGCAGAAGTTGTGAATCAGTCTTTGCCGTTTGATCCAATCAATCACGCGGTCCTGAAAAGTCAGATAACTCAAAACCTTTGGAAATTTTTCTCTGTATAAATAGAAGATGTTGCAACTCAGGACAACCATCACCTTCCATCTTTACTATTTTTTGATTCTTTCATTTCGTTAAACATCAGAACCAAAACCAATTTCCGCCTTTGCTATCTTTTGATTCTTCCATTTCGAAAACCTCAGAACAAAGATCTTGATTCAAGAACACACATGGGACGTTCTCGGTTGTTGCTCATATGCGCGTTTGCTCTTTGGTTTTCGTGGTTTGCTTCCGCAGCAGTTGTGGAGTACACATTTAATGTAAGCTGTTGCTCCAGCTCCTATTGCAATCTAGTCTGCCTTTGTATAACTTTTTCCTAGCCTATTCGCTATTTCGTAAATATTTCCTTACTCTGGATCTATTTATACAGGTGGAAAATCTTACAATCAACCGCTTGTGCGAGAATAAAGTCATTACCGCTGTGAACGGAAAGCTTCCGGGCCCAACTATCAATGCGAGGGAGGGCGATACTCTGGTTGTTCACGTTTTCAACAAGTCTCCCTACGACCTCACCCTTCATTGGTAAGATGTTTGACACTTCCTGAAACAATAAAGTTAATTAATTTGGCAGATCCATTGTTGTACTACACTAGAGCTGTCTTTTCTTTCTAAGTTTATGCATGATCATTCGACTCCCTTCCGCATATGCAGGCATGGGGTATTCCAGAAATTGAGTGCATGGGCAGATGGACCTGAATATGTAACTCAATGCCCCATACTCCCGGGGAACAGTTATACTTACAGGTTCAACGTAACACAACAGGAAGGAACCCTTTGGTGGCATGCACACTCTTCCTTTATCAGGGCCACAGTTTATGGGGCGCTCATCGTTCGTCCTTCACATGGTCGTTCCTACCCTTTCCCAAAGCCTCACAGGGAATTCCCAATTCTCTTAGGTAATAAACAGAATTCCTTCACGCTTTAGACCGACCAAATCATTACATGCCCATAATAAACATACGCAACGGGAACATAAATAATATTCTGATGAATGTGAACTTAATATTGGTTAATGCAGGAGAATATTGGAACGCAAACATTGTAGATTTGGAAAAGCAATCGCTTGTTACGGGGGCTGCGTTCAACTCATCTAATGCTTTCACAATAAATGGCTTGCCAGGCACTCTATACCCATGCTCTGAGAATCGTATGTACCAGATGATGCAATCTTCTAGTTTACCCTATGTTCAAGAGTTTATATTGTCGTTTTCACTTTTTGAATCATTGTCTGATTTTAGATCATTTTGTTTTTTGTTTGGTTATGGCATGTTCGACTATCAGAAATGCACAAGATTAGGGTAAAGCATGGAAAGACGTATTTGCTGCGAATTATCAATGCTGCACTTAGTAACAACCTCTTTTTTAAGATCGCTGGACACAAGCTAACAGTGGTTGGAATTGATGCCTCCTACACCAATCCGTACGTGACCGATGTTGTAACAGTCGGGGCAAGTCAGACTGTCGATGTTCTCCTAACTGCAAACCAGCCTCCGGCGTTGTACTATATGGCTACACATGCATATAAAACCACTGTCGCTGGAGACTGGGACAACACGACCACCACAGGTATCCTTGCTTATGACCACGCACATAAGTCTAGTCCACCAAAAATGCCTGTTCTCCCACAATTTAATGATACACCAACCGCCCACAAATTCTTAAGCAATTTAACCGGGCTTGTTACCGCACCATTTTATGGGGAAGTTCCGCGTGAGGTAGACGAGCACATGTTTATCACGGTTGGGTTGAGCTTGGCCGCGTGTGGAGGACCAAATAATGCTAGTTGCCCAGGTCCACTTGGCCAAAGGGTTGCCGCTAGCATGAACAACGAGTCGTTCCTATTGCCTTCAAAGGTATCAATGCTACAAGCTTTTTATGAGAAAATACCTGGAATATACACTACCGACTTTCCAGATCAGCCATCAATGAAGTTTGACTACACAGAACACAACAATATCTTAAACCCTGCATTAGTGATGACCTCAAAGTCTACAAAGATAAAGACTCTCAAGTTTAATTCAACAGTTCAGATAGTCTTGCAAGACACTTCATTGGTAACGGTGGATAATCACCCAATGCATTTGCATGGACTCAACTTCTACGTTTTGGCACAAGGCTTTGGAAACTTCAATCCTGCCACAGACTCTAGCAAGTTCAATTTCATTAACCCGCAGCTACGGACCTCTCTTGGAGTCCCGAGTGGAGGATGGGCAGTTATCCGGTTCCGTGCAGACAATCCAGGCTTATGGTTTTTTCATTGTCACTTGGATCCACATTTGCACACGGGTTTGGCCACTGCTTTCGCAATTGAGAACGGACCAACTCCATCAACTACGCTTCCCCCACCTCCACCAGACTATCCCAAATGCTAGAATTGTTAATCAGAGACCAGCTCCCCTCCATTGTTTTACTTTTGTCTTTTTAGTGCAGCCTCTTTGTTCATTGAATAGCTGTACTCCATCATTTTTACATTCGTTCTCAATTGTACGCGGGTATTATTTATTTTTATTCATTATTGACAACAGAATAAAATACATTCTCTGACAATTGGTGTATATAAGCTGAAAATTCATTTCTTCCACACACTTTCATTATGTAAGAATTTGTTTAATCTAACGTTCTCCAATTTCGGATATTTGTTGGTATTTTTATTCTTTTTTTAAAACTGACATCATCACTTTAGTAAAGACATTTTCCGTGGACATTGACGTCCTTGCATTTTTTTTGTCTTTTAAGTTTTCATAATTTATAATGCTTAGCTTGCAAAGATTCAGTCCACCAGCGGAAGCAACAAACTGAAGAAATCTTCGACAATTTTCTAAAACTACTGGCTTGTTTAGGACTTAAAGTTAGATCTTATAATTTATTAAATTTAGATAAATAGAAAACCAACATTTCTATGTACATGATAAACAACACGCATATTTTAACTCACCTTAGTTATAGGTAGAAATTATATTTACCGAAAGTCAAATTTTCAATTCTTAAATACAAAAAACACTTTGTTAACGACAATCTATAATTATCCTGCTCTTGTGCGCGTTAAATATAGAGGCTTCAACAAAAAATAGAAAGTGCACTTCAACTGACGATAAGAGTTTGAGATGAAAACAGTAGACGGAGTCATCTTGACCGAAAATAGATATCTTAAGAAGTGTTTAAACATTGACCGAGACGCTTTGTCTTTTTAATTTATGTTTCATATATAATTCTTTGTGTCTTTCTTTCTAAGTCTTCAGGAGCTCTCCATGCATTTTCCGGAATGAAGAGGCATAGTTCAAGACATGAAAGGAGTTCTTTCTGAGGAATCACAGGAAGCAATGATCTATCAAAGACCCATCAATTACACCCTACTCGAAATATGTTGACATAACTTGTCAAGTAAACAATTCATCGAACGCCTATTCACATGAAATTGTTAAAGTATTTTATGTATTATTTATGGTGAGTTTATCCTATATGATGTGAATATTATTTTGGCAACAACATGTTAAGTATTTAGAAAATTTGGTTTTGAATTGGATGTTTGTCTTCTACTTGTTTGACCATGAGTGACAATATTTTTGGGATGAAGAGAGTAATATAGTAGTCAAGAAAATGTTTGTTTCACGGAGATTTCCTCTCCGGAAAGAATTCTTCTAGAACGAAGATTCGAAGAGGCTTATGGATAGAGATCCTTGTAGAAAACGATTGTTATTCTAAAAATTAGCTTAAGACTTTTATTCTTTTCTGGTACGATCTACATGGAGTATAAAAATGTGATGATGAGCAAAACTCGTTAATAAAAAATTACTTTCTCTAAGAATTTGTGGTCAATTTCGCTGCAACGCGGATATATATAGTCAAATCATCTGAACACTATCCAGGTGTTGAGCAAATCTTGTGACAATTATCATATTACCCAGAATCCCTTGACCAAATAGTCAAGGGCATATCAAAACGCAACCTAAAAGGATGCCAAACATACAGCAGGCCTGTTGGCATTTGCCCAAAATGATAGTAATTTCCTAAAGCGAGCATAAGAAAAATCTAAATACTAGCATTCAAGAAACTAGAGATTAATGGGACTGCTATGTACAGGAGGGCATTAATGGGACTGCTATGTACAGATTGTGTAAGAAACTAAAGAGGCTTAAACAGCCTCTGAAGGAACTTAACAAAAAAGAATTCCATCATATCTCGGCCAGAGCTGAAAGGGCATCCAGTATGCTTGATCACTTGCAAGATATTGGGAATGGTCCAAATGCTCCTCTGGATATTGGTGCCAGGATTAAAAACCAGAAAAAGTCCACTATGCTTTTTCTCAATGCTGAGAGACTTTATTTTTCTCATATTGTCAAAAATTCGTTTCTTAATCTTGCAGACAGGAATTCAAAGTTCTACCATGCTATCATTAAGAGAAATAAGGCTAGAAGAAGCATCACATCCATCCAGCTACCTGATGGATCCTGGTCCACTTCTATTGAGCAAGTTAAAGATCATTTTGTTGCCTATTATTCTAGTCTTCTTGGTGCTGACTGTCCAGTCACTCCTATCCAAGACTCTATCATTTATAGTGGCAAGCTTCTTTCTGATGAGGGCTCTTGTTTACTTTTGACTCCCATTCATGAATCAGAGATTACTTCTGCGCTCTTTTCAATTCCCAAAGATAAATCCCCTGGCCCCGATGGTTACTCTGCACATTTCTTTAAAAAGGCTTGGCCTATTGTGGGACAGAATATCATCCAAGCTGTGTTAGAGTTCTTCAGGAACAGAAAGCTTTTGAAGCAGGTGAACCATACCACTATAGCTTTGATCCCTAAAGCTGAAGTGGTCACGAAAGTTCAAGATTATCGGCCCATCTCTTGCTGCAATGTTATATATAAGGTCATTGCTAAGATCCTTGCCAAACGACTGGCTGAGGTCATGAATGAGTTCATGGATCATTCTCAAGCAGGATTCTTAAAAGGCAGAGCCATGATGCACAATGTATTTCTTGTTCAGGAGTTACTAAGGGATTATGGGAAGGCTAATGTGTCTCCAAGATGCATGTTCCAAATTGATATCCATAAAGCCTTTGACAGCATCAGTTGGTCCTTCATAGAGAGGGTTCTAAAAGCTCTAAATTTCCCAGATATTTTCATTCAATGGATTATGCAGTATATTTGTACTACCTCCTTCTCTCTTTCTTTCAATGGATCTTTGGCTGGATTTTTTCAAGGAAAGAAAGGACTAAGGCAGGGATGTCCATTGTCACCATTCCTGTTTGTTATTGGCCTTGAATATCTCTCAAGGGCAATGAACCAGTTGAATGACAACCCAGACTTCAACCACCACCCTAAGTGCAGGGAACTTAATCTCACTCATCTTAGCTTCGCTGATGACTTGATCTTATTTTGTCGTGGTGATGGCACATCCGCTAATCTGATCATTAAGGTCCTCAATGACTTTGGACTTGTCTCCGGTTTAAAACTCAACCGTGACAAGTCTAAGATTTTTCTGGCTGGGTGCAACAACTTATTGAATGATTCCATGATTTCTAATTTTTCCCCTGGGACATTGCCATTCAGATATCTTGGAGTGCCTGTGGCGGGCTGTAGGCTGAATCTGCCTCATTTTTCTCCTCTTATCAGTAAGCTGATTCAGATTGTGAATCATTGGAAAAGAACTCATCTCACCTATGCAGGAAGGCTGATCCTCATCAAATCAGTCCTTATGGGTGTTCTTAATTTCTGGCTCAACGCTCTTCCTGTCCCTTCTTCTGTTTTGGACCAGGTAAATCGTGTTTGCTTGCATTTTCTTTGGGGCAACTGTCAAGGCAACAAAAGGGCCTTGGTTTCCTGGAAACAGGTTTGTTTGCCAAAGGAGGAGGGAGGGCTCGGCTTGCTGCAGCTTAAGGCTTGGAACAAAGCTCATTTGGTGAAGTATCTATGGGATCTCCATCTTAAAAAGGAGAATTTGTGGGTCAAGTGGGTCCATGGGAGGTATAAAATCCATTCCTCAATCTGGGAATTGAACAAAAGACCATATTTTTCTCCCTTGATAAGCTCCTTGATTGACATAAGGGACCTAGTTGTCTCTGGCCAAGGATGTTGGTCTTGTGCAGTTGATCTTCTGGATTCCTGGGTTCATGGGGATAAGCTCCGTCCCATGCTGGCTTATCAATTCTTTCGGGACAAGGCGAACAAAGTTCCTTGGTATCACATGGTTTGGGATCCGTCTATTACTCCTAAACATGGCTTTGTTCTTTGGCTTGCAGCTAACAACAGATTAAGTACCAGGGATAATATGCCTTTCTTGAGGGATGATGATTGCTTATTTTGCAGTTCCAATGAGTCCATGAGGCATCTTTTTTTCAAGTGTGATGGAATCCTTGAGCTTTAAAGAAAAGTCATAAACTGGCTGTCCATGCCAGTGTCTTTGAATTGCCTCCCCAGGATTCTTGCTTGGGGGCAGAGATACTTGAGGAAGAAAAATACCAGAAACAAAGTGTGCAAACTCTCCATTGCAGCAGCAGTCTACATGGTTTGGCATTGTAGGAACAAGGCGGTTCATGAAGGCATGTCATTGAATATAAGGGATGTTTTTCATAGATTGCAAACACATGTATATAGAGTCATGAACTCTAGAAGATAGCCTAGGACGCTAGGTCTTGAGAGCTTCTTAGCTCTTCATATTTTGACATGTTGTTCATTGTATGGGTTGCATCCCTTGATGCCTTGATCTTGGTTAATACAATTTACATTTTAACCAAAAAAAAGAAACTAGTATTCACTATACACCGACTGATACGTCTTATGCATCACTCTGTAGACGTGGGTCATGATTCTATGAGAGACATTCCCAGGAATGAACTTCTGTCCATCAAAAAGAGACTTTTTACGTCCATGCCAAATTAAGTAAACGTAGCAACTGTACAAATTTTGGCTATCTTTGACTCTAAGGGTTTTGCCCTTTAACCAAGTCATTGCCCAGAAGAGAATAGGGGTTGCCATGAAAATAACCAAATGATTTGCCATACCATGAAAATACCCGTATGAGTTGCCATTAACCACAACATAATAAGTCGGAGAAGACACACACTCCATCACCTAGTTAACGAACAGAGCAGGGAAATCAAAACCCACCAAAACAAAACGCAAGAAGGACCAATCCAAATGATCAAAAGTTTTTTTAATGTCAACTTTGAGCATACACTGAGGAGCAAATATTTTACGTCCATATTCCCTAATCAACTCTTGCTCCAAGAAGATATTCTCAAGCATAGACCTATTCTTTATGAAACCAGTTTGAGCAACATCCATAAAGTCACACATAACCAATGAAAGTCTATTAGACATAATACCGCATGAAATTGGTCTATATTGATCAACCTTATTCACATTTGCAGATTTCGGAATAAGACCGATCAAAGAATGATTAAGTTGTTTAAGCAGTTTCTCAGTTCTAAAAAACTCATGAACAGCTTTAAGAAAGTCATTACCAACAATTTCCCAAGCCTTAATAAAAAATCATAAGTAAAACCATCAGGGATGGGAGAGACTGGTATATCCGTACCTAAAATACCGTTAAATTAAATAACAAACTGCTCACCAACCTCATCCAAAGAATCAGTAAATCCATCTACAGTTTGAACTTTAGAAATAAAGTTCCTAGCTTTATTTCTACTAAGAATCGAATGATAAAACTTAGTATTTCTATCAGGTAGAAGAATATACTCTCCTTTTGCAAACTGAGAGAAATACTTAGTCTTTGATTGCATAAGAGAAAAAGCAATCTGTCTTTTGGACCTTAGCAAGGTCCCTCCAAGCCGAAGTACCCCAGTTAGCCAAATCCAATTGCATAAATCCAATTCTTGAACAGCCCTTTCAAGACGAGAAGAAATATGAGATTCCTTCTTGTTCAAGGATTGTAAAGGTTGGGCAAAGCCTTTAACTTCCTGCATAATCTAAACATAGTTGTATCTGGAACACTGACTCTCCAAGACTACGAGACCACAGGAATAAAAGAGGGATTATCCGACCACATATTAAAATACTTAAACGTAAACGAAGAAGATCCATTATATGGCGTAAGATTCACAACACCATGAGAATGATCCGGAATGCAACCCGAAGTCTTGAAATGGACAAAAGCATTAAGAAATAATTCAAGCAAAGAAGCATTAGCTAATACCCTACCAATCTTGGACTTCACTATGCCATTATCCCAAGTGTACAAAAAACCAGTAAACTGAACTTCAACTAATCCAGATTGAAGACAGCAATCCAACTGATCCTTAATTTGATAAAAAAAAAGTAACCGGACGACCACCAACACGTTCATCCTCAGACATGACACAGTTAAAATAACCCATAACAGACCAAGGACCAACAATAGAAAGACTCTGTTGAACTAAAAAATCCCAAAGAGGCCTTCTATCAACCAGACTATTATAAGCATAAACAATAGTGACATGAACTGATTTGTTTGACACAAGGCAAGTTATCAAGCAGAATGTCATTAGCAAATCTGAATAGATAACAGAAACTAGAGACTTTCATCATATTCCATAAAATAAGAATCCTCTTTTCCGTATGAGATCCAAAATTGTTAACAGAATCCTAATTCTTAAATTTATTATGCAATAACCGAGAAAGCATAACTTCATTAAGCTTAGTCTCTAATACAACCAAAACATCCAATTGTTTAACTTTACAAAAGACTTCAAACCATTTTGTTTTACAGGGAGGTTACAACCCTTAATATTCCATGATGAAATAATCACGGAATACTAGAAGACCTAACCCTATCTTTAAACTTATCTTTTGAAAAGGTTGGAGAATCCCTTCCTTTCAAAAAACTTTAAGTTGAAGTACATGTAAATCAGAATAGATGTTACGTACCTGAGAAGAAGATTCAGCAATAGAGCCTGAATTTTTCTCCAAAGAAGTAACAATTTCCTGCGTACCCATTTCGACATCACTAATGAGAGAAAATTGATTAGGAGAAGCAACTCGTAAGTCAGTTTTGGAAGGAGAGTAGCTTTTTTGCTCTTTTTGATCCAAGTTCATTCTTCCTCACTAGCAGGTTTTTAATTTTTTCCTATGGTTGTGTTTCCCTCGGAGTATTTTTGCTTTTATCTTGCTTTGCTTTTTTACCCTCAGGTGCCTCCGGTTCTTTCAGCATAGGTTTAGCTTTTTTATTTTCACCCTATGGCTTTTCCACTGCTTTTTCTGAAGGGTTTATTTTCTGAACTGCCTTCTTGCGCAAAGGCCTCCTGTAAGCTACAACTTCAGGATTGACAAAGAATCTGTTGGATACAGGTGTAACAAGATTCTCTTCTTTTTCATGTTTTAAAGTTGACCAAGTTGACAACACTTTTTACAATATAAAGGCAACTTCTCATAAAATACACGCTGTTTCAAAACAACAGCAGAAGAAAGATCTATATCAAAATATTCACGCAGATCGGACAGAAAGTCAACTTCAATAAGAACTCTAGCAAAATGCAAAGAGGACAAATTAGTTACACTCAGATCAGCCATGATAGGAGTACCAATGTGCGAACAAATAAATTTAGAAACTCAGCAGTCCATAGTCCAACAGGAAAATTTGGCAACCTTAGCTAGATAGGCACAGTAACCAAATCAAGAGAGCCAAAATTGAACAGAACAGGAATCCTTTTTAACACAAGAAGCCTACCATAAATGAAATAAGGATCACCATACAGAACATCCTCCATTTCAACAATAGACTTAAAAACAATCCAACGATATGGATGAAAGTCAACCTTATGGACATGCAACCAAGATTTAATGATCATAGATAACACCTGTTTGCCAGAGAATTAACCCGAGAAACGCCCAATCAAGCAAGTAGAATAATCCACAGGTTGCTTGACATGCTTAACATTAAGAAAGATCTTGCCAGTATTGTCGACAGCCTCTTTCTCAAGATTTAAACAATTAGACTCTTTCCGCTTATCCTTGAAAAAAGATGTGAAATTCCTCTGCTTTGAATGACTCCGAACAGTCTTGGAATATCCCATAGCAACAACCTTTGAAGGTAGATGATTAGTATACGCGTCTAAAACATCTAAATCAGAAGGTAAATTAGGGAGAGGAGAAGTCGAAGGAGTAAGAGAAGAAACCGCAGCAGAGAGAGAAGGTGCTGTTTGAATTACTGAGTAGACAGCAATTAAATTAGGGTTAATATTAACCTCGTCCATTTGTTGTCCTGAAGATATAGAGACAGCTGTCGAACATGCAGGTAAGGATGGAATTAAATTATCAGAATTTAATTTGGAATTAAATACACCTGGGACAGCTGTGGAGCCATTTAAGTGACGTGGCGTCTGAGACCTTCCATGTTGGACTTTTTTATGACGTGGATGCTGACCTGTCAAACTGGGCCAATCAATCTTAAGAGCAGATGATTGTGCAGTCGTTGACCGTTGAATAGTCAAAGAAGACTACTGATGTGGAACAACCACATCGGATGAACCTTCCAGATCCACGCGTTTGGCACATGGCTCCACACTTTGAACACATGCCTGACTTTTTGGCTTCCCAAGAAACCTATTCCCAATACGAATGACGTCATGAGTGACGTCCAAACCTTCTCTGGCAACCTCACCAGACCTTCGATGAAGATTTGAATTTCCCAATCGAACTGGAAGAACAACCTCAAAACCAGAACAAAGCAAATTCTATGAAGTTTTATGGATCTGAATACCAAAAACATCAATCTGATCATCTACATCCTTCCTCAAACACAGAGATTCAAAAGATAAGTCCAAATTAGAGACATTCGAAGAAGAAGGAAACTTAGAGATCTCGGGAATAATATGAATAGCCTAATTTCCAGAAATATGAACCTCATCCGAACAAAGCAAATAACTCAACTCAGAATCTAGACCCATTTTACGAACATTAACTTCAGTAGATTTAACAAAATTGTTCACGGACAAATCAACTAAAGAAGGAACAACATCTAAAGGTTTACCAACAATCATAGATCAAAGTAAATCAGTAGATGAAATATCAGAAATCGAAGGACATCTATCAAAAGTGACAAATCTAAAGGAAAAAGAAGAATCTTTTCCAACATCCTTCAAATGAGTAACAGATTTACCCACAATAAAGTCATCAAAAAAAGGAGAAGACTGAGATCCAGAAAGATCTGAACCACAAACCTGATCAGAGGTACGTGCTGAAACAGGAACCTACAAAACCATCTTTGAAACTTGATTTGAGACGCATGCAGATGCAGGAGCCTCTAAAATCTCCTTTGAACCCTTCAAATCCAAAGAATATGAAACTTTCGTAGAAGATTTATCTTGGTTATCCCTAATCTTGGAGGATAAAACTTTCTTCCTAGCTTTAAATTTTCTTCCAGATATTTCAAACATGAATATGGGGAATCCAACCATAATCATTCCAGAAAAGAACAATAAGAACCAGAAGCAGATCTTGAAAATGACCAGAATTGAGAACAAACAAGGGTGAAAAGAAAGAGCGTAGAATGGACAAGAGAAAAGAAAAGAGAGAGGAAAGCAGAATCAGTCGAAAACGCAACCAAAAGGTCGAATAAAGCAAAAAGTTGGGAAAACTTTCATATGAAAGCCGAGATCATTTTTTCTGCTCAATTTTTTGCTTATTACTGACTGAGAGCTCGAGGAGATCTTAGTTCTTAGTACATGCGAATCCTTTTATTTTCTACCAAAAGGAAAGCAGCACCTCTAAAGTTGAATTGATGCCCTCGCTTATGGTGGATAAATGTCGTTGTTATAATTTTTAGATGCAAATGCCCATACGTGAAATTTTGTCCCACAAGTGTTATGAAATTAAAGAAACAAGACAAATAACAAGAGAAGAAGATCAAGAAGAAGCTTGGCTTGAGGCGTGAGAATCACTATCCGAAAGGAATATTTGCCTCCACTAGTTGCTGCAGGGTTGTAAGCAAATTTCCTCCTAGGATACAACAGCCAACGATCTCTTATTCTCAGAAAAAGAATAGAGATTCAATGAACTTTCAAGAACAAGAGTGAATTTGAGTAGGAAGAAGAATATAGAATGCTTGTATGAAATAGATTGCAAGATGTCTTGAAAAATGGGTTGTAATAGCCTATTTATAGGTTCTCGAACTCCATTCAGACGTTTCTTGCAGTTGCATGGCGATTGGGTATGTCCTTTGGTGCATAAGTTGTGATTTTTCATGAAAAGTCACTTCTGTAGGGACATCGATCGATCACATCGATCGATCGATGTCTCACAGTAAGCTCCATCACCATTTTGATCTGTCACATCGATAGATCGAAGTCACTTCGATCTTCGATCGATCTATGTGATCGATCTATGTTGGACAGAAAGTTTCAGCTCTGCACCCAAGATACATCGATCGATCGATGTGATCGACATATTTGACATCGATCGATCGATGTGATCGATCTATGTCCGGCAGAATACTCAACTTCATTTTCAAGCCACATGGATCTATCCATTTGATACATAGATCGATCCAGGTGGATCTATCCATTTGATACATAGATCGATCCAAGTCATGAGTCAAGCTATTCTTGCTTATTCCAACACCATTTCACCCACATTCTTCATCCCATTGCCTTTACAAACTATTACAACAATCCCCCACTTAGTTTGTAAAGCAACTTTTGACATTTCATGCATTTAAGAAGTATATTTCGATTTGAACCTCTTATTAGTGTAAGATTTCTATGTGTTGGAACCGGAAACATTATACACATGAAACCACACTCTCTTTAGAAGTCCATTTTAAACCGCACTTTATGGCCTTGTGCTACCCCTAGTATTCATGAACATTTCAAGATCATTGCTTGTCGAAGCGGCACCACTTCATATGTTCATATAGGTGAAAATTAAGATAGTTTCTCTTAATCCTTCATTAAGAGTGATATGGACACTCACCCTCCTTTAACACTAACATTCCAATTCTTTAAAGATCAATGTCATGCGGTTTGATTCTTTAAAGATCAATCGTAGTGCTTTAACACCTTACTTTGTGACTTGTTGTTACCCATTAAACCTTTGGCTAGTGGTATGCTAGGCAAGGTTGGGTTTCTATCACAAGTGACCTTATCCCATACGTCTTAATCTCATCCCTAAAGATGTACTTGTACCAAGTCTTTTGAAAGACTTTTTGTCAACGGATCCGCCAGGTTATTGCAGGATCTGACATATGCAATGACTTTGCCACTGCTTTTTCTGAAGGGTTTATTTTCTGAAATGCCTTCTTGCGCAAAGGCCTCCTGTAAGCTACAACTTCAGGAATGACAAAGAATTTGTTAGATACAGGTGTAACAAGATTCTCTTCTTTTTCATGTTTTGAAGTTGGATGACCAAGTTGACAACACTTTTTACAATATAAAGGCAACTTCTCATAAAATACACGCTGCTTCAAAACAACAGCAGAAGAAAGTTCTATATCCAAATATTCACGCAGATCGGACGGAAGGTCAACTTCAATAAGAACTCTAGTAAAATACAAAGAGGACAAATTAGTTACACTCAGATCAGCCATGATAGGAGTACCAATGTGCGAACAAATAAATTTAGAAACTCAGCAGTCCATAGTCCAACAGGAAAATTTGGCAACCTTACCTAGATAGGCACAGTAACCAAATCAAGAGAGCCAAAACTGAACAGAACAGGAATCCTTTTTAACACAAGAAGCCCACCATAAATGAAATAAGGATCACCATACAGAACATCCTCCATTTCAACAATAGACTTAAAAACAATCCAACGATATGGATGAAAGTCAATCTTATGGACATGCAACCAAGGTTTAATGATCATAGATAACACCTGTTTGCCAGAGAATTAACCCGAGAAACGCCCAATCAAGCAAGTAGAATAATCCACAGGTTGCTTGACATGCTTAACATTAAGAAAGATCTTGCCAGTATTGTCGACAGCCTCTTTCTCAAGATTTAAAAAATTAGACTCTTTCCGCTTATCCATGAAAAAAGATGCGAAATTCCTCTACTTTGAATGACTCCGACCAGCCTTGGAATATCCCCTAGCAGCAACCTTTGAAGGTAGATGATGAGTATACGCGTCTAAAACATCTAAATCAGAAGGTAAATTAGGGAGAGGAGAAGTCGAAGGAGTAAGAGAAGAAACCGCAGCAGAGAGAGAAGGTGCTGTTTGAATTACTGAGTAGACAGCAATTAAATTAGGGTTAATATTAACCTCGTCCATTTGTTGTCCTGAAGATATAGAGACAGCTGTCGAACATGCAGGTAAGGATGGAATTAAATTATCAGAATTAATTTGGAATTAAATACACCTGGGACAGCTGTGGAGCCATTTAAGTGACGTGGCGTCTGAGACCTTCCATGTTGAACTTTTTTATGACGTGGATGCTGACCTGTCAAACTGGGCCAATCAATCTTAAGAGCAGATGATTGTGCAGTCGTTGACCGTTGAATAGTCAAAGAAGACTACTGATGTGGAACAACCACATCGGATGAACCTTCCAGATCCACGCGTTTGGCACACGGCTCCACCTTTGAACACATGCCTGACTTTTTGGCTTCCCAAGAAACCTATTCCCAATACGAATGACGTCATGAGTGACGTCCAAACCTTCTCTGGCAACCTCACCGGACCTTTGGTGAAGATTTGAATTTTCCAATCGAACTGGAAGAACAACCTCAATACCAGAAAAAAAGCAAATTCTATGAAGTTTTATGGATATGAATACCAAAAACATCAATCTGATTATCTACATCCTTCCTCAAACATAGAGATTCAAAAGATAAGTCCAAATTAGAGACATTCGAAGAAGAAGGAAACTTAGAGATCTCAGGATTAATATGAATAGCTGAATTTCCAGAAATATGAACCTCATCCGAACAAAGCAAATAACTCAACTCAGAATCTAGACACATTTTAGGAACATTAACTTCAGTAGATTTAACAAAATTGTTCACGGACAAATCAACTAAAGAAGGAACAACATCTAAAGGTTTACCAACAATCATAGATCAAAGTAAATCAGTAGATGAAATATCAGAAATCGAAGGACATCTATCAAAAGTGACAGATCTAAAAGAAAAAAGAAGAATCTTTTCCAACATCCTTCGAATGAGTAACAGATTTGCCCATAATAAAGACATCAAAAGAAGGAGAAGACTGAGATCCAGAAAATCTAAACCACAAACCTGATCAGAGGTACATGCTGAAACAGGAACCTACAAAACCATCTTCGAAACTTGATTTGAGACGCATGCAGATGCAAGATCCTCTAAAATCTCCTTTGAACCCTTCAAATCCAAAGAATATGAAACTTTCTTAGAAGATTTATCTTGCTTATCCCTAATATTGGAGGATAAAACTTTCTTCCTAGCTTTACATTTTCTTCCAGATTTTTCAAACATGAATATGAGGAATCCAACCATAATCATTCCAGAAAAGAACAATAAGAACCAGAAGCAGATCTTGAAAATGACCGGAATTGAGAACAAACAAGGGTGAAAAGAAAGGGCGTAGAATGGACAGAGAAAAGAAAAGAGAGAGGAAAGCAGAATCCGTCGAAAAGGCAACCAAAAGGTCGAATAAAGCGAAAAGTTGGGAAAACTTTCATATGAAAGCCGAGAGCATTTTCTCTGCTCAATTTTTTTGCTTATTACTGACTGAGGGCTCGAGGAGATCTTAGTTCTTAGTACATAGGAATCCTTTTATTTTTTACCAAAAGGAAAGCTGCACCTGTATAGTTGAATTGACGCCCTCGCTTATGGTGGATAAATGTCGTTGTTATACTTTTAGATGCAAATGCCCATACGTGAAATTTTGTCCCACAAGTGTTATGAAAGTAAGGAAACAAGACAAATAACAAGAGAAGAAGATCAAGAAGAAGCTTGGCTTGAGGCATGAGAATCACTATCCGAAAGGAATATTTGCCTCCACTAGTTGCAGCTGGGTTGTAAGAAAATTTCCTCCTAGGATACAACTGCCAACAATCTCTTATTCTCAGCAAAAGAATAGAGATTAAATGAACTTTCAAGAACAAGAGTGAATTTGAGTAGGAAGAAGAATATAGAATGCTTGTATGAAATAGATGCAAGATGTCTTGAAAAATGGGTTGTAATAGCCTATTTATAGGCTCTCAAACTCCATTCAGACGTTTCTTGCAGTTGCATGGTGATTGGGTATGTTCCTTGGTGCATAAGTTGTGATTTTTCATGAAAAGTCACTTCTGTTGGGACATCGATCGATCGATATGGCTCCAGTACCACTTTGATCTGTCACATCGATCGATCGAAGTCCCTTCGATCGATCTATGTGATCGATCTATGTTGGACAGAAAGTTTCAACTATGCACCTAGGTTACATCGATCGATCGATGTGATCGATCTATGTCCGGCAGAATACTCAACTTCATTTTCAAGCCATATGGATCTATCCATTTGATACAGACATCGATCCAAGTGGATCTATCCATTTGATACATATTTCGATCCAAGTCATGAGTCAAGTTATTCTTGCTTATTCCAACACCATTTCATCCACTTTCTTCATTCCCATTGCCTTTACAAACTATTACAACAATCCCACACGTAGTTAGTAAAGCAACTTATGACATTTCATGCATTTAAGAAGTATCTTTCGATTTGAACCTCTTATTAGTATAACACTTCAAAGTTCTAACGAAATCATGATAGCTAAAAAGCCTTGAATCAAATTCTGTGTTAGAACTTGAAAACATTATACACATGAAACCACACTCTCTTTAGAAGTCCATTTTAAACCGCATTTTATGGCCTTGCGCTACCCCTAGTATTCATGAACATTTCAAGATCATTGCTTGTCGAAGCGGCACCACTTCTTATGTTCATATAGGTGAAGATTAAGATAGTTCCTCTTAATCCTTTATTAAGAGTGCTATGGACACTCACCCTCCTTTAACACTAACATTCCAATTCTTTAAAGATCAATGTCGTGCGGTTTGATTCTTTAAAGATCAATCGTAGTGCTTTAATACCTTACTTTGTGACTTGTTGTTACCCATTAAACCTTTGGCTAGTGGTATGCTAGACAAGGTTGGGTTTCTATCACAAGTGAACTTATCCCATACGTCTTAATCCCATCCGTAAAGATGTACTTTGTACCAAGTCATTTGAAAGACTCTTTATCGACGGATCCGCCAGGTTATTGCAGGATCTGACGTATGCAATGGCTATTACATCATCAGTTATTGATTGCCTTACATAATCATGCCTAAGGCTGACATGTCTAGATTTTCCGTTATAGATTTTACTATAAGCTATAGACATCGTTGCTTGGCTATCACAGTGTAAGGAAATGGCTGGCATTGGTTGTAGCCACAACTCTATATCCAATAATAAATTTCTCAGTCATTCCGCTTCCTTACCTGCAGATCCCAATGCTATGAATTCGGATTCCATTGTAGAATGAGTTATGCATGCCTGTTTCTTTGAAGCCCAAGAAACAGCACCATCACCCAAAGTAAATATCCAACCCATAGTAGATTTGTTATCACCAATGCTAGTTATCCAACTAGCATCAGTATAACCTTCTAACACGCCTGGAAAATTATTATAGAACAATCAGTAACTCATAGTCCTCTTCAAGTACCCAAGTACTCGCCCAATTGCCTTCCAATGGTCTATACTAGGATTACTAGTATACCTTGATAGTTTACACACCGCAAAGGCAATATCCGACCTAGTGCAATGCATAGCATACATTAAACTACCAATTGCAATAGCGTATTCCAATTGTGGTACTGCTCTACCGATATGTCCAGTCAATTTGTATGAGGCATCGAACGGTGTATTTGCTTCTTTGATCTCTAAGTGTTTGAACTTATTCAACACTTTGTTTATGTAATGAGATTGACAAAGAGCAAAACCCCCACTATGTTTGGATACCTTTATCCCTAAGATAGTATCTACCTCACCCAAATCTTTCATTTGGAATTGTGAAGTTAAATACTTCTTAGTTTTATTTACTCTTTCTATATTAGTACCGATAATTAGCATGTCATCCACGTACAAACAAATAATAACACCATATTTGTCTGTAAACTTGGAATACACACACTTATCTGCACCATTATGCCAGAAACCATTCTTTAAAATGGTAGTGTCAAACTTTTCATGCCATTGTTTCGGTGCTTGTTTCAATCTATACAATGACCTTATCAATTTGCACACTTTGTGCTCATTCCCCGGAAGTACAAAACCTTCTGGCTGTTCCATATAGACCTCTTCGTCTAAATCACCATTGAGAAATGCAGTCTTAACATCCATTCGATGACTAACCAATTTATTTATGGATGCTAACGCTATCAACACTCTAATGGATGTTATTCTCGCAACTGGAGCATATGTGTCAAAATAGTCTATCCCTTCTCGTTGTCTAAAGCCTTTCGCTACTAATCTAGCCTTGAAAGTTTGAAGTGAACCATCCGAATTGTATTTTCTTCTAAATACCCATTTACATCCAATTACTTTGGAACTTGGAGGCAAATCAGTGAGAACCCATGTATTGTTATACAATAACGAATTCATCGCATCATCAATTGCTTCCTTCCAAAATGATGCATCTCTCGGTTGCATCGCCTCCTTAAAGGATTTTGGATCATCTTCCATGCTTAGTACAACAGGTCTTTGATTAAACACCTTTGTCCTATTACCTTCAACTAAGAAAGTAATGGATTGTGAAGAAATGAAGTCCGGATGTAAATATTTTTCCTTTCTAGCACGTTGACTTCTCCTAACCTCAGTTGGAGAATCTTGATTTTGATCATCAACACTAGAAGGATCATTGGAGAAATCTCTAACAATAGGTTCATTCAAATTCTCACTTGTTGAACTTTGATTTGAATCTGTTCTCAAGAATTTATTCTTAAGAAATTCAACATCTCTAGATTCAACTACCACATTGGATTCTAAATCTAGAATCCTATATGCTTTAGAGTTTTCGGCATATCCAATAAAGACACCTTTAAGAGCTCTAGGCCCCAACTTAGTCCTCTTCGGATCCGGAACTCTATAATAGGCTAGACAACCCAAACTCTAAGATAACTTAGATTTGGTTTTCGTTTCTTCCATATTTCGTATGGAGAAACTTTGAACTTTTTAGAAGGAATTCTATTGTGAATATGACAAGCCGTCAACAAGGCTTCTCCCCACAAATTCTTTGGCAAACCAGAGTTTATTAACATTGCATTTAGCATGTCAACTAAACTTCTATTCTTTCTTTCAGCCAAACCGTTTTGTTGGGGTGTGTATGGAGCACTTTTCTGGTGTATGATACCATTCTCCTGACAGAATTGATTACATTCAAAAGGAAAATATTCACCACCACGATCACTCCTTAGAACTTTGATTTTCAATCCCGATTGATTTTCAACTTCCATTTTATAGACTTTGAACATGTCAAAGGCTTCATCTTTATGCCTTAGTAAATATACATAAGTATATCTAGAGGCATCATCAGTGAAAGTTATGAAATATCGATTTCCACCTCGGGTCAAAGCACCGTTCAATTCACAAATATCTGAATGAACAAGTTCTAAGAGATCGGTTTTCTGTTCTACTTTCAGAAATGGTTTCTTTGTCATCTTAGCTTGTATGCATACTTCACATGTTCTTTCATTTCATCTTTGCAGGAAATTAAGGCATGTTTAGACATGAATTTAATAGTAGTACTACTAATATGTGCAAGTCTATCATGCCACAATGAAAAAGAAGAATCAATAGAGTAAACAGAAACCGTGGAATTTTTATTGATACTTAATTTAAACATCTCGTCGCAAGCATAACCCTTGCCGACAAAGATATCATTCTTGGACAATATAATTTTGTCCCCCTCCATTACAATCTTGAATCCATTCTTACAAACAAGACTAGCAGATACAAGATTCTTTGAAATCTCAGGTACATGTAGAATGTTGACTAATAACAACTTCTTTCCAGAAGTAAAGTCTAACTCTACACTATCTTTACCCAAGACTTTTGTGGCGCTGCGGTTTTCCATCCAAACTTGTTGGCTATCATCCACAACTTGATAGGTCTTGAACAAAGTCCTATTGTTGCATGCGTGTACAGTTGCACCCGAATCGAACCACCAGTCATTTGTGATTTCGTTCGTAGCCATATAAAGTTCCGTTACCATACCAACATGCAATCTGGAAACCATTGTTACCAGCTGATTAGTCTCAATGTTTACCATGTCTGCATTGTTAGTAAGTTGAGAACTACCACCCTGCTTTTGTTTCTTTCGAAACCAACAGTCCTTCTTGAGATGTCCTTTCTTACCACAATTATAACATTTCTTGCCTTTCTTGGATTCTGCTTTGTCTGTGGATTCAGAAAAATTGGAGTTCTTTCTTTTATTTCCAACCAAACTCCCTGTTTTCCCTTTGACATAATGCATTTTAGGTGCATCATCAGAGACATGTCTCTTTACAAGACTCCTTGTCTCTTCTTCAATTTGCAAATGATTTTGAAGTTGTTCAAGGGAAAAAGATTCAGTTGATGTAGTAATTTCTTCTTGTAGTCATTCCAACTAGGGGGAAGCTTTGCAATTATCCCTCCTACTTATAATGCCTCAGAAATTTCTACACCCAACTCTTTCAGTTTGGACACAATGACCTGCAACTCATGCACTTGGTCCATGATTGACAAATTTTCAACCATCTTAAAATTAAAAAACTTCATCACCTGGAATTTGTCCGCGCCTTGTTTCTCGTTGTTGTATTTGAACTCCAAGGCGTTCCATATCTCCTATGGTGATGAAGTTGCAGTGAACATATCGTAGATACGATCTGACAGGTTGTTGAGAATATGCCCACGACATATCATATTATCCTCATGCCTCTTCCTCCAAGCGACTTTGACCTGCTCGGAGTCCTCTTCTTGTGGGGTTGGCAAATCCTTCAGATTTGGATCGAGACAATACCCAATCTGAAGTGCAGTCAGGGGGAACAACATCTTGTCCTTCCACCGTAGATAATGGTGCCAACGAAACGATCAAGCTTCATGCTCTCTTGGTTCAAGAATGTCTTAGAATCCATCTCAAATATTCCTTTCGATTGTTATGAAAGTAAAGAAACAAGACAAATAACAAGAGAAGAAGATCAAGAAGAAGCTTGGCTTGAGGCATGAGAACCACTATCCGAAAGAAATATTTGCCCCCACTAGTTGCTGCAGGATTCTAAGCAAATTTCCTCCTAGGATACAATAGCCAACAATCTCTTATTCTCAGCAAAAGAATAGAGATTCAATGAACTTTCAAGAACAAGAGTGAATTTGAGTAGGAAGAAGAATATAGAATACTTGTATGAAATAGATTGCAAGATGTCTTGAAAAATGAGTTGTAATAGCCTATTTATAGGCTCTCAAACTCCATTCAGATGTTTCTTGCAGTTGCATGGAGAATGGGTATGTCCCTTGGTGCATAAGTTATGATTTTTCATGAAAAGTCACTTCTGTTAGGACATCGATTGATCGATGTGATCGATCGATATGACATCGATCGATTTCTCACAGTAAGCTCCAGCACCACTTCGATCTGTCACATCGATCGATCTATGTGATCAATTTATGTTGGACATAAAGTTTCAACTCTGCACCCAGGATACATCGATCGATCGATGTGATCGATCTATATGACATCGATCGATCTATGTCCGGCAGAATACTCAACTTTATTTTCAAGCCACATGAATCTATCCATTTGATACATAGATCGATCCAAGTCATGAGTCAAGCTATTCTTGCTTATTCCAACACTATTTCACCCATATTCTTCATCACATTGCCTTTACAAACTATTACAACAACAAGTACATTGCGCTGCAGTAGTAATCTAAGTAAGATTTAATTACCACACCTTGCTTTCTACATGAGTCGTAGCACATAAACCAGTAATCTTATGTCTAATATGATGTAATCCAACAGTGAGCCTTCATGAGCTTACAAGCCAAATTATAAGAAGATCAGATTTGGTTAATCGGTATTTTTGAGCTTCATATCAAATTCCAACTCGACTTTAAATTTGTGGGGAAAAAAAACCGAATAAAGTCCTAAATAAGCTGGAGTCTGAATAGCCTGTTTAGAACTCGATTCACTTCTGACCCTACTCCGAACTGTACATTGAAATTCCATTGACATCCCTATTGATTGTATTATTCATTGCTGGGCATTACTTGCTCATTTTTGTAACCGTGTTTTTTACATAGATATAGAGCAGGAGATAAGTGTCGGTAAGTATATTTTCTTGTTGCTTGGGAGCAATTCAAAAGGCGTCGATGGTTTTATTTATGAATGTACGTATGAGTGGTATGTTGTATTTATTGACGCCTAGTATTGGAAGCTTTGAACAAATTATCGAGAACTATATGTATTGTATTTATCATTGTTTTTTAGATGCCTTAGTTATCTCAATGATTAAATTACGGTAATTTTGTATGAAATGCATAGGAAGCTTAGTGCCACTCGAACGAATGGGTTTGGATGACATTGCCAAGCATGTATTAACTTATTGCTTTTGTAACGTGATAGAACAAATGTCAAAGAATAACATATTCGACTTGGAAAACCTGTGGTTTAATGATATTGTATTTATCATTTTTTATGCGTTATTATCTCCATAAGTAAATTATGGTAATGTTTATTGTCACTCGAACGAATGGGTTCGGATGGCATTGTCAAATGGGTATTAACTTCTTGATTTTGGAGCGTGATATAACAAATGTCAAAGAATAAAACATTCGACTTGGAAAACCTGTAGTTTACAGTATACACAAAGGTTGTCGCCTTCAAAATGTATTCGACGGAGACACTCAATGATATCATTGTCTCAAGAAATGTACATATTGCATTTATCATTTTTATATGCGCTATTATCTCCATGAGTAAATTATAGAAATTTTTATTGTCACTCGAACTAATGGGTTCAGATGGCATTGTCAGGTGTGTGTTAACTTATTGATTTTGGGGTGTGATATAACAAATGTCAAAGAATAAAGCATTCGGTTTGGAAAACCTATGGTTTACTGTATGCATAAATGTTGTCACTTTCAAAATATATTCGATGGATACATTTAATAATATCGTTGTCTCAACATCGTATCAGTTTTTCCAATATATTGTTTCACTTGTCGTTTATAACATGTATAATTTTATCCAAATAAAAATTTCTTCTAACATTCAGTTGGGCTCTTGACCAGACAAACATAAACAACTGTGGTATTTTTCATATCCAATATCACACATTTAATCACAATCACAAAATTTGAAATATCAACAGGTAAATCATATTGGAAGGGGATGCATATAATTTTCTAAAATTTCTATAGAATTAGTGTGCCGGAACTTTATTGAGAGTTAGATATATTGCAACTTTTCTAAACACGACGTTAGGACCTAGCAAAATATAAATGAAGTAGGAGTTGATTTATTCTAAGATCAAAGAGGGAATTCTTTAGAGTAGCAGACGGAATAATTTCCTTGAGGTGTGGAAACATAATATGTATTACATGCCGTATTTTTTCTCACGTTGTACATATTTTCAATGTCATTTTGTAAAATGTATAGTATGAGGTTTTATTTAAAATTTTTCTTTTCTTTAAAAATTTTCAATAGACAACAATTGGTATAAATCTAAAGCTATATTATTGATAACTAATACACCTACACATATTGTGGTGGAGTTAATACTGTAATATTAATCCTATTACGCTCGTCGCATCAGCATTTAAGTTGGATAAAATTATATCATAATAAACGGCATGGGTCTTAAACATAATTTTTTTAAATTCATATACATATCACCACAGGATATAAATGTTCCCACTACTAGTATTGAATCAGTCCAATAAGAATAATATGCAGTGGTTTTCAAAGTCAATGTACACGTATATATCTTGGCCAAAACTATACATATATACATCTATATGCTATACATATATATATGATTGTGTTGACGCTACTCCATTGACTTATGTTTTTCAAATTGCAGAAGTTGTGAATCAGTCTTTGCCGTTTGATCCAATCAATCACGCGGTCCTGAAAAGTCAGATAACTCAAAACCTTTGGAAATTTTTCTCTGTATAAATAGAAGATGTTGCAACTCAGGACAACCATCACCTTCCATCTTTACTATTTTTTGATTCTTTCATTTCGTTAAACATCAGAACCAAAACCAATTTCCGCCTTTGCTATCTTTTGATTCTTCCATTTCGAAAACCTCAGAACAAAGATCTTGATTCAAGAACACACATGGGACGTTCTCGGTTGTTGCTCATATGCGCGTTTGCTCTTTGGTTTTCGTGGTTTGCTTCCGCAGCAGTTGTGGAGTACACATTTAATGTAAGCTGTTGCTCCAGCTCCTATTGCAATCTAGTCTGCCTTTGTATAACTTTTTCCTAGCCTATTCGCTATTTCGTAAATATTTCCTTACTCTGGATCTATTTATACAGGTGGAAAATCTTACAATCAACCGCTTGTGCGAGAATAAAGTCATTACCGCTGTGAACGGAAAGCTTCCGGGCCCAACTATCAATGCGAGGGAGGGCGATACTCTGGTTGTTCACGTTTTCAACAAGTCTCCCTACGACCTCACCCTTCATTGGTAAGATGTTTGACACTTCCTGAAACAATAAAGTTAATTAATTTGGCAGATCCATTGTTGTACTACACTAGAGCTGTCTTTTCTTTCTAAGTTTATGCATGATCATTCGACTCCCTTCCGCATATGCAGGCATGGGGTATTCCAGAAATTGAGTGCATGGGCAGATGGACCTGAATATGTAACTCAATGCCCCATACTCCCGGGGAACAGTTATACTTACAGGTTCAACGTAACACAACAGGAAGGAACCCTTTGGTGGCATGCACACTCTTCCTTTATCAGGGCCACAGTTTATGGGGCGCTCATCGTTCGTCCTTCACATGGTCGTTCCTACCCTTTCCCAAAGCCTCACAGGGAATTCCCAATTCTCTTAGGTAATAAACAGAATTCCTTCACGCTTTAGACCGACCAAATCATTACATGCCCATAATAAACATACGCAACCGGAACATAAATAATATTCTGATGAATGTGAACTTAATATTGGTTAATGCAGGAGAATATTGGAACGCAAACATTGTAGATTTGGAAAAGCAATCGCTTGTTACGGGGGCTGCGTTCAACTCATCTAATGCTTTCACAATAAATGGCTTGCCAGGCACTCTATACCCATGCTCTGAGAATCGTATGTACCAGATGATGCAATCTTCTAGTTTACCCTATGTTCAAGAGTTTATATTGTCGTTTTCACTTTTTGAATCATTGTCTGATTTTAGATCATTTTGTTTTTTGTTTGGTTATGGCATGTTCGACTATCAGAAATGCACAAGATTAGGGTAAAGCATGGAAAGACGTATTTGCTGCGAATTATCAATGCTGCACTTAGTAACAACCTCTTTTTTAAGATCGCTGGACACAAGCTAACAGTGGTTGGAATTGATGCCTCCTACACCAATCCGTACGTGACCGATGTTGTAACAGTCGGGGCAAGTCAGACTGTCGATGTTATCCTAACTGCAAACCAGCCTCCGGCGTTGTACTATATGGCTGCACATGCATATAAAACCACTGTCGCTGGAGACTGGGACAACACGACCACCACAGGTATCCTTGCTTATGACCACGCACATAAGTCTAGTCCACCAAAAATGCTTGTTCTCCCACAATTTAATGATACACCAACCGCCCACAAATTCTTAAGCAATTTAACCGGGCTTGTTACCGCACCATTTTATGGGGAAGTTCCGCGTGAGGTAGACGAGCACATGTTTATCACGGTTGGGTTGAGCTTGGCCGCGTGTGGAGGACCAAATAATGCTAGTTGCCCAGGTCCACTTGGCCAAAGGGTTGCCGCTAGCATGAACAACGAGTCGTTCCTATTGCCTTCAAAGGTATCAATGCTACAAGCTTTTTATGAGAAAATACCTGGAATATACACTACCGACTTTCCAGATCAGCCATCAATGAAGTTTGACTACACAGAACCCAGCAATATCTTAAACCCTGCATTAGTGATGACCTCAAAGTCTACAAAGATAAAGACTCTCAAGTTTAATTCAACAGTTCAGATAGTCTTGCAAGACACCTCATTGGTAACGGTGGATAATCACCCAATGCATTTGCATGGACTCAACTTCTACGTTTTGGCACAAGGCTTTGGAAACTTCAATCCTGCCACAGACTCTAGCAAGTTCAATTTCATTAACCCGCAGCTACGGACCTCTCTTGGAGTCCCGAGTGGAGGATGGGCAGTTATCCGGTTCCGTGCAGACAATCCAGGCTTATGGTTTTTTCATTGTCACTTGGATCCACATTTGCACACGGGTTTGGCCACTGCTTTCGCAATTGAGAACGGACCAACTCCATCAACTACGCTTCCCCCACCTCCACCAGACTATCCCAAATGCTAGAATTGTTAATCAGAGACCAGCTCCCCTCCATTGTTTTACTTTTGTCTTTTTAGTGCAGCCTCTTTGTTCATTGAATAGCTGTACTCCATCATTTTTACATTCGTTCTCAATTGTACGCGGGTATTATTTATTTTTATTCATTATTGACAACAGAATAAAATACATTCTCTGACAATTGGTGTATATAAGCTGAAAATTCATTTCTTCCACACACTTTCATTATGTAAGAATTTGTTTAATCTAACGTTCTCCAATTTCGGATATTTGTTGGTATTTTTATTCTTTTTTTAAAACTGACATCATCACTTTAGTAAAGACATTTTCCGTGGACATTGACATCCTTGCATTTTTTTTGTCTTTTAAGTTTTCATAATTTATAATGCTTAGCTTGCAAAGATTCAGTCCACCAGCGGAAGCAACAAACTGAAGAAATCTTCGACAATTTTCTAAAACTACTGGCTTGTTTAGGACTTAAAGTTAGATCTTATAATTTATTAAATTTAGATAAATAGAAAACCAACATTTCTATGTACATGATAAACAACACGCATATTTTAACTCACCTTAGTTATAGGTAGAAATTATATTTACCAAAAGTCAAATCTTCAATTCTTAAATACAAAAAACACTTTGTTGACGACAATCTATAATTATCCTGCTCTTGTGCGCGTTAAATATAGAGGCTTCAACAAAAAATAGAAAGTGCACTTCAACTGACGATAAGAGTTTGAGATGAAAACAGTAGACGGAGTCATCTTGACCGAAAATAGATATCTTAAGAAGTGTTTAAACATTGACCGAGACGCTTTGTCTTTTTAATTTATGTTTCATATATAATTCTTTGTGTCTTTCTTTCTGAGTTTTCAGGAGCTCTCCATGCATTTTCCGGAATGAAGAGGCATAGTTCAAGACATGAAAGGAGTTCTTTCTGAGGAATCACAGGAAGCAATGATCTATCAAAGACCCATCAATTACACCCTACTCGAAATATGTTGACAGAACTTGTCAAGTAAACAATTCATCGAACGTGTTAAGTATTTAGAAAATTTGGCTTTGAATTGGATGTTTGTCTTCTACTTGTTTGACCATGAGTGACAATATTTTTGGGATGAAGAGAGTAATATAGTAGTCAAGAAAATGTTTGTTTCACGGAGATTTCCTCTCCGGAAAGAATTCTTCTAGAACGAAGATTCGAAGAGGCTTATGGATAGAGATCCTTGTAGAAAACGATTGTTATTCTAAAAATTAGCTTAAGACTTTTATTCTTTTCTGGTACGATCTACATGGAGTATAAAAATGTGATGATGAGCAAAACTCGTTAATAAAAAATTACTTTCTCTAAGAATTTGTGGTCAATTTCGCTGCGACGCGGATATATATAGTCAAATCATCTGAACACTATCCAGGTGTTGAGCAATAGAGCCTGAATTTTTCTCCAAACAAGTAACAATTTCCTGCGTACCCATTTCGCCATCACTAATGAGAGAAAAACGATTAGGAGAAGCAACTCGTAAGGCAGTTTTGGAAGGAGAGTAGCTTTTTTGCTCTTTTTGATCCAAGTTCATTCTTCCTAGCAGGTTTTTAATTTTTTCCTATGGTTGTGTTTCCCTCGGAGTATTTTTGCTTTTATCTTGCTTTGCTTTTTTACCCTCAGGTGCCTCCGGTTCTTTTATTTTCACCCTATGGCTTTTCCACTGCTTTTTCTGAAAGGTTTATTTTCTGAACTGCCTTCTTGCGCAAAGGCCTCCTGTAAGCTACAACTTCGGGAATGACAAAGAATCTGTTAGATACAGGTGTAACAAGATTCTCTTCTTTTCATGTTTTAAAGTTGGATGACCAAGTTGGCAACACTTTTTATAATATAAAGGCAACTTCTCATCAAATACACGCTGCTTCAAAACAACAGCAGAAGAAAGTTCTATATCCAAATATCCACGCAGATCGGACAAAAGGTCAACTTCAATAAGAACTCTAGCAAAATGCAAAGAGGACAAATTAGTTACACTCAGATCAGCCATGATAGGAGTACCAATGTGCGAACAAATAAATTTAGAAACTCAGCAGTGCATAGTCCAACAGGAAAATTTGGCAACCTTAGCTAGATAGGCACAGTAACCAAATCAAGAGAGCCAAAATTGAACAGAACAGGAATCCTTTTTAACACAAGAAGCCTACCATAAATGAAATAAGGATCACCATACAGAACATCCTCCATTTCAACAATAGACTTAAAAACAATCCAACGATATGGATGAAAGTCAATCTTATGGACATGCAACCAAGATTTAATGATCATAGATAACACCTGTTTGCCAGAGAATTAACCCGAGAAACGCCCAATCAAGCAAGTAGAATAATCCACAGGTTGCTTGACATGCTTAACATTAAGAAAGATCTTGCCAGTATTGTCGACAGCCTCTTTCTGAAGATTTAAACAATTAGACTCTTTCCGCTTATCCTTGAAAAAAGATGTGAAATTCCTCTGCTTTGAATGACTCCGACCAGCCTTGGAATATCCCCTAGCAACAACCTTTGAAGGTAGATGATTAGTATACGCGTCTAAAACATCTAAATCAGAAGGTAAATGTACCGCCCTGTCTCGAACCCTAGGGTCAGAACCGGTACGTCCGCTGTATTCCATTAAGGGATATACAAGGCGTCTGTACGAATCCCTGCACTTATCAAAACGACAGAGTATTCGATTGCAGAAGCGAAATAAATCAATTCAAAACCCTAAATCGAAGGTAAAATTCCTAAAATCATATATAGTCAATGTCAAGTCATAATCCCTTAAACGATGTCATAAAATAACTAAATAAGAATCCCTAAGCTATGTCCTCAAATGAAATAATAAATAGAATAAAACTTCCTCAATTCTTGATCCTCAATCTCCAACTAGTCTCTACGAGTCCCACTGAGCCCACTCTGAATCTTCTACAACCCATATGTAATCATATCCTGAATTATCTGCAAGAAACAAAACGAACGGTGTGAGCGACAAAAACGTCACTCAGTAGTTACCCTGCCTGCATCGGCCCCGTGAGATCATACATGCTAGGACAGTAGTGAAATACCTATAAGTATGTTAATACGAAAATAGACTCTCTACGTTTTCGCAATTACCTTCAACTAAGAAAGTAATGGATTGTGAAGAAATGAAGTCCGGATGTAAATATTTTTCCTTTCTAGAACGTTGACTTCTCCTAACCTCAGTTGAAGAATCTTGATTTTGATCATCAACACTAGAAGGATCATTGGAGAAATCTCCAACAATAGGTTCATTCAAATTCTCACTTGTTGAACTTTGATTTGAATCTGTTCTCAAGAATTTATTCTCAAGAAATTCAACATCTCTAGATTCAACTACCACATTGGATTCTAAATCTAGAATCCTATATGCTTTAGAGTTTTCGGCATATCTAATAAAGACACATTTAAGAGATCTTGGCCCTAACTTAGTCCTCTTCAGATCCGGAACTCTATAATAGGCTAGACAACCCCAAACTCTAAGATAACTTAGATTTGGTTTTCGTTTCTTCCTTATTTCGTATGGAGAAACTTTGAACTTTTTAGAAGGAATTCTATTGTGAATATGACAAGCCGTCAACAAGGCTTCTCCCCACAAATTCTTTGTCAAACCAGAGTTTATTAACATTGCATTTAGCATGTCAACTAAACTTCTATTCTTTCTTTCAGCCAAACCGTTTTGTTGGGGTGTGTATGGAGCACTTTTCTGGTGTATGACACCATTCTCCTCACAGAATTGATTAAATTCAAAAGGAAAATATTCACCACCACGATCACTCTTTAGAACTTTGATTTTCAATCCCGATTCATTTTCAACTTCCATTTTATAGACTTTGAACATGTCAAAGGCTTCATCTTTATGCCTTAGTAAATATGCATAAATATATCTAGAGGCGTCATCAGTGAAAGTTATGAAATATCGATTTCCACCTCGGGTTAAAACACCGGTCAATTCACAAATATCTAAATGAACAAGTTCTAAAAGATCGATTTTCCGTTCTACTTTCGGAAATGGTTTCTTTGTCATCTTAGCTTGTATGCATAATTCACATGTTCTTTCATTTTCATCTTTGCAAGAAATTAAGGCATGCTTAGACATGAATTTAATAGTAGTACTACTAATATGTGCAAGTCTATCATACCACAATGAAAAAGAAGAATCAACAGAGTAAACAGATACCGTGGAATTTTTATTGATACTTAATTTAAACATCTCGTCGCAAGCATAACCCTTGTCGACAAAGATACCATTCTTGGACAATATAATTTTGTCCCCCTCCATTACAATCTTGAATCCATTCTTACAAAAAAGACTAGCAGATACAAGATTCTTTGAAATCTCAGGTACATGTAGAATGTTGACTAATAACAACTTCTTTCCATAAGTAAAGTCTAACTCTACACTATCTTTACCCGAGACTTTTGTGGCGCTGCGGTTTTCCATCAAAACTTGTTGGCTATCATCCACAACATGATAGGTCTTGAACAAAGCCCTATTGTTGCATACGTGTACAGTTGCACCCGAATCGAACCACCAGTCATTTGTGATTTCGTTCGTAACCATATGAAGTTCCGTTACCATACCAACATGCAATCTGGAAACCATTGCTACCAGCTGATTAGTCTCAATGTTTACCATGTCTGCATTGTTAGTAAGTTGAGAACTACCACCCTGCTTTTGTTTCTTTCGAAACCAACAGTCCTTCTTGATTACCACAATTATAACATCTCTTGCCTTTCTTGGATTCTGCTTTGTCTGTGGATTCAGAAAAATCGGAGTTCTTTCTTTTATTTCCAACCGAACTCCATGTTTTCCCTTTGACATAATGCATTCTAGGTGCATCATCAGAGACATGTCTCTTTACAAGAATCATTGTCTCTTCTTCAATTCGCAAATGATTTTGAAGTTGTTCAAGGGAAAAAGATTCAGTTGAGTGTAGTAATTCTTTCTGTAGTCATTCCAACTAGGGGGAAGCTTTGCAATTATCCCTCCTGCTTATAATGCCTCAGAATTTTCTACACCCAACTCTTTCAGTTTGGACACAATGACCTGCAACTCGTGCACTTGGTCCATGATTGACAAATTTTCAACCATCTTAAAATTAAAAAACTTCATCACCTGGAATTTGTCCGCCTTGTTTCTCGTTGTTGTATTTGAACTCCAAGGCGTTCCATATCTCCTTTGGTGATGAAGTTGCAGTGAATAGATCGCAGATACGATCTGACAGGTTGTTGAGAATATGCCCACGACATATCATATTATCCTCATGCCTCTTCCTCCAAGCGGCTTTGACCTGCTCGGAGTCCTCTTCTTGTGGGGTTGGCAAATCCTTCAGATTTGGGTCGAGACAATACCCAATCTGAAGCACAGTCAGGAGGAACAACATCTTGTCCTTCCACCATAGATAATGGTGCCAATGAAACGATCAAGCTTCATGCTCTCTTGGTTCAAGAATGTCTTAGAATCCATCTCAAATATTCCTTTCGATTGTTATGAAAGTAAAGAAACAAGACAAATAACAAGAGAAGAAGATCAAGAAGAAGCTTGGCTTGAGGCGTGAGAATCACTATCCGAAAGGAATATTTGCCCCCCTAGTTGCTGTAGGATTCCAAGCAAATTTCATCCTAGCATACAACAGCTAACAATCTCTTATTCTCAGCAAAAGAATAGAGATTCAATGAACTTTCAAGAACAAGAGTGAATTTGAGTAGGAAGAAGAATATAGAATGCTTGTATGAAATAGATTGCAAGATGTCTTGAAAAATGAGTTGTAATAGCCTATTTATAGGCTCTCAAACTCCATTCAGATGTTTCTTGCAGTTGCATGGAGATTGGGTATGTCCCTTTGGTGCATAAGTTTTGATTTTTCATGAAAAGTCACTTCTGTTGGGACATCGATCGATCGATGTGATCGATTGATGTGACATCGATCGATCGATGTCATCGATCGATGTCTCACAGTAAGCTCCAGCACCACTTTGATCTGTCACTTCGATCGATCTATGTGATCAATCTATGTTGGACAGAAAGTTTCAACTCTGCACCCAGGATACATCGATCGATCGATGTGATCGATTTATGTGACATCGATCGATCTATGTCCGGCAGAATACTCAACTTTATTTTCAAGCCACATGAATCTATCCATTCGATACATAGATCGATCCAAGTGGATCTATCCATTTGATACATAGATCGATCCAAGTCATGAGTCAAGCTATTCTTGCTTATTCCAACACCATTTCACCCATATTCTTCATCACATTGCCTTTACAAACTATTACAACAACAAGTACATTGCGCTGCAGTAGTAATCTAAGTAAGATTTAATTACCACACCCTTGCTTTCTACATGAGTCGTAGCACATAAAACAGTAATCTTATGTCTAATATGATGTAATCCAACAGTGAGCCTTCATGAGCTTACAAGCCAAATTATAAGAAGATCAGATTTGGTTAATCGGTATTTTTGAGCTTCATATCAAATTCCAACTCGACTTTAAATTTGTGGGAAAAAAAACCGAATAAAGTTGTGAAAAATCAAAAACGCATCCAACTACAGCACCACAAGCAGAACATGGACGAGAAGTCACAGCATTTGTGTTCTAATCAATCGATCAAAGAGATAAAGCTAAGAAAAGTGAACCAGAAATTGTTTGCCATCGAAGAAGAGGAAGTTTGGAGAGAAAATGAGGAAAAATAACCGCTTCAATTTATTCAATTGATCATCCAAAACACTTGCAGCGAGCAAGTTTTATACAAGGAAGAATAGAAGCAAAATATCTAACTGTAATGCTGAAAGTACAAAAAAGTCCTTCTAACTAACTCCTACTAAGTAATGAAAGTAAGGGTAAAATGGTCCATTCACCACTTCATTCAAGTTTCCCGCCTGTAATCCTTCTTCTTCATCAGCTCACCCCTTCACACGTCCAGCACCAAGGTGTTTGATCTAGAACTCTCCATTCCAGAATGCTCATCAGCCTTTGCATCGATTATTCACCGCATACTAAGCATCTCTTCCGTCAATTCAAGTCTTCACCTACCTTGATATCATGCTCCTCATCAACAATGTCCACTCTCCTCATGCTAGAGTCAGACCCATTGCTCCTCACCAGTTGATCCATACTTTCAACACCCCCCTCAAGCATTGCTTGCCATAAATGTTGCAAACACCAAGCCTCGTCATCAGCTCAACCATCCGTCTACTGTCTAAAGCCTTGGTGAATATGTCAGCCAGTTGAAACTGAGTCTTCACGGGCATCAGCTTCACAACTTTGTTTTGAACCTTCTCCCTAACAATATGGCAATCAATCTCTATATGCTTAGTACGCTCATGAAATACTGGATTTTCTGCAATGTACAGAGCACTCTTACTATCACAAAACATCTCTATCGGCTCTTGACAACTCAACCCTAGATCCTTACTCAAGTAAATCAACCACTGTATCTCACAAACTGCGGATGCCATGGCCCTGTACTCTGCCTCTGCTGATGAACGTGAAATCGTGGTCTGCTTTTTAGCCTTCGAAGAGACCAGTGCTTCTCCTAGGAACACACAATACCCAAAAATGGACCTCCTAGTCTCACTACACCCAGCACAATCAGAGTCCACAAAGGCTCTCAATCTCATGTCACCTGCACTGGGAAACAAGAGACCTTGACCCACTGTTCCTTTGAGATACCTCAGAACTCTATGTGCAGCCTTCAAATGGTTAACAGTCGGACAGTCCAAGAATTGACTGAGCTGCTGCACACTATATGAGATATCCAGCCTAGTGATGGTGAGATAAATCAGTCTTCCAATAAGCCTCCTGTAAGTGAAAACATCTTCAAATGGATCAGAATCATTGTGAGCAAGCTTAAGATGAATCTCCATAGGACTGATAGCTGGTTTACAATCCATAAAACCAGAATCCTCCAATAGCTCTACAGTATATTTCCTCTGGTTCATTAACAGACCTCTGTGAGACCTTGCAACCTCAATACCCAAAAAGAATTTCAAATCCCCAAGATTCTTGATCTTGAACTCCTTATGCAAAGCCTCTTTGATCCACTCAATTGCTTGCAGATCCTCACAGGCCACTATCAAGTCATCCACATAGACCAGAAGCACCAGCAATGACCCTTTGCATCCCTTTGTAAACAATGTGTAATCATTTCTGGATTGTGAAAACCCATGGATCCTAGAAACGTTGTCAATCTAGAATTCCACTCCCTACTTGCTTGTTTCAAGCCATAGAGAGACCTGTTTAGCTTGCAAACCAAACCATCCTGTGGTAACTGCAAACCCTCAGGCACCACAATGTAAATCTCTTCATGTAATTCACCATGAAGGAATGCATTGTTTACATCCAATTGATATACATGCCACTTTTCCTTAGCTGCCATAGCCAAGAGCATCCTCACAGTACTCATCTTGGCAACAGGTGAGAAAGTATCCTGGTAGTCCACCCCCAACTGCTGAGTATAGCCCTTTGCAACTAGCCTGGCTTTGTATCTCTCCACAGATCCATCAGCTTTATGTTTCACCTTGTACACCCACTTACACCCAATGGCTTTCTTTCCAGGTGGCAGTCTAGTCAACGTCCAGGTTTTGTTATCTTGTAGTGCAGATAACTTAACTTCATTGCCTTCTGCCACTTAACACAGCCAGCTGCCTCTGCATAAGTTTTAGGCTCTGTATGTGCACTAATATTTAAAATATATGCTTGAATTTTGGTGACAACAGATCATAAGAAAGATACTTGTACAGAGAATGTGGAGAAGTGTGAGAACATTGAGTCATGTTTTTGGACACCTGACTGCAGTGATATTGTTGTAGGTAGGGAGGAGGACGTTTGATTCTAGAAGGTCTGGCTAAGGGTAGTTGTATATCAATGGACTCGATTGGAATGATCTTGAAGCTTCAGGATGATGGCTGATGCTAGTATAAATGTCTACTGGTGTTGGGGATTGATTTAGCTGATGAGGTAGAGTGTTGGATAGAGTATCATGGGAGTGTAACTGGTCTGGTAACTGAGAATTATCTGAAGATGAGTGATTTGGCTGCTGGGCTGGGGAATTGGCTGCAGACGTGTGATTTGGCTGTTGGGCTGGAGAATTGGCTGCAGACGAGTGATTTGGCTGTTGGGCTGGAGAATTGGCTGAAGACGAGTAATTTGGTTCGGTGTATGGAGACCTGACTGGATGCAATGACCCCCTAGATGTAACAATGGGAGAAGAGTGTAAACCAGTGCCACAGTTAGGTAATGACGTCAAGGAAGAAGGAGATGTATCAGAAGAAAAGGGAAAGGCTGACTCATTGAAGATAACATCTCTGGAGATAAAAATGTCCTTGGAAATGAGGTCTGAAGGATATAGCCTTTTAACATTATGAGACAGGCCTAGGAACACACTCTGTCTAGCTCTAGGACTCAACTTGTCCTTAGATGGTACTGAAGACTATAGCATAACAAGAAATCCGAAGACTTTGAGCAAGTCATAGGAAGGTGCTTGTCTGTAAAGCATTTCATAGGGGGTTTTTCTGGTTTAGCAAGGGAGAGTAGGAGTTATGTTTATCAAATACACGGCATGTTGCACGCAAAATCCCTAGTAGAGCTGGGAAGATGAGATTGAAGCTTTAAGGCTCGAGCTACATTCAATATGTGCTGGTGTTTCCTTTCAACACTTCCATTTTGTTGGGGGGGTGTACACACAGCTTGTTTGGTGTATGATGCCTTTGGAAGAGAAAAAAGCATCCATTTTGAACTCATTGCCATTGTCAGTCTGATAGTTATTTGCACTGAATTGCACATGGGCAAAATTCCAGAAACTCTCAATAACATTTCTAGCTTCTGATTTCGTTTTCATCAAATACACCCAACAGTATCTGCTACAGTCATCTACAATAAAAAGAAAGTAACGCTGCTGGTACATGGTGGGTGTCTATATGGACCCCAGATATCAATGTGAAGAAGAGAAAAAATATCAGAAGAAACAGATTGGAAAACAGGAAAGGGAAGTCTCTTTTGCTTGGCTAAGGGGCAGATGGGACATGAGTCAGGGTTGAAAGCAGCATCCACGGATGAATGAGTTTTGTTGATCTGCTTTAGCCTTGGCAGTGACTGTGTCCAAGTCTGGAGTGACAAAGAAAAGATGTGGGAAGTGACACTGCGCAAGCTTGTCAGGATTTAGAAGGGGTGTGTCATTCTGGAATGGTTCAAGTAAATGATATAATCCTTGGGACACTCTAGCTGAACCAATCATCTTCTTGTTCAAGTGGTCCTGAATGTAACACATTCTAGAGTGAAAAGACAGATCAATATCTCCAGTCATAGTAAGCTTACTCAATGACAACAGATTAAAGCTGAAGGAAGGTATGTGTAATACACCATACAAAGTAAGATCAGGAAGTATAGTCACTGTACCAACATGCTTGACTGCAACTGACAGATTGTTTGGCAATTTAACAGACATACCAAGAACAGGCTGATAAGATTCAAAAAGAGAGAGAGAACAACATATATGATCTGTGGCACCAGAATCCAATATCCATACGTTAGAAATATTAGACAATACATTACCTTTCCATTTACCAGAGTCACTCACTTGCTGAGCTGACAGAACCGTAGGTTGATTTTTCACCATCCCCGTAGCATTTGGACTCATCATGCTTCCTCTGTCCTTGTGCTCATTCAGTAAATTAATCAGTTGAACATACTGTTCCTGAGTGAGTGACGGCATTGGAGTCATGTTGTCATTCACAGTCTCATTAACTTGGCTAGGATCATACTCAGTCTGCCCACAAAGAGGAGCATCTGGAGGCATGCCAGCCTCACCATCCACACAATTCACTTGTCCTTTTCCTTTATACCCCGGAGGAAAACCATGCTTCCTATAACATCTGTCCACTGTGTGTCCCACCATATTACAAAAGGTACACACAGGAGCCTTAGGATTATAGCTAGATCTTTGGCTCTGGAAATCCTTCCTGAAACCCCTACCAGCAGACTTCTGCCATCCACCACTAGAACTATCTGGCTTGACTCCATAGTTACCTTGCCTGGACGTGCCATTGGTATTGAGGACAACAGACGGATTATTTGAAAACTGATTACGATTTCCAGAATAATGCAACTTCCTCTCCAACTTCACTGCCATGGAAAACGTAGTTTTCAAATCTGGCAGTGGACTAGACAGCAACACCTGTGACTTCACAGGTTCATATTCATCATTCAACCCTTTTATGAACCTAATTACATGATCATCCTATATAAACTTGTTAATTTGACTTGACATATTGCAAGTGCATCTATTGCATATGCAGTTAGGAATTGCTCTCAACACCATAAGTTCTTCCCAAAGAACCTTAAGTTTGGTGTAATACTCTGTCATAGAGCAATCCTCCTGCTTCGTAGCGTAAAATTGCTCTTGTAAATCAGACAGCCTAAAAACGTCAGCGTTACCATATCTATGCTTCAAATCATTCCAGATATCTAACGCATATCAAACCACATCACACTTTGACCAATGGAAGGTTGAAACAGAATTTACAATCCATGAAGCTACCATATTATTCGCCTTGGTCCAGGCACCAAACTTCCGACTAGTTTCCATAGGTTTTAGGATGTTACCTGTGATGAATCCAACCTTATTTTAGATTTCAATGCTCTAGAAATGTTCTACTCTATCCGTGATAATTGTTCCCATCCAGAAGTGGTTGAACTAACACCAGAGAGGGACTATCTCCAGGGTGAATGTATAGAGGATCCTTCGAAGGATCCAACGCAACAGATCCTGCATTAGCAGGGGATTGACTTGAACTACCGGTGTGAACTTTGATTTGAGGTCATGAAGGTACCAAAGTTCATGATCAGACAACAATAGCACAATTCTCTGATTACCATGTGAAAATCAAAACGCATCCAACCTACAGCACACAAGCAGAACATGGACGAGAAGTCACTGCATTTGTGTTCTAATCAATCGGTCAAAGAGATAAAGCTAAGAAAAGTGAACCAGAACTTGTTTGCCATCGAAGAAGAGAAAGTTGGAGAGAAAATGAGGAAAATAACGCTTCAATTTATTCAATTGATCATCCAAAACACTTGCAGCGGGCAAGTTTTATACAAGGAAAGAAGAGAAGCAAAATATCTAACTGTAATGCTGAAAGTACAAAAAGTCCTTCTAACTAACTCCTACTAAGTAATGAAAGTAAGGGTTAAAATGGTCCATTCACATTTCATTCGAGTTTCCCGCCTTGTAATCCTTCTTCTTCATCAGCTCACCCCTTCACCCGTCCAGCACCAAGGTGTTTGATCTAGAACTCTCCATTCCAGAATGCTCATCAGCCTTTGCATCGATATTCACGCATACTAAGCATCTCATCTGTCAATTCAAGTCTTCACCTACCTGATATCATGCTCCTCATCAACAATGTCCACTCTCCTCATGCTAGAGTCAGACCCATTGCTCCCTAACCAGTTGATCCATACTTTCAACAAAAGTCCTAAATAAGCTGGAGTCTGAATAGCCTGTTTAGAGCTCGATTCACTTCTAACCCTACTCCGAACTGTACATTGAAATTCCATCGACATCCCTATTGATTGTATTATTCATTGCTGGGCATTACTTGCTCATTTATTGTAACCGTGTTTTTACATAGATATAGAGCAGGAGATAAGTGTCGGTAAGTATATTTTCTTGTTGCTTGGGAGCAATTCAAAAGGCGTCGATGGTTTTATTTATGAATGTACGTATGAGTGGTATGTTGTATTTATTGACGCCTAGTATTGGAAGCTTTGAACAAATTATCGAGAACTATACGTATTGTATTTATCATTGTTTTTTAGATGCCTTAGTTAATTATCTCAATGATTAAATTACGGTAATCTTGTATGAAATGCATAGGAAGCTTAGTGCCACTCGAACGAATGGGTTTGGATGACATTGCCAAGCATGTATTAACTTATTGCTTTTGTAACGTGATAGAACAAATGTCAAAGAATAACATATTCGACTTGAAAAACCTGTGGTTTAATGATATCGTATTTCATTTTTTATGCGTTATTATCTCCATAAGTAAATTATGGTAATGTTTATTGTCACTCGAACGAATAGGTTCGGATGGCATTTCAAATGGGTATTAACTTCTTGATTTTGGAGCGTGATATAACAAATGTCAAAGAATAAAACATTCGACTTGGAAAACCTGTGGTTTACAGTATACACAAAGGTTGTTGCATTCAAAATGTATTCGACGGAGACACTCAATGATATCATTGTCTCAAGAAATGTACATATTGCATTTATCATTTTTATATGCGCTATTATCTCCATGAGTAAAATATGGAAATTTTTATTGTCACTCGAACTAATGGGTTCAGATGGCATTGTCAGGTGTGTGTTAACTTATTGATTTTGGGGTGTGATATAACAAATGTCAAAGAATAAAGCATTCGGTTTGAAAAATCTATGGTTTACTGTATGCATAAATGTTGTCACTTTCAAAATATATTCGATGGATACATTCAATAATATCGTTGTCTCAATATCGTAGCAGTTTTTCTAATATATTGTTTCACCTGTCGTTTATAACATGTATAATTTTTATCCAAATAAAAATTTCTTCTAACATTCGGTTGGGCTCTTGACCAGACAAACATAAACAACTGTGGTATTTTTCATATCCAATATCACACATTTAATCACAATCACAAAATTTGAAATATCAACAGGTAAATCATATTGGAAGGGGATGCATATAATTTTCTAAAATTTCTATAGAATTAGTGTGCCGGAACTTTCTTGAGAGTTAGATATATTGCAACTTTTCTAAAGACGACGTTAGGACCCAGCAAAATATAAATGAAGTAGGAGTTGATTTATTCTAAGATCAAAATATAAATTGCAGAAGTTGTGAATCAGTCTTTGCCGTTTGATCCAATCAATCACGCGGTCCTGAAAAGTCAGATAACTCAAAACCTTTGGAAATTTTTCTCTGTATAAATAGAAGATGTTGCAACTCAGGACAACCATCACCTTCCATCTTTACTATTTTTTGATTCTTTCATTTCGTTAAACATCAGAACCAAAACCAATTTCCGCCTTTGCTATCTTTTGATTCTTCCATTTCGAAAACCTCAGAACAAAGATCTTGATTCAAGAACACACATGGGACGTTCTCGGTTGTTGCTCATATGCGCGTTTGCTCTTTGGTTTTCGTGGTTTGCTTCCGCAGCAGTTGTGGAGTACACATTTAATGTAAGCTGTTGCTCCAGCTCCTATTGCAATCTAGTCTGCCTTTGTATAACTTTTTCCTAGCCTATTCGCTATTTCGTAAATATTTCCTTACTCTGGATCTATTTATACAGGTGGAAAATCTTACAATTTACCGCTTGTGCGAGAATAAAGTCATTACCGCTGTGAACGGAAAGCTTCCGGGCCCAACTATCAATGCGAGGGAGGGCGATACTCTGGTTGTTCACGTTTTCAACAAGTCTCCCTACGACCTCACCCTTCATTGTGTCAATTTTCATCAAATGATCACACAGCATGCGCAACCAAACCAGATTATGCGCAATTAAACCAAACCAACACTTGATTCATCAATCAAAGAATAAACGCAAACTGAGGAATAAGAGTTTAGCAAAAAGAGAGAAAGGAACGAAGCCTAACACCAGAAATTGAGAGGAGAGAAACTGATTTTCCTTATTGAACAAAAGATACAAAAGGCGGGATTATATGGTTGGGAAGAAGGGGGGCGAAATTACAAGAAAGTACAAAATAACCATCTAGACTAAGTACATTAACCAAGGGTATAAACGTTATTTCACACTATTTAAAAATCCCGCCAACCAACTTCTTCTTGCTTCGATCCCTCTTCGCACCATCAAACACCGCACGCATCTTCTCCCAACTCAACCGTTTCTCACGTGCCAAGCAGCCTTTGATTCACCCATATCAACCTCCTGTGATCCTACCAAGTGCTATCCATCATTTACCACCACAAAGCCTGCTGCATTCGTCTTGTTCAGCTGCAGCTCCATCACGTGTCAACTCGTTCGACCAAATGCTCGTTGGATTCACCAAGTGCTGAGCACCTCCTTTATTGACACCCCCCCTCAAGCAAGGCTTGTTATATATGTTGTAAGCTCCAAGAGTTCCATTTAAACGCTCAAGCCTCTTTAAATCCAGCGCCTTAGTGAAAATATCTGCAACCTGCAAATCAGTCCTGACTGGCATCAATTTTATCACCCCATTCTTCACCTTTTCTCTAACAATGTGACAATCTATCTCTATGTGCTTGGTTCTCTCATGGAACACCGGATTTTCAGCAATGTGCATAGCACTCTTGCTGTCACAAAATACTTCAACTGGTTCCTGGTTTCTTATGTTCAAGTCCTCAGCAAGATATAAGAGCCATTGTACTTCACACACCAACGAAGCCAGAGCTCTGTACTCAGCCTCCGCTGAGGATTTAGACACTGTTGTCTGCTTTTTAGCCCTCCAAGAAATCAACGAATCACCTAGATAAACACAGTACCCCGTGACACTTCTTCTAGTTTCTGTATAGCCCGCCCAATCAGAGTCTGCAAATGTTCAGTTAAGACTTGTGTTGGCTGGGAAAAGAAGGCCCTGCCCTGCTGTCCCCTTAATGAACCTCAGAAGTCTGTGTGCAGCCTTCAAGTGATCCTGTGTTGGACAGTCCAGAAATTGGCTCAATTGCTGGACTGGAAATGCAATGTCAGGTCTGGTTATAGTAAGATATATGAGCTTGCCAATCAAGCTTCTATACGTAGCAACATCTGATATTCTGGGAGAGTCATCATGCGTAAACTTTGCATTAGTGTCCATGGGTGTTTTAATTGGTTTGGATCCAAGAAACCCAGTTTGTTCAAGTAATTCAAGGGCATATTTCCTCTGGTTGATTACTAACCCCCCTGTGACCTAGCTACTTCAATCCCCAAGAAGTATCTAAGATCACCAACATCCTTGATCTTAAACGCAGAGTGCAACTCAGTTTTGAGACACTGGATGGGAGACATACTGTTACAGGCTAGAATGATATCATCCACGTACACTAGAGCCAAAAGGAAGTAACCTGGAGCATTTCTGTAGAAAAGTGTGTAATCATTTTTGGACTGAGTGAACCCATGTCCCAGTAGAAAACTGGTGAGCTTTGCATTCCATTCACGGCTGGCTTGCTTGAGACCGTAAAGGGACTTTTCAAGCTTGCAGACAAGGTTAGGATAACTAAGTGTCAAACCTGGTGGGGGTAGCATATATATTTCTTCATGTAAATCTCCGTGTAAAAAAGCGTTATTGACATCCAGCTGCTGCAAATACCAACCCTTACTGGATGCTAGAGCCAAAACCAGTCTAACAGTCGTCATTTTTGCCACAGGTGAAAAGGTCTCCTGATAGTCAATCCCGTATTGCTGCGTATAGCCTTTTGCCACTAGTCTAGCCTTGTATCTATCTACAGTCCCGTCTGCCAGAAATTTGATCTTGTAGACCCACTTGCATCCAATTGCTTGCTTCCCTGGTGGCAAAGGCATCAGTGTCCAAGTCTTATTGGCCTCAAGCGTTGCAATTTCCACCTGCATAGCCTCCTGCCAAGCAGAGGAACTGGCTGGCTCTAAGTAGTTTGCTGGCTCTATGTGCATGCCAGATGCTAGAACATATGACTTGTATTTAGGTGTTAGTGATTGTAAAGAAAAACAGTGACTCAAAGGATGAGAGATGCTGGGTTTTGCGGATGAATCAGAAAGAGCACATTGATTACAGTAAAATTCTTGTAAATAGGAAGGCATTCTTTTTTCCCGAATAGGTCTGCTGTTGGCAGGAATTGGTAGGTCAATGTCTATGGACTTGATAGGGATGGACTGTTGGCTGGAGATGGAATCATGTGAAGAGGAAAGAGGAGAAGCTAGAGAGGAAGGAGTGCTATCATGAGCGGGACTGGCTTTGGGGAGAGTGCTGGTATAGGACTGGATGGTAAGTATGGATCAAGAGCGTTTGGAGACTGTATAGAGGTTGGTGAGCAAGGAGCAGGATGATTTTGTGTTGTGGAAGAGTAGAGTGAGTCAGATAAAGGATCAGAGTTGGCCAGGATGGGGTCATGACATTTATGTTGTGGAACATGGTCTGAGCCAAGCTTGCGATGCTCATGAGATACAGATCCAAATGGAAAGCAATCTTCATCAAATTCAACATTCCTTGAAACCAGTATGTCTTTGGTATCTAGGTCTTGCAATATATATCCTTTTGAGGTATTTGAATGTCCAAGGTATATACATCTTTTAGATCTGGGATCAAATTTCCCTTTGGTCTGGCAAGTGTTAAGGGCAAAGGCAAGACACCCAAAAATTTTCAGGTTTTGGTATGAAGGTGGTTTGGAGAACAACTGCTCAAATGGAGTTTTATTGGATAATAATGGTGATGGAGTGAGGTTAATCAGGTATACTGCATGCTGAATGCAGAAACCCCAATACTGGATAGGGACATTGGATTGAAATTTCAAAACTCTAGCCACATTCAAGATATGTTGCTGTTTCCTTTCGACAAGACCATTTTGCTCAGGGGTATAAACACAACTGGTCTGGTGGATAATCCCTCTATCAGAGAAAAAATCATTCATCTTAAATTCAGCACCATTGTCTGTCCTAATGATCTTAATTCTTTTTTCAAAATGGACAGACACAAAAGTATGAAAACTTTGCAAAATTCTTCTGACTTCAGACTTTGCCTTCATTAAGTAGACCTATGTGTATCTACTAAAATCATCCACTATAGTAAGAAAGTATTGTTGATGATACATGGTGGGGTATCTATATGGACCCCAAATGTCAACATGTATTAACGAAACAACGGAAACAGATTTAGAATGCGAAATAGGAAAGGGATGCTTCTTTTGTCGAGCAAGCGGGCAGATGTGGCATGGAAGGGAAGCTGAAGAAATGATAACTTCTGGATTCTTCTTTTGAACTTCTTTCATTCTGGAAAAGGACATGTGTCCAAGTCTTGAGTGCCATATGGATGATTTGGAGTCTGGGAGAGTATGAGCTGCAAGAATGGAACTGGGAAGAGATAGTTGAGTGAAAGCTTTGTTTCTGTCTGGCAGATGTAAGGACCCGTCTAGTTTGTATAGGCCTTGACTAATTCTAGCTGAACCAATCATCTTCATAGTGTTCTGATCATGAATAAAGCAGTGGTCAGATTGGAAAAGAATACTGCATTGGTTTTCCTTTACAAGTTTGCTGAGGGAAATTAGATTGAAGTGGAAGGAAGGAATGTGAAAGACATTATGCAGCTGAAGATATGGATTGATTGTGACTGTGCCAGTATGAAGTACTTGGACAAGAGACTCTGTGGGCAATTTAACTTGCAGAGATTTAGCAGGCTGAAAAGAGTCAAAGAAGCTAAGAGAACAACATACATGGTCACTAGCACCTGAATCCAAAATCCATATGTTAGAGTTCCTGTATGCAACATTACCTGCTGACTTACCAGAGGAAGGCAGTTTCTGAGCTGACATTACGGTATGCAAGGGATGTCCTCCTTCACCTTGAACTCCTCTCTCAACATGGCCTCTATTCTGGTGTTCCTTGAGCATATTCATCAGTTGCAAGTACTGCTCAGAGGTGAAGTTAGGTGCTATCTGTGACGCCAGGGGTTGTTGTGACATTCCCTGTTCGTCTCCTTCAACATGCTCAATTTGCTCCATACTACTGCATTGAGCCTCCTCAAAACCAACATAGTTCACTCGTCCCTTAGGTTTATAACCAGGTGGATAGCCATGATTTCTATAGCATTTGTCCACTGTGTGTCCTGTGAAACCACAGAATGTACAGACAGGACGTTTTCCACCTCCAAACTTCTGCACCTGCACATTCTCTCCTCTAACATTTCCTGAGGGTCTACCTCCAAGTATGCTTTGCTTGGATCCTTGAAAGTTAATGAAACCAGACTGGCCGTCTGCCACGTTTAACACTGGTGATGGATTATTAGTGAACACAGTTTGTCCATTCGTATACGATATTTTTCTCTCAAATTTAACTGTCATAGCAAATGCAGCATTGATGTCCGGCAAAGGACTCATAAGCAGAACCTGTGCCTTAACGGGTTCATACTCCTCAGACAGTCCTTTTAAAAACTTTATCACAAAATCATCTTCAACAAACTTCCTAATTTGACCACTGACATTGCACGTACATCTATTACAGGTACAAGAGGGTAATGACTTCAAAACACTTAGTTCTTCCCAAATAGTCTTAAGCTTGGTATAGTAATCGGTGACAGATGAAGTGTTTTGCTTAATTGAGTAAAATTCTTCCTGCATATCAGAAAGTCTAAAGGCATCAGCATTTCCATACCTGAGTTTCAGATCTTTCCAGACCTCAGCAGCGTTGTCAATCCACATTATGCTCTGAGCAATTGACGGGCTAACCGAATTGGTGATCCACGAGACAACCATATTGTTCGCTTTGATCCAAGCGTTGTACTTGCGATCTCCTTCTGGAGGCTTTTGCACAGTGCCATCCAGGAAGCCAGATTTGTTTTTGGCATCCAAGGCTCTTCGAATAGTCTTGCTCCAGCCATGATAATTCTGAGATGTTAGCAACGACTTCACCAGTACCAGTGACGGACTGTCACTAGGATGCACATACACGGGATCCTCCGTAGGATCCATAGTTCCAAAGCTAATTGAACTAGAGGCCATTAACCAAACTCAATCGAAGCAGGAATCACAGAACTTCAACAGATTCGCTCTGATACCATGTCAATTTTCATCAAATGATCACACAGCATGTGCAACCAAAACCAGATTATGCGCAATTAAACCAAACCAACACTGATTCATCAATCAAAGAATAAACGCAAAACTGAGGAATAAGAGTTTAGCAAAAAGAGAGAAAGGAACGAAGCCTAACACCAGAAATTGAGAGGAGAGAAAATGATTTTCCTTATTGAACAAAAGATACAACAGGCGGGATTATATGGTTGGGAAGAAGGGGGGCGAAATTACAAGAAAGTACAAAATAAACCGTCAGACTCAGTACATTAACCCGATAAGGTAAGGGAGGGAAGATTGAGGTGGGTTTGGCCATGTCATGCGGAGACAGATAACGGCGTCGGTCAGAGCAATTGAAAGCCTCATTATAGGAGGGAAACAGGAGTAAAGCCAGACCCCGGAACTGACTTGGGATGAGCAGATTAAGCACGACTTACTAGATTTGCCACCTCTCTGAGGACATTGGTCCAGGATAGGAGTGCATGGAGACATAAGATTAAGGTTAACGAAGTATAAGTCATATATAGGGGACACTTTAGAATATATTTAGGGACATAGATAGGCGTAGACACTATCTACGCTTTAGGCTGGCTTTCCACTTGGTGGCGTCTGTTATACCGTTGTTTTACATTCATGTACATTTATACTTGATGTGTATTTTAATATCAAAAGATCTTTCTTTGTATTTCTTGAATGTACTCACTAACACACTAGCACAATATATCTTTATTATCATGCCATTTATGCAGGTAGAGCCGGGGGTCTCACTGGAAGCAGACTCTCTATCCCTTGGGATAGGGGTATTGTCTGCCTACCACTTACCCTCCCCAGACCCTAACGATAGATTTCGCTGTCGTGGGATATACTGGGTCTGGATGATGATGAGGACTCAGTACATTAACCAAGGGTATAAACGTCATTTCACACTATTTAAAAATCCCACCAACCAACTCTTCTTCTTGCTTCGATCCCTCTTCGCACCATCAAACACCGCACGCATCTTCTCCCAACTCAACCGTTTCTCACGTGCCAAGCAGCCTTTGATTCACCCATATCAACCTCCTGTGATCCTACCAAGTGCTATCCATCATTTACCACCACAAAGCCTGCTGCATTCGTCTTGTTCAGCTGCAGCTCCATCACGTGTCAACTCGTTCGACCAAATGCTCGTTGGATTCACCAAGTGCTGAGCACCTCCTTATTGACACATTGGTAAGATGTTTGACACTTCCTGAAACAATAAAGTTAATTAATTTGGCAGATCCATTGTTGTACTACACTAGAGCTGTCTTTTCTTTCTAAGTTTATGCATGATCATTCGACTCCCTTCTGCATATGCAGGCATGGGGTATTCCAGAAATTGAGTGCATGGGCAGATTGGACCTGAATATGTAACTCCAATGCCCCATACTCCCGGGGAACAGTTATACTTACAGGTTCAACGTAACACAACAGGAAGGAACCCTTTGGTGGCATGCACACTCTTCCTTTATCAGGGCCACAGTTTATGGGGCGCTCATCGTTCGTCCTTCACATGGTCGTTCCTACCCTTTCCCAAAGCCTCACAGGGAATTCCCAATTCTCTTAGGTAATAAACAGAATTCCTTCACGCTTTAGACCGACCAAATCATTACATGCCCATCATAAACATACGCAACCGGAACATAAATAATATTCTGATGAATGTGAACTTAATATTGGTTAATGCAGGAGAATATTGGAACGCAAACATTGTAGATTTGGAAAAGCAATCGCTTGTTACGGGGGCTGCGTTCAACTCATCTAATGCTTTCACAATAAATGGCTTGCCAGGCACTCTATACCCATGCTCTGAGAATCGTATGTACCAGATGATGCAATCTTCTAGTTTACCCTATGTTCAGAGTTTATATTGTCGTTTTCACTTTTTGAATCATTGTCTGATTTTAGATCATTTTGTTTTTTTGTTTGGTTATGGCATGTTTCGACTATCAGAAATGCACAAAGATTAGGGTAAAGCATGGAAAGACGTATTTGCTGCGATTATCAATGCTGCACTAGTAACAACCTCTTTTTAAGATCGCTGGACACAAGCTAACAGTGGTTGGAATGATGCCTCCTACACCAATCCGTACGTGACCGATGTTTGTAACAGTCGGGGCAAGTCAGACTGTCGATGTTATCCTAACTGTAACACCAGCCTCCGGCGTTGTACTATATGGCTGCACATGCATATAAAACCACTGTCGCTGGAGACTGGGGACAACACGACCCACCACAGGTATCCTTGCTTATGACCACGCACATAAGTCTAGTCCACCAAAAATGCCTGTTCTCCCCACAATTTAATGATACACCAACCGCCCACAAATTCTTAAGCAATTTAACCGGGCTTGTTACCGCACCATTTTATGGGGAAGTTCCGCGTGAGGTAGACGAGCACCATGTTTCTCACGGTTGGATTGAGCTTGGCCGCGTGTGGAGGACCAAATAATGCTAGTTGCTCAGGTCACTTGGCCAAAGGGTTGCCGCTAGCATGAACAACGAGTCGTTCCTATTGCCTTCAAAGGTATCAATGCTACAAGCTTTTTATGAGAAAATACCTGGAATATACACTACCGACTTTCCAGATCAGCCATCAATGAAGTTTGACTACACAGAACCCAGCAATATCTTAAACCCCTGCATTAGTGATGACCTCAAAGTCTACAAAGATAAAGACTCTCAAGTTAATTCAACAGTTCAGATAGTCTTGCAAGACACCTCATTGTTAACGGTGGATAATCACCCAATGCATTTGCATGGACTCAACTTCTACGTTTAGCACAAGGCTTTGGAAACTTCAATCCTGCCACAGACTCTAGCAAGTTCAATTTCATTAACCCGCAGCTACGGACCTCTCTTGGAGTCCCGAGTGGAGGATGGCAGTTATCCGGTTCCGTGCAGACAATCCAGGCTTATGGTTTTTCATTGTCACTTGGATCCACATTGCACACGGGGTTTGGCCACTGCTTTCGCAATTGAGAACGGACCAACTCCATCAACTACGCTTTCCCCCACTCCACCAGACTATCCCAAATGCTAGAATTGTTAATCAGAGACCAGCTCCCCTCCATTGTTTTACTTTTGTCTTTTTAGTGCAGCCTCTTTGTTCATTGAATAGCTGTACTCCATCATTTTTACATTCGTTCTCAATTGTACGCGGGTATTATTTATTTTTATTCATTATTGACAACAGAATAAAATACATTCTCTGACAATTGGTGTATATAAGCTGAAAATTCATTCTTCCACACACTTTCATTATGTAAGAATTTGTTAATCTAACGTTCTCCAATTTCGGATATTTGTTGGTATTTTTATTCTTTTTTTTAAAACTGACATCATCACTTTAGTAAAGACATTTTCCTGTGGACATTGACGTCCTTGCATTTTTTTTGTCTTTTAAGTTTTCATAATTTATAATGCTTAGCTTGCAAAGATTCAGTCCACCAGCGGAAGCAACAAACTGAAGAAATCTTCGACAATTTTCTAAAACTACTGGCTTGTTTAGGACCTTAAAGTTAGATCTTATAATTTATTAAATTTAGATAAATAGAAAACCAACATTTCTATGTACATGATAAACAACACGTATATTTTAACTCACCTTAGTTATAGGTAGAAATTATATTTACCGAAAGTCAAAATCTTGAATTCTTAAATACAAAAAACACTTTGTTGACGACAATCTATAATTATCCTGCTCTTGTGCGTGTTAAATAGAGGCTTCAACAAAAATAGAAAGTGCACTTCAACTGACGATAAGAGTTTGAGATGAAAACAGTAGACGGAGTCATCTTGACCGAAAATAGATATCTTAAGAAGTGTTTAAACATTGACCGAGACGCTTTGTCTTTTTAATTTATGTTTCATATATAATTCTTTGTGTCTTTCTTTCTGAGTTTTCAGGAGCTCTCCATGCATTTTCCGGAATGAAGAGGCATAGTTCAAGACATGAAAGGAGTTCTTTCTGAGGAATCACAGGAAGCAATGATCTATCAAAGACCCATCAATTACACCCTACTCGAATATGTTGACAGAACTTGTCAAGTAAACAATTCATCGAACGCCTATTCACATGAAATTGTTAAAGTATTTTATGTATTATTTATGGTGAGTTTATCCTATATGATGTGAATATTATTTTGGCAACAACATGTTAAGTATTTAGAAAATTTGGTTTTGAATTGGATGTTTGTCTTCTACTTGTTTGACCATGAGTGACAATATTTTTGGGATGAAGAGAGTAATATAGTAGTCAAGAAAATGTTGTTTCACGGAGATTTCCTCTCCGGAAGAATTCTTCTAGAACGAAGATTCGAAGAGGCTTATGGATAGAGATCCTTGTAGAAAACGATTGTTATTCTAAAAATTAGCTTAAGACTTTTATTCTTTTCTGGTACGATCTACATGGAGTATAAAAATGTGATGATGAGCAAAACTCGTTAATAAAAAATTACTTTCTCTAAGAATTTGTGGTCAATTTCGCTGCGACGCGGATATATATAGTCAAATCATCTGAACACTATCCAGGTGTGAGCAAATCTTGTGACAATTATCATATTACCCAGAATCCCTTGACCAAATAGTCAAGGGCATATCAAAACGCAACCTAAAAGGATGCCCAAACATACAGCAGGCCTGTTGGCATTTGCCCAAAATGATAGTAATTTCCTAAAGCGAGCATAAGAAAAATCTAAATACTAGCATTCAAGAAACTAGAGATTAATGGGACTGCTATGTACAGGAGGGCATTAATGGGACTGCTATGTACAGATTGTGTAAGAACTAAAGAGGCTTAAACAGCCTCTGAAGGAACTTAACAAAAAGAATTCCATCATATCTCGGCCAGAGCTGAAAGGGCATCCAGTATGCTTGATCACTTGCAAGATATTGGGAATGGTCCAAATGCTCCTGTGGATATTAGTGCCAGGATTAAAAACCCAGAAAAAGTCCCATTATGCTTTTCTCAATGCTGAGAGACTTTATTTTTCTCAGATTGTCAAAAATTCGTTTCTTAATCTTGCAGACAGGAATTCAAAGTTCTACCATGCTATCATTAAGAGAAATAAGGCTAGAAGAAGCATCACATCCATCCAGCTACCTGATGGATCCTGGTCCACTTCTATTGAGCAAGTTAAAGATCATTTTGTTGCCTATTATTCTAGTCTTCTTGGTGCTGACTGTCCAGTCACTCCTATCCAAGACTCTATCATTTATAGTGGCAAGCTTCTTTCTGATGAGGGCTCTTGTTTACCTTTGACTCCCATTCATGAATCAGAGATTACTTCTGCGCTCTTTTCAATTCCCAAAGATAATCCCCTGGCCCCGATGGTTACTCTGCACATTTCTTTAAAAAGGCTTGGCCTATTGTGGGACAGAATGTCATCCAAGCTGTGTTAGAGTTCTTCAGGAACAGAAAGCTTTTGAAGCAGGTGAACCATACCACTATAGCTTTGATCCCTAAAGCTGAAGTGGTCACGAAAGTTCAGATTATCGGCCCATCTCTTGCTGCAATGTTATATATAAGGTCATTGCTAAGATCCTTGCCAAACGACTGGCTGAGGTCATGAATGAGTTCATGGATCATTCTCAAGCAGGATTCTAAAAGGCAGAGCCATGATGCACAATGTATTTCTTGTTCAGGAGTTACTAAGGGATTATGGAAGGCTAATGTGTCTCCAAGATGCATGTTCCAAATTGATATCCATAAAGCCTTTGACAGCATCAGTTGGTCCTTCATAGAGAGGGTTCTAAAAGCTCTAAATTTCCCAGATATTTTCATTCAATGGATTATGCAGTATATTTGTACTACCTCCTTCTCTCTTTCTTTCAATGGATCTTTGGCTGGTTTTTTTCAAGGAAAGAAAGGACTAAGGCAGGGATGTCCATTGTCACCATTCCTGTTTGTTATTGGCCTTGAATATCTCTCAAGGGCAATGAACCAGTTGAATGACAACCCAGACTTCAACCACCACCCTAAGTGCAGGGAACTTAATCTCCACTCATCTTAGCTTCGCTGATGACTTGATCTTATTTTGTCGTGGTGATGGCACATCCGCTAATCTGATCATTAAGGTCCTCAATGACTTTGGACTTGTCTCGGTTTAAAACTCAACCGTGACAAGTCTAAGATTTTTCTGGCTGGGTGCAGCAACTTATTGAATGATTCCATGATTTCTAATTTTTCCCCTGGGACATTGCCATTCAGATATCTTGGAGTGCCTGTGGCGGGCTGTAGGCTGAATCTGCCTCATTTTTCTCCTCTTATCAGTAAGCTGATTCAGATTGTGAATCATTGGAAAAGAACTCATCTCACCTATGCAGGAAGGCTGATCCTCATCAAATCAGTCCTTATGGGTGTTCTTAATTTCTGGCTCAACGCTCTTCCTGTCCCTTCTTCTGTTTTGGACCAGGTAAATCGTGTTTGCTTGCATTTTCTTTGGGGCAACTGTCAAGGAAACAAAAGGGCCTTGGTTTCCTGGAAACAGGTTTGTTTGCCAAAGGAGGAGGGAGGGCTCGGCTTGCTGCAGCTTAAGGCTTGGAACAAAGCTCATTTGGTGAAGTATCTATGGGATCTCCATCTTAAAAAGGAGAATTTGTGGGTCAAGTGGGGTCCATGGGAGGTGTAAAATCCATTCCTCAATCTGGGAATTGAACAAAGACCATATTTTTCTCCCTTGATAAGCTCCTTGATTGACATAAGGGACCTAGTTGTCTCTGGCCAAGGATGTTGGTCTTGTGCAGTTGATCTTTGGATTCCTGGGTTCATGGGGATAAGCTCCGTCCCATGCTGGCTTATCAATTCTTTCGGGACAAGGCGAACAAAGTTCCTTGGTATCACATGGTTGGGATCCGTCTATTACTCCTAAACATGGCTTTGTTCTTTGGCTTGCAGCTAACAACAGATTAAGTACAGGGATAATATGCCTTTCTTGAGGGATGATGATTGCTTATTTTGCAGTTCCAATGAGTCCATGAGGCATCTTTTTTTCAAGTGTGATGGAATCCTTGAGCTTTTAAAGAAAAGTCATAAACTGGCTGTCCATGCCAGTGCCTTTGAATTGCCTCCCCAGGATTCTTGCTTGGGGGCAGAGATACTTGAGGAAGAAAAAATACCAGAAACAAAGTGTGCAAACTCTCCATTGCAGCAGCAGTCTACATGGTTGGCATTGTAGGAACAAGGCGTTCATGAAGGCATGTCATTGAATATAAGGGATGTTTTTCATAGATTGCAACACATGTATATAGAGTCATGAACTCTAAGAAGATAGCCTAGGACGCTAGGTCTTGAGAGCTTCTTAGCTCTTCATATTTTGACATGTTGTTCATTGTATGGGGTTGCATCCCTTGATGCCTTGATCTTGGTTAATACAATTTACATTTTAACCAAAAAAAAGAAACTAGTATTCACTATACACCGACTGATACGTCTTATGCATCACTCTGTAGACGTGGGTCATGATTCTATGAGAGACATTCCCAGGAATGAACTTCTGTCCATCAAAAAGAGAGACTTTTACGTCCATGCCAAATTAAGTAAACGTAGCAACTGTACAAATTTTGGCTATCTTTGACTCTAAGGGTTTTGCCCTTAACCAAGTCATTGCCCAGAAGAGAATAGGGGTTGCCATGAAAATAACCAAATGATTTGCCATACCATGAAATACCCGTATGAGTTGCCATTAACCACAACATAATAAGTCGGAGAAGACACACATTCCATCACCTAGTTAACGAACAGAGCAGGGAAATCAAAACCCACCAAAACAAAACGCAAGAAGGACCAATCCAAATGATCAAAAGTTTTTTTAATGTCAACTTGAGCATACACTGAGGAGCAATTATTTTACGTCCCATATTCCCTAATCAACTCTTGCTCCAAGAAGATATTCTCAAGCATAGACCTATTCTTTATGAAACCAGTTTTGAGCAACATCCATAAAGTCACACATAACCAATGAAAGTCTATAGACATAATACCGCATGAAATTGGTCTATATTGATCAACCTTATTCACATTTGCAGATTTCGGAATAAGACCGATCAAGAATGATTAAGTTGTTTAAGCAGTTTCTCAGTTCTAAAAAACTCATGAACAGCTTTAAGAAAGTCATTACCAACAATTTCCCAAGCCTTAATAAAAATCATAAGTAAAACCATCAGGGATGGGAGAGACTGGTATATCCGTACCTAAAATACCGTTAAATTAAATAACAAACTGCTCACCCAACCTCATCCAAAGAATCAGTAAATCCATCTACAGTTTGAACTTTAGAAATAAAGTTCCTAGCTTTATTTCTACTAAGAATCGAATGATAAAACTTAGTATTTCTATCAGGTAGAAGAATATACTCTCCTTTTGCAAACTGAGAGAAATACTTAGTCTTGATTGCATAAGAGAAAAAGCAATCTGTCTTTTGGACCTTAGCAAGGTCCCTCCAAGCCGAAGTACCCCAGTTAGCCAAATCCAATTGCATAAATCCAATTCTTGAACAGCCCTTTCAAGACGAGAAGAAATATGAGATTCCTTCTTGTTCAAGGATTGTAAAGGTTGGGCAAAGCCTTTAACTTCCTGCATAATCTAAACATAGTTGTATCTGGAACACTGACTCTCCAAGATACGAGACCACAGGAATAAAAGAGGGATTATCCGACCACATATTAAATACTTAACGTAAACGAAGAAGATCCATTATATGGCGTAAGATTCACAACACCATGAGAATGATCCGGAATGCAACCCGAAGTCTTGAAATGGACAAAAGCATTAAGAAATAATTCAAGCAAAGAAGGCATTAGCTAATACCCTACCAATCTTGGACTTCACTATGCCATTATCCCAAGTGTACAAAAAAACCAGTAAACTGAACTTCAACTAATCCAGATTGAAGACAGCAATCCAACTGATCCTTAATTTGATAAAAAAAAAGTAACCAGACGACCACTAACACGTTCATCCTCAGACATGACACAGTTAAAATAACCATAACAGACCAAGGACCACAATAGAAAGACTCTGTTGAACTAAAAAATCCCAAAGAGGCCTTCTATTCAACCAGACTATTATAAGCATAAACAATAGTGACATGAACTGATTTGTTTGACACAAGGCAAGTTATCAAGCAGAATGTCATTAGCAAATCTGAATAGATAACAGAAACTAGAGGACTTTCATCATATTCCATTAAATAAGATCCTTCTTTTCCGTATGAGATCCAAAATTGTTAACAGAATCCTAATTCTTAAATTTATTATGCAATAACCGAGAAAGCATAACTTCATTAAGCTTAGTCTCTAATACAGCCAAAACATCCAATTGTTTAACTTTACAAAAGACTTCAAACCATTTTTGTTTACAGGGAGGTTACAACCCTTAATATTCCATGATGAAATAATCACGGAATACTAGAAGACCTAACCCTATCTTTAAACTTATCTTTTGAAAAGGTTGGAGAATCCCTTCCTTTCAAAAAACTTTAGTTGAAGTACATGTAAATCAGAATAGATGTTACGTACCTGAGAAGAAGATTCAGCAATAGAGCCTGAATTTTTCTCCAAAGAAGTAACAATTTCCTGCGTACCATTTCGACATCACTAATGAGAGAAAACGATTAGGAGAAGCAACTCGTAAGGCAGTTTTGGAAGGAGAGTAGCTTTTTTGCTCTTTTTGATCCAAGTTCATTCTTCCTCACTAGCAGGTTTTTAATTTTTTCCTATGGTTGTGTTTCCCTCGGAGTATTTTTGCTTTTATCTTGCTTTGCTTTTTTACCCTCAGGTGCCTCCGGTTCTTTCAGCATAGGTTTAGCTTTTTTATTTTCACCCTATGGCTTTTCCACTGCTTTTTCTGAAGGGTTTATTTTCTGAACTGCCTTCTTGCGCAAAAGGCCTCCTGTAAGCTACAACTTCAGGATTGACAAAGAATCTGTTGGATACAGGTGTAACAAGATTCTCTTCTTTTTCATGTTTTAAAGTTGACCAAGTTGACAACACTTTTTACAATATAAAGGCAAACTTCTCATAAAATACACGCTGCTTCAAAACAACAGCAGAAGAAAGATCTATATCAAAATATTCACGCAGATCGGACAGAAAGTCAACTTCAATAAGAACTCTAGCAAAATGCAAAGAGGACAAATTAGTTACACTCAGATCAGCCATGATAGGAGTACCAATGTGCGAACAAATAAATTTAGAAACTCAGCAGTCCATAGTCCAACAGGAAAATTTGGCAACCTTAGCTAGATAGGCACAGTAACCAAATCAAGAGAGCCAAAATTGAACAGAACAGGAATCCTTTTTAACACAAGAAGCCTACCATAAATGAAATAAGGATCACCATACAGAACATCCTCCATTTCAACAATAGACTTAAAAACAATCCAACGATATGGATGAAAGTCAACCTTATGACATGCAACCAAGATTTAATGATCATAGATAACACCTGTTTGCCAGAGAATTAACCCGAGAAACGCCCCAATCAAGCAAGTAGAATAATCCACAGGTTGCTTGACATGCTTAACATTAAGAAAGATCTTGCCAGTATTGTCGACAGCCTCTTTCTCAAGATTTAAACAATTAGACTCTTTCCGCTTATCCTTGAAAAAAGATGTGAAATTCCTCTGCTTTGAATGACTCCGAACAGTCTTGGAATATCCCATAGCAACAACCTTTGAAGGTAGATGATTAGTATACGCGTCTAAAACATCTAAATCAGAAGGTAAATTAGGGAGAGGAGAAGTCGAAGGAGTAAGAGAAGAAACCGCAGCAGAGAGAGAAGGTGCTGTTTGAATTACTGAGTAGACAGCAATTAAATTAGGGTAATATTAACCTCGTCCATTTGTTGTCCTGAAGATATAGAGACAGCTGTCGAACATGCAGGTAGGATGGAATTAAATTATCAGAATTTAATTTGGAATTAAATACACCTGGGACAGCTGTGGAGCCATTTAAGTGACGTGGCGTCTGAGACCTTCCATGTTGGACTTTTTTATGACGTGGATGCTGACCTGTCAAACTGGGCCAATCAATCTTAAGAGCAGATGATTGTGCAGTCGTTGACCGTTGAATAGTCAAAGAAGACTACTGATGTGGAACAACCACATCGGATGAACCTTCCAGATCCACGCGTTTGGCACACGGCTCCACACTTTGAACACATGCCTGACTTTTTGGCTTCCCAAGAAACCTATTCCCAATACGAATGACGTCATGAGTGACGTCCAAACCTTCTCTGGCAACCTCACCAGACCTTCGATGAAGATTTGAATTTTCCAATCGAACTGGAAGAACAACCTCAAAACCAGAACAAAGCAAATTCTATGAAGTTTTATGGATCTGAATACCAAAAACATCAATCTGATCATCTACATCCTTCCTCAAACACAGAGATTCAAAAGATAAGTCCAAATTAGAGACATTCGAAGAAGAAGGAAACTTAGAGATCTCGGGAATAATATGAATAGCCTAATTTCCAGAAATATGAACCTCATCCGAACAAAGCAAATAACTCAACTCAGAATCTAGACCCATTTTAGGAACATTAACTTCAGTAGATTTAACAAAATTGTTCACGGACAAATCAACTAAAGAAGGAACAACATCTAAAGGTTTACCAACAATCATAGATCAAAGTAAATCAGTAGATGAAATATCAGAAATCGAAGGACATCTATCAAAAGTGACAAATCTAAAGGAAAAAGAAGAATCTTTTCCAACATCCTTCAAATGAGTAACAGATTTACCCACAATAAAGTCATCAAAAAAAGGAGAAGACTGAGATCCAGAAAGATCTGAACCACAAACCTGATCAGAGGTACGTGCTGAAACAGGAACCTACAAAACCATCTTTGAAACTTGATTTGAGACGCATGCAGATGCAGGAGCCTCTAAAATCTCCTTTGAACCTTTCAAATCCAAAGAATATGAAACTTTCGTAGAAGATTTATCTTGGTTATCCCTAATCTTGGAGGATAAACTTTCTTCCTAGCTTTAAATTTTCTTCCAGATATTTCAAACATGAATATGGGGAATCCAACCATAATCATTCCAGAAAAGAACAATAAGAACCAGAAGCAGATCTTGAAAATGACCAGAATTGAGAACAAACAAGGGTGAAAAGAAAGAGCGTAGAATGGACAAGAGAAAAGAAAAGAGAGAGGAAAGCAGAATCAGTCGAAAACGCAACCAAAAGGTCGAATAAAGCAAAAAGTTGGGAAAACTTTCATATGAAAGCCGAGATCATTTTTTCTGCTCAATTTTTTGCATATTACTGACTGAGAGCTCGAGGAGATCTTAGTTCTTAGTACATGCGAATCCTTTTATTTTCTACCAAAAGGAAAGCAGCACCTCTATAGTTGAATTGATGCCCTCGCTTATGGTGGATAAATGTCGTTGTTATAATTTTTAGATGCAAATGCCCATACGTGAAATTTTGTCCCACAAGTGTTATGAAATTAAAGAAACAAGACAAATAACAAGAGAAGAAGATCAAGAAGAAGCTTGGCTTGAGGCGTGAGAATCACTATCCGAAAGGAATATTTGCCTCCACTAGTTGCTGCAGGGTTGTAAGCAAATTTCCTCCTAGGATACAACAGCCAACGATCTCTTATTCTCAGAAAAAGAATAGAGATTCAATGAACTTTCAAGAACAAGAGTGAATTTGAGTAGGAAGAAGAATATAGAATGCTTGTATGAAATAGATTGCAAGATGTCTTGAAAAATGGGTTGTAATAGCCTATTTATAGGTTCTCGAACTCCATTCAGACGTTTCTTGCAGTTGCATGGCGATTGGGTATGTCCTTTGGTGCATAAGTTGTGATTTTTCATGAAAAGTCACTTCTGTAGGGACATCGATCGATCACATCGATCGATCGATGTCTCACAGTAAGCTCCATCACCATTTTGATCTGTCACATCGATAGATCGAAGTCACTTCGATCTTCGATCGATCTATGTGATCGATCTATGTTGGACAGAAAGTTTCAGCTCTGCACCCAAGATACATCGATCGATCGATGTGATCGACATATTTGACATCGATCGATCGATGTGATCGATCTATGTCCGGCAGAATACTCAACTTCATTTTCAAGCCACATGGATCTATCCATTTGATACATAGATCGATCCAGGTGGATCTATCCATTTGATACATAGATCGATCCAAGTCATGAGTCAAGCTATTCTTGCTTATTCCAACACCATTTCACCCACATTCTTCATCCCATTGCCTTTACAAACTATTACAACAATCCCCCACTTAGTTTGTAAAGCAACTTTTGACATTTCATGCATTTAAGAAGTATATTTCGATTTGAACCTCTTATTAGTGTAAGATTTCTATGTGTTGGAACCGGAAACATTATACACATGAAACCACACTCTCTTTAGAAGTCCATTTTAAACCGCACTTTATGGCCTTGTGCTACCCCTAGTATTCATGAACATTTCAAGATCATTGCTTGTCGAAGCGGCACCACTTCATATGTTCATATAGGTGAAAATTAAGATAGTTCCTCTTAATCCTTCATTAAGAGTGATATGGACACTCACCCTCCTTTAACACTAACATTCCAATTCTTTAAAGATCAATGTCATGCGGTTTGATTCTTTAAAGATCAATCGTAGTGCTTTAACATTACTTTGTGACTTGTTGTTACCCATTAAACCTTTGGCTAGTGGTATGCTAGGCAAGGTTGGGTTTCTATCACAAGTGAACTTATCCCATACGTCTTAATCTCATCCCTAAAGATGTACTTTGTACCAAGTCTTTTGAAAGACTTTTTGTCAACGGATCCGCCAGGTTATTGCAGGATCTGACATATGCAATGACTTTGCCACTGCTTTTTCTGAAGGGTTTATTTTCTGAACTGCCTTCTTGCGCAAAGGCCTCCTGTAAGCTACAACTTCAGGAATGACAAAGAATTTGTTAGATACAGGTGTAACAAGATTCTCTTCTTTTTCATGTTTTGAAGTTGGATGACCAAGTTGACAACACTTTTTACAATATAAAGGCAACTTCTCATAAAATACACGCTGCTTCAAACAACAGCAGAAGAAAGTTCTATATCCAAATATTCACGCAGATCGGACAGAAGTCAACTTCAAAACTCTAGTAAAATACAAAGAGGACAAATTAGTTACACTCAGATCAGCCATGATAGGAGTACCAATGTGCGAACAAATAAATTTAGAAACTCAGCAGCCATAGTCCAACAGGAAAATTTGGCAACCTTACCTAGATAGGCACAGTAACCAAATCAAGAGAGCCAAAACTGAACAGAACAGGAATCCTTTTTAACACAAGAAGCCCACCATAAATGAAATAAGGATCACCATACAGAACATCCTCCATTTCAACAATAGACTTAAAAACAATCCAACGATATGGATGAAAGTCAATCTTATGGACATGCAACCAAGGTTTAATGATCATAGATAACACCTGTTTGCCAGAGAATTAACCCGAGAAACGCCCAATCAAGCAAGTAGAATAATCCACAGGTTGCTTGACATGCTTAACATTAAGAAAGATCTTGCCAGTATTGTCGACATCCTCTTTCTCAAGATTTAAAAAATTAGACTCTTTCCGCTTATCCATGAAAAAAGATGCGAAATTCCTCTACTTTGAATGACTCCGACCAGCCTTGGAATATCCCCTAGCAGCAACCTTTGAAGGTAGATGATTTATACGCGTCTAAAACATCTAAATCAGAAGGTAAATTAGGGAGAGGAGAAGTCGAAGGAGTAAGAGAAGAAACCGCAGCAGAGAGAGAAGGTTCTGTTTGAATTACTGAGTAGACAGCAATTAAATTAGGGTTAATATTAACCTCGTCCATTTGTTGTCCTGAAGATATAAGACAGCTGTCGAACATGCAGGTAAGGATGGAATTAAATTATCAGAATTTAATTTGGAATTAAATACACCTGGGACAGCTGTGGAGCCATTTAAGTGACGTGGCGTCTGAGACCTTCCATGTTGGACTTTTTTATGACGTGGATGCTGACCTGTCAAACTGGGCCAATCAATCTTAAGAGCAGATGATTGTGCAGTCGTTGACCGTTGAATAGTCAAAGACTACTGATGTGGAACAACCACATCGGATGAACCTTCCAGATCCACGCGTTTGGCACACGGCTCCACCTTTGAACACATGCCTGACTTTTTGGCTTCCCAAGAAACCTATTCCCAATACGAATGACGTCATGAGTGACGTCCAAACCTTCTCTGGCAACCTCACCGACCTTTGATGAAGATTTGAATTTTCCACTCGAACGGAAGAACAACCTCAACCAGAAAAAGCAATTCTATGAAGTTTTATGGATATGAATACCAAAACCTCAATCGATTATCTACATCCTTCCTCAAACACAGAGATTCAAAGATAAGTCCAAATTAGAGACATTCGAAGAAGAAGGAAACTTAGAGATCTCAGGATTAATGAATAGCTGAATTTCCAGAAATATGAACCTCATCCGAACAAGCAATAACTCAACTCAGAATCTAGACACATTTTAGGAACATTAACTTCAGTTAGATTTAACAAAATTGTTCACGGACAAATCAACTAAAGAAGGAACACAACATCTAAAGGTTTACCAACAATCATAGATCAAAGTAATCAGTAGATGAAATCAGAAATCGAAGGACATCTATCAAAAGTGACAGATCTAAAAGAAAAAAGAAGAATCTTTTCCAACATCCTTCGAATGAGTAACAGATTTGCCATAATAAAGACATCAAAAGAAGGAGAAGACGAGATCCAGAAAGATCTAAACCACAACCTGATCAGAGGTACATGCTGAAACAGGAACCTACAAAACCATCTTCGAAACTTGATTTGAGACGCATGCAGATGCAAGATCCTCTAAAATCTCCTTTAACCCTTCAAATCCAAAGAATATGAAACTTTCTTAGAAGATTTATCTTTCTTATCCCTAATTGGAGGATAAAACTTTCTTCCTAGCTTTACATTTTCTTCCAGATTTTCAAACATGAATATGAGGAATCCAACCATAATCATTCCAGAAAAGAACAATAAAACCAGAAGCAGATCTTGAAAATGACCGGAATTGAGAACAAACAAGGGTGAAAAGAAAGAGCGTAGAATGGACAAGAGAAAAGAAAGAGAGAGGAAAGCAGATCCGTCGAAAAGGCAACCAAAGTCGAATAAGCGAAAAGTTGGGAAACTTTCATATGAAAGCCGAGAGCATTTTCTCTGCTCAATTTTTTGCTTATTACTGACTGAGGCTCGAGGAGATCTTAGTTCTTAGTACATAGGATCCTTTTATTTTTTACCAAAAGGAAAGCTGCACCTGTATAGTTGAATTGACGCCCTCGCTTATGGTGGATAAATGTCGTTGTTATACTTTTTAATGCAAATGCCCATACGTGAAATTTTGTCCCCACAATGTTATGAAAGTAAGGAAACCAAATAACAAGAGAAGAAGATCAAGAAGAAGCTTGGCTTGAGGCGTGAGAATCACTATCCGAAATAATATTTCCTCCACTAGTGCAGCTGGGTTGTAGAAAATTTCCTCCTAGGATACAATGCCAACAACTCTTATTCTCAGCAAAAGAATAGAGATTAAATGAACTTTCAAGAACAAGAGTGAATTTGAGTAAGAAGAATTAGAATGCTTGTATGAAATAGATGCAAGATGTCTTGAAAAATGGGTTGTAATAGCCTATTTATAGGCTCTCAAACTCCATTCAGACGTTTCTTGCAGTTCATGTGATTGGGTATGTTCCTTGGTGCATAAGTTGTGATTTTTCATGAAAAGTCACTTCTGTTGGGACATCGATCGATCGATATGGCTCCAGTACCCTTTGATCTGTCACATCGATCGTCGAAGTCCCTTCGATCGATCTATGTGATCGATCTATGTTGGACAGAAAGTTTCAACTATGCACCTAGGTTACATCGATCGATCGATGTGATCGATCTATGTCCGGCAAAACTCACTTCATTTTCAAGCCATATGGATCTATCCATTTGATACAGACATCGATCAAGTGGATCTATCCATTTGATACTATTTCGATCCAAGTCATGAGTCAAGTTATTCTTGCTTATTCCAACACCATTTCATCCACTTTCTTTCATTCCCATTGCCTTTACAAACTATTACAACAATCCCACACTAGTTAGTAAAGCAACTTATGACATTTCATGCATTTAAGAAGTATCTTTCGATTTGAACCTCTTATTAGTATAACACTTCAAAGTTCTAACGAAATCATGATAGCTAAAAAGCCTTGAATCAAATTCTGTGTTAGAACTTGAAACATTATACACATGAAACCACACTCTCTTTAGAAGTCCATTTTATTTCCATCCGCACTTTATGGCCTTGCGCTACCCCTAGTATTCATGAACATTTCAAGATCTTGCTTGTCGAAGCGGCACCACTTCTTATGTTCATATAGTGAAGATTAAGATAGTTCCTCTTAATCCTTTATTAAGAGTGCTATGGACACTCACCCTCCTTTAAC
>AP025042.1:32863674-32892715 GCA_036186865.1 Eustoma russellianum | reverse complement strand
TCAATGTTCAAAATTCAGTATTAGGCTATAGTTTCCTTTGTTAAAGTTCAGGAATCTGAGGAAAGTTCCCCATTATTATTTTACTGACTACACAACAAAAACAACATTACTCATTGCTTTAGAGTCTCCCACATATGACGGGATATGGGTAGTTATATGTACACCAAGATGTTAATTTGAGAAACAACGACTAGAAAGAGACTATACGAAATTTTGGCTTCTGAGGTCCAATGACTAAGAAACATCATCAATTTGATGCATTTAAGATGACAGTTCAGTATGCTTCTATTGATGCATTTTGATGGTCCCTCTTATACATTTACTACTATTAAGTTTGATACTAGAGAAAATGACAAAGGAGTTGCTCACTATAGTAGTATAATTTTTTTTATTTATCTCCGTTCTAATATTTAATAGTTGAATATTATGATGGTAACTAATTATTCTTTGATCGGCATAAAGTTCGTTTACAGCCATATAGCCATATGGTTCGTATGGTTGATCTAGTTTGATACAATATTTGTGCCTTTATGCCCTCTTCATGGAGCAGAATGGTTTGAGCATGTCTCTATGTAGGGATACAATGTATAATATAAAGAAACTTATACAATAGTTTTCCAAACATGATAAGTGAAGGACCTGGCTAAGGCACAAAATAGACAGCAAAACCTAGAGGGATACTATGCCTATCCCTTTGGAGGACCATTGTAATTTCCCAAAGGTTTTGTATCGATACATATTGAGAATATTATTTCACATTGGCCGATTTGAGATAAATACACGGGTTATATTATGAGGTACCACTACCCATTGTCTTAAAGTTTTGATTGGATATGAACCTCACCTTATGTAAGCACAAGTTTCAACATGGTACCAGATCAGGTTTAAAACTTGGACTTACACATTGCCTGACCTGGTTGACCATTTCTTGTCTCCCATCAACAAATTCACATGTTCATGCATGGCTTATGGTTTTTGATTGTCTGGCCTATGGTTGACCATTTCTTGTCTCCCATCAACAAATTCACATGTTCATGCATGTCTTATGGTTTTTGATTGAGGGTGGGTTCTAAGACGCGTATGTATGTCAAACTACGTTGCCACGTGAGAGCGAGTATTGAGAATATTATCCCAAATTGGTCACTTTGAGATAAAACATGGCCTATATAAATGAGGTACACCACCAATTGTCTTAAGGTTTTAAGTGGATATGGTCTCACCTCATTTTCATACATTTTTTTGTAAATTTCTTAATAAGGTTAACATAACTCTACCATTGTAGGGGCATTCTCAATAATAAAAAAAATATTAATAAACTTTTGGAGCATCAATTTCACTTATAACAATTCTCGACCGAGAAGTTAAAAACCCATATGGGTAATTATCATGGACGGGACACTGTAGTCGCTTATAACAATGTCGCTTTTCAATTCACAAAACCTGATTAACTATAACTATCTAAAAAGAAATCCACACTCTTGATTCGAAGAAATTGAGGAAATCCGATGATTATGTAACTCGCCTCCCTACTAAAACTTCGATCCGAAATCATATTATACAATTCTTGGTAGAGTAATAAAAAAGATTAATCGTATAACATCAAACCATTTCAACGGTTGTATCAAAAGATCATGGAGTCTTCCACCATCAATGGTTGAGATTAAAGGATCATGAAGTCTTCCAAATTTCTTCAAGTTCTCTAGCAAATGACTGTTGCCTTCCGACAACTATAGTGATATGGTCTTTCTTTTCGATGACTTTAACATGAGCACGAGGGACCTTGGTTCGGACATGGTAGCTGCATTCCACCGGAATCAGCTCGTCGTCTTCGCCGTGGATGATGGTCACCGGACATTCCAGCCGTGTCCGGACGGCGTCTAAGTACCCTTCGATTTTTGATGCCGTCCCGCATATTATGTTGTGCAGTGTATGCCATGCTGCGTTATGTGTGTGACAACAAAATCCGTCGATCAAATACGTCCTCAACCTGCATCACACGTTCTAATTTTCAATTTTTATGATAAATTTATATGTCAAATAAATAAATATAATGTAGTATGAATGTGTGTGTGTATATATGGTGAACATGTCATATGTGCGGGTTTTCATGCTCGAGAAAGAAAAATTTAGCGAGATGAGGGGGATGATTTTTTTTTATTTATAATATCTATATCAAATAGTAGTAGATGTGAAGGAATCAACGAATAACTGAAAAAGGAAAGCTTGGACGACCAAGATTTTCTTAACTAGGGGGGCATAGGCATCTTAATCTTGATCCCAAATGACGCAAAAGAGTCTAATTAGGGTGCTAATAAGGTACTTAATTACTTTTAAAAATTAAAATTTCAGGTAACGTACTTTTCTCCAACTATCATTTGATCCAACAGCTAGACTTAAGGATGCATTCTTTATATTGCCTAATTTCCCGGCCAACCTAAAGAAACAACAACGTTACCCTATTTCTTTAAAGACTCGCTTATGATGAAGTATGAAGGGTTAGATATACGCAACCATATTTATGTGTTAGAAACACACCGATATTGTTTTCCGTTAACCCATAATTAAATTGCGTAAGCCGTGTCCATCAAATGTTACTTCACAATATAAAAGCATAGTCAATTTAGTGATTCATTTTGCTTTATTCCATCATATTCCAAAGTTAAAAAAAGAATGTGTCATTCACGCCAATGAAAATAGAAAGAAGCCAACCTAACCCAACGGTGACTATAAATCAATGTGTTTTCTTCTCCTAAGTTTCATACGGAATGTTTTTCTTCAGTATTTCTTTAACCATTACGGTTAGTGAATATCATGATATTACATAACTTTTTAAACCCTTACATGCCAAAATAGGACGTTTAGTAATTTTTATAAAATAGCGAAGGAAAAATCGAAAGACAGCTAGTTTCGAAATTTAAATAAAATGATAGAAACTGTATTAAGTTTGTTCAATTACAATAACTTTAAAGATGACCCCATATAGATACAAATAAATTTTTTTCTCTCTAACTGCATGTTACACCAAACTCATGATTTGACGAAACGAGCCAATTTTGTTGGAAACAAAATAAATTGCAACCAGACTTCGTCAGGGTCCGTAGGCCCCCAATTATTTATGGGTTCTGTGGATATTTAAAATTTTAACCTGAAAGCCTGGAATTATTATTTAATGCGCTTTTAAATGTAAGCAATCGGTGTGACTTACGATGCAAATGAGCCGAACCGAATCAATCATTTTCTTAACAAATCAAACATGTTATCAAAATTAAGTATTATCAAACTTGGTTCTAACTCGCTCGAGCATGACTTGAAGATGCTTGGATTAGATCGTTTTATTTTAGGTATGCGTGTGCTTGACTAGATTATACTCAATCCACATCGAAAAATCAAGTATGTTTGTGTGCGGTTTTTACATTTTCTATATTACCATTCTTGTAACTTCCGGCAAGTCATTTGAACTCGACTCGAAAAGATAAATCGATAAGGCTCATGAGCCTTCCAAGTCAACCAACAGGTCGTTCGAGCTCGTTTTGTAACTGTAAACGAATCGTTCAAACTTCTCTCTGAGTTTGATTAATTATATTTAGAAGGAGCATTCGGTGAGACGAACCAATGAGCTCATGAGCAGCTTAGCTCATTTGCATTGACAACCACTTACGGAGCTCAAATTTAACAGTAGTTTGTGTGTCTGTAGACATATGTACACACATATATAGATAAATACATAGATTTTTGAAAGCATACACTATCATTTTTACAATATTTATGGTTTGAAAATAATCTATCCAATAAGTTACCGAACAATGTTATCAAGAAGGCAAAGAGCAAAAATTAGCCTTGGAAAAAAAAGCAAGTTACTAGATATTAACTACTACCAATACCAATAATCAGTATTAAATAGAAAATGTGCCTTTAAAACTGCAAAAATGCAGTAGAATAAACGCTTGAACCGACGAAAAGTTGACTCTTGAGTCAACAGAAAAAGAAGAAGAAAAAAGTCTTTTTATTTTTTTTTTTTAAACTGCACTTGATCGACATAGCTTGATGCATCATTATGGATCATCAGGAAACAACTTCTTTGCGTTTTTAACACATGAGTATATGGTTGTGTACATCCGATCCCCCCATATCCCGCTATAGGCGGAAGCCTCTAAAGCAATTGAGTAATGTAGTTATTGTTGACAAATATATAGAAGCATATGCAGTCGACGGAGATTACACATTTAAGTAGGATTTTTTCCCCCTAATATACTTTTTCACGCATTAAATGCTTGAACTTAAATATTAGACGATAAGAAAATACCACTCAACCATTAAACTTAACTGAAATAAGAAGTTAATTGTATCGTAATTGACTAAGACCTGACGTGACAATATATATACATATACACACAAATATCTAGATATATATGTGTTTGTATTTTTTTCTAGAGTTTTTGTTAAGTTATTAGTGTCAATTAATACAAGTGGAAATAATGAAGGGAGGAGGTATATGAAGTGCACCTGTTACGGGTGAGGAATTTGGTGATGAATTCCCAGATACGATGGTTCTTGCAGATGAGCAAACAAATCGTACGGCTGACGTGCTCGTACCAGCAGGCCATCGACGCTCCAAATGCAATCAACGGCCACACTCGTCTTGGAGCCACTCTTCTCATCATGTATTGTGTTGCCTGTACTCCTTTTGGCGCCGGAAAATATGGCTGCCAACCACCAACATCTCATTTATCATCCTTTTATAGATAATGTTATTACATGTCCTTATCAAATTAGTTGTCATCAATTTACACAACAAAAAGAAAATTATAATATATTCAGATATTTCCTGTTTATGATTATGATTGTTTCACTTATATCCCAGTTAGGGAAATTAAGGGAACTCCCTAAATTACTACATTTATATGCCAACAAAAATATGGAACCATCATCAGATATTGTGAAACAACGTAGAACACATGAAATAACGTTTGCCATATTCCTTAAAGAAAAAAAAAATAGTGAAATGAGTTTCTTGTTCAAAATAACACTATCTTGACGTGACATTTTTTTTATTACTACATCTTACCGGAACTATTAAGATGTTATTTATTGAGAATATAATCCTAGATCGTTCACTTTGAGAAAAATGTGTGTGTTATATGAGAATGAGGTACCACCACCTATGTTCTTAAGCTTTTGATGGATATGAGTCTCACCTCATATAAACACAAGTTTCAACATGGTATCAGAGTAGGTTTATGGTTGACCTGTTAGCCCAAATAAATCGGAAGCAAATAAAGTTACCTCCATGCCATTGTCGTTTGTAGAAGCCTTCTTCGTGTTGATGTAGTCCTTAGGGTAGTCTTCTAGCCTTGTTCCTCTTGGCTTGAATGAGATGGTTTGATGGACAACCATAGGCTCTTATTTATAGGCTAGGCTAGGGACCCCCTAATCCTGTCTTGATTAGAGTTCGTACCATCACAAACTCTACTGTATGGTGATAATCCCTTACCACCAAGGAGTTGTAGTCAAATGCAAGTCTAGGAGATAAGATGACATGGTGATCCACACTATATGTGATTTAAATTAATAAATCACGGGATAAATCTTAAAAGATAAACATTACGTCTAATATTTATCCAACATTCTCCCACTTGGATCAAATGTCAACACTAGACAACGCTACACAAGTGACTAAGTAACTTGGCCAAAACAAAATGTCACTCGAACAACTTGACTACCTCGATCGAAAATATAACACATACGAATCAAGGCGGTTGCGCTCTTAGATTAAACAACGAGCACTCCCTTCCAAGTATTACCATGCATTATACAAACAATCAAACAAAATGAACGACTTATTATAAATCATCTCAATGGGTCCTCGTGTATGGATCAAACAGATCCTAACTTAGATTGCGCAAATAAAATAAACAAATGTCAAACGAATGTCTAGACAATAAGATCAAAAATACAAAATCAAGGAGAACCACGTAGTCCCATATTGGCAACATGATCCCCAAATACTTGTATCGGTAAACCTTTCGTCATGGGATCAGCCAACATTGACTCCGTACTTATGTGTTCAATCTTTACATCTCCCTTGCTACTATGATCTCTGACCTTCAGATACTTTATGTCGATATGCTTGCTGCGACTCCCACTCTTATTGTTTTTCGCAAAGAACACTGCCGCTTTGTTATCGCAGAAAATCTTAATTGGTCTTTCAACACTATCGACAACTTTAAGACCACTGATGAAGTATTTCATCCAAAGAGCCGATGAAGTAGCTTCATAGCACGCAATGCTCAGCCTCCATAGTGGACGAAGCAATAATGGTTTGCTTCTTACTTCTCCAAGATACTGCTCCTCCAGCAAGAAGAAAAATGTATCCAGAAGTAGACTTGCTTGTATCCACACAGCCTGAGTAATCAGAATCAGAATATCCCAAAACCTCCAGAATCTCTGATCGTCTGTATGTCAACTTGTATTCTTTGGTTCCTTGTAAGTATCTTAAGACCCTCTTCGCGGCTTGCCAATGAGCAATACCAGGGTCACTCAAATATCTGCCAAGTACTCGACTGACTGCAAATGAAGATCCGGTCTGGTACAGACCAGTGCATACATAAGACTCCCAATGAGTGATGCGTATGGCTTGTCTTTCATCTCATCTTTCTCTAATGCATTCTTCGGACACTGGTCTAAGCTGAACTTGTCTCCTTTAGCTATAGGTGCCGCCGTGCGTGGGCTACACTTTTGCATGCCAAATTTCTCAAGTACTTTGTTAATGTAGGCTTTCTGAGAGAGACCAAGTATTTTACTTGCTCTATCTCTGTGAATCTCTATGCCAAGGACATAAGAAGCTTCACCCATATCCTTCATATCAAAGTTCAAAGTGAGAAATTGTTTAGTCTCACATAATAACCCAAGATCACTGCTTGCCAGGAGAATATCATCCACATATAGGACCAGAAAGATATACTTGCTCCCACTCATCTTGAGGTATATACATTGATCAACAATGTTCTCAACAAAACCGAATGAAGAGACTACCTCATGAAACCTAAGGTTCCATTGACGTGAAGCTTGTTTAAGCCCATATATGGATCTATTCAATTTGCAAACTAATTGATCATTCTTGGAATCAACAAAGCCTTCTGGTTGACGCATGTATACCTCTTCATCAAGAACCCCATTAAGGAATGCTGTTTTCACGTCCATTTGATGTAACTCAAGGTCAAAATGAGCTACTAATGCCATGATGATGCGAAATGAATCCTTCTTTGAAACTGGAGAGAAGGTTTCATGGTAATCAATGCCTTCTTTCTGAGTGAATCCTTTGGCCACAAGTCTAGCTTTATATCGTTCGATATTACCAACTGAGTCTCTCTTGGTCTTAAAGACCCATTTGCATCCCACCATAGAGGCTCGGGTTGGTAATGGAACGAGTTCCCAGACCTTGTTTTTAGCCATTGATTCCATCTCTTCTTTCATGGCATTGAACCATTGTGACGATTTGTCACTTTTCATGGCTTCTGAAAACGACATAGGGTCATGACATGTTCCAATGTCATAATCAGATTCTTGAAGGTATACTATGTAGTCATCAGGAATTGCTGATTTTCTAGTTCGTATGGATCTTCTCACTCCCACTGGTTCAGTAGGCGTGGGAATAATGGTCTCAATGGGTTCTTGATGCGATTCAACAATTTGAGGTTGTACAGTTTGAGGCTCTTCAACGTGTTGAATAGCATCCAAATTGTCTTTATGTAGGGGCACTAATATGTCCCTAACTTCCTCAAATCTAAATTCACGATTTGAATCACTCCCACTAACTTCATGATCCTCTAGAAACTTAGCATTTCTTGCTTCAACCAGATATGGAGAGTGTGATGGACAGTAAAATCTGTATCCTTTTGAGTTTAGAGCATATCCAATGAAATAACCGCTCTTAGTTCTTTCATCCAGTTTCTTAATGCTAGGGTTGTACACCTTAACTTCAACTGGACAACCCCAAACGTGTAAATGTCTTAAGCTGGGTTTCCAACCATTCCACAACTCAAAGGGAGTGGTTGGGACAGCCTTTGATGGCACCCTGTTTAAGACGTACACCGCGGTTTTGAGAGCCTCACTCCAAAAGGATACAGGCAAATTCGTAGTGCTAACCATACTCCTAACCATGTCCATAAGCGTTCGATTCCTTCTTTCAGCAACACCATTCTGTTGTGGTGAGCCAGGCATGGTGTATTGTCCAACAATACCCTCCTTCCGAAGGAACTCAGCAAATGGACCAATCATTTGACCCTTTTCTGTGTAACGTCCATAATATTCACCGCCTCTATCGGATCGGACAATTTTAATTGTCTTTTCCTTTTGTTTCTCTACTTCCAATTTGAAGATTTTGAACGCATCAAGTGCTTCAGATTTATCAAATAGGAGATAAAGATACATAAATCTTGAATAATCATCTATGAATGAAATAAAATATTTCTGACCATTCAAGCACGGAATATGAAACGGACCACAGAGGTCTGTGTGTATAATTTCAAGAAGTTGTGAACTCCTTTTGGCACCCTTAACGGTCTTGTTGGTTTGCTTTCCCTTTATGCATTCACGCAAGTACCAAAATCAGTGAAGTCCAGAGTTTGTAAAACTCCTTCATTCACTAATCTTTTCATTCGATCAATTGAGATGTGTCCCAATCGTTTGTGCCAAAGTCTTGATGAGTTTTCGTTGATAATACATCGTTTCGTTGCAGTTTCTGTCAAAAGAGTGTACTCGTACATGGGATCCAACTCAAGTTGAAATAAAAAACCATTCAATTTCGCACAACCAACAATTTTATTGCCTAATGAAAGATTCATTACATTCAAATGAGTGTTTGAATCAAAACCTAAAATTGAAAGTCTTGAAAGCGAAATCAAATTTCTAGAAAAAGACGGTACATAAAAAGTGTTTTCTAAATCTAACTGAAAACCAGTCTTCAAAATGAGTCTATAGGATCCCACTCCTTCTACAGTTGAGCCCATCCGGTTTCCAGAATAGATGTTCCGCTCAGTTTCCTTTGGCTTCCTCAGGTTTAGAAAGCCCTGCAAGGTTTTCGAAATGTGAATTGTAGAACCACAATCAATCCACCATGTGTTATCAGAAACTTCAGTGAAATTAGATTCATGACACACAAATGAAAAATTACCTTTCCTTTCCAGCCATCCCTTGTATTTCAGGCAGTCTTTCTTCCAGTGTCCCTTTTTCTTGCAAAACCGGCATCTGTCTTTATTGCCAGTTTTCTTCTTAATGACACCCTTGCCTTTTAGTGCATTTGTCTTAGAATGAGTCGTAAAATGCACAGTCTCAATCGACTCATTTTTCATCCTCTCCTCCTCTTGTACACACATGGTCAGAAGTTCATTAATTGACCAATTTTCCTTATGTGTGTTGTAAGAGATCTTAAATGGACCAAAGTCCGGTGAAAGAGAGTTGAGTACAAAGTGCACAAGGAATGAGTCGGAAATTTCAACTTTAAGAGAGTTTAGTTTAGCAGCAATGTCCCTCATCTCCATGATGTGCTCACGCACACCACGGCTTCTGTCATGGGTCATGTTCGAGAGTCTTTTCATTAAAGTGTTGGCCACAGCCTTATCCGAACTTACGAATTGCTCATCGACAGCCTTCATGTAAGCTTTGACATTTTCCAATTTAGGGATAGAACCTCTAATGCTTGGACTTATGCGGGTCTTGATGAGCATCATGCTCAAGCGATTAGATCGCTCCCACTTCTCATAATTAGACACTTCCAAAGGCGTACTCGAATCCGTGGGTTTTGGTGGTTCATCCACACGGAGCGCCAGGTCTAAGTCCATGCACCCTAACGTCAAAAGGATCACTTCTTTCCATTCAGCGTAATTGTCACCAGTTAAGATCGGAGTTTTAGCAGAATCAAACATACTAACGGTGGGAACTGCATAACCAAAGAAACATACAATCATGCTATGTACTTCATGTAATATAAAATTAATATATTCCAACCTTCCTGTGGGTAGAGGTTGCACTCATGCATAGAATATACTTAAACGATATGAAAATTAAACAACCAAAATATTTCCATACCTGTGGGCATAGGAAATGTATATGTTTAATTTTCTTGATCAATAAAATAATCAATTCCCTGTGGGGCAAATTGATTACCTTATTAATCAAAACAACAGTTATGATGACATTTTATTTTCTTCACACCGTACAATTTTAAGATGCTGTGGCTAATCTTAAAATTAAGAAAATAATTCTTTATATGTCACCAACTTCAAAACGCTTTATATGACATCAACAAAAGATGAAATCATAATGAAAATGTGAAGTGAACCGATTCGGCAATACCCCAGGAAAGATCATGAATCAATTTCCTAGACAGGTATTACCATTCCACGTAAAGTCCCAGGCCGTGCGGTGGGGTCACAGACGGTCCCGCTTAAGTACCGACTTTCTAGACAGAAATTACGTGTACGGTGTATTTATCACACTTTCAATAGTTCACCTTTTGCATTTGCCACAAATTTTCTCAAATAGATAACCTCACAATTCTCAACAGATAAAATCACACGAGGAGAAAAAACATATGGAGATAAACTAGGATACGGTCACCGCATGTATAGTGATCATGCTAAAAAGAAAACAAATTGATTGTGATGACCGAATATAAATACTGCACATCCCTATATAGTTACCATTCTGATGTACCAATGACTAGGTATTTCAATTATTGTAATTGAAGCGAGAAATACTAAATAAGTTTTGGGGTTTTTTTTTAAACAGAAGTTACTTAAATCATATCTTTGGAAAAACCTACAGGAAGACCTCAGCTTGGTCATCAAGAACATCTTTTCAATTCCAAAACCCCGAGTAAATGCCGAAAAAACAGCAATAACGAAAAAACAGGCTTGTAAAACAAGTCTAAACAAATACGCTTGAATAACATAATCGCCGGAAACTTCAGAAATTTTCGCCCAATTCGAACATTTACTCAGAATTAACACCTAAAGGTACACCCTTTTGACCTTCCAGCACATCGAGATGCTTATGGCTCACCCAGACAATTAATTGAGAGTTTTAACCAATGAAGTCCTCCTAAATCTACTCGCTTCCGAGACGACGGATCACCGGAGAAAAACATCGCCGTTCTTCCTAGCCCCAACTAAGACAAATTTGCAAGAAAAACTTTCAATTCCTTGATATTATCAAGCAATCTTGCAAAACCTCAAGATTCTTAGGCTGATTCCGGGTTTTAGAAACTTTCTATTTGTTAAGCAACGTTAATCAAAATGATCAATGTTTTCTTGCCCTCTTTTTCCCCCTCTTGGAAGAACCAGATTGAGAAAGAAAAGGCTTCGCACGAAGGTTCACGACAAACTCGTTCTCGCTTTCCGAATGCGTATAATTCATGATCTGAAACCAAAAGGTCTTAAGGGATATTGACAAACAGCATTAATCCGTGTTCCTACTTCGAGAAAACATAATCGACTATAGCAATTTCAGCAGGATAACGATACAACCAATTGAATACTGAAGGCCTCGAAAAATATAATCCCGTAACCTTTGAATGATTGAATTGCATTAAAGGGTACGGAAGATAGTTTTCTAAATACAAACGATATGGTCAGAGGACCGCTCTGATACCAATTGTTAGCCCAAAATAAATACGGAAGCAAATAAAGTTACCTCCGGCCATTGTCGTTTGTAGAAGCCTTCTTCGTGTTGATGTAGTCCTTAGGGTAGTCTTCTAGCCTTGTTCCTTGGCTTGAATGAGATGGTTTGATGGACAACCATAGGCTCTTATTTATAGGCTAGGCTAGGGACCCCCTAATCCTGTCTTGATTAGAGTTCGTACCATCACAAACTCTACTGTATGGTGATAATCCCTTACCACCAAGGAGTTGTAGTCAAATGCAAGTCTAGGAGATAAGATGACATGGTGATCCACACTATATGTGATTTAAATTAATAAATCACGGGATAAATCTTAAAAGATAAACATTACGTCTAATATTTATCCAACATGACCATGTATTGTCTTCCCACACCCAAGTCCAAATTAATGTTCATGCCTGGTTTGTGATTGAAAGCGGGTTCTAAGATATATGTGTATGTCAAGCCACGTTGCACGTGATAACATGTATTATATAGTCCCACATCGCCAAATATATGGGTTATATGAGAATGAGTGATTGAGGACGGGTTCTAAGGTGTACGTGTACGCCAAGCCACGTTGCCACGTGAGGACGTGTATTAAGAATATAGTCACACATCGTCCACTCTGAGAAAAATATATGGGCTATATAAGAATGAGGTACCACCACCTATGGTCTTAAGTTTTTGAGTAAATATGAGTCTTATCTCATACAAGACCAAGTTTCAACAGTATTAGTTACTAATATACTATAATAAAACTACTATCAAAGAGAGAATAATAGAAAAAATTTGAGAATATTGCCTATTTGTCTTCATGCACATCTTCTCTATTATCAGAGACAATAACAACACGATGGATATAAAAAAAAACAACAACAACAATATTAATAGTATGAGGAGGTTAGATGTACGCAACCATATTTATGTGTTAGAAACATACAGCGGTTGTTTTCTGATGATCCATAATAATGCGTCAAGCTATGTCGATCAACTGTTACTTTGCAATAAAAGAAGCGCAACCAATTTAGTGAGCTATTTTTCTTTGTTCAATTATATTCCAAAATCAAGAAAAAAGGTTACTTCACACATAGCTTTTTCATAACGATGGATATGAAAAATAAAAAGTCAAAAGATTTGTTGCAATCTCTTGAATATCTACCATTCTTGTTTATCCCTTAAAAAAAGGAAGGTGTGAAATCAATACTCCACCTATACAATTAGGTGAGATATAAAGCAACTAATACAACAACAACATTATCCCATTGCCTTATAAGCTTTCGTATATGACGGGGTATGAGGGGTCGGATATACGCAACCATACTTATGTGAGATTGTTTCCCGATGACGCATAATGATGCGTCAAGCCGTATCGATTAACTGCTACTTCACACAAAATAAGAAGTGCAACTAATTTAGTGAATCATTTTGCTCTATTCTATCATATTTCAAAGTCAATGAAAGTGTATCCTTGAGTACATTGAAAATTAAAACATATAAAAGCAATTAATAACTGGCAATAAACCAAAATAAGATTATTTAGAAAACTTACAGGTGCAAGAAGAGTGAGTGATTTGATGTTGGAAGAATACTTGACAGCAAGAGCAAGTGCAAGAATGCAACCAAGTGAATGGGCCACAATGTGGAATGATTTTACATTGTAAGGCTCAAAAACTGATTTCTCAATCATCTCCACATGTTCCCTCAATGTGTAGAGTGAATCATTGGGCTTCGGGCTTCGACCGAACCCGAGTAAATCCACTGCAATGAACCTGTACTTTGATTTTGCTGATTTTGAGAAGTTTGGGAACAATGTTTCACTCCAGAATGCTGAGGATGAGATGAACCCATGAATGAATATCACATCTTCTTGCACGTTATGACCTTAATAATCACATCCAAGCATTTAAAAATTAGAGGAAAAAGAAAGGGACAAAGATCGTGCAGTTGTTTCATATCGACAACAACAACCATACTCAGTATATCACAACAACGTGTGTAATACATGCAATATATAAATGAAATAACTCAACTATTACATTACATGAAAATGAAACCAGTAAATTGACTGAGAATAACTTTGCATTTGCATATGTTTAAATCATATTTGTATTTACTGAATTCATTCACTAACATAATAGCACATCATATTTTTATTATTGTATCATTTATGTAGGTGTACATAGAGCCGGGGGTCTCACTGGAAATAAACTCTCTATCTCTTGAGATATTGTTCGCATGTCGCTCACCCTCCCCAGACTTTAAAGATAGTTTTTGATGCTTTTGAGATATGCTAGGTATGATTGATTGATGATTAACTTTAACTATTTGAACTAGACTATTTTGGTAGATGCGTTTCAAATAATGGACTTACCTGACACATGTATATCTTATTTATTGTGATTAAAAAATTTATTAGATTGTGAAAATGGACAGTAATTTAGACACGAAATCTAATTAAGCACACCACGTGTGCCTCAAATTTTCCACTGCAGAGAGTCAATGGCTAGGATTACAGCTACCATCTTTTTATCTTGTATAACCAATATATTAAGTCATATATTAAAGATTAATAACACATGAAGAAATGACAACAACAACACATATCTATCTAGTATATCCCAACGACAGCAAAACAATTTTTCTCTATTACAAAAATCACATGTTTTAACAAATGAGATAGCAAAATCTATATCCATTGAGATGGAGTTATTGTTTCTCTGTCGTTTACCTTATTCACACCCTAGCGATATCTTTTGCTGTTGTTGAAATACATTAGGTATGATTGTTGTTGTATTATAATAGTAATACTCATTTGTATAATATGATGATTTTAAAATAACCCGGAAAAGGTAATTAACTCTAAGTTTGCATTGCGGTAAAATACTAATAGAGATTAAATTAAATTTACCTGATGCCCCGTCAGTTTTGACATAAAGCATTTCTTTACCAGAAGAACTCCAAGAATTACACGTGTCGCAATCACAATCCGACCATCTAGGAGTAGCCGGCGAAATCTGGCCGCCGATTCTTCCTTGAAGCATTTCCACAATAGTAGAATTAATAGTAAAGCTAGACCTCAGCTTCCCTTTCTTACTTCTCTCATGAATCCCCGACTCTGTCTTCAGCCGTTTCAGCTCATTCACGGTGGTCACCGACACATCCGCCACCACCGACGGCCGCGTATAAAGAGTATCAGAAATTTCCTCAAGATGTAGCTTTGTTGAAGTTAAACGAACCACCTTAGGCGGATGATCTCCGCCTTGCTCCGACACCAAGATTTTTCCACTACTAGTAATTGCTTCTTTAGCCGAAGAACAATAACATGGTTTCCATTCGGCTTCAACGAAAAATCAGCAACTTTGTATACGTAACATAGGATGATGTCGAGGAGGTCTAGGAAAGAAAAACGATGAAGCTTATTACCTCATTCAAAAATCTTCCAGACATTGTTAAAGCTGTTTTTGCCCAAGAAACATCTGCCATTCCACTTGAAAATAAACTCTTGTAACCGATGATTTTTGGACACGATCTATGTTGTGTAACGCAAAAAAATAATTGGGATGGCGAGATTTACTAGTTTCAAAATCATACAAAAAAGATCATCATGAATCTAGAAGGAAGAATATGTGGAGAGAAAGGAATTGCTAAGTTAGGATCGATGAATGCGTCACTTACTGATATTTATATTTTTTTTTGGTTGTGACAAAACTATAACGTATGAACCTTGATGAAAACGTAGGTTGAAATGTGAAAAAAAGGAATAAGAAAATAATCATAAGAGGGATAAAGGGGTGGGGGAAATGGGGTTGTTTTGTTGGTCGGGGAGGAAATGTGCCGGAAATGCCACACCTCTCCTTGAGCAAAGAGTGTGGTTTCTGACTAGTGTCATGTCAGAAGAAGAAAGGGGTGGTCTTTAAGAAACAATTTTGGGAGAGAGGAAGATGAGAGATAGGATTTAGAAACGAAGTTACAGGTAACAGATAAATGAATTCATTGTTACATTAAACACATTTGCTGGTCATGGGGAGAAAAGTTGGTGGTGGTTGAACCCCCCATTGTTGAAGTTGCATTTCTTCTCCATAATCTTTTATACTACTAGCACCCCTCCTTTTCTTTTGGACATCTTACGCATGGATAAGCAAAGCAAATTTGTGTACTAAGGAGATATCCAAATGGTTCTAGATAGGAGTTTTAAAAGAAACGTCAGTGGTTCGAATTTTGACGAAGGCAAGAATGTTTGAACCCCTCGAAGCGAGCTGCATACTGTGGAATGACCTGATAGGCTGACAGGCCAGTCCGTCGGTTGTTTCTTCGGTGCCAATGGGATCCTTGTGATGTTCCTTTGCTATGTAAAACTTATATTAGTGGGTCTTAGAAACCTGATTTGTATCCCTACATATCCTGTGTAACCGGATCTGGCAGAACCCTTACACCTAAACCTTTAAGCAAATCAGATTCTTTTTAAACACATGCTGTAATAAATGCAATTCATTTCTTTTAATCACTCTATTAGCCGTATGTAAATTCTCATTCTCAAACAAAAGAAAGTTTGTTATATACATTTGTTTTTTTTTTCTTTTTTCTTTTGGAGTATCTCAAGAATATGCAGATATTGTATTCTAGTATTTAACAAATTACGTGATCTTTCAAAATGATCCTTTTAATATTAAAAGGGAAAAACAAAATTCATGATAACAAAAAAATATTACTGTTTCAAACTGAGAATATATTGTAGTTTTAATGAACAGAGACACATTAAATAGGAGGATCCAAAATAACTCCTAATTTTGGATAAAAAAGGTGGTTGCTTTGAATTTATAATGTTCGATACAAATAAATTTATAGATACTTGAAGGGGAAAAGGGGACAAAAATTGAATCCGTGAACTAGATGCAATGTGTTATATTTGAGCAATGTTTTAAAACATACGTTTACAAACACATTTTGAGTAGATATGTTTCATTTTTTGTATCTTGCTTATGTTCTTCATTACGTATTCATCCATTCCAACCATCACATTAAAGGCGTTCCCGGTGTACTAGAAACCTGTGTTTGCATAAGGTCCGAAGAATGGCCAATCGTTTCGTGATCTAATCTACGCAGTCTTATCTTACACTTTATGCAAGAGGCTGTTCCGTGACCTTAAAGTCACAAAAGATTAACCTTACCAATTGCTTCAAAAATGCCCTCATTTCAACCATCACATTAATAATATATAATTGAGGAATAGTTTGAAAACCCCCATAACGCCTTAAAAGAAGAACATATTATATCATAAAGTCTTCTTCTGGCGAAAAAATTTTTTGCTCATGAATAAAATTGCGCTTACAATTTAGCACTAAGAGAGTGAAATCTAAGAAGATGAAGATATTATAATAAAAGTTAGTTTTCTCATGGATTAAATTGTGTTTGCACTGGAATCAAACTCTCTATCTCTTGTGATGAAGCTATTGTGTGTCTGTTTCTCATTTTTTTCAGATGACTTTTATTTTTGTTAGAATATTACTAAATATGGATGTGGTTGTTATACACTCAAATCACTTAGAAAATAGGCTATAATTGACAAGTACCCACTCAATGATGGAGTGTTTGTTGACGTTATCAGAACGATCTTGTACTAAATCTTGCACGCTGAAGTAATTAAGTTTACGGACTTTTTGTGATTTCACGTGCTTTCCGGACAAAAGCCCTCGTATTCTTTGTTATTCAAACCATATTTGACTAAATTGACGCCTTTTGAGTAAATGCATGCATGCAATTGCACTATCATAATACAGGACCTTAATGCGTTTAATAATTTCGTCTCCAGGGTAACTTACGCAATAGAACATGCTAGAAGAAAGACAATGCACATTGTTCGTAAAAATGAAATAATAAATGAAGGCTTTATTTTGTAATAATAAACTTCAGTTTTCTAAACTGCTGTTTCCTGACCGCCTATGTTGGCCGATGGGATCCCCTCACCGCGCGGTGACTTACCGCACTCCCCACTACGTGACACGTGGCAGCAGAGAAGAGTGGTGAGGTTGGATGAGTGTTACACTCATCCAGCCTCACCACCCCTCCCTGCTGTCACGTGTCATGCGGTGGCTACAGGGTGAGGGAAGATAGGTGAGGGGATCTCACTCATCCAACCTCACCACCCTTCCCTGCTGCCACGTGTCGTGCGGTGGCGTACACGGTGAGGGAAGATGGGTGAGGGGATCTGAACCCCTATGTTGGAGACTGAGTAGTTACCGGATGGGCAAACTTTTCAAAGAGCGGTTCCTACCTTCTCGCATTTAATTCCTCATGTAATATGTCTTTTTTTTAGGATACATAGAAATATTAATATTTGGTTGTTGACCAGAGTCTCTATGTATCAACATGAGCTGTATACTTGTAAAGTCAACAGCTAGCCCAGTAGCATGGTGACATGGGTATATGTATGTCTCCGTTTTGAACATAATGATCTGATCCACATTGATCAGCATGATGACTGTTAGATCATGTTGAGTTTTGATGATTTGCACATTTTGGTACATTGAACAACCCATTAGGCGCTTCATGTGTGTTGTTTGAAGTCAGAATACTTCGAACGCCTACATTAGGCGCTTAATGTACCTTGGTGGAGTCCAGTACACTTCGAACGCCTAGATTAGGCGCTTTATGTGAAGTGTCTGGACATGCGAACACTTCGAACGCCTAGATTAGGCGCTTCATGTGAGTGTTTGTAAAACAGGACACATTGAACGCCTGATTAGGCGCTTTATGTGACCTGTTGAAAAGTGCGAACACTTTGAACGCCTCTTTAGGCGCTTTATGCAGTCCACCATGCCAAAAGTACTTTTCCCCTGGCTGGGCACGTACTCCTAAGTACTTTCTCTGAGTAAAAGTCAGAGTTAGTTCGAACAAGCGTGAAGTGCACATTAAGCGCTTCATGTGACTTCGAACGCCTTAAGAAGCCCACATTAGGCGCTTGATGTGACTTCGAACGACTGTTCTTTTCACATCAAGCGCTCAATGTCACATCGAACGCCTGTGCTTTTGCACATTAGGCGCTTCATGTGACCAACGTTACAAAGGTCTTGAACTTCACTTTTTAACATCAGTTGACTCTTTGTACCCTCTCTTTTTAGTGTCTTTTTTGCAGGCTCTCTCTGTTGAAGTTTCTCAGGTTTCCTTTCTTGGCATTCATTTTGAAATCTCTCCAAGAATGTTGCTACATGCCAAAGGGAGATCTCCAATGATGAGGACTCACCAACACATGATGCCAAAACCCATTAATGTCAGTGCAGAGGGTTTCAAACGGGAAGAAACTTTGAAGTTGATAAAATAGGGTTTCTTCCACATTCTTCTCCAACTTTCTACTTCACAAGCTCTCAAGTGCTCTCAAGCTCAAGCTCTCAAAATAGTTGTAAATCTTTGTATACTTTTACTTTATTGTTGAGAGTGATTATTGTAAGAAGAAGAGTCTTCTTCTTGGTGAGATTTCTGTGAGAGATTTGGTAGATTGTTGGTCAAGGAGCAAGGGTGCTCTTGTTTAAGTTTCTAAACTTTGAAGGGTTTGTTGATAGTGTGTGGTGCACTATTCTCCCTACAAGATTTCTTTGAGGGCAAAGAAGATCTTTGGAGGCAAACTTCAAAGTGTTAGACTCTTGGTTGTGGTCTAGGCAAGGTGCCTAGTTTGTATTCTTGATTTGTTTTTTTGTGTTGTTTCCCCCAAAAGAAATAACAATCCCCATTTCAAAATCCTTCTTGTGAAACACAAGAAGGTAGAGGAGTAGAGTCTCTTGACTTGAACCTCTATACATAATCGTGTTCTTTCTTGTCTTTCAAGTTTTATCTTTCAAAGAACACATCCAAGTATCGGTTGCACTCTAAAACGAAAAATAGCCACAAAATATCCATACTTGGTGAACACACTATTCAACCCCCCCTTCTAGTGTGTTCTAAGGGACCTAACAATTGGTATCAGAGCCTCATCTTGCTTATTTGAGTCCAAATACAAGATTTGATCATTTCTAGTATGGATCCCTTTGTTTTTGATGATTTGGGTTCTCCTACTGCTGAAACCTCCAGAAGAAGGAGGCAGGCCTCTGTTGATGAGGATGTGAGTTCTCCTACTGCTGATATTTCCAGAAGAAGGAGGCAGGAAACCCTATTCCCTTCTATCTCAAATGTTCATGTTAAAGTTCCCATGTTTGACCCTTTAAACTACCCACTGTGGAAGTCAAACATGGAAACGTACTTGCGTTCTTGTTCTCACAGAATATGGGTTGAGGTCTCAAAAGGATCTATGATTCCCATTGATATTGATGATCCTTCCCCGGAGGAGGAGTTCCAGTTGGCCATAAATAGCAAGGCTCTTGCTATTTTAAATAGCTCTCTTTCCACAAATGAGAGAGCTCAGATTCAAGGTGTCCAATCCGCACATGAGCTTGGACAAAGCTTGAGATGATCCACGAAGGAACTTCTCAAGTAAGAAAGGCCAAAAGGAGACAGTTGATAAAACAATTTTACAACTTCACTGTCCCCAAAGGTGAAAAGATTGAAGAGTCCATCCAAAGATTCACCAAACTTGTCAACCTTCTCAAAGCGGTTGGCAAGAAGATAGAACAAGAAGATTTAAACCATTGCTTCCTAAACAGTTTAGGAAGAGAATGGAATGCAAAAGTGACGGCCATTGAGGAGTCCAAGGATCTTGAAACAATCACCTTGGACGAGTTATACGGGAATCTCATCACTTATGAGATTCATTTAGATGCACAAGAAAAGAATGATCCTATTCGCCAATCTTCAAAGGCGTTGGTCGTAGAGTCGGAGGACTCGGATGATGAAGTCGGACTTCTTGTCAAAAGATTCCGACGTATTGCAAAGAAAAAAAAATGACGAAAAGAGAAGGTTCGTCAAGGAAAGATACCCCAAGGACAAGGTGAAGGACCAAGAGAATAAATGCTACAAATGTGGGAAGCTTGGTCATTTCATGAAGGATTGTCGGGTGAAAGAGCCGCAACTCAAAGACAAGAAGGCCATCTACCAAAGGAAGAAGGCTTGCAAGCGGAGGTAGCCCATTGGGAGAGTTTTCTTTCCGGATCCGAAAGCGACAATGGCGATAGAGATGATCTTGCACTCACGGGGGTGGTGGAAGATGATCTCGACAAGGATTCTTTGCACTAATGGCCATCGACGATGACAAGGAGGTATGCAATATTTCATCTCATTATAAATTATTGATGAACGAGATGATTTAATACAAGAAAATGATCTCCTTGATTTAAAATATCAACGTGTCAAGAAAAAGAGTTTAGAGCATGCATAAATGAGTACAATGACACGTTAGAAATCACATTGCATTGCAACTTGAGCATGACATATTTTTAACATGCATGTGATTGCACTTGAAGAGAAACATGATTTGATGAAATCATGTGCTCAAGCCCTTGAGGATAAGAAAAATGATTCAAGGGTAGTGCTAAAGAGATAGAGAATAAAGATGCATCTAGGCCAAGCATGAAAGTCAAACCTAGTGTCATGTATGCATCTAAGAAGGGAAATAAAAAGGAACAAGCACAAGTGATCAAGGAGTCTAAAACCTCCTTGAAGAAGCAAAGGCACATGCCTAAAAAAGGCTAATGCACCAAAGGTATCACAACCTTTGGTCCATGTTGTGAAACAAAAACCTTCTACTATTCCAAAGAAGGTGGTTCCTAAGAAGGAAACACGACATGTGCCAATGCACAAACATTCGCACAAGCATGCACCAACACACAAGCATACTCCTACATGTTTTTATTGCAATAGGAAAGGTCATGTAGAGAGAGAGTATGTAGAGCTAAGAATAATAAGAATCTTGTGTGGGTGCCGAAAGGCGAGATGAAGGTAACTAACCTTCAAGGACCCAAAAAAAAAGGGTACCAACTTCATATGGTTCTTTTGTAGGCCCTAGCACTCAATGGAGAAAGCGAAGACAAGAAGGTCAAATGGGTCGTGGACAGTGGGTGTTCCAACCATATGACGGGAGACAAACGTCTCTTCCATAGACTCACTATGCAAGACGGAGGAGTTGTCCACTTTGGCGGTAGCAAAGGCCAAATCAAAGGACATGGTATTGTGGGTAACGATTCCTTCTCTCTTAGTGATGTCTTATATGTTGTAGGTCTTAAGTTTAACTTGATAAGTGTCAGTCAACTTTGTGATGCTAATTATGAGGTAACGTTTTTGAAAACAAAGTGTGTTGTGAAAAGGAAGAAAAGATTTTATTTGAGGCTTTGCGTTTCAAAAATATTTACAAAGTTAGCATCAATGATTTGGTTTCTCAAAATGTATCGTGTCTAGTTGCTAAGAATGATTTGACGCAACTATGGCATAGACGTCTCGGACATGTATGTTTCAAAACATTTAAATTTATTTGCGAAAATGATAAAGTCCGAGGCCTTCCAAAAATGAGTTTTGAAAACAATGACTTATGTGACACTTGTCAAAAGGCGAAACTTGTGAAAACAAGTTTCAAACCCAAGACAAATATTTCCACCTCCAAGCCCCTACAATTGCTTCATATGGATTTGTATGGGGATGTTGGAACAAGAAGCTTGGGTGGCAAACATTACACCTTCGTGGTTGTAGATGACTATACTCGTTATACGTGGGTGATGTTTCTTGCTAAGAAAAGTGATGCATGTAGTGAGTTTATAAGTCTAAGTAAACGATTGGAAAATCATGTGGGTGACACCATCAAAACCATCCGTAGTGATCGTGGTGGTGAGTTCGATGGTGATTTCGAAAGGTTTTGTGTATCCAAAGGATACTCTCATGACCTTTCGGCACCTAGAACTCCTCAACAAAATGGTGTGGCCGAACGGAAAAATAGAACTCTACAAGAAATGTGTAGAGCAATGTTAAACGAGTTCGGTTTGCCCAAGTATTTTTGGGCCGAAGCGGTTAATGCCGCTTGCCATGTGATCAATCGTGTCTATTTGAGACCATACCTAAATGTGACACCTTATGAGCTTTGGAATGGAAAAGTTCCCAACATTGGGTATTTCAAAGTCTTTGGTTGCAAGTGTTTTATACTTAATACCAAAGATACTTTGGACAAACTTGACCTCAAAGCGGATGAAGGTATCTTTTTAGGTTATGCCTCAAATAGTAAAGCATTTCGTGTTTTCAACAAAAGGAGTCAAAAGGTGGAAGAATCAATCCATGTTAAGTTTAATGAGTCACTTAGTGATGAACCTAAACTTAATGAGGATTGTGTAGAGGATGAAGATGTGACTCCTCAAGAAGAAATTTTGAGGATGTTCCTATGGTTGTTCCTCAACGAGAAATCGTTGATGATCCTCCAAATGGAAACATCTTCGTTGACTTGAGAGTTGAACCTCTCGAAGGCACTCCTCCACCTTGTGTAAATGAACTTAGTGAGCCACGTAGAAGTGTCTCCTCTACTCATGTTGATTCACAAAATGTAGAAAATGCATCAAATTCCGGAACATGAGGTTCATGATGATAATGAAGGTTCATCTCTTCCGGAACATGATCAAGAGGAAGTTGGAGGTGATGTATCCAATCTTCCTAGATCATTTAAGCACAAAAGTTCTCACCCTCAAGAGTTAGTCATAGGTGATTTAAATAGAGGTATCACCACACGAAGGCAATATAGAGAGAATGCATTTGTCTCTCTTATAGAGCCTAAAAATATTAAAGACGCACTTCTTGATGAAAATTGGATCTTGGCTATGCAAGAAGAATTAAACCAATTTGAAAGAAGTGATGTTTGGGAGTTAGTTCCCAAACCACACGATCATCCTATTATTGGTACGAAATGGGTTTTTCGTAACAAGATGGATGATCAAGGTAATGTCACTAGAAACAAGGCTAGGTTAGTTGCTCAAGGATACCGTCAAGAAGAAGGTATTGATTTTGATGAGACATTTGCACCCGTAGCACGCTTGAAGCTATTAGAATGTTATTAGCATATGCTTGTTATAGAGATTTTACACTTTACCAAATGGATGTTAAATCCGCGTTCTTGAATGGTGTTATTCAAGAGGAAGTGTATGTTGCACAACCTCCCGGGTTTGAATGTCATGATTCACCACATCATGTCTTCAAACTTAAAAAGGCTCTTTACGGCCTCAAACAAGCTCCAAGAGCTTGGTACGAGAGGTTAAGTACTTTTCTTCTTAATAATGGTTTTTCAAGAGGTAAAGTTGACACTACTTTGTTCATAAAAGAACAAGGTAGGAATCATTTAATTGTTCAAGTATATGTTGATGATATTATTTTTGGTGCTACTAACAATTGTCTTTGTGAGCAATTTGCTAGTCTTATGCAAGGTGAGTTCGAGATGAGCATGATGGGCGAGCTAAACTATTTCCTTGGATTACAAATCAAGCAAACCAAAGATGGTGTGTACATTTCCCAAGCCAAATACACAAGAGACTTGCTCAAAAAGTACAATTTTGGTGAAGGAAGAGAGGTGAACACTCCAATGAGCACAAGTGCAAAGCTTGACAAGGATGAAAAGGGAAACATGTCGAGGTAACCTTGTATCGTGGCATTATAGGTAGTCTACTTTACTTAACGGCTAGTAGACCCGATATTTTACATGCGGTATGCTTATGTGCTAGATTTCAAAGTGATCCTAGGGAGATGCATTTTATTGCGGTAAAACGCATCCTTAGATACCTTAGAAGTACTTTGAAATTTGGTTTATTTTATCCTAAGAATGCATGTTTTGATTTAAGAGGTTATTGTGACTCCGATTATGCGGGGAGTCTAGTTGATAGAAAGAGCACCTCCGGAACTTGTCAGTTTCTTGGAGATTGTCTCGTTTCTTGGTACTCCAAGAAACAAAACAGTGTGTCTCTCTCTACGGCGGAATCCGAATATGTGTCGGCCGCCTCGTGTTGTGCACAATTGTTATGGATGACTAACACGTTAAATGATTATAACATTCACTTCTCAAAGGTGCCAATTTTGTGTGATAACACGTCCGCCATAAATATTGCACAAAATCCCGTCCAACATAGTCGGACCAAGCACATTGAAGTGAGGTATCATTTCATCCGTGATTGTGTACAAAAGAACTTGGTAAGTGTAGAATTTGTTCCTACACATGACCAACTTGCGGACATTTTCACGAAACCCTTGCCTAGTGATGTATTCTTATCTATAAGAAGTAGGTTGGGGTTGCTCAATATGGGTTGACAAAACCATCTTGAGTTTTGAGCATGAAAATTTCAAAAATTTTCAATATCAGTAGACATAAAGCGCTTTATCTCAAATGTTCAGGCGTTCGATGTTACATCAAGCGCCTGATGCTAAGGATGTCACTCGTTCGAAGTGACATCAGGCGCTTTATTGGTCGTTCGATGTAGGATTAAGCGCTTATCTGAGTGTGTTCACTCGTTCGAAGTATCATTAAGCGCTCAATCCTCCTTTTCACAGTCGTTCAATGTGACATTAGCGCTTCATACATATTTGTGAAGTCGTTCGATGTCACATTAGGCGCTTTAACCCTATTCTTCACTGTCTTTTCGCCGCCTCTTCAGTTTTTCGCGCCATTCAAGGACCATCAATTCACCAGCCGCCTCTTTCTCTTCCCTTTCCCACGTTCTGCCTCTCCTCTTCCCCATTCACTCAAACTTCATCTTCTTTCTATCCTCTCTCCCACTCTCCCACTTTCTTATTTTCTTCCCCCACCATTACTCCATCAACTCATCCTCTTCCTCTCCTCACCCTTTAAAAGCCAACCTTCTCTTTTCTTCCATCACTCATCTCTTCATCCTTATTTTTTTAGACCTCTCCTCCTCCAACAATGGCTTCGCTGGTCCTTCAAACGCCCAAGATCCCAGAAGCGAAAAACAACGGCTGGACAAGCATTGTCGAGCCTCCTGCAATCATAACCATCCGTGAAGGGCTCACCAAGGACAACTTTCCTTGGTTGAAAAGTTTGAGCCCGACATCAAGAAACCTCCACGCTCATTGATAAAGGGGTTCACGTTTCCTACCATTCCTGCATGCTATACCAGGAGTGGGTAGCAAACAACCGTCTGATCATCCCTCTGAAGCTGCTCAACCTCAGCAACGTGCCTGAGACGAGCAGTGCACTGGAAATTGTTCCTTTCCTGGAACACCAAGGCTGGACATCCCTTTGGTCCAGACTTGACATGCAAAAATTCTCCCGCGAGCACACCCGGCTGTTCTACTCCAATCTGTGGGTCACCCCACAATCTGAGTCTCAACCTTCTCTCTCAACTCCTTCATTGATGGTACTCCTCTTAGCTTCACTGTCCCTGAAATCTGTGAAGTTTTGCGTATCAGAAATGAGGGCTTGACAGATTTCTCCGTATTTGACTGGAGTTCCAAATACGGCGTCCCCGAGCAGGACGTTAAATTTGATTTGGGGTACTACCCCTCTGAAAAAGACTCAAACATGCCGTTGGTGGATCGCATTCTGCTCGCGGTTGTCACCTACTGCATCAATGGTAAGGCCACTAGAAATCCCAGTAACATGGATTTCTATGTCTCTTACCGCCTCAAGCACCTTACTCAGCTGAATCTGGCCTGGATCATCATCGAAGTCATGTTTGCGGCCCTCCGAAAGGGGTCCAAAGCTCTGCCTTTTGCCAACATTGTCACCATTTTGCTCAAATCCAAAGGCATTGTTATTAATGATGATGATTTGTCCACCGTTGCCAAATCCGATCTTTATGATCACTATAACATCGCCCAAAGCTGTTGACTCGCAGAAAAGGAAAGCCACCACTATTCCTGACGATGATGAGGTCGAAGAAGGACCTCCTGATGCCACGGGTGGTAGTGATTCCTCGGAATTACTATCACGCATTGCTGCCCTTGAACAAACCGTTCAGCAGTTGCATCTTCGTGATGCTGAGCATGAAGCTCGGCATGCGCGAAATGAACTGCGCATGACTGCCTTTCGCAATGCATTCATGCAGATCAGTCCATGGGCACTTCCTCCTAATTTTGATGATTTAGGGGGAGAAAGTGGTGGTGGTGGTGGTGGTGATGGTGCGGGTGGAGGTGCTGGTGATGCTGCTGGTGGTGCTGGTGGATCCATGGGTGGGTTCACGGATTTTGCCGCTAGTGGTGGTTTTGGTTTCAGTGGTTTTACACCACCAAGTGGTGGTGCTATGTAATTTTTTTTATTTGTTGGTGTTAATTGTTTTTCTGCAATTATTGAATGAAATTTTTATAACTTGAATTTATTGTTGATTTTCATTAAAATTGTTTCATCATTTCATTCAAGTTATTCTTTTTCATTGCACTTAGTGAGGGGGAGCATATATAAAGGGGGAGCTTTGTTAAGTTATGCATATTGTGAAATCATCAAAAAGAGGGAGAATGTTAGATCATGTAAAGTTTTGATGATTTGCACATTTTGGCACATTGAACAACCCATTAGGCGCTTCATGTGTGTTTGTTTGAAGTCAGAATACTTCGAACGCCTACATTAGGCGCTTAATGTACCCTGGTGGAGTCACGTACACTTCGAACGCCTAGATTAGGCGCTTTATGTGAAGTGTCTGGGCATGCGAACACTTCGAACGCCTAGATTAGGCGCTTCATGTGAGTGTTTGTAAAATAGGACACATTGAACGCCTGATTAGGCGCTTTATGTGACCTGTTGAAAAGTGCGAACACTTTGAACGCCCCTTTAGGCGCTTTATGCAGTCCACTATGCCAAAAGTACTTTTCCCCTGGCTGGGCACGTACACCTATGTACTTTCTCTGAGTAAAAGTCAGAGTTAGTTCGAACAAGCATGAAGTGCCACATTAAGCGCTTCATGTGACTTCGAAGCCTTAAGAAGCCCACATTAGGCGCTTGATGTGACTTCGAACGACTGTTCATTTTCACATCAAGCGCTCAATGTCACATCGAACGCCTGTGCTTTTGCACATTAGGCGCTTCATGTGACCAACGTTACAAAGGTCTTGAACTTCACTTTTTAACATCAGTTGACTCTTTGTACCCTCTCTTTTTAGTGTCTTTTTTGTAGACTCCTCTCTGTTGAAGTTTCTCCAGGTTTCCTTTCTTGGCATTCATTTTGAAATCTCTCCAAGAATGTGCTACATGCCAAAGGGAGATCTCCAATGATGAGGACTCACCAACACATGATGCCAAAACCCATTAATGTCAGTGCAGAGGGTTTCAAACGGGAAGAAACTTTGAAGTTATAAAATAGGGTTTCTTCCACATTCTTCTCCAACTTTCTACTTCACAAGCTCTCAAGTGCTCTCAAGCTCAAGCTCTCAAAATAGTTGTAAATCTTTGTATACTTTTACTTTATTGTTGAGAGTGATTATTGTAAGAAGAAGAGTCTTCTTCTTGGTGAGATTTTCTGTGAGAGATTTTGGTAGATTGTTGGTCAAGGAGCAAGGGTGCTCTTTGTTTAAGTTTTCTAAACTTTGAAGGGTTTGTTGATAGTGTGTGGTGCACTATTCTCCCTACAAGATTTCTTTGAGGGCAAAGAAGATCTTTGGAGGCAAAACTTCAAAGTGTTAGAACTCTTGGTTGTGGTCTAGGCAAGGGTGCCTAGTTTGTATTCTTTTGATTTCGTTTTGGTTGTTGTTTCCCCCAAAAGAAATAACAATCCCCATTTCAAAATCCTTCTTGTGAAACATCAAGAAGGTAGAGGAGTAGAGTCTCTTGACTTGAACCTCTATACATAATCGTGTTCTTTCTTGTCTTTCAAGTTTTTATCTTTCAAAAGAACACATCCAAGTATCGGTTGCACTCTAAACGAAAAATAGCCACAAAATATCCATACTTGGTGAACACACTATTCACCTCAACCCCCCCTTCTAGTGTGTTCTAAGGGACCTAACACCATCATGGTCAGAAAAAGCTTAATTCAATTGATTCAACATCATTTATGTGGTTGTAAAAAATTATATTCTGACTTCCAGAGTCACCACATAACATCATTTACCTAATCTTTCATAAGTGGGTTTTGGATCTTATTGCACATCAGATATGTTTATAAAGTTATTGCTGAAACTAAAATATTGAACTGCAATAGTCTTGAGGAATAATCAGATTCTTTCTACACAATCACTCTAAATTCGAGAAAGATGGAGAGTCATAAGTGGTGGTACAAATGTGGCAAAAGAAGTTGACGAACGCTGGAAATAGAGTTAGAAAATGTGGATAGAATCCCTTCAACGTCGAGTCGAGAAAGATTGGGGTCCTATATCGAGACTTACGGTTGAACGTATCTCATCTAACTTTATCACTTTTTATGTTTTCATGTATTAACGTATGATTTTTTTATTGTATTTTTTAGATAAAGATATCCACACTATAGAAAATGAGTGTCTAAGTACACCACACAATATGTCAAAATATGAGGTGGATCTGACTCTAACACCATCT
>AP025042.1:32849399-32863664 GCA_036186865.1 Eustoma russellianum | reverse complement strand
AACACCATCTCAGAAAATGACATTTAGATTCTTTTAATAAAAAGTAGAATCAGGAATAGGAAATTCCATAAATTGCGAAGGTTTTTGATTTATTCATTTTTTTCTGTTTTCTCCGCTTTCATTCTTTTTTTCCCGAATAAAAGATCGATTTCATTAATAGTAATATAATTACAAATACAATCAATATGAGCAAAAAGACCTATCTAGATAGGTACACCATCATTTCCTAGACGGAAAGCAATTGCTAACTCTCGAACTCTCCTAACAGTGTCTCTAACAAAATTCCCGGGGGGCATATTAGTTTCCCCGTGGTTATGTATAGCTTTGTTCCGCCGGTACCATATACCTCTGGCCACCTCTCGAAACATGTATCTCCAACCGACTTGACTATCACTTTTTCCGAGGTCATACGATAAATTCAGATCCACCCATCGACTATTCGTTTGGGGCCTACAAAAACGTTCCCACTTTCTTTCATCCACAATCATTCTCCATACTTTGGATGTCCACCCACAGTCCCTAATATCATGCAGCTGCTCACTCCATTTCGCCCACATATAATACACAACGCGGACTCACTGATATGTCTCCGCATCAAAAAATGAGATGTTGGTAGTACATCCAGTCTTAATCTCCACAAGAATACATTTTCCCTATATGGCCCTTTCATTCTCCAAATTAGGTGCCACGCTTGACTTTCATTTGCCTCAGTTGCAGAAGTTTGAACTTGATATGTATTAGCCACCGAAAACTTCCCAGAAGAATGCAACTCTCATCGGACTCCGGGCTGATCTACCGCATCTTCCCCCCTCCTCACCGCCCACAGTCAATACTCCCCTCCTTAGAAGATGAACGCATCTTCGGATACTCCGCCATGTTACAGAAGCATTCTGTCTTGGCTTGTCATCCAGTGGTGAGCCATACTTGGCTAGTACAATTCGGACCCAAAGGGGCTCCCTGTCGCTGATTAATTGCCAACCCAGTTTGGCCATGAATGCAATGTTCATATGGTGCAACCGCCTAATGCCCAAACCGTCCCGATCCTTTGGTTGACATATATCCTCCCACGCTATGTAGTGCAAATGTTTACTACCATCCAACTCGTCCCAATAAAAGTCACGCATATGTTTCTCCATCTCTGCAATGGTCGACGCGGGAATCATGGTAGTCTACATCACATAGGATGGTAGTGTAGATAACGAGGCCAGCTTCCCTTTGATGTTCTCAACCAAGAATTTATATGTAGAAGAGTTGACACGACTATGTATTATTGGCATATCCAGATAGTTTCCCAAATTGTCCGTAATCCCCATCTGCAGTTTCCGGCTAAGGGCCTCAATCACTTTTGGCCTCTATTTCTGGAAGTGTACACTACTAACTTCTGGAGGCTAATCCAAAGGAAATTACAACATTTTGACGTCAGGTAAAATTCGCATGTCAAACAAAGTATACTAAGTTGGCATTTATTATTATAGATGTATACAAATATAACTAATATAATGACTTCAAGAAATGAATAATGAATTTGACCGTATTCATTGATTTTTCCCCTTTTTCTTTGGACATTTTCTCATAATTCTCCTGTCAAAATGTCTGTCAAGATGCTTGAAATTGCTGGGTTTTTTCTATTTGTTCTTTTCCTGTCTTTTTATAGATGCAATAGACAACAAAGTGAACCAAATTATAGACAAGCATGTCGTACAGAATGTGGCCTAGTTGGTTGTTTCATGATTGTCAAAGCATTTATATCATAATCGTACGTATATTTTAATGTCGTTCAAACTTACCATAATGCCGTAATGATGATATGAACTTTTGAAAGTATATGTATGTATTTAACACTATCCTCCTTCATTTGCATATGGTCTGTAAAGAGATTGAATTGTTTTGCGATCTAATGTACATAACGTTTTCAATGTACTAGACTTTCGCATTTGCATAAGGTAATTTGGGAAGGGGCCGGATCGCTTTCCGGTATGATATAAGCAGTGTTACCTTATATTTTGTATAAAAGGCTATTTCCGCGGCTCGAATCCATGACTACAAGGTCACAAAACACCAACCTTATCAGTTGCTCCGAAGTCCGTCTTTAAAAATACAGTATTATATTAAGAAAATTTCAACATGGACACGTAAAATTTCTTTAACCTGATTATTAAATCTAATGGCAAAAGATCTCACCTAACCTAGAAAGTCACTGGATTCCTGATTTACATCAGGTACGGTGGAACTTTCTGACTTAGAGACTTCACCTTTTGATTCAAGAATGAGAAGTAGTTTCTTATTTCCTTTGGCGGGTTTCCATGCACATCACTCACTGTCAATTAATTTTTAAATAAATCTCAGGCAGTTAAAGAATATTCAAGATGAATATAAAATATACAAGCACGCTTCTTGTGCACATGATTCTTTATTACAAACTACTTTGACTTCCAGGCCATCAAATGGCTTGTTCTATTTGGCTGAAAAAGATGTATCTCTTGTAGTCAAAAGTTTCCAGAAATCAACTGTTTTGAAACATGCGTTGCTTTTGAGACAGGGACTGATCCAATTGAAATATTAAAACAAATCAATTAGTAGCAATTTAAAGTTGGTGATTGGTGATTATATTTATATGTCTAGTGGGTTGTCGTTAGTTAATATCTTGTGGTTAGTTGGAACAAAAAGTTATTTCTTGATCGTTAGGGTTCTCACTGCTCAAGCTCCAAAGCGTATTGTAGAACATGCAAATTAAAAGCTCAACGGCCTCCTAGGTTGGGTGAAGACTTACGCAGTGACCCACACAAAATGTCCCCTTGCAAACTAGGCCGAACATCAATAGAACACCCACATTATGCGTGTCTTTGAATTTATACTTTTGACCTCTTGAAACAAGTCTCAATCCGACTATCAACCTATACCCGGCTGGCTCTAGTGGTTAGCTTTACTTAATAAGATATAAATATGTAAATGAGCATTTGCGTGAAGATACAATGACGCATTATTTTGATTCGGTTCTTTGATTTTTCTTGCTTTATAATCATTGCTAACAATCAGGATATTCACTTACCAATATAGTCTTTGCTTGAGAGGACTATGCATTTCTAGAAGATGGAAAAGAAAAGGAAAAATAGAAACATCAACTAGCCCGAGTTCATAAAAACTACTCTCTTATGTCTTAGTTAAATTTTCAATATAGTGTAACTTTACAAGGTTAAAAAACCAAATAAGATAATATTTTTAGTACGAAAGAAGCATATTACAGAAACAGCTGGTGTTTTTATGATTTAATCGTTCCTAAAGTTATTCTCTCGCTTAAGTCAGTTAGAAAAACGGTAGATTAGAAACTTGGAAGTGGAAAGTAATTAAAAAAATACTGATTTACGTGGTTTAGTCACATCAAATCACGTCTATAAAGAGGGATTTTTTTTCTAGAAGGAAAACAACTCAAATAGAAGAGTTTAAATATGTACCTGACTATACATACAATTTTTATGGACCCAAAATATAAATGATTTCGGTTCAAAAAAAAAAATATAAATGATTCGGGTAACCCTAGATCTTCTGATGCCACAGCAATTTCCAGAAAAATATCCCTTCAGGTGGTTATCTCAGAATTCCATGTCAAATTTTCAATTTATATGGTTTAATAAATATTAAATCAACTAATATATTGGCATATTTGAAAACAAGAATATAAGTGTGTAATAATTGTGAGATGTTTTACCTTGCATATATATTTAGAATAAGATTCCCATCGTTATACATTGATTAAAACCACTGGTTCAGTTGCTACCAAGTGCAAGTTTTATTTTGTCATTGAGCACATCATCATCATCCGTATCCAGTATATTCCAACACAAGGTGTCCCTCTAGTTTTTGTAGTGTATAGTGATGAATTGTTGCAAAAAGTCATAGTAATTTCGAAAGTTTATCGTTTTAGTTTTTAGAAGCTTCGTGGAGTATCTATTGTTTCAGCCTCAATAAGTTTCGGAAAAGATGTAAATTAGGAACCCATCAACTTTTACCAGACAACTCGTACAAAGGTAACCAGTGCAAACTGTATCAACACTTTTTAACTCAATTGAACCGGATCCTGCAGTCTAAACCAGTACTGGTCCAAATAGTAATATTGCACTCACGTTGAGTGTATATTGATTCGATTCTGTGCATGTTTAGCTACAATGTCTTAACTCGAATAACAACTGAGATATGTCCTGAAATATTTCTTTTGATATCCACACCCTTATAATATATTTTGTCTTATTTCTACCCACATTTTTTTATCTCTTGCTATTTATTTAGAAGATGAAAAGTATAAAATATTAAATATAAAAGGGTTAGCGTCAATTCTCAAAAATAGCATCATTATGATTATAATAAAAATGCCCTGTGGAACCTTCCTTATTTGATGGAAACTCATGCAGTTGAAAGTTGAAACCAATGGATGATGACCAAAGGCCATAATAAAAGCTTATGACTTCCAAAGCAAGGACTTACCCCTAGTAGTTTAACGACTTTGAGTCCGGATATATTAGCGTCTTTATATATGGATGATATTTATATCACACATTACATAATTCATACCCTGAAAATGGTTAGAAAAACAGAAAACAGATAACAAACAAACAAGCAACAACAACAACAACAACAACAACAACATTACCATATTGTCTTACAGACTGCCGCTTATGGCGGGCTATGGAGGGATGGAATGTACGCAACCATACCTATGTGTTAGAAACACACAAAGATTGTTTTCCGATGACCCATAATGATACGTCAAGCTATGTCGATCAACTGCTACTTCGCAATATAAGAAACGCAGTCAATTTAGTGAGTCATTTTGCTTTATTCCATCCTATCCCAAAGTCAAAAAAAGGTGTGTCTTTTACTCCATTGAAAATGGAAACAAAACAAACAAACAAGCAAAAAAAAAAAAGACAAACAAACAAAAAGGAAATTAAGGAAAAAATCGAGACAGCCGTTGCGTCCTGCATCCCGGATTGATACTGATTTGTGTAATGGAATTGGTCCTTGTAATGGGCTACCCATCTCCCAACCCAGAGGCCCAAGTGGCACCGGACATAAACATGATATATGTTTATTCAATGAGAGGTTGGGCTTTAGAGCAATTGTTAATGTTGCTGATTTGTGACCTTACAGGTTCGTATCGCCGAAACAGCATCTTACATAAAGTGTAAGATAAGTCTGTATATATCATATTGTGAAGCGAACCGGCCTCTCTTCAAACCATGCATGAACGCGGAAGCCTAATGCACCGGAGACGCTTATGTGTTTATTCCCTAAATCAAATAATTAAGGAAATTATGTTCCCTTTTGAGGGGAAAATCAAAATAATTAGGGGGTCGAATTTCTACAACCACACAAGTTCATCATTCCATGCAATTTCAAATTTTTTTACCACCCAAAAAATTATCATCTTATTAGTTGGTCTTTAGACTTATTACGAATCAGGTATTAAATGTTCAATAGATAAATGAAAAATAACAGAGGAATTGCTAAATAAGTTACATTTGGACAACGGACCCATGCATCATCCTTCTGGCTACTTAAATGTTTATACTGACCAATGACAATCTAAAAAAACGTTTCTCATGTACTAGTTTCTTACGTTGTACAGAAGGGACTGAATCAATCTGATATACACACCCTTACCATAAACAATCTAAATTCTGAATAGATCAACCGTTCAGTTGCTAAACCTCGTTGGGTCCAATCTTAGGTTGGAGAGATCTCTTTTGTTCACCCTACACCTGATCTCTTTTCTTCACCATACAACTATATCCTATATATCATTCAACTAAATCCTATAAATCCTCAATATTGAAAATCACCAAAAACAATGTTATATCTGTCATCATCCAACTCTTACCACTAACCACTTGAGACTTTTATTTAAATCTGTACATCCCAAGAAAACATAGTATACAGTTTTATTTGCCTATAACTCAATGAAAGTACCAATTTGCTTTTGGTGATCCCTAGGATGGTAGTTCGAATCCTGTTACAACCCTAGTTTAGATTTGAATCCCCTGTGATTTTACCGTGTACGACAAGTTTTGAAAGGTATATCGGTTGACACATTATCATAGTATATAGGGCCGAAATTATCAATAGAATCAAACTATCTATCCCTTGATATGAAGGTATTGTTTATGTTTCCCTCTTTCTCTAGATCCATTTTGATATTGTTAGACTGGATATGGTTGTTGTAGTATATTTCAACAAGTATCACCGACGGATGCATGGGGACCGACCTTTTGAGTCTACAGTTTTTTTTTTTTTCGTGTAGACAACGAGATCACATCAACATGACACTTTCTTTGAAGTGTACTAACAGAACAGGGACGAGATCCTCCCACCACAATCTATTGCATTTTCCCACCGCACGACAAGTGGTAGCATGGGAGGATGGTGAGGCTAGATAGTGGTAGCAGGGGAGGATGGTGAGGCTAGATAAGGGTCACCCGCATAGTCTCACCATCATTCTCTGCTGCCACGTGTCATGTGGTGGGGAATTGGGTGAGGAGATTGTGGGTGTGGGGATCCAAACTCAACAAAACAATACTCAAAGACTCACACAACATTGTTGCCTATAATAGACTTCCCACTGATTTTAAGTAGCATATGCGACAACATCAAAACCCACAATCAAAGACATCAAGGACCCTTGTTTCCCAAGCCTTATGTGAATAGTCAGTCATTCAAAGAGAGCCTGCACAGCTGTTGCCACCAACATCACTTAGGATCAGATTATCTGTTCAAGGCCGGGATCATTGGAATCTCTGTAATTTTGAATGTATTTCTTTTGGGGGGGGGGGGGGGGGACATATATTTTGCTAGGATTGATCTTTTTTCTGTGAACATTTCCAGCTAAGAAATTATCTTGTTCAGTGTATTTCTAATATTGTACAACAACAGCATTATTCCATTGCCTTAGAGGTTTTCGTCTATGGCAGAATATGAGAGGTTGGATGTATGCAACCATACCTATGTGTTAGACACATACAGAGGTTGTTTCCCGATGACCCATAGTGAAAATTGCATCAAGTTGTGTCGATCGACTACTACTTCACAATCTAAAAAGCGCAGCCAATTTAATGAGTTATTTTGCTTTATTCTATCATATTTCAAAGTCAAAGAAGATTGTTTTCTTGACTCTATTGTAAATGGAAACATATTTCCAACATGGTAAGAAACTGAATTGTTCATCGTTGGAAGTTGTGACTTTGTCTTTGAATTAGAGGGAAAAATGGACCAGTAACACACCCCTTAGATTTACTTAGAAAACAAGCATATGTTATAAAGACTCATGGGATAGTAGGGTTAAACAATAACGTTACATACTCAAGCATCAGTTGCGAAGAATCCTGGGCACCTTAAAGTTTCAAGAAAAGGCCAAGAATTTAGTTAAAAACATAAACCCTCTTCCAAACAGAATTCAGACACAGAAGAAGACAGATGGAAAACTGCAAAAGACCACAAAGAACTAAATGACAAGGCTACAGAGGCATACTCGTCCACCTACCAAGTAACATGCAAGACAGGAACTAAGATATTTGGTGAGAGTCATAGTCATGGTCCGGAAGTTTCTGAAGCATGGGGCTCTTCTTCCATCATGCGAACCACCTGAGCGACGCCTGCTGCAAGTTCCTTCTGGATAACTGCATCAGGCATGTCAAATGTCCTCCTCCTATAAAGAGATTTCCCTGGAGGCTGAGGGTCGATCACATCCAGCATTGCCTCCAGCTCATCCACCATTGATTTTTTTGCAGATCTAACCATCAGATCAGCACCCTGGAAAAGAAAGGTAGAATTTAGATATAAATTCAAAGAAAATGCAAGACCAATACCTGGGGCTCCATATCAAATACAAACTTGAATATGTAAAAATTAACATCATGAAAAACCAATATTCAGGCCCCTATTTGCTACCCCAATTAACAAATGACAGTAACATAATCACAATGCAAACAGAAGCAAAGGCATAATTATGCATAGCTGTCAAGACCAGTCACAACACAGAAAAACTTTATATATTAAAAAAAACTAAACAATCTGAGCTCAACAATTTCGAGATCAAACACATCACGCGCAAAAATTTGCATGCTCTTTTTCAAGTTACTTCATCTCTTCTATTACCTAGACAAAAAAGTTAGTATAAATTCCACATTGACTACTAAGTGGAAATAATCTGATCTACCACAAAAGAGCACCTTCTTAGTTGAACATAAGCAGTTGTCAGGTTTACTATTCCATCAATGTTTTTTAAGTAGTTCATATTTGCTTTTAGCAAATACTACATTGCCCAAGCAACAGAAGTCAGTCTAGAAACGTTAAAGCCAAGAAATGGATTGCACAACGGCAAATCCCATCAGATTTGACTGCCTTAACATGGCCTATAGCATTTTTCTGGAGTCCTTGAATTCTAAACATGCTGTAGTTAATAGCCTTTGATGACAACAGGTATATCTTTTTCATTGATTTCTTTTGCACGTTGGCATCAGCCATTTATTGTAACAGAAAGGGTGAACTACATCTACCTCCCTCGTGTTCAAACAAACTGCAATTACCCTCATAGAAAGTACCTATTCGACAGATGCCTACCTTTGTGTCAACCAAAAAACACTAACTAGCTCTTACATTTACTTGTTGTTTTCTGCTACCAACCTTCGACATCCATGCTATCTTCCTCCATATCCATCTTCTTTTCTGTGGTAAAATTGCTCAGTTTCCTATCCCTCCCCCTTTGCTCATCTCTTCTTTCTTCCCAGCCAATTACTTTCTCCCTCCTTTTCCACTATTGCCCTTTAGGTCTTCCCTCTTATTTATCGTATTCCCTATTGCAGCAGTATTGATTTGGCAAATGCAGGTCAGCTGTAAACAAAGGTAGATGCTGGCCAACATAGGAGAAGAAATCTGATTCAGGTAGGCAGTTCTAGGTGAACAGAAGCCATTTTCTCTTACCAAATGCCACATGCATGCTTCTACAGCATCTCAAGTATGGACTTTTTTGGGTGCTAAGAGGAGCAACACGATAATCATATGGTTTTGGAGCCGAAAATAGGCATTTGTGGGTGCATGAAGGAGCAAAGTAACTAATGGTATCGTTTCGCCCATCGAGATAGGCAGGAGCAGTGAGAGGGGGGCCACAATCTCAAGGAAGGAAATTACCAGTTGCAGCTCTTCTCATACTGTCATAATGTACTTCTTGTCAGAATATCAGGCGTGCTAAAAGAAATTTGGAAGAGAGCTTCAATGGATGGACTTGAAGACTCGTTAAGACTAGAGGTAGTGATATTTTATAGAAGCTCAAGGGGGTTTCTTAGTTTGTCCAGAATGCAAGGAATGTAGACGTAGTTAACCCTAATAATAGAGAAACAGGCATCAAGTGACATTACTTTGATGAGGTCGTAGGAACAATGATTCCCACCATACAGTTCAAGTTTGCCAAATGTGCAAAGACAACAAGGACTAACTCATCAAATGGGATAGCAAAAGGTCTATCATCAAAGACATGAAATAAAAGCTGAAATAGATGGATGCTTAGCATCATATAGTCAAGGACATGTACACCGGCACAAGTAATTGCCAAGCTAATTAGAAGTAAACAGTCCAAACCAGGGGCTCAAATATATCATTACTTTCTTGCTCGCTCATTTCGCAATGCAACTAGATATCCCAATAGAGAAGATAAAAGGCCAAATGCCACAAGCATTAACGAGTACAACGTAAACAAAGTAAAATACCTCAATAGAATCAACTGTGAGAAGCAGCACAATGATCTTCTCAGTAAACCTCTGGCGCTCTTCGGCATCTCTAGAGATTTGCCTCCTATATGTGAAGTTGTGGAACAAGGCCCTGCATTCCTTGAGCTTGGATTTTGCAATGGCCAGCTCACGGAGAGCACGCAATGCCTGAGACCTCCTTATCAGATAAGCCCTGAAGCTCAACTGTATCAACATTGCAGCATCTTGTGGGGACAAATCCTTCCTCTTTCCCCTCAGGTTAGCCACTCTCCTAGCAAATGCCTATTACCACAACAATGCAAAACCACGTCACATCAACTTATTCCTCCTACCACATTCTTTTCTTGGGGTATATCCTAAAAAAGGAAACCACAAAATTTGTCTACAGCATTCATTAGTTATATTCTTCCCTAGGACTCCAACAGTGACAATGTAATACTACCCCCTTCTCTGAAGATTTTGCAAGAGATATTGAATAGTTACAAAAGAAATAAAAAAAACCATAATATTTGTGCACAATCTAAAAATTGGAACAATGGGATACTATATTTTCTCCCCCCTTACTTGGGATTTATTAGTCAAATAAATTTTTTTAGAATCCTCATAATCTTGTAGTAATGGTGCCGCAAGTTATACTAATAATAGTAACATATCAAAAGTAAGTATGAAAGTCAATAATAACTTAATGATGATCATAAAATGGATTTATTAACAAAAACTAATTATGAAAATCAGTAATAATTTTCATGATAAGCCTGTGTAATTCATCACTATCTTGAATGGTGCATCCAAAAAAAATAGATACTTACATTATGCAAACTTCAAAATAGTAAATAAACAGCGATCAAACATCCTCGAATGCTAGTACTTGTTCATTATGGCCTCTTTGTTATAAAGCAGATACGCATTTGCTAACACGTTCACTCTCGTTTCACATTATAGGTATAGATTAATGGTTAATTAACAAATAAATTCATTATGGCCTCTTTGTTATAAAGCAGATACGCATTTGCTAACATGTTCACTCCCGTTTCACATTATAGGTATAGATTAATGGTTAATTAACAAATAAATAAAAGTTACTACTATAAATTAAATAATAAAAATTTATTCCTTTGGTATAATAAATGTATGAGTGACATTAGACCATCTCAAATGGAAGCACTAAAACACCAAATTGGTGCAAAATGTCACTCCAACCAAGCAACAAAGCTTGCACCAAATTGGTGAAAATGAATAGTGTTGCACCAAATAGGTGCAACACTATTCATTGCACCAAATCCACTATTCATCCTCACATCATCATTTTAAGAATATTAATTTAATTTTAATTTCATTAATTTCGTTATAATAATTTTAATTTTGTTAATTTCGTTATAAAAATTTTAATTTTGTTAATTTCGTTATAAAAATTTTAATTTCGTTAATTTCGTTATAAAAATTTTAATTTCGTTAATTTAGTTATAAGAAAAAATTATATAATAAAAATCTGGAATGAATACTTACATTAAATTAACATGAATGTTAAATTTGTGTTAAAATATTTATAATAATGAATTAAAAATAGAATGATAGAAGAATCTTTAAGGAAATATTCTTATTTGGTGTTAGATTTGGTGTTTGTAGTTGGAATATTTTTTACTTAATGATGTAAAATTTGGTATTTTAGATCGGAGATGACCTTAGGATAGTGATATAATGAATAAAAGGCATAATTGACCAACCTGTCTTAAGACGATGGGCCCGGGATCGGGTGAGTCTTGGATTTCGACCACACGCGTGGAGCCCACAGACTTGCCTTTCTCCCTCTTAGCTTTCTTTTCCTTCTCCTTCCCCTCTTTCTGCGGGGATTTACTTTCTTCTCCAGCAACCCCATAAGATGCTTTGAAAGTGTATGTGCGTTTAATCGGAGAATCATCACCTTTACCTTTGATTTCAGCAGTATACTTAAAGTTCTCCAAACTTCCCTTCTTCTTTCCATCCTTAATCTCAGCTGTCCATTTGTACTTCCTATCAAATCCTTGTTCCTCTGGACTCTCGATTTCCGCCGTCCAGCTGTACTTCCTCGCTCCGATCTTTGACTTTTTCTCTTTCGCTGGCTTTTCGAAACTGAGTTCAAGTTTTGAAACACGATCGGAGAGAGACTGCAAGTAGAGATCGGTTGGGTCAACTCGGCGTTGGACTCGGCGAGAGGAAGTGTAGAAAGGGGTCTTTTCCACCTGGATCAGATCAGTTATGACATCGTAATCATCAAAAAAGGAGGGGGGCAGAATGCGCGGAGTATGATGGAGCAAATCGAGAGTGAAATCCAGCGAGCTGTCTGTAGTGAAAGATGGGAAATAAGGGCACAAGGAAAGGGATTTCGGAGTGAAAAGAGAGGATTCCATGGAAGCAAAAGATGGGAATGGAGAATGCTCAACGAGCTCATATATACTGACCCGCTTATCTTGTTATTCTTGATACTCGAGAATCTAACAAAAGCGAAGCTAATTTTCGAAAAATGTGTGCGCTTTTTGAAGGCGGAGAACAGAGAAGTCAAATATGGATTTTATTAGCTGTAATTACAATTTCTCTATCGGAATATATATGTACAACATAACAGATATAACAAAAAAAATAAAGTGTAGGTAAAATTATTTATATCAGATTGTAGAATAATCCGATTTTATCTAAATCCTATTCTGAAATTTAATACACTAAAAACGTCCTTTATAAGAGACATAACAGTTGTAATGGCTTAATACATCTATCTATGTCATAAGGCGGTTGCGTTCCTTTATTGGTTATGGATGAGAAAAGTAATACAAAGTGTCTATCTATCGGGTTCACATCTCCTCACCGCATCTCCTTCACAGTGTCCGTCACCGTGCGACACGTGGCAGCAAGAGAGGTGGTGAGACTAGGTCCGGATCCCCTGACCGTTTACTCTCTCATTCCCCTTGTGACCGTCCGCCACGTGGCAGGAGGTGGTGAGCCCTGGGTGAGGGTGACCCCTCATCCAGTCTCACCACCCCCAGACTGCTACGTCGCGGACGGTCCTTTGTTACCGTCCATGTGGGGGGTCATGAGATCCCGCTCCGGTGAGACTTGATGAAGGTAACTTGTATACAGCATCACCATTCCCCCATGTTGCCACGTGTCACGTGATGGGAAGCGCGGTGAAGTGATCTCATCCGTTATCTATAGCATACGGCCAACAATGAGATCCATTCAACTTTTTGCACAATATCATTTATAATATAATGATCTAAATTTTGTATACTGTGTAGTAAAATTAATTATTTCACTTAATATTAAATTAAAGCAAGTTTGATTTATGTAACTAATAAATTTGAAATGGTAGCATATAATTTAATAAAAGATTTGTTCTACGTACTGTCCGACAAGAGTTGATGGTGTAGAGTTGGTGGATCTGGTGAATAATTTAGTCGCCGCGTAGCAGATGGACGAAAATGACCCTGCAAGTGGGGCCTAATTATAATCACGTGGCAGAAAGAGGAAAATGACAAGACGGGAAGGATACACTACATAATCTCAAGATGGTAACAGTGTAAAATTTGAATAAAAGGCAATTCCTTCTTACCAAGGGTCTTCATCGTCCAGTCCCAAAGATACACTACATAATCTCAAGATGGTAACTATTTCAATATAAGAAACGCATCTAATTTAGTGAACCGTTTTATTTTATTTCATCATATTTTAAAGTCAAAGAAGAATATGACATTGACTTCATTGGAAATAGAAATAATCATGTATTATATAACATGTATTGTATAACATGAATTAGTACTTTCTTGTGTATCGTACTCCATAAACTAATCGTTAATGTAATTATGTCTAATACATAGTGATAAAAAAATGTCTAATACATAGTGATAAAAAAATGTCTAATACAGCATACAGAAATTCTGTTTTAAAAAAAAGGATTATTTACCTGGCCGCTGTTCAATCAATATAATAAGAAAATAAAGGGAAAGGGGCCCAATCCGGTCTCACAAAGAGCCTCAAAAAAGGGGGAAAATGAATCCGGTAAGCAAATTTTATATATGCTTTATACCTCAGAGAATGAGTCGGGCAGACATTTATCTTATTTGGTATAAACATCCTACCTTGGAAGGGTAATGTATTTCTTGCACTTGGCAACCAAAAAGCCAGCAACAACAAAGCCATATATTCCTTCAAAAATACATCAACAGCAACATCTTTAGAAGTTAGATCCCCACATCCTACAATAACTACAACAGCAACCCAGCTTATGCCCAGCGCCACAAATTTCTAGGGCTCGACACAGGAAAGCATCCAATATCCTCTAAAAGAAGCAGCTACTAGAAAAGAAAATATATCATAGGGACTAACGGAACTGTAATAAAAAGAATTTAGGACAACTTATACAACATAGGAAAGAAAAGAAGTTAGACGTTCTTCTCTGGCCTCTATTAGCTATACATCACCTATGTACACAAAGGAACCTCGTATATCATCTAGAACTTGTATTCGTAAAATTCAGGTGGCG
>AP025042.1:32824164-32849389 GCA_036186865.1 Eustoma russellianum | reverse complement strand
TGATTATTACTTGAACTAGGAAAAAGAACTGATACTTCACATCTGCAAAAGGTTGTTCACAGTAACTGTAGCAGAGTTCGTTCTCCGTAAATCCTGCAAGCAGCGACAGATTGTGGATCAAATGGAGGGGGACAAAAAGAATTTAAGACAAAATAGGTCCTGTGAAACAGTGAGTACAAAACCGCTTATATGAAGCGCAGGTCGCAGGAGGAATCATGATATGGTAAGCTAACTAGATGATTTTGGTGAAATACATATAAGGAGAAAGGAATGATTTCATAACTTCATTCATGTCCTGATATCAAAAGGACCACAACCAAACAACAGGCACACCTAAAAGCAATAGCAGATTATCTGTTTGTTTCGGGAAAATCTTTCAGATGCTATAAAATGAAATGAAAAGAAACAGAAACAAGAAGACATGAAGGAAAACTGTAATCACAATACCTGTATGATTATTTCATCAGGAATGTGAGGCAGTACTTCCCGTACAGTTTCAGCCATGAGAAGAATATTTGCCATGTTATCAGTTCCAGCCCTTGAAGGGGCTCTCAAATGCAGACCTGCAGCATTTCCAGGTTGCACAATGGTACCAGAAGGGACGGATGAACGGGATGTACCAGCCTGAGAGGCATTCAGAGGCCAAAGACTCCAAGAAGCATCATCCAGGGCGGTCTGTGCATACGTCTCCCCAACAGCTGCCAAATGCCTCATCATCATCTGAACTCGACCAAGTCCAACTGGTCTTGCGCCACTAGACGGCCCAGCTCCATCTAAGCCCAGCCAACTTGGATCCACTCCTGTGCGCCTGAAGAACAGAGGCTTATGAATCAAAGTGTGTCATGGAATTCAGAACAGGAAATCAGCAAATGCAGCGAAAACATGACACATTAGCTTGCTTAACATGTTCTTCATTCTCCCATAAATCATTTTCCAGAAGTCAAGTATGACCAGCAATACTAGTTGACACCATGAGCTTGAGCCATCCACAAGAAAAACAATTAAAAGTTACTGGACCAACATGAAGTAAATTTCCTGATTTATCTATCAGATAATAAATTTACTTGTGTGTCAATAAAACAAAATCTTCTCCCTGAAGATATTCGCATAACATAGCTAATATAATGTAAACTTGCAATTGCTCCAGCATTTCTGTTAACAGTATTCCAAACTGATGAATGCAATGAAAAACTTCAACCACAGACAAAGGTATTCAAAAACCAAGTACAAAGTACTCAACAAAACCTAAATCTATTGAAACTGAAACTTCTTTTAGGTTAACCAGTCCTCATCTGATTATGTTTATCTATGTGAAACCAAAAAGCCTGGGTATAAGAAGTCAGGACCTCCAATCACCATTTTCTGAAGATTCCTGTATCTGGTTGGGATATATGCCAGTAGACAAGTTATGACCTTGAAGGTTTGGACGATTGAGTCCTGCACTAAGGTGACGTGCAAGCTGCTCGTCCCCAGAAATATCTGGAGAACGAGGGTTTACATCATGTTCCATTCTGCCAGCAAAAAGTGGCTTCCGACAGGTGGGACATGAATAATTTTCACTCAAACCCTGGTCCAACCTGGCATCATCATAACATGTAAGCATTATACTCGTCTCAATGTTAGCAAGAGATAAACTTGCGTAGCAAGTAATGCAAATATACCAAGATCTCAAGCAAGGAAGATGGTAAAGGTGATTGCATGATAACTTCTTAGCCTTAGCCATAGGCTCCTGTCAACACAGACAATCATCTTAGACACCCAAAACAATTAGATCCCCCGTTGCTTTATGCACCCAGACAAGGTACTCAGAGAAATATGGTAGAAGAGAGAAAAAAAAATACCCTACAAATGGCACATTCATCATCATATGCCCGCAGCTCTTCAGGTGTTGCATCTGGGAGCGCTTCATGAAGGGTGCCCAACGCCACCCTCAGCTTGATAAAATTCTTTATGCGCTTAATGATAGCACATAACAGTGCCTAACAGCCATAAAATCAAGAAATTGAAAGGAAAAATAAAATACATACTCAAAAGAACGTCCCCTACATAGTTAAACAATAGATCCTATAACTGCAATTCACCAGAAAAATCCTGGTATATTACCCGAATGTTCAGAAAGAGGATTGCATCGACAAGATGGAAAGACTTTCCATGAAGCCACCAAATATGCAAATAATGAGCAAGGGCCATTAAAAATGTCATCATGTCCAGGAAAAAGCCCAAGTTACGGATTATTGCTCCTTTAAATTCCCACAAGGAACCTGCAGCAAAGATATAATTCATTAGGAATAAACTGGATTCAAGTGGCCCTCCATTGAAGAACCAAAAGGCCTCGTCCAAAAGCATTAAGAAGTTGCCTAAACAACTCCCTACCATCCGACCTCAATCAGTAGCATACAGAAAAGATACCCAGAGAGCAAGGCCATTATGTCCTTGAGACAAGGAGGTAAACTTAAAAAACGGAACAAGTCATAACTTCAAAAGTGGAGAAGTAGATAAATAAAAATGTAAGTTAATGTAACCATAAACTAGTGTCTTGATTCTACAAAATTAGCATTGCTTAAAGACCCATACAATGGCAACATTTTCTAGAGAGAAACATCGATTTAAATGCAGTAAATAAGGCAAACAGTTAAATTCACATTCCATCAAAAAGTACAATCAAGATAATAGCGAGGCTATAACTTCCAGACATCAAGAAAGTACCTGTTGCAGACAAATCAACAAGCTTGGATATCCTCCAATTTGCACCATCTCCTGCAGAGTGATGAAGCCATATATCAAGCAGCTGAAAACCATGAACCACAAGGGCCTACACGGACAGATCATACAGTCACAAACAGACAGACAAAGGAGAAAAAACTTGGAGAGACAAACTAAACTATATGTTTGCCATGTGTGGCAGATCTTCAAGCTACCTGTAGCGTCTCAAAAGCAATACTCAGAGGCTCAAAGAATAACAACAACAGGATAGGGGAACTCATTGTGCTGTATATCTGTAGACATACCCTCAACCTAAAAAGGAGAGACTTTTGTTAGACATGTTTGATACGACCACCTCTCACAGCAAAATGCAAGAGTAGACATCAGCGGATACTGAAATAACCAGTAAGAGAAAAGCATGAGCAACATCAAATCAATAGGATACAGACATGCAGACCAAATAAAGTTAGACCGAACACTCAAAGATGATAGAACAACTGCACAAAATCCATCTATGCTATGAAAGCCCACATTCAAATATTCAATGGTATGAGCCATTTATTTTACAATAACAATCTCGACTATATAACTATATACATACACACATACACACACACACACACACACATATATATATCTCGCTTTCTGGATGGTCCCAGGTGTTTTGCCGGATGTATCACGTTTAGTAGCTTTTCAAATGGAATATTTCAAGAAATTATATAACAAGATTCTGATTCATACTAGCAACACTTACACCATTTAATGTTTTTGCTAGTTAGACAGGATGTGCATGAATGAGAAAGAATTTAACTATAGCACCAGCACATGTGCAAACACAATTTCACGTCACACGAGAATAACGCTCTGACATGAGCCCCTCATGACGCTATGGGCGTTTTTCACGGTGGCCCAGAATCTACTTATAAGAGGGGCCCCCTTTGGACAAGGACACCTTGCTCTAGAACTAAAAAATTAGCATTGCATCCCGAACCTTCAGTTGTTAGACCCGTTCAAGTTTTGCAGATGAAAAAGGACCTAGCGGAACAACAGTGACATTTCTCAAACTAAAAGTTGAAATATGCCAACTTAAATAACCGCCATTGATGGAAATAAACATAATAGAAAAACGACCAACTGATCTGACGTCATTGAGCATCTCACTAACAGAAGAAAAGAAAACAAAGTAACTAAATCTTTGGACCTTAAGGCTATGACAAGACTAAGATATGTCGTTGCAACATTTCCAGCAGAAAACACATCTGAATTCCGCCTAGAGACCACTGCCACTTGCAGGGGTCTGAAGACCTATCTAAGCAAAGCTTTCTTGCATGTTGGACAAGAATGGTGAGCCCAAAAAAATCTAAAAAAGCCTTGGTTTAAGACTGCACGAGAACTTAGATCCAGTAAGCTAACAGAAAAAACTCTACTGCCAGATCCAGATTTCCCAATTCTAGACAAATCTATATGATTACATGATATAAAAGGACAAGAAAAGATCAATGCGCAGTTACACAATATATAAAGGACGAGAAATGATCATTGCAATGAAGTGCAGGCTAACACTGTAATTTAGTAACAATAGATACAGGAGACCTTAAAAAGTACACACACACACACACACACACATATAGACACACACATATTAACAACAATAACAATAACCACCGAACTTCCTGCTGTCCATGTTCTTCAACTTGACACGACAGTCAACCACAAAACTTGCAAGGATCTGTAAAAATGATGCGGCCTATTTGGACGACACAAGTAGTAGGTGACCTACCAGAGAATATCAACCGACAAAACCAGTAATAACGCAGAAAATACACGGAAGTATGTCCAAGGGGTCACTGAAGGAGAAGCATTCAAGCGCTCTAGTCGCTCTCTGGCTAAAGCTTGAAACATCTGAGATATATTATGATTGTGAGAAATGCACCATCCAGAAGAAAATCATAAGAAATTTGCTTTGAGACACAGGCTTTTGATTACCTTTAAAGAAGAGAGGACAACTAACCATATTGACCATAGGCCCGCTTGAAATACAGTTGGAGGCACTACAAGTGGAAGAAAAGTTCCCTGTCACATATAGCGAAGACCATAAACCCTGTTCAGAAACACCGTACAAAGCTTGGAGCTTTCCATGATGCAACACATCAATTCTGGCTGAGAGACTAGTAATGTAGGGGCATGGTCCACTGTTTTTATTTCTAACATTAAGTGCCTTTCTAGTCTAAGCTTGTCTTGATCCTGTCAACAAAGTTAGGGTACCAATTATTACCTGCATGGTATCTTAGGTACCTTCCAGTTGCTTTTCTCTTTTTTATTTTTTATTTTAAGGTAAATATTATGGCTGCTGTTCCCTTTAGCTGTTAGCACTTTACACATTTTAAGTCAAAATAATGCGTCCCTATCATTAAATTTGTTTATCCATACAACTAGTTTTTGTTTTTAATCAAGTGTATTGCCATAATATCTCTTTGTGAGACATTTCTCCTAGTTCCGCTTCATCATTCTCGCATCAATGCGTTGTAGACATTCAATTGAATGGAAAGATAGCCTTCAATTAATTGCAAGAGAGAGAAATCGGTTACGATATCCAGCAAAGAGGAAAAGAAACGTTAACTGCACATATGTACCATGTTGCGGTAATATGCATGCAAAAGAAAAGACAAGAAAGGAGTTAGGGGAACAACAAAAAAGTAGAAGGTGCAGAAAGAGGAAGTGCTGGAAGTGAAATTTACCTTGTAAATGACATAATTAATAAGGCGCTCAACTAACTTCCAAACTTCAGAAGAGTACAACTCCGAAAAGAATATCGCCTGCATAAAAAGGAGGAAGGTAAGCAAATTATAGATTCATCCACGTTACTCTCAAATGAAATAAGTTAAAATGAAATGAGTCATTACTAGAAGCTGCCCAAAATAAAATCCAGTAATCAGAACAGCCACATCTCTACCAGACAAGGTGCTATCAAATACTTACTTCAACTTCACTAATACTATTAAAACTGTGAACCAGCACATGGTTGCTGGACAACTGACGTTGACCAGTCCAAGTCATACAAAAATGTCACTGCCCTACAAAGTATTAGGAAATTAGGTATGGCTAGAAAATCATTTGGCGGTTTTGCCAGTTCGCTCTTTGATACTGATGCCAAAACAGGAAATTGAAGCAACCTCTATTGTAGGACTCGCCTAGAAGACGTAAGGTAAGAAACGACAGGTATAATTACCGGCACACAAATCACAGTGAATCAAATTCCATTGAAGAAAAACATATAGATTTTTTGCCATGCTTCTTCCTAATCTCCCTAATCGGGAAGGAAACGAATACTTGAAAGTCAAAACATGACCAAAGACTGGTGCGAAAGAATGTAGTTCATTTTTCAAACAAACAAGGAGGGAAGTTTTTAGTATATCTGCACCTGCAAAAGAAACTTTACCTTAAGAACCAAAATCATCAGAACAAAAACGTTCAATGCAAAAGAAGACACCAAAGCTAAACTTGTATGTGAATTCAATAGCAGTTCCAATGCTTGATTCACATCCCCCGAATGTAGTATACCATCACCGATCAAGTCATCAGACTTTAGCTTTCCTAGCGATATTGTTGTCCAGCACTGCAGTCCAACAAAACTCAAGACAGTGCAGGCCACTGATACGGTTAAGTAGCTCACACCCATTGGTTATAAATGTTAATTCTCTAGAGAAAATTATGTCAAAGGTTTTCATGAGAGCAACATTGGCATGACCCTTCACTGCAAGACTGATCGTAGATGGTAATGCTCAGTGGAACAATAACAAATTGAACCAACCATCAAAGTTCCACAAGTAAGCCAAAAACCTGTAATTTCAAGCAACATAGTAGAAAGGTTAACAATCCAACCACGGGAGAGGGCAAAGAAAATAAAAGCGGCCTAAACGCAATAAAATGATGACTCATTAATCTGCTTCCATAAGACCATCTCTACTAGCACTGCTGCCACTGTTGTGACATTTCCCTACACTATACAACAGAATAATCCTGCTATCATGTATATGATAATGCTCTTTATACACCCGCAACATCAATTCCCTCTTACTCAACAGATCCATGACATACTGTTTTTGTTAGCTCAAAATCCTCAATGTAATATACAAGTCTTAGAACAATACCACTGTTTCCTGAAATGGATTACTGTCAGAAACAAAATTTTAAGTTGATACTAAATAGCAAAAACGAGTCAACTGTGCACATTAAACAACTAGTAAGAGCATAACAAACTGAGAATCACAGGAACATCGTGAAACTTGACTTAGAAACAAATAACTAAGAGCATATGAAACTGAGAATCAACGAGACGCGATAAAACCTATACCGAAAAATAAATTAAACGACTGATATTCACAATGAGGCAGGTCAATGAAGAGCCAAGAGACTTATTCGGATAGAATAAAACCCTAGAACTCGACATAAAGCTTAGACCGGCGTAAAAACATCCAATCCTCAAACAAAACAAGAAATCAAACGGCAAAGTATGATCACTTAATTGATCCAACCACACGATCAAGAAGCCAAAATTTCAATAGCCAGCTATTTAAGGCAACTATCGATTGAGTAATTCCAGAACAAAACAATAAATTAGGGAGATAATTATAAGCAAACCTTTCTGTTCGATCTTTAACAGGAGTCAAGCTGTCGGCAATGGGATCCATGGTCATCGCCTCTCATTTCAGGTGAGAGAGGGAGAAGAAATCAGAAAATTAGAGAGGTAGAAAGGTAAATGAGTCAGTTTTGCGAGAAAGCAAGGTGAAAAATGAAGAAATTTTAAAGTTGATTAATATACATAGACGCAGAATGGATTAACGATAGTATTGTGAGTCCCACGCCAAATCCATTTTCAAGATACGATACATCTAGTCATTTAAGTTTTTGTTCAATAGTTTGGTTTGATAAAATTTGAAATTGAATTTAACGCAACTTAAATATTTAAATTTTGAATATATTGATATTCGACTAGTTAGCTCGTAAGTATACTCGATTTTATAATATATATGAAAATTATGCATAATTTGGTGTTATATTAATATGTTTATTTGATACATACAATAAATTAGACATGTTACCTAGCAATTATTTTAATGATAATAAATTTCCATACAAAAAACTAATAATGGCTCAATTATGTCTGCTAAAAATACATGTTTCTACCGAATATATACGATTTTTAAACTAAAAGCTATGTTTATTTTTGCTAGAATATTGTTGAGTTCAACTCGATTTCGAAGTGTTGGAATTTAAACTTGAGACCGAATAGCGTTAAAAGGTCGTGTTCAAACTTGAATTTGAAAAAAAAAATTAAAAATATTTGACTCGATATTAACATTTAGATCGGTTCAAATCGTTTACACCCGTATACAGTAACATCTCTATATATCTTCTTTTGTGTCGTATTTGTGTTTTGTGTTTCGTATCGGTAGGGTACACATTAAAATTAATGTATTTATCTATTATAAAATATGACTCAACCACAATTTCCTTAGAATCACCTACCAAACTTTAGATGCCGATATAGACTATCCAAATGATAAAAGTACGTAGTTTTAAACAACACCTATTTATATGACGTTTCTTGTTAATTATCTATGTTTGTTTATATACACAATAACTCCCTATAAAATATAATAAAACCTTTTCTTTTGGACCACTTCAGTGCAACTCAAGTGCGATATAAATTTTTTATACTATTGTCTTCTGGGAACTTTTTTTTAACCGAAGGGATTCCGTTATTTATATGATCGCATGCAAATAAAAATGGTATTAGTAGCTAACTGTTGACATAAAATATTTATATAAATGCGCATAGTTTGACGGGACAAGTCAAAAGAGTGTTTGATAATAGAAGGATTTGTTTTACTGATTTATTCTCGTTAATCCATTGATATGTAAAATTTGGTTCACGCTCTTGACATTGGTACAATATTAATGAGGGGTAGTGTATGGTTTTTTGTTTATTACAAAATTTATTAATTTCACTGGATTATGCAAATAATTAGTTGTTCAGTATACTATTTAACATTAATAAAAAAAAAGTACAATATTTAACTACTTTAGACATAAAAAATTAGCCGATATGCGAATTATCGTGTCATTATTACGTGTTAGTTTGGAGTCATCGTATTTTGTTGATTCGAGCATCAATGAACTTCCTCTGTGGAAAGGCACTTCATCGGGTAAGTTTTCGGTTACAAGTGCATATAAGCTACATGATTTATCGTCCACAGAAGCGACGGTATTTCTATGGGAGCATATTTGGGCGATGAAGGGGACTGATCGATATAATCTACTAATGTGGCGTACCTACCAAGTAAGCTGCTTCTTTACTCGCGCAATATTATTTTGGATATCTGCTGTGGAGTGTGCGGTCACAGGGAGACTGATATTCTGCATAAAATTCGTGACGATGGTTGGGCTAGGCAGATTTCGAGTGCATTGATAAGCCGCAATGCTTGGATGAGGTTTACCCGGTCTGCTAACGTAATTGAGTGGGTTATGGAGAGTTTACACGCCTCATGGCAGCCCCAAGGCTGCGTTTCAGAGTGACGATACATCTTCCATGATGCCGTATCGTCTATTTGATATTAGAAGAACCAATTGTCCCATAGTCATATTCAACAATTTCTGTCTTCAAGTCAAGTGGTGCAAGATGTTATAAGTAGAATAAACACACATGCATATGTACATAATTTGAAACATACTCATGATGTATATGTAGATGCATTGTGGCATGAATCACTGATGTAAATTTTTGCACTGTTAAAATAAAAGTTCCGTTATCTCCCAAAAAAAAAAGTTGAAAAATCTCTAATTACTTTCTTTCTTTGAAAAATTCAACAAAACAATATATCCTCTCCAATTTATAGATTTTGCACTCGGACAACTTTGTCTTTTTAAATATGGAAGTCAATTCTTCAAAAACAAAGACATGGAAATTTAGATTAGAGTGATTAGATTAGTTACACATTGCAATTAAATTAAATTAAGTGAGGGTATTTATGACTATCTAAAATTTTCAGTTTTAACCTTTTAATATGAACTAAGCACAAATCATTGGCTAAGATCTTCAATTATACGCAAATTAGATATATCTTTAAAAGACGTTTCAAGAGAAGGGCCGGATCACTTTACGATCTGATATACGCAATTTTCTCTTACACTTTGTACAATAGGCTGTTTCTGCAGCTCGAATCTGTGACCTCAAGATCACAAAACTACAATATTATCAGTTGCTTCAAAGCTCGTCTTCAAATTTGGTATATCATTGTCTTCTTTAATAGAGGTCTATATTTATGATCATTCATTTTCTATACCTTCTCCAAAATTTTCCTCTTTAATGTGAATTCATGATTTAATTAGGAAACGGGAAATTTACTTTGCATTATTGTATTTTAATACTCAAATGCTAAAAGTTTGTAACACATGAATCGATCATTTCGATTTTCAATCCACAAACCAACTACTCAAATTAAATATGTTTTCAAATATAAATTCATTCACAAGTACATATTTCTATTATTGTACTATCGATGCAAATACATATAGAGTGGAAGGTATCACAGAAAGAAACTCTATATCCCTTGTTTATTTAAAAGAATTATGATTGGAAGCCTTTGAGCCCATTCTTTTTCTTATATATAATAACCGACAGAATAGTAAAACAAATACTAGCACCAGTGAGGAAGGAAGGAGGATTCTCATAATCTCATTGGGCCACGTGCATGCTAAGTTTGGCACTTCGGCACTTATTTCCTATTCTCCGCTAAGTGTTTCGTTTTATTTTTATTTACTTTAAAGTTTGACGCCCTTAGTTGCAATCAGCTTGGTTAATTGTCACTCACTAGTCACTACATTTGGTGACACGTTAAATCCCCGATTTAATGTTTTGCTTATCTTTAATACATACATCCATATATATAGATACATACACGTATACACGTATATATACATATATACACACACAAATATATATATGTATATATATACACACTTATATATATGTGTGTAAACATATATATATATATATATATATATATATATATATACACATATATATATACACACAAATATATATGTATATGTATATATATACACACACACACTTATATGTATGTGTGTAAACACATATATATATACATATATATGCATATGTGTGTGTGTATATATATATATATGCATATGTACATATATACATATATATGTATGTATATATGTGCATATAGATAGATATACATATTTTTGTGTGTGTGTAAACACGCGCAGAGAGAGACATAGAGAGTACCAAGAAGGCTTTTGCGAGGTGTGTTATAGTTAATTTTTATTTTAAGTATTTGACAAAATTAACTTAGAAGTAATGCTTTACTAAGATGTGAAAATTTTCAAGAGAAGTAATTAAGATGTTACTCGAAGAAACTGCAAGTAACTTACACAAAATCTTTAAGATTATGTTTGTCATAAAATAGTTTACAATGGAACCGATTTTAGGCCTATCAATCTTCCATGAAAGTTGAGTTAAAAAGGGGGGAAAAAAACGTTAGCTTGAAGTTCATTTTCCTATAACCAGCTTAAGATGTAACCCATAATTTATAATAGATCCAAACAGAACAAGTTGACATAAAAGATACGGAAGATCCAAATCCATCCATGAAACCATGTTGAGAATAATGGTCTGTCAATTTTATTTGCAATATTCCTTCACCGATTCATGCACATAATACCCACCGAGAATGAGAATCAAGCAAAAGGGACACAGTGCCAGGAGGGATATTGCACCGACAAAAATCAGGATCATTAGAGGCCATGAAGCCTCATGATCTAATGTGGACACTAAACATTTCGCAGACACTATATGAGAATTGGAGCTATTCGAGTTGCAAACAATGCATTCGAGCCCTTTTCAGAGATCCTAATGTCAGAAGCCGTCTAATTTCTGCTTCATTTGGGACTCCTCTATCTGTTATGCAAGCCACAAATTGCCAGAGCCATGGAATAGCCTAACATTGGCCTACAAGCTCATGAATTGTCACAATTGAAACTAAAAAGCATAACCGATTGCTACTGCGAATGCAAACACAAACCCTTTTAAGACAGATTTCTCCAAAGCAGATTTCAGATAAAACAGCTGATGGAGGAAACAAAGCAGGTGAACATAGGCCTTACGTGCACCATCGTCACACACCAAAGTTTTTGGTATCTTGCATTTGTGTTTATTCCAAAAAGAAACGGACAAGATATGAATAATTGAGGGACGGCCTTAAAAAACAGACAAACGTAACTGATTTAAAAGAGTAAAAGTTTTTGTTACCATAATTTGTAAAGACAATAGGAAAAAAATAGAGATGAATTAAAACTTAAGAAAAATAAAAATAAAAATAACTTGGCGCATGACTTTTGATTGATTGTTGTCTACTTCATCGATAGATGTGATTGATAAAAATGATTTAGATCGATCCAATTTACTGAAAATAAAACTGAATATTCTGTTAGAGATAGATCGATCATATCTAACGATCCATGTTGCATACATCGATATTGATCGATTTATCATGTGTGCAAAATTAAAATACACTATCCAACATACAAATCACATATATCGATGAAAATAGTTTGGTCAAAAAACTGAAACACATTGTGAAACATCGCTCAATCGATAAATTATGTAGCAAAAAAACATATCCAATCACCAGTAAAAACGTCTGAAATGAAATTTAAAAACCTATAAAAAAAATTATTACAATACATTTCAAAATATCTTAAAACTAAGTTTATTCTTACATTTCAAATTCTTCTTCCGGTAGGAAATACTCTGAAAATTCATTTAATATTTCTTCTTATTACTGAAAATTTCATTTAGTATTTCTTCTTATTACTGAAGTTTCATTTAGACGGTGTTATACACGCCTCGTTCACGTATTTATTTCTTAATGGTTTTAAGCGACTAAAAGTTTACGACTCATAGACGACCGCAAAATGAAAAACAAAAGAGGACAGATTCATGACATTCAATACACGGAAAAAGGAAGAAGGCGTTCATTCTCTCTCAGAAAATTGCCAGTAACTAACAAAGAAGATCCATAAGATTCAACTTGGAACCTGAAAATGTCTCATCACCACAGCTCGAAAAACTATCTACCAAACTTAAACATTCCCAACCGCTTTTACGACTACCAATTATTCACAGTTTCTCAGCATTTCACAAGCAGTTACTCCACCTTCACATGGAACACATCAGTCCTTTCTTCCTCCTTGACCTTAGGAACATACACCTTGAGCACACCATTTTTCATCTCAGCTTTAACAGCGTCAAGTTTGTACAGCTTCTCAGGGAGATCAATCCTGCTAGAGACTCTTGCGCCACCATCTTCCTCCTCAGATGACTGCTGACTCTCCCCTTTGATCACCAGAGTGTTCTGCTCCACAGACACCTTCACGTCTTCTTTTCCCAATCCTGGCAAGTCCAGCTTGATGTACACACCATCCTCAGTCTCCCTGCACACGCGGCGAAGATTAGATGCAATTGGCGAGTCCTGGAGTTGGTCCACCATGTTCAGTAGCTGGCTCAAGCTCCTTGATGAGAATGGTGAAAGCAGCTCTGCACTCACAAATTAGGTTCACTCTGAGTATTTATTTTCTTCGATTGGCAGAAAATTCAAACAAATCTAGCAAGATGAAAGAGAACAGATACATGGTCAGGTCAGATTTCCACACAAACGAGGGAATATGCTACCTATGTTGTTTAAACTCACGATAATTCTTCACCATCCTCATCTTCGATCAATGTTCAAACACCTAAATTACTGCTTCATTCAAAATAACTACAAGCCAACACTGATAAAGTAGCCAACTCGAATTCCTCCTCCACGCAAAAGATTACGAGCTCAGTATCAGTCATCTACTCGGCCACAACCTTCGCCATATGAAAAATCACAGAAGCTGCAAACATTCCGACAGGGAACTCTCGCGAAGGAAAACGAAGATCGTCGACACATCTAAAGGAACACGAGAATCAGCCACAAAAACACAATCATCTAAAAATCACATGAGGCGCATATATTTTAACAGGAATTATACAAAGAAGGAACACAAAAATAATGAAAAATTAGGAGTAGAAAAAATCTCAATCTGAAATAGAAAGAAGAACGTACGGGACACGTTGAACATAAAAGAACCGAAAAACATACCAAAACAAAAACAACAAAAAAATCGCAAAAAGGAAGAAACTCTTAATACCAGAGAAAGGGGAAAAGTCACGGCGAGTGTAAAGAGGCCTGTCAGAGCGGCGATCGACATCAAGGCTGTCATCCTCGTCATCATAACGGCGGGCAGCAACATTGGTATTGAACAGCCTGGAAGAAGCAAGCGGAGCAGCAGGTCGGAGACACCTCGAGAGAAGATTACCAGAAACGAACCTCTTCAAAGCAAGAGAGGACGCCATTCTGTTTCAGATTTGGGAAGTGAGAAGAGACGTTCGACCAGAGGGAAATAAAGAAGCCACCAGATATTTTCAATTGGTTCACGCAATGTGGATAAAAACGCAGAATTTATACAGGTGGACTGGTTATTCAGTGAGGAATTGCGAGAGAAAACTCGAAGCTTCTCGAAAGATCTTGGCCTCGAGATTTTTTCACCCTGAATCACTCATTTCCTTTCTTTCTTTCGTTTTTCTATTCTTTTTGTTATTTATTTACTAAGGCGAATCGCATCTTTTGAACCCAATATTTTGTTTTGAAATAATTGAACCCTATATTTGGAGAAATAACAACGACGACATTAACATATTGTCTTAGAGTCTTTCACCTATAATAAAGTATGAAAGGTCGAATGTACGCAATTATATTCATACATTATAAACATAAAGGTTGTTTTCAGATGACGCATAATTAAATTTGAAATGATTAAAAGACTTATTTGTTTTTTAAATTGATTTTTGCGTATTAGTTTCGAATTGTGTAGTCGTCTCGTTGCCCCTTATGTAACATTTTGTCTCCATTTCATCTTGTTAACATCCAACCTTTCAAATGTAAAGAACAAAGCAATCATATTTGTTTTCTTTTAGCTCATAACTTCAACGAAAAATAACTATCTCGCTACATGTTTTAGTTTTTTTTAAAAAAAACATACGTGCACATTATATATATATATTTTATCTTATTTTTAGTTACGTATATATGATTGGCATGTTATATTATTTAAAATTAGTTTGAAAGTTATCCAAAAAATTAGTTCAACATGTATTGGTTTTACCTTTTTTTTTCCCACTTAAATCAAAACATCAGACTTTCAGCATTAGCCAAGGAGGCCTAAGAACATATAGTAATTTGTGTGAAGATGGTACAAGCATAGCAATACAATCGAACTGAGGAAATTTTTCTGTGTGTTTATTCATATCAATTGTACACCTATTTGTAGTAGCCAGTTAGGCTTGTACAAGGAAAATAAATCAAAACGTATCAATCTACACTAATGTCAATTGCTATAATTTTGGTCCTATAATTGTGGTATTGATTACAATAATTACACCCAAATCTTCTTGTTATGGTATGTACAATTACTTTTTATTCTCACACTCCCCCTCAAGTTGAATCGTAGGGTCTACGACGTTCAACTTGCACAATGTGGTTGAAAAAGACCTTCCATCGACAGCTTTAGTCAACACGTCAGCCAGCTGATCCTCGGAGCGGACAAAAGGTAAGGAGATGAGTCTTGAGTCCAACTTTTCCTTGATAAAGTGTCTATTGATTTCCACATGTTTGGTGCGGTCATGTTGTACTGGATTCTCTGATATGCTGATAGACGCTTTATTGTCACAAAACAGTGGCGTAGGCTGATTTATTGGCAGGCCCAAATCCTTGAACAACTTGTGCAGCCATAGCACTTCTGTAATTCCCTTAACAATCCCTCGAAACTCTGCCTCAGCGCTTGAGAGGGCAACGACTTTCTGCTTCTTACTTCTCCACGTAACAAGATTTCCTCCAACAAGGGTGAAATACCCTGAGGTAGACTTTCTGTCCACAAGATTTTCTGCCCAGTCAGCATCTGTGTAGGCCTGGATGTCGAGATGTCTATTGTCCTGAAAAAGAATACCTCGACCAGGAGTATGTTTTAAATATCGTAAAATACGCATAACAGCATCCATATGATGTTCTTGGGGTGCATGCATAAACTGACTAACCAAGCTTACAGAGAATGCAATATCAGGACGAGTATGAGACAAATAAATTAACTTACCAACCAGTCGCTGATACTGACCTTTATCTGCAGGGGTTGCTTCATCAATTACCTGTAATTTATTATTTTGCATCATAGGGGTATCACACGGTTTACAGTCAAGCATACCTACCTCAGTGAGAAGATCCAGTATGTACTTCCGCTGTGAAATGTAGATTCCTGTTTTTGACATAAGGACCTCGATTCCAAGAAAGTACTTGAGACCTCCTAGATCTTTCATTTCAAACTTTGTGAACAAATATTGGCGCAGTCGGGTCATTTCCTCCTTATCGTCACCCGTAATGATCATGTCATCAACATATATTATTAGGCACGTGACCAGTTCTCCTCGTCGCTTTATGAACAATGTATGGTCTGCATTGCTTTGGGCATAGCCATCCTTTTTCATTACCTCGGTGAACCTGCCAAACCAAGCTCGGGACGACTGCTTCAGACCATAAAGAGATTTTCTAAGTCGGCACACTTCATTCTTCTTGAATTCTGTTGAAAAACCGGGAGGTGGTTCCATGTAGACTTCTTCCCTCAGATCCCCGTGGAGAAATGCATTTTTTACGTCAAACTGTCTTAGTGGCCATTGTCGTACTGCTGCAACTGAGAATAAGACTCGAATGGTGTCAATCCGGGCTACTGGTGAGAAGGACTCAGAGTAGTCTATGCCATATGTTTGTGTGTATCCCTTAGCTACCAACCGGGCCTTGTGTCGTTCTATACTTCCGTCAGCTTTGTACTTCGTAGTGAACACCCATCTACACCCAACAGGTTTCTTTCCGGAAGGCAAGGCACACTTTTCCCATGTTTCATTCTTTTGGAGAGCATTCATTTCGTTAAGCATAGCAGCTTTCCATTCTGGCCGTTTTAGAGCTTCATCAACATTTCTTGGAATTTCCTCAGAGCACAGTACTCCAAAGAAGCCTTGAGCAACATCACTAACCTTGTTTCTGGAATGTTTTAGAGGGTATCTTGAGGTTCTGGAGATTCTGTCCGGGGAGTATCGATCTGGTGGTATTCCTCTGTTTTCCCTTGGAGGTAAGGTTCGGACCTCCTGCTGTTCCTGTAATGTATTAGTGGGACACATGGGGGGTTCTGAAGAATTTTCGGGATCGTATGGGATAATAGCAGAAGTCTCATTACTATTGTTATCAGGAAACGAAAGAATAGATTGCTCATTATCATTACCATTTCTTACCTCTGACAGGGCATTCGTTTCTGTTTGACCATTGGGTGGTACATCTGCAGTGGGTAATTCTGTGTCGGGAGCTATAGCACAGTCGGCGCCATCTACTGACCGTGTTGGAACGGTCTCTGAGAAGTTATAGTATGACAGCCAATCTAGGATTCCATCATTAGCACAGGGCTCCCCCTGAACCCGAGATTGGGTAGGATAATAGAATTCGGTTTCAACGAATGTGCAGTTCATGGTAATGTGGATACGGTGGGTTCGAGGGTTATAGCAACGATAACCTTTTTGGGTGGTGGCATAGCCAACAAATATACATTTGTCGGCACAGGGATCAAGTTTGGTGCGCTCACTTTTATGGGTATGAACAAAAATGGTACAGCCAAATACTTTTGGGGGAAGGGTGCATATAGAAGGAATAGAGTGTTGAGTGGATAATATCTGGGGAGGTGTTTGTAATTGGAGGGCCTTAGTAGGTAGGCGATTTATGAGGTAGGCCGCAGTGGATATTGCCTCAGGCCAAAAACTCATCGGGACACATGACTCAAACATCATGGCTCTAGCCATTTCCAAGAGAACTCGATTTTTCCTTTCGGCTACCCCATTTTGTTCGGGGGTGTGTGGACAAGATGTTTGGTGAATAATCCCCTTTTCAGACAAAAACTGTTGTAACTCCCCATCTACATATTCACCCCCATTATCAGACCGTAAGATTTGGATGGAGGTATGATATTGTGTTTTGATCATGTTATAGAATGTGCGAAATTTTTGTGAGACCTCAGACTTATTTTTGAGAATGTATAACCATGTCATTCTGGAGAAATCATCCACAAAAAGTACATAATATCGGAAACCAAGAGGGGTATTGTACGGAGAAGGACCCCACACATCAGAATGTACTAGAGAAAAATACGATCAACACGAGTATTATTTTGAGGGTACGAGGCCCGAGTAAGTTTGGCCCGAAGGCAAGTATCACACTGTAACGTAGTAGTTTTGGAATGAAATAAAGTAGGAAATAAGTGCCACCGCATCGACAAAGTACAACCCACGGCGTTCAGTACCACGCCCAATGATCTCCCTGGTACGAATGTCCTGTAAGAGGCAAAAAGATGGGTACATGAGAACAACACAATCCAATTCTTTCGTAAGCTGACTAACAGATAGTAACTTAGTCGAGAGTGCGGGAACATAGAGACAGTTGTTCAAGGTGATATTGGGTGTAATGGAAATGGTACCTCTTCCTATAACCGGAATGGATGTGCCATCAGCGGTTTCAACACTCCGTTTTATAGGAGGGGTGTGGGTATAAAAGTCATTTGGGTCGTAAGACATAGTATCGGTGGCTCCGCAGTCAAATATCCAGGGACTGGTAATTTTGGTGGTGTGACATGAGGATTTTGGGAGACTGGACATTTTGTGGGCGGTGGAGGCAATTTTCTGAAGGTGGGGGTCACAAGGGGTATTTTGGTGAATTTGGGGGTTGTTATGGTCATAGGCTGGAAATGGGGAGGCCTGTGTGGAATTATGTGAAAAATAAGGGGGGTCATATGGATTTTCAGGGTTCCCAAGGTCCTGTATACAATTAACAGAAACATCAAGGGTCTTATCGGGATTCTTTGAAATAACAGGGGGCATTGGGGTAAATACCGAAGGGGTATGGGTATAAAAGGACGCAGGGTTAGGGTCTGATACCCTAACCTTAATACCTGCGGCGGCAGCACCCACGCCTCCTTCTTCTCCGTTGTGCTCTGGCCACTGCTGGAGATTTCTGGGCTTTTCCCCGGCTGAATCAGCTCCCTCTTGGTTGTTGTCACCATCTCCGGTGACCTGTGCAGCAGAGGCCTGGTTCTTTTTCTTAAATTCCTCCCACCAATCGGGAAATCCATGGAGTTTGAAACATTTGTCCTTGCTGTGTCCCTTTTTCTTACAATGTGAGCATTCAAGGTTATTTTTCTCCTCCCCCCGCCGTGATGGTGGACCTGAGCGGGGGTTGTTTCCCCCTCCTCTTTTCGCTGGTTCGAAGGTGTTCTTGCTCTGGTTACCCGTCCCTTTCCCAGTAAGTCCCTGTCCCAAGCTCACCCCCGATGAGGGTTCTGAGGGGGTGAGTTTTAGCAGTCTGTCCTCTGTGTCAGACATGCGAAGTTCACCATAAGCAGCCTCTGCAGTTGGCCTCGTGTCCCTTTTCAATATTTCTTTCTTGGTGGCTGCAAATCTGTCGTCAACAGCCATCAAGAGCTGATACAATCTTTGTTCTTGAATAAATTGGTTAAAACGCTGAATATCCTGTGGACACTCCATAGGATTGGGGCTTTTGTTGTCAATCGTACGCCATAGATTCTGGAGTTGATTCCAGCAATCATCTAGAGAATTGTTGCCTTGTTTCAGAGTGTAAGCCCGTTTGTGTAGGTCAAAGGTTTGCAACGGATCTACCCCTGATCCGTATGTAATCGCCAGTCCTTCCCATAGCGCCTTTGCTGTGGGATAACTCGATGCATTATTGACCAAACTTTCATCCATGTTGTCAATCAACCAAGTGAAAACAAGTTGGTCATCTTGTTCCCACTTGGCATAGTTTGGGTCAGTTGGCAGGGGGGTGGAGGAACCCCTGTGATGTGGGTGCTCCTCCCCTGCCTAAGATGGCTCTGCGCATTAAATTGCACCATAGAGGGTAATTTCCAGAATTGAGTTTCACCTTGAGTACTAGATTGTCTGATACCGTGGGGGTTGGAACGAAAGTTTGGGATGCAGGAACGAGTTGGGTCTGTAAAAATTTGGCAAATTCAGCGGAGAGGTCAAAATTATCAGGGAGTTTGGGCATTTTGTTGGATGATTCTGGTGTTTCTGACGGTTTTGCTGGATTTTGTGACATATTTGTTCTGGGTTTTGCAGGTTATGATAAATCTGGGTTTTGCAGGTTATGATAAATCCGGGTTTTGCAGGTTATGATAAATCTGGGGGCAAGTAGATTAATCTGGATAACCAGATGATCAAGGTAAGGACAGGTATTACACAAAAAAACTGCACTTGGCAGAGAAAGGATTAAGAACAGATGCTGCCGTGAGGAACGGTAGCAACAAAGGCAATGATGAGTTTGAATCTGAGCCTAATCGTTCAGACACTCAACCAGAGAGGAATATTTCCTGCTCTGATACCATGTGAAGATGGTACAAGCATAGCAATACAATCGAACTGAGGAAATTTTTCTGTGTGTTTATTCATATCAATTGTACACCTATTTGTAGTAGCCAGTTAGGCTTGTACAAGGAAAATAAATCAAAACGTATCAATCTACACTAATGTCAATTGCTCTAATTTTGGTCCTATAATTGTGGTATTGATTACAATAATTACACCCAAATCTTCTTGTTATGGTATGTACAATTACTTTCCATTCACACAATTTGAAATACTCAAATTCAACCCTTGTCCTCCGAGGTTTATTGGTCATGCTTGGTTAAGGCTTGAAACAACAAATCCAAATCTCCATACGCATTTACCAATATAAAATTTAAATCATTATTTTTTTCTCTTATATTTTTCACTATATAAAAAATAATTTATTTATAAAATAATAAAACTATTTGCAGTATTCGATTACATCATATTAAAGAACTCGAGGATTCCAACAAGCATCATATTGATTATTGTATGTATGCTAAATTGATAAATTATTGTAGAAATCTTTTTCAGTCAGATATTTTAAAACTCATGACACCAAATATGTTTTCAACCAATCATTTTTATACGCATCATCTCATCCCAAAAACCTTAACCAAACAGGCAGATTATGATTCCCTTTTCTTTTGTCGCTCCCATAGATCGTCCACTGTCTTTAACATTTTTGTGAGACTAATCCAAACTTCGGATGAGATCAGATAAGGTAAAATATGAGGTATCAAATCACGCAAGGCTATGTGTATAAAATGACCCGCTGTTTATTTTTTTTCTTTTAAAAAAAGACTCTTTTATACACGTGGCGTCGCGTGATTAGATGCCTCATATTTAGCCTCATATTTTAACTCCTCAGATCTCATCCGTCCAGACTTCGTATGTTGGGTATAGCGCTTACTCCGAGGTACAACCTAACCTCTAACCCTTTTAAGACGACATCTATTTCAATAATAAATTGGAGAGTCACACGATGAAATTCAAACTCTTGGTCTTTGTGTGACATTAGCAAACAGTCGCTTCAAACTAAGGAGTTAATTATGATTCATCCTTTGATTAATTGGACAAAAGCCACATAAATTAAGCGGTAGACTTGGGGATGAGATATCCTCACTCTCAAATTCCTCACCCCTCTTTCTAACGTCCGCCACGTGATATCAGACAATGGTGAGACTAGTTGACGGATGGAGAGAAAGAGGTATACGAGAAAGATGGATGTCACGTAGCGAACGGTAAAGAAGGAGGTGAGGAGATCTCATCCTGTCCAGATCCGGTGCTTAAACATTATCAATGGAGCTCATTTCGTAGATAAAGACTTTGTTCTCAAACATTGTTAAACATGCATGAATAGTATTTTGATATTATCCTTATTTATGTTTAAGTATCGAGCACATGTAATAAATTTAAATACGCTGAAAGCATTTCAATGCCCATTAATTTGATATCAGTCTTGAGTTTTATTTATATAATATGAAACATCAGTGATCCATGCATATGTTGTCATTTGGAAGCTGTGACATAAATGAGGTTGACTATGATGCATATAATGAATTATGTATGGGTGATGAATACGTTAGCTTGAGCGAACCATATTATTTGTTTACTTTTAAATATGATGGAATAAAACAAAATGAATTACTAAATTGGATGCGCTTCTTATATCGTGAAGTAGCACTTGATCGACAGACGCAATTTTTGTTATGGATCCTTGAGAAACAACCTCTATATGTTTCTAACACATGGGTATGGTTGTGTATATCCGAGCACCTATACCTTGCCATAGGCATGAGTCTTTAAGGCAATAGGGGAATGTTGTTGCTGTTGTTAGGCCTTGTTGTCCATTAAAGCCACTTGTTATTAACATGCTTGGGCTGTGTTGAATTGGAAATTAACCAAGTCTAATAATATTTTTTTTTTCTGAAATCATGTGTTAGCCACGCTGATCTTATAATTTTGTGAACCGGATTATCCAACTCCTTGAGTTGTGATTTTGAGCCTCTGTGTTCATCAATTAGTACACCAGCGCCAAGTCCCTTAAATACAAACAAGTTAGGAGACCAAACAGCAGAATTTCACTACATAGACAGCTTTTAAATATTAGAGTACGGACCATGAATCAACTGGTTACATTGGTGTTTTGTGACTTTGACGTCATGGATTCGAGCCGTAAAAACAGTCTCTTGTACAAAGTGTAAGATAAGCCTGCGTATATCAGATCGTGAAGCGATCCGGCTCTTCCTCGGACCCTGCGCGAACGTGTAGTGCAACGGCAACGCCTTTTAGACAGCTTAACTCTTTGATAAATAAGGACGAACGTGCACTGGTGTAACTAATGAACTCAAGAAACCATACGTTTTTCTTCCCAATATTCAAAAAGTAATCGCATATTCTTGAGAAGAAACACAATGAGTCGCAGTCAAAGAAACTGAACTATTTAGTATCTCAATACTGCAAAATCAACATAGTCACCAATGCACTCGAGAGCTAAAAGAAGAGAATGCTGAGAAACAATGGTAGAAATAATATAGAATTATGTTAATTAGGACAAGGTAATACCTGAAACCCATATTTTGAAACCCTACACATAAACCCATGAGCTGATGGGACTCTAATCATCAGAAGAAACAAACTGAAGGGTCGCAAATTGCTCACTCATGCTGTTAAACCTATATATATATATATATATATATATATGAATTTCCATGCTAGAAAAGTATCACATAATCCAAACATTCTGAGTAGTAACATCAATGAACCAGATCAGGAAATGACCATACGCTATAGTTATACTATTCTAATCCTCCAACGATTAAAACATTAGACCAAACAACAGATAAGCCCGGGTAAGAACTAACTCTACTCATTCTCATCGCCAAGCCTATGTTTTGTTGTCAGGATGCGAATGTGTTGCAAAAGACGTAAAGATCGGTCAAGGTTCAGACTCATTTCAGAAATAAGGGCAACTGATTTGCACATCTATAGGAAAATTCAAGCAGTAAGCATTAACTAGAAGAATCGTAGCATTACAAGGAAAAAGTATATTACTCCAGCTCAAAAATTCCAAAATGAAATCCCTGTGAGGGAGAGGGGCGATGGCATCACAACATGATATGCCGCCTCAGAGTAGTTTTTGTTTTGTTGATAGTCTTAATTGAGTACATGTATGTCTAAGCTTTAAATGGAAAATGTCCCTATCCATGGTCAATAAAGTATATTGAATAGTCTACTGTAGAAACTGACTATGATTTTCCTTCTGTGGATTCTGTTGTTGGCTTCTCTTGTACATTGCTTTGCATTTCAAGCAACTTCTGTTGTTCCTCTTCACTTTCTGCTGCCTTTACTTCTTTCCCAGCATCTGGCTTTCGGCTCGTAGATTGCTGGTATAGAACTCCACCCATCATGCAAATCAGAAGTCCAATTGTTCCGATGAATGTTGAATGCTTGTCCCAAATAATTAGATTTATCACAACTGTCAAAAGCTTGTTCACAATGCCAAGAACTGTGAATCCTGTAGCTGAAATTGCCCTACGGCAAGAGAAGCCAAAGAAAGAGATGGCTAAACCAAACAAACATGACAAAGCTACAGGCAACACAACCCCAACAGAGAACCAATCTGTCTCGCCTGAAATTTCATGCTTTATCTTTTTCAACTCTCCCATTATAAGCAGCTCCAATGGAAATAACATAAGAGCTTCCAGATTGTTATATAGCACAAGACCCCAAGTATTCAGACCAATAGTCATTACCACATGCTTGATGTAAACAAAATCTATTGACATACTGGCAAGGTAGGCCAACGCCCAAGTATAAGCTGTTATAGTGAACTGATAATCGGTGATCACATAAAGCACACTCCCAGCAAATATGGTGGCAAGTGATAACCATGTCTTTAGAGAAGGCCAAGGCTGATGCAGATAGAGAGTTTCTCCTATTGCAACAAAAATGGGAACTGCTGACCGAAACACAATGAAGGTATCAACATTGGCATGGAGAAGAAGCTCACTGTTAGTGAAAAGGGAAAGGTAAAACATGATTGCTGCAGGCAAGAAGCGCCACATGGTTAAAAGTTCAAGTTTATCATGTTCTATAACCTTGAGCCACCCACAGATAAGAACTCCAGCAGCACTAGTGAAATACTGCAATGCAGTTAAAGCTCCGGGATAAGGGAATTTCATGATAGCCCATTTGTTAATTATAGACAGCAAAGATGCTGAAATGCAGTAGCCTGCCGCGATTCCATAAACAGATACTTGCTGAAGCAACACGCTGGACCAGGTTGATTGGGCGTTGGAGGAAGGCGAGGATGAATTAATACTCGAAACCCCTGCCTTTGGTTCATCGGATTCACCACCCTTCAGACTTTCCACGTCCTTGGACATTTCAACAGACACCTAAAAACAAGAAAGATCCCAAATTACTATGTACCTTCAGATTCAATCCCTCTTCAACCTGACACTCAACCCGCAGTATTTAAAGCAACAGCAGAAGTGACATCAAAATACCTATATTTATCAGAGCTTAACTACACATGGTCAAATTAACATAAACAATATTTGGTTCCCAAGTAACAAACAATCGAACAATACTAAATTTCAAAAAAAAAAAACAATTTCCTTTTGATGTCCCTAGAGTATCATCCAACCGGCACGTAGATAGTGAGATCACGAAGTGCAAATAGACTGTGCCAAGAGATTCTACCCCTTTTGTAAGGACCTGGACTTAAACCCAAACAGCAAAACCTTGTCTAAGGGACCAAACATCTATGACTTGGAGCAATCCATGTAGATCAAAGCAGTAATATTTATCTGAGCTTAAGTAGCATGGACAAATACTGGTCCCAAATAAAATAGCACAAACAATTAAAAAGAAAAAAGAATCTCTAGACCTCACATTTCAAAACAGTAACAATTGAAA
>AP025042.1:32802972-32824154 GCA_036186865.1 Eustoma russellianum | reverse complement strand
AATTGAAACAAGAACTGGATAAAAGCTACAAACTTTTTTTTTACCTGTGTTTCCCAGAACCTTCAGAGGATTTAGAGGCTGGCCGGAACTCTTCGAGAAGCCGGCTTCCCCTTGGGTTTTAATGGAATCCGGATTCCCCAGGAGGAAATGTGGGAAATTTCACTTCTTCGGCAAGCAAAGGTACGCCCCAAGTGATACAGCTACAATTACCGAGGAAAATGTGATTTATCATGAAGGTGGCCAAGTGTTGAAGAGGGAAAATGTGATTTAGGGAATCACGAAGGTTGTGATAATCAGATATAAGTCAAAGAGATATCGACGACTAAGTATTCAGAAATGGTACATGAATGTATTCAGAAATGATACATGAATCATGTGATTTATATTTTTTTATAATTTTAATTAAACTTAATTATATTTTCAATAGAGTTAAATGACACAATCTTATTTAACTTTAGAATATAATGGAATAAAGTAAAACGACTCATTAAATTAGCTGTGTTTCTTATATTGTAACGTAGTAATTGATCGATACAGCCTGACGCATCATCATGAGTCATCGGAAAACAACATCTGTGTGTTTTTAACACATGAGTATGGTTACATACATCCGACTCTCGTACCTCGCCATATATGGGAGACTCTAACGCAATGGGGTTATGTTGTTGTTGTATAATTTTAATTGAACTAAAACAATAAAAAATATGAATCCAAGAATTAAGAAACGAGGAGGGACGCCGTCGCTTCAGCAGTAAGACATGGTAAATCATGTGATATACTTGAGACTTCTTTATGTTCTTTTTTGTGATAAAATATATATATAGTAACGTGACATATCACATGATTAAGGTGATATATGTGATATTTAAATAAGTTAATCAGATAGATGGTAGTGGGAACATGACAATGAGACCGGATCTTTTCACCACCACACCCTCACTCCTTTGACCACCGTCCGCCACGTGACAGCAAAGTGGAGTGGCGAGGCTAGATGTGAGTGACACTCATCTAATCTCACCACCCCACCTTGCCGCCACGTGGCGGACAGTGGGTAAGGGGTGAGGTTGTGAGGGTGAGGATATCATCTCCTAAACAATACTCAATAGAAGACCTAATTTGGGATGAGATTTATCCACCTCCTTTTTTGATTTTTCTCACCCACCTCTTTATTGTTCGCCGAGTGTTCTTCACTTTTGTTGGTCATTTCTCATTTAGCATCACCAATCCATTGTCTATTGTCACAGCGGTAGGAAGGAATTGTGGGGCCCTTACACTTGTCCACCCTGGTTCATGAATTTTAAATGGTTCATGATTTTTCAAGATCTGACGATTTCAACAGAAAATAAGAAAAAACATTTCATGTTAATAAATTTTTCTATCTTTTTCATCGCATGATAATAAATGTTTTTAACACGAAACATGTAACATAAAGTTGACATTTTAAGTTTTAACTTGATTAAGTCTATAGAAGCATTGCCAAGCATGAGTTCTAGTCAAATCAGGATGTTGGCGCTTCAAAAAATGCTATATTACACTCCACTATGTGTGTTAAACGAACCAAATAGTTCGCAAACTATTCGAGTTTAATTCGTATTTGATTCGAATTTGTTCGTTAATTTTACTTAGACGAGTCGAATTCTAATATCTTTTTGGATTCATTTACTTAAACGAGACAAACAGTTTGCGAACTGTTCGGTTTGGTTAAATAGTTATAGTATTATCGAGTCAAACTCGAATCAATTTTAAAGCTCGTAACACTAAACAAACCGAGTTAAACAATTCGTTTAGCTAAAATAATCTGAATTCAAAAACTTAATATCCGGTTCGACTCGGTTCGTTAACACTCTAGCCCCGATCTGCAATAATAAGAGCCCAAAAAGCAAATGTATCATGTATCTACGAGGACTAAAAAGCAAAGGTACATGTATCTATGAGGACTTCATTCTGTAACGTTATACATCATTTTCATGATATACTTTAGACATAATTTAAGGTTTGGACGGAAAAGACAAAAGAAAACGAAGTAAAATGTTCTATTATGTCCTAAAAATATATTCATTATTGATTTTTTTAATATAATATAATTTATAGTATATTGAAAAATCAACTGTGATAATAGTTTTACGACAGATAATAATTACGTCAAACTGTGTCAATCAACTATTACTTCATAATATAAGAATAATAAACAATTTAGCAAGCCATTTTGTTTTATCAAGGAGTACTGTATTGCTAACGGAATCGTCAGATAAAAGGTTTAAAATCAAACTTGCCGCCTTACCGAACCGTCGCGTTGCCTTTGTTCCCGTTGCCTCTAAAATCGTAGTACAAAAAATGTACCGATTCAGTTGAATTTCATCAAATTCGTCAACATTCAACCGTCGGGAACGAAATCCAACAAGTTAGAAAACTCCATCTTACAGTTGCATTTCAATTACATTAACGTTAGCCACGGTTAACTATTCCTCCAGCAGGACATCAATGGCGACCATTACTTCTCGGTTGGAGCATTCCGTGAAGGCAAATGCCCTAAGATCTTACCTTGCGGAGTTCATCTCCACTTTCTTCTATGTATTCGCCGCTACCGGATCCGCCATGGCTGCTAGTAAGTTAATTTCGTCTAATACTTTATTCATATTTTCATAAGTACAAATGCTTTGAATTTGGTGCAAAATGGGTGTATGACGTTGCTGAGTGCTTAATAGACTAAATCGCAAGTTAATCAATTGGAAGAACGTTGTGAAGAACGCGATGCAGTAACACTTCTTGTCAATAATATGATCATCTACAAAGATACAGAATATCTGCGCACAATTAGTTGTGGATGAAAATAAGTTTTCCTCCTTTTTCTAGGAAACAACCATTTTAAATGTAATCGTTTGGTTTAGCTTTTATGAAAAACTAGGTGTGATTTGTAGCATGTTCTTATATGCAGGGAAAATGATGGTAGATGGTGTATTAGGACCATCAAGTCTATTGGCAATTGCACTGGCACAGACATTTGCTTTATCAGTAGCCGTCTACACTGCTGCTAATGTCTCTGGTGGCCACGTTAATCCTGCTGTCACTTTCGCCATGGCGGTTGGAGGCCACATTACCATTCCAATGTCTATATTCTATTGGCTCTGTCAATTACTTGGTTCAGTCTTTGCTTGTGTTCTGTTGAGAGTTGCAACTGCTGGACAGGTTAGTTTATAAATTTCAATATTTGATACTTTAGGTTACTTCAGGAGTTTCTCCCTCCTGTAATGTAGTAGCAAACAATGTTTTCATGGGAATGAATAATGTCATCCATAAGTCAACACTATATTTCAGGATTTGTGTCATCGGAAAACAACCTCTGTGTGCTTCTAACACATGGATATGGTTGCGTACATCCGATCCCTCATACCGCTCCATAAGCAGGAGCTTTAAGGCAATGGGGTAATGTTGTTGTTGTTGCTACAATGCTCATTAGTATGTTATCACTTACCACATCTTTTGATGTTTGGAGTCTGTTACCGTATCGCACAGTAAGGTTGTTGCTTTTTGATTTTGAGGTCACGGGTTCGAGATGCGAATATAGCCTCTTATACAAAGTGTATGATACGGCTGCGTACATCAGACCCTACGCAAACACGGGAGCCTAGTGCACCGATAACGCCTCTTTCACTGTCTCGACTATCTAAGTGTAACTTGGATTTACATGGTTAAAGTGTGAATTTTGATTCTGTGTTTTCGGAAGCAGGCAATTCCAACGCATGCAATTGCAACAGAAATGACTGGATTTGGAGCATCAGTGTTAGAAGGGGTGATGACATTTGCATTAGTATACGCAGTTTATGCAGCTGGTGACCCACGACGTGGATCCCTTGGAGCAATCGGACCTTTAGCAATTGGATTGATGGCTGGAGCCAATATTTTGGCATCAGGACCATTCACTGGTGGATCAATGAATCCTGCACACTCTTTCGGCTCCGCACTAATTGGAGGTAGTTTCAAGAATCAAGCAGCCTATTGGGTTGGACCCTTGATTGGGGGAGCTGTTCCAGGACTAGTGTATGACAATGTGGTTTTTCCCCTTCCTCAAATACCACCACCTGATCCTTCCAGGACAACTATCAGTGGCATCTAACTGCTTTCTTGAAGTGCAGTTATAGTGTGAAATTGCAGTTGTGTATGATATGTCCAATTTGTATGTATAAAGTAGCCATTTAGATATCTGGAACTCTTGATTGTCTAACTTAAAATTGTACTATTTACGTTTAGAAATCTTCTTGTAACAGTTTTAAGGTAGTCATGGAATTTTTGCTTGTCTATCTTAAACATTGTAATATATATACAGAACCTTCTTGTAGCAGTTGTAATTAGTTGTACTGAACTCGTCACATGCAATGGTAACTTCTCTTTTTAGTCTATCTGATGAAATAATTGAGCGAGGAAATTATTACTGCTTTCAACACTATGCGCATTATTACTCCAGGTCATAGTCCAGTTGGTACTCGGATTGGGGATTGACAACAAGAGGTCATGAGTTCGAATCCAGGGACGCGCATAATGTGGGTGTTCCTCTGCTGCCACGCCAAAGGCCTGGTTTGTGATGAGCACCTTGTGTGGGTAACTGTGTAAGATCTCACCCAATCTAGGAGGCCGTTGGACTCCTGATTTACATCCTCCATGCAGCTTCTTGAGGCTGAGACATTGGGGGCCCTTTGTGTTGGGGTTCAACCTGTTGTCAACAAATTATAAAGCGATAAAATGTCAACTATTGAAACAGATCCCACTGGTAACACAGGGTTTCCTTTCAGGCTAGATGCCTTAATCTATAGTACTTTCACAAGTGGAATAGCATAGAGAAAGAATAGGCATCTATTAGATGTAATCAGAGTAATCATGTTTTCAATAAATGTTCCGAAGTTCCAATAAGAAAGAAGTTGTCCTTTCTACTACCTTTCTGATTACTAGGATGACATATACGATATTATCTTATGAAACTCCCAAACAGACCTTGCTTTAGTATTTGCCGCCATACCGCAGATGGGTGCTTCCAACTCATTGGGTACCCAGATTGGTGGCCAGACACACGCAAGAGAGGAAAGCGAGGCGGACATGCGAGTGCAACCACAAACAACCAGGAGGTCACCTACGATGGCAGCAAGGAGATAGGGTTTGGAGGTATCATCCGAAGGGAGACACTCCAGACGAAGTCTCTAGAAGGCGCAGGAAAAGAAATTTCCCCAGCAAATGAAGATGACGGCGGAATAGGTAAAGGGCTTGGGGTTAATTTAACCTCAAGCCCTCATGTTTTAAATAATAAGCCATCATCCTCTTGTTTTAATATAAGGCCAAATAAAAAAATAGAACCACAGTCCGGGAAAATTCCTGAATGGATTTTTGATTGCGGGGCGATTGACACCATGTCTTATGATGCACATGATTTTTCTTTTAGTAAGCCTCCAAGTAAAAAAATTATTTGTACTGCCAACGGAGGCATTGCCATGGTTAACGAGTCAGACAGTGTTCACCTTTCACCCACACTACGATTACAAAATTGCTTTTATGTTCCATCCTTGTCTCATAAATTATTATCCATTAGTCACCTCACAAAAGAGTTGAATTGTACAGTACTGATGCATCCGACCTTTTGCTTGGTGCAGGACATTCGGACGGAGAAGATAATTGGGCGTGGTTCTGAGCGCGGAGGGCTCTACTTTGTGGATGAGGTGGACCAACATGGCACGGCAGCGCTCACTCACGAACTGGTAGACCAGCAAGCCTGGCTGTGGCACCGCCGCCTCGGGCATCCTTCGTTAGGGTACTTAAAAATCATGTTTCCTAAATTATTCAGTCATTTCATTCAGTTTCAGTGTGATACATGTATTTTAGCCAAAAGTCACAAACACTCGTATCCCCAGAATAATACCAGAACACAAAAATCATTTTCCCTTATGCATTCTGATGTGTTGGGCCCGTCTCTAGCACTTAGTCCAAATGGTTTTTCGTATTTCTTACTTTTTGTGGATAATTGTACTAGAATGACGTGGATTTACTTCCTCAAACGAAAATCCGAGGTCCTTGATAAATTTGTTGTTTTTTATAATATGATATCCATCCAATATAAAACACAAATCCAAATCCTGCGCACAACAATGGTACCGAATATGTGAACAAACCCTTTCAAGAGTTCCTACAACAACATGGCCTGATTCACCAAACCATCTGTCCTGATACCCCGCAACAAAAGGGGTTGCCGAACGCAAAAACCATATACTTCTTGAAATTACCCGCTCTCTCATGATTGAATCCAGAGTCCCTACTTATTATTGGCATGAAGCTATCGCCACAACCAACTATCTAATAAATCGACTTCCCACAAAAGTCCTCAACCAGCATACACCTCTTGACACTCTTGCCATATATCACTCTGTCCCACTTTATTTGACTCTTCCTCCACGCGTATTTGGATGCACCGTGTATGTCCATATCCCTAAAGCCCACCGAACAAAATTTGAACCATGCGCCATCCGATGTATATTTGTGGGCTATGGGGTTAATCAAAAGGGGTACCGGTGCTATAATCCACTTACCCGTCGCTTCTACACCACTATGGATAGTGATTTCCTTGAGACAGAGTACTATTATTCTACCACTCCTCAGAGTCAGGGGAGAACTATCAGAATGACTCTCTTGGGTGGTTACACACGCTGGTTACGCCAGAAACTGGTCCAACAAATGGAGTAGGCCAAACCACCGGACCAACCTCTGAAGACAAAACAGGACCGGACGTGATTATACAGGTCACTGGTATATGCTTCCTCCCCGGAGAAACCGAGGAGTTCCTCCAGCCAGGTATGAGCCATAGTATACTTCCAGAAATTCAAAATATTCAATACCAAGAGTCACAGAGGGGCTTTCTCCCGTAGCGATGGCGTTCCAGACATCCCTGTATACAGTGCATATTCCAAGGAAAGTAGAGGAATCATGGGACCAAACAGAGTGGAGAAAGGCAATGGAAGATGAAATGGATGCGCTACAGAAGAATGGAACGTGGGAAAAATGTCGAGTAAGTAAAAGAAAAAAACCGGTTGGATGCAGGTGGATTTTCACTCTGAAGTATAAGGCGGATGGGACTATTGAGCGATACAAAGCAAGGTTGGTTGCTAAAGACTATACACAGACATATAGAATTGATTACTACATTTTCTCCTGTCACAAAAATAGACACAATTAGGGTATTGTTCTCAGTAGCAGCCAACCTCGAGTGGCCACTCTGCCAGATGGATGTAAAAAATACGTTCCTCCATGGAGACCTGCAGGAAGAAGTATACATGGAACCACCGTCTGGATTTAAAGAAGAGTTTAAAGAAGGAGAGATATGTAGACTACGAAAAGCACTGTATGGACTGAAGCAGTCACCGCGAGCATGGTTCGGAAGATTCACTATGGCCATGAAGAAGTGCGGATATCACCAAAGCAACTCAGACCACACACTCTTCCTCAAACGACGACAACACTTGATTACTTGTCTTGTCATTTATGTCAATGATATGATTATCACCGGAAATGATAGTGAGGAGATCGAAAGTCTAAAGGAGCAGTTGTCGAAGGAATTTGAGATGAAGGACTTAGGATCACTACGATACTTTCTTGGAATTGAGGTACTCAGGTCAGAACAAGGAATATTTATCTCACAACGGAAGTATGTACTTGATCTTCTGGCAGAAACGGGGTTGTTAGATTGTAAACCAGCAGAAACACCAATTGCAGTAAACTATGGACTTAAATTGGCACCGGGAGCTGAACTGGCAGACCAAGGGAAGTATCAACAACTGGTAGAAAAACTGATATATTTGTCACATACACGACCAGATATTGCCCATGCTGTTGGAGTAATCAGTCAATTCATGCATGAGCCACAGAAGGAGCACACGGAGGCAGCAACAAGAGTGGTTCGATATTTAACAGGAACAGCAGGACAAGGAATAGTGTTTAAAAAACGTGGAAATTTAGATATCAAAGTATACACAGATGCTGACTGGGCAGGGAACCCTAATGATAGGCGATCTACATCTGTGTACTTTGCTCTGATTGGAGGAAATGTGGTCACATGGAAGAGTAAAAAAGCAAAAGGTAGTAGCTTTGTCAAGTGCCGAATCGGAGTTCCGAGGTATTGCTCGAGGGCTAACTGATGTAATGTGGCTCAAGAAACAGTACCTAGAATACTTAGCGACAATAAAGCAGCCATAAAAATTTCAGAAAATCCGGTTCAGCACGATCGCACAAACATGTGGAGATAAACCGACACTTCATTAAAGAAAAGATTGATGCTCGATTGGTGACCCTACCGTATGTAAGACCAGAGGAACAACTGCAGACATACTCACTAAAGGAGTTCCTCGAGGGCGATTTCGAGAGATTCTCGGCAAGTTAAGCACCGAGAACCCACTGGCTTAACTTGAGGGGAGTGTCAGCAAGATCATCTTAAATAAGGAAACAAAATCAGTATTAAAGTTGATTGTATTTGATTGATTCCTTATTAATTCTGTGGTTCTGTATTAATGTTGAGTTTATCCCATTTTCCAAATATGTAACCCTCGGATGTACTATTTATACGGGTAAGCCGTATACATTCAATCAAGGAAAAAAGTATTTTCTCCAATACAATAGAATCACTATTACAAATATACAAGAAAAGAACACCATGAAACCGGCAAGAAAATGATATCACAATGAAACACGATATGACAAAAACATCAATATCTTGTGAAAGCAGGATACTCCGTTAATGTAAGTAGCAACTAGTAAATAAAAAAGTGTTACCAATGCATTAGCCTCTCACGTTTGCGTAGAATACGAAGAAAGGACGGATCGCGCGATCTAATCAGCAGAAAATCAAAAAGGAATTAGTAAGAAGCTGCAACACATTTGGCAAGTTCAGCCTTTGTGCCAGTTGTGTAGTTGACTTCCCAACACATGCAGTGCCACAAACAAGAATATTAAGATTGATGATGAAATATAGAGAACAAGGGAATGGAATTGCTAATCAGCATAAGAAGGCAGTACATACAAATATTTCGCTTTTTTCGGTTCTCTCTTTCCCTACACAATTAAAATATTATGGTCTTCCCCCTACCTGTCCTATCTGCTAACAGACTCGCCATCATCATTAATCCATAAGAAACATTAAAGTACATTCATCTTCTATACCAAACGTATATAAGTTTACACCTAAAACTAATGATGATTTTAGCATATATCATTCCAAACCTGATTCCCAAATTCAAACCAAACGCGTCCCCAAATATGGAAAACGAGAACCAATTTGAGATGGGAAGTTTATATATCCTAGATAAATAAATTGATTCTAAGGCATTATGGATTAAAAAAAAAAAAAAACCTAACCATGATACTTTTAGATCTTAAATTTTCGATAATTTTAATAAAAGCTTGACAGAAAATTGAAAGATAATGTAACCATAACCATGCGAAATATTTAATATGTCAAAAGCCTAAACAAATTTAGAGGGCTTTGTTGTTCTGAAGTCAACGGACTCTACACTTAAAGGAAGTAGAATTATATTCTACACGTAAGTCTCATCTTTTTGTTTATCCGTTCATATTATGTTACATACATTCATTGGAAAATACTTCAATACATATGATATACTGATATGTGTTTACATAAAAGATATTGATTCTACAGACATGGCATATTGATGTCTTTGTCAAAAAAATAAATAAATAAAAAGATATATCAACGATCATGTTGACGAGACATGATAGATGATAAGGATGTAATGGTTAATGATGTCACAATTGAAGGGACACACAATTTGGTGTTTGTTGATAAGTATTGTTTTGGATGAAGAAAATTAAAGGTGTTTGTTGGTAGCTGTTAACTATTAGAAAAGAGAGAGGGATTATGTTTATTACTGATACGGGTAAAGTTATTGTTTTGTTACTTTGATATCATATGATTGAATCACACATACATCTTATTCCTCAAAGTGTAGATTAAGGTTGCGCATAGGTGGACATCAAACCGCAGAAACAACCTCTTGCACAAGATAAAAATACATGCTCAAATTCAAAAGACTAGTGTAATGGAAACGTCTTTTATCGTTAAAAATTAATGTTTGTGTACTTTAAATATATACTTTCATTTTCTTATCTTTCTTTTATTTCTTTATGTGATAAATTAAATCTCGATAAACTTTCAGCAGTGTGGATAAATGTGAATATATCACGGATTTTACTTTTGATGCTCGAGTTTGTTTTTTAGCCGTGTTTATACTTGCTATCAACCCATACTTTCTAAGTTTTTATATTTTCATGAGTTTTGTGAATAGCATTTTAGTTTGAACATTTCACTAATAATGATCTGATTAATTTTGTTGTATACTACTTTGCTATAATTTATATGTAATATGACCTTCGTTTCCATCTCAAGGAAGGCTCTTTACCTGAACATGCGTCTCTTTTTTTTCTCTACCTTTACATAAAAAAACATTTCTAGTGTACTAGCTTTTCCAGTTTGTGTGCAGAGTTCATAAATAAGTCGAATCGTCTCACGATCTGATATACGTAGCTTCAACATGGAGATACACTTAAGGTTTGGGGTCTAACTTCTCTCCAGCTGTATTAGATACGTGTTGATGAAATAAAATACTTTCTCCTCAAAAAAAAAAAAAGCATGAAAATACAAGCTTCTCCCTGTTTGTAATCATTTTTTTTTTCTGTTTTGTATTGTATCTAACATATTCTTATATTTTTTTTCTTTAAAGACTGTATAGATCCAATCATAGTAAACTCATTTATCATCATCATCCGTACCCAGTATATCCCAACGAAAGCAAAAGCTATCGTCAGGGTCTGAGGAAGGCAAGTGGTAAGCAGACAATGCCTCTATCCGATCCAATCATAGTAAACTAATAAACATAAATGGGGTTGAATTAGATGTCAAATTGATAAAGACAAAATCAGGGAACTTACTTTATAATAATAAAAAATCACAAGCGCACAAATAATAAAGTCAAGGGATTTTATTCCATTCACATGATCTAACAAACTTACACATGACACTAGTTCAGCCACGTTTAAGCCACTGAATCAAGCAAATTTATATGATATTGTGGCTGGGAAAAATATTTTATTATATAATGGTTTAAAAGCTAATTGAATGGAGAAAAACATTATGAAGTCAATTTTTGTTGGATCAGATTTCTTATCTTTAATCTCGATACAATCTCAATGTCTAATATGATATCCCATATTTCTCAAAAAAAAAAAAATATGATATCCCATAATATTATCTTTACAGATAAATAAGAATATACTTTTAAAAAAAAAATATTAGACGACTATAAGATGGAAATTTGTCACTAGAGAGAAAATATGCATGTATAGGTAGGGACTGATCATCAATTTTGGGTGTCATCAAAATATCGATAAATTCTGAAATTAGACGACGAAACTAAGTATAACATTGGCAATATTTTACGTGACATATCAATCTGACACTAAGCGAACATATTTTTCATGTTTTGAGTTTGTCATTTGTAGAATCATTCGAACTTGTGAAGCTCATGACTTGATTCGTATGACCTGTCAAATTAACTAAATTCGACACATATCTATTTATCAAACTCGAAAGACATCTGACCTATCAAACCTGTCAATTTCAAAATTTACTTTATCAAATTAACTCGACCAATCAACCGGACATGTTAAGTTTGTTACTTTGTAAAACCCGTAAACACGAATATCTGGTCATTCATTGCCTTTTCATTAAGGTGTTTGGTTGGAGGTTTCTCATTAAGAGAATAGTTTTATATATGAATCCAAATCCATAAAATATGTTTGTTTGGGAGAAATGGAGGGAATGAGTTTTGCTTTGATATCCAAGTATTTGGTAATGAATATCGTTTTTTTGATATAATAGCCCTGTGTCTATCAATATGAAAGAATAAGAGGGAATGAGGGGTATGGCCGGTCAACGTCGGTCAACGCCGTCGCCCGGTCACTATTACGACCGGTCAAATTTTTTTGGTCATTTTTGTGGCTGCCCACATTTGATACTCATTTCAATTATGATATGTTCCAAACACTATCAATATCTATACTCATTCCCACTTCAATACCAAACAACTATTACTTTTAAGTCCAAACCAATATACTGAATGATGGCGCTATAGACACGATTCGCTGGAAGTGTACACCCTCAGGAAGATTCACAATCTCAAGTGCATATGATGCCCAGGTCGCTGTTGTAGCTCCGCCGGTGAATGAGATATGGAACCATGTATGGGATATGAAGGGTCCGGGCCGTCAGAATTTCTTTTTATGGCGCATATGCCGCAATCTACTTGCTACGGGTGCTTTCCTCCACTATAGGCACGTACGGCCAGGCAGCCATTGTGACACTTGATGATACATGATGGATGATATGTTACATGCTTTAAGAGATTGCTATTGTATATCAAATGTATGGCGGCAGTTAATGCAACAAGAGGATTGGTGATGGTTCTCTCAAATGGATTCGGGATGTGAATGGATACTCAGTAATCTACAAGACACACGACATCATGTAGACTCGGATACTGAATAGCGGCATGTATTTCGAGAAGGTATTTGTACCATATGGTACTGGCGAAATCAAGTCTAGCATAGGAACATCAATCACTGTCCTTCGGCTCGTCAGATTTGCGTTGAGATTATTTGGAGAGCAAGAAAACAAAAGATATCACTTTCATGTAACTACAGTAGCATGATAGAAGATCAAATTGTTAGTTAGCCGTTTCGAGACTCAACTCTGATATAAACTTGTTTATACAAAGCAATAAAATACGATCCTTCCTTTAAAAAATATTCTCCAAACTCATATCCTATCATATCCATCCCGATACTAAGTGCGAACCAAACGCCACCTTAGTTTGTTTCTTTTTATTATTTTTTCCTTAGGGCCGGGAGAGGTAGGGGGAGGAGTAGTACTACATCAACTACACTATTTTATAGATATCAACTGCAGAGAGTACAAGCTCCTTGAAATCCTATCCATAAATCCGTCCAATATATCAAACAAAAAAATCCCTGCTCAAATCTTACGTAGATTCACTGAGAACAGGACACAAACACATAACATACAATCTTATCAAATCCTTAACAGATAAACACATGAAGAGATCATTCGGATTCGGGGGCAGCAATATGGGTGGAGGGAGGGGCGGCGGGAGCGCCCAGATGTTAAGGTCTATTCAAAGAGTTTACCAAGCCGGCGAAGGTATTTCTCGCTCCGCTAAGAACTCCACAACCACCTCCGCCGGTAACTATTCCGATAAGAAAAATAAGGCCGGCGGAAGCAGTTCGACGGTTCTAACTCTAAACTCTTGCACTTCGCCGCGAAAGGCTATTAGTTCTGTGCTTACTTCGACTTGGCCGTCTTGTCCGTCGCCGACTCTTAGCGATGAGTCCGATTGGGAGTGTGTCGGTGGATTTGAGAATGAAACGGCACACTCTTCTTATGATGATGTTGTTTTCGGACGTCCTCCCTCTACTGCTGAGGTGCAAAATGCTATTTACTCTCTTCAGGGGTGAGATTTTCCAAATTTCCGTAGTTTCACTTTGATCTTTTAGTTTCTTTTACCCCTTTTTTCAATCTGCGTTCAAAAGATTTTGGCTTCACATAGTTTAGTCTTCGGCTTCTTACGGGACTTACTGCGGCTGAGTTGAGGCTGCTGGATCATAGACCAGTATCTTCTAGTGTCTGATATTGTTTTGGAGTTTATTCTTGTAGAAATACATAAAGGGAAACGGGAATTTTACTCTACTTGAAGGTTTGGACAAAATAAGGGATGGCACATACTTTTTGGGTTTGCTGTTTTAACGTTTAGACAAAGTGTGTAGGACATGATTCTTAGCTTTGCTATTTTAAGGTTTAGACAAATGGCTAGGACATAATTCTTAGATTTGCTGTTTTAAGGTTTACAGAATGTGGCTTGGACGTAGTTCTTTATTTTGAGCTGTACAGAAAGTAAAGGATGTGATCTCTTGCCCCTCATTCTCCTCACCCTATGCGTCACCGCACGACATGTGGCAGCAGGGCTGGGTGGTGAAGCTAGATGCGGGTGACCCTCATCTAGCTTTACCACCCCACCCCCTGCTGCCACGTGTCGCGCGGTGACGCGTGGGGTGAGGGGTTTTCGGTGGGGGATCCTAACCCAGAAAGTAAGCGGGTAGGTTAGGACATACGTCTTCAGGTTGCTATGTTAACGTCTAACAAAATAAGTGGACCGGACATAATTATGTAGTTTGCAAGTATTTGTTAAGAGGTTTTATAGTGATCATGGAGCAACCTATGGTAACTAATGGTCTTATATGATAAAAGGGAAATGCTAAGCAAGATAATTTGTATGTTTAATTGGTTAAGGAGGAACTAGTAATGCTAGCTTTAGGAGCATTTTTGAATTTACCATTTTTGTCGTTTTTAGTAATGATACAGGGCACTTAATTTATAGAAAATCTAAAAAGTCATTTAAAACGAAAACAACAATTATTTAATGGAAGTAATAAACGTAAAGATAAATGTAGGAGAAAATGAGAGATACCTTCTTTACTTGAATGTTAGAAAATCTGCTAGACAAAAACTTCCTGAATTACTCTTGAGCGAGTACTGTACAGTTGGTGATTAATATCTTTTATTCGTTTTTTGTACATTGGCATAAAATAGAAAAGTCAGTACTACCACAGTTATTTGATATTAACCTTGTAAGATTTGTTTACAGTGTCATATTTTTTTCCCAGCACATTCATTATCTGAAGTATATGTGTTTTGCAGGTTTGTAGAGTCAGCAGAGTCGGCATTTTCAGAATTTTCTATCTACGACAGACATAGAAGTTACTCTGACAACAGTTTACCTTATCAAGTATCTAGTCCAACTGGTTTTGTGGGTGGAGATTCTCCATTTGGAGCTAAGCTAGACTGGAAGGAGCCATCTCCAATTCTCTGTAATTCAAGCAATCAGTCGACTTCTCCCATTAGTCAACTTGACACATATGAAGCTCTATGTTTACTGCATAAGGATTCTGAGATACAGGTGCACTTTTAATGTCATTTCCTCAACGAGTAAATCGGTTTCATTTTCTCTGTTTGATGCACTGATCTTATAATCACATTATCTAGTTCTCTAGTTTCAAAACACTTAACTATAGGGCTCTTATGTAGCCCGTATTGTCACTTAACGATTGGTCTCTTACAAATTTAAGTGATAATGCGCTTTCCCAAGGAGCCAGAAACGCTAAATACTTGCTTGCTTACTCCAAACAGTGACCCTCTCTTCTATACAAAAGTCCATTAAAGTAACAGTCATATGGATTTCATGGTTGCAGTAAGTTAGAAGGAGCGTTCTCCTGAAAAGAGATTTCTTTCTTTGTTTGATTTAATTTTATTTGGCTTCTGCTGCTTCGTTTGTAGCATATTGCAGAGTCATTATCGACCGATAAAGCTGTTTGGGATGCTGTATTAAATAACAAGCTTGTTCGTGAGCTCAGACGTGCTTACTATGAAGGTTTGTCTTTGTCTAGAAAATAGAAATTAAACTGCTTTCACTGATTGTGGTGGTAATTCCTATTGGCATGTTTTTTGTGCTTGAGCTCTCCCTTAAATGCATTCAATAAATGTTTATGATTGTGGTGTTTGTTTTGCTGAAGTATCCAAATTACCGCGGTAATATCCTACTGGTGTGAAAAGTATGGTGTCTGTTTTTATCTTCCACATTGATAGGTTGGGTTTATGAGTATGAACTTAACATTCGAGTTTGGTTTAAGTAATTAATTAATGTGTATGATGATTTCAGTATTCTGCTTCCTGCATTCGGTCAATGGTTCTTGTTCTTTTATCTTGAGCTTTGCGATATTCTGAAAATATTCCACAACTACTCGGACCACTCTAGTTTTGGTGATTCTCTATAAAGTTTCTGCACACTAAGAATCTGAAACAAGGTCCAAGTAGTTGAATTTGATGTGCTGCAGTGTACTATGAAAAATGAACTTTTTAGTTTGTCTCCTTGAGCAAAAGAGGTAGATGTGCTGCAGTGTACAAATGCATTTGCCAATTATTTTTCTGACTTTTTCCATTGGGATGTATATGGAAAACTTACTGAACCTACTTGGCATTGGCAGGTGCAGCTGATAACGCGTCGGCGGAAGAATCAGATGGGGACTCTGTTGATTCTAGTGTACCAACAGACCCTTTGAGTTGGCTAGTAGCCCAAGTGAAGTCAAAGATTACTCAGCTTATGGAGAACATCACAAGGATACTCAACGAATTGTTGCATCATCGATCAGAAGGTGAAAATGATGCAGGAAGCAATTCTGATGCGTTTGATGGAAAAGTAAGGCTCTCGCTTTTTGTTACTTTTGTGGTGTTCTTATCTATCGTTCTCCAGCGGATGAAGCATGCTGGCAATTCGTCGACATAAACTGGTGACATCTTCGCAATGTGCCAAGATGTCCCAATCATTTGCTTGAAACAACGCTGTAACTTTTTGCTGCTGTTGGGATATAGTGAGTATGGTTGTATTACTAAAAAGAATGTTTACGACAAAGGTTTCACTCACTCTTTCCCCATATTTTAAAAAGCTACCTTTTGATTTTAAAGCTGTTATATCATATTTATATGTCAACTAGTTTGATCTAATTTCTTCAGTTTGATAGTTACTCCAACCTTTTGTGTCAGTATTGCTCCAAACTTGATTCTTAATGTTGTTTGATAAATGAGGTTTGTGATCTCGTCATGGACCAAAGTAGTATTTGTTCGCCAAATTATAATTATGATTACTCAAAAGGATGTCTATTTGTGTTTACTATATCCTTTCACTAGTACACTAGCACACTATATTTTTATTACTGTGTCAAGGTAGGATCTCATTGGAAGCAAGCTATCTATCTCTTGTGATGGAGGTATTGTTTGCTGCCTCTCATCCTCTCCAGACCTGAACAATAGCTTTTGCTGTTGTTGGGATATAATGGGTATGGTGTTGTATTACTAAAAAGAATGTTTATGACAAAGGTTTCACTTGCTCTTTCCCCATATGTTAGGATATATGATTGAAAACTAGATCGTTAAGTCATAATATCTCATCTTCTATCATCAAGTTGAATTATGCCGCGTAAAATAAATAAAGATCTTCAATATACGTATTCACCAAAAAAAAAAATGGATCTTCAATGTTTAAAGTAATTTAGCTTTTGATTTTAAAGCTGTTATATCACATTACAATAAGAGATATCATAGGCTTGAATTACATTTTTCAAATTAGTACAAATGATTCGTGGAAACATATCACCATAGCAAATTGAATATCCAATACCCTCCCATTTTTGTATGTCACTTTAGCCACGTCTTCTCTTTGATTTAGTGTGGTGTCTGATTTTATGTACTCTTTTCTTTGGAATACAGAGTTTTTTTTTTTTCGCGGAAAGGATATCTCATTGATATATCAAAATCTATTTACAAGATTACAAGCTATGTATTCTCAAAGAACCACTACACTATCCGTAATAAAATCATCTTCAATCCCAAGTGCATTCCGCAAAAATTCCACCCTTTTCCACACATTTTTAACAAAAGCAAACAATGGAGGCGGCCTCCCGATGTGCTCATGCAAGACTTGATTCCTCCATTCCCAAATTTCATATAGGCATTCACGAAACACATACTTCCAACCAATCTGAGATGTTCTACGTCCTAAATTCCTGCATAAATTTGTATCGACCCATGGTGCCGTCTCATCATAGCTAGTAAAATCTGCCCAATGATCAGGATGGACCATTTCCCGCCAGACATGACATGCCCATGTACAGTCTCTCATCTCATGCAATCTTGTGTCACCCCTACAGCCACACACACCGCACACCGTGTGCGGGATCAGATGTCTTCGGTTTAAGAAATAGATCGTAGGAAGTGTGTTGTGTCGTGCTCGCCACAAAAATAAATTGTGTCGCATGGGGCCTTTCAGTCGCCAAATGCGATGCCAAGCTTGTTGTTCCCTATCCTCAGTCGATGCCGTTTGTATATCATAGACGCTCGATATTGAGAATTTACCAGAAGAGTTATGCGTCCAAGTGAAAGATTCCGAGTCATTTGGTGACATGCCAATACCAGTAGTGAGAAAGGGGACGATGCTCTTGATACTCCTCCAAATGACAGACATACTCTGACGACTCGTGCTTTCCAACGGTGAACCGTATTTCGCCAATAATATGCGTACCCACAAAGAGTCCTTCTCAGTCAAAAGTTTCCATCCCAGTTTCGTAAGGAATGCCGCATTCATCATCTTCAAATTTTTGATACCGAGGCCGCCCTGTGCTTTCCGCCGGCATATAAGGCTCCATGAGGTGTAATGTAAATGTTTATTTCCATTACACTCATCCCAAAAAAACTTTCTTATGTGCTTTTCCATATCATCCAAGACGCGAGCTGGTATCTTCACGGTCTGCATTACATAAGAGGGCAGAGTGCTCAAGACTGACTGAACCAAAACACTTCTTGCCGCCTGAGAAAGCAGTTTTGTTTTCCACCCTTTAAGCTTTCCCCGAATGTTGTCAGTAAGAAACTCAAAATCACTAGATCTCATTCTGCCATGAATGAGTGGCATACCTAAGTATTTGCCAAGAGCATCTGTGGAGTGAATCTGGAGCCTTCTGCTAAGCTTACTCACCACGTCCCTGTGCGTATTTTTTGAAGCGAAGATAGTGGACTTGCTCAAGCTAATCTTTTGTCCAGAAAGCGCACAGAATTCGTCCAAAATAGATTCAATAATAATGGCTTGTTCCTCAGTAGCCTCGGCAAACAGTAATAAGTCGTCGGCAAAAAATATATGGGACACGGCAGGGCCATTGCGCGACGCCCGGATGGGTCTCCATCTCCTATTCTCCACTGATTTGTTGATCATTTGGCTCAGAATTTCCATACACAATAAGAATAAATAAGGGGCGAGTGGGTCACCTTGGCGAACACCCCGTGAAGGAGTGAAGGGTGGGAGCTGTTCACCATTCCACAAAAAAGAAAGTGAGGCAGACTTCACCATGAACATGATTAGCTCAAGGATCCCGGTGTCAAAGCCTACAGCAGTGATGACATGTTGTAGGCAAGGCCAGCTGACCCTATCGTATGCCTTTTCCAAATCTATTTTGATCATCATCGTGCCTTTCTTGCCAGTCTTCTGTTTCATCGTATGAATTAGTTCCTGAGCTATAATCACATTCTCTGATGCTTGTCTACCCGGTGTGAAAGCACATTGAGAGGGGGATATCACTTTGGCAATGAGAGGTTTCAACCGGTTTGCGATTATTTTTGAAATAATCTTAACCACAACATTCGTGAGAGCAATTGGGCGGAAATGCGAGACTTCTTCGGGATGTGCCTTTTTGGGTATTAATGTCACCAGGGTGTTATTTAGTTCTGTCGGGAATCTCCTGAGACGAAAGGCAGACCGTACAAAATCAATGACGGAATCTTTAACTATGCTCCAGTTTTTCTGATAAAAGACGGGTGGTAGGCCATCAGGCCCCGGGGCCTTATACGGGCCCATCTGAAACACGGCCAGCTCAATTTCCCGGTCAGACACGGCATGATTCAGGGAACGACGGTCATGATGATTGAGGCGTGGAAAATCAATAGGGAGCGCATCAGGCATCGTCAACGGGCCACGACTATAAAGGTTTGAGAAATAGTTCTGAACCATCTCCTTCATTTCGTTTGGATCAGAGGTCCAGTCACCGGTTACATCCTTTAGCATCATGATTTTCTTTCGTTGCTTGTGGGCTTTCATTGTGCCATGAAAAACACGAGTATTCCGTTCTCCCAATGACAACCACTGCAACTTGGACCTTTGTTGCCAGTGTACCTCCTCCAGCCGTAGTAGGGACGCGTACTCCTTCATAAGCTTGGGCTCCAAATTAGAAAGAAACTTTGAGGGTCTACGAGCAAGCTCTTCTTGTAGGCCTTGAAGTCGAGCAACACATCTTCTTTTTTTCAAAGTCACATTCCCATAAACATTCTCCTTCCAATCTAGGAGCCGCACCTTAAAGTCCTCCATGGTTTGAACAAGGTCCGCTGGAATAGGGATCCATGCCTCCGCAATGAAGTCGGCGAAGCTTTGATGTTCCAGCCAAGCAGCATCAAAACGGAAGAAGCGTGTTGGCAACTTAGCCCGTTCGGCAGTCTCCAGATTCAGCAGTAATGGGTGGTGGTCGGAATGAATCTTGATGAGATGTTGAACATTTGCAGTAGGGAACTTTTCGTGCCATAGTGTGTTGCCCCAGCATTGATCTAGCCTCTGTTGTATTTTGAATCTGCCATGGTTATTATTGGCCCAAGTGTATCGGGGTCCAGAGAAAGGGGGTTCAAACAGCGCGCACTGTTCAAACATGTTGCGCATTCGCTCGGCTGGATATCCCTTAACCGGACGGCCCCCATCTTTATCGTCCTGACAAGTGACCTGGTTAAAGTCTCCAATAAGAGCCCAGGGAATGCCCATATATCTGCTCATTTTCTCCACAAAATCACAGAAGGTATCTCTTATTGCCACTGTTGGTGAAGCATACACAAGGGATAGGCACCAATTCACAGAGCCATTGTTACAGACCCCCAAATTAATCATCTGCGCAGTGCACCTTAATATGGTAATATTCACCACATTGTTGTCCCAAAAGCTCCACAGCCCGCCTGCGAATCCTCTAGCTTCAACAATTGCCATGTTGGTAAAGTGAAATCTAGACATGATCCACTCTGCTTTATCACTTTGAACTCTAGTCTCACATAAAAAAAGGATATCGGGTTTGTTTACTAGGATAATATCACGCATCGCCGTTCGAAATTCGGGGGAGCCGGCACCCCTACAATTCCATGCGACCACTTTCATGGGTCCACAGTGGATGGTTGTTCTACTCCTTCCATCTCCGCAGAAGGTTCATCATTTACAGTCTTAAGAGCCTCACATTGCATATTACTCTGTGCAGCGTTTGACGTATCAATAATGGCGCTTTGTGTATTTCCCTCAGTGGCAATCCCCTTCTCAGGTGGGTGATTCTTGGTGTTCTCATTTACGTCCATTTTCAAAGGCAGCCTGCGGTTGGAGTGCAGGGCTGGCCATTCCCCCAGGTCCTGTAGAGCTAAGTGACTCTTATGACCATATGAGGTAGAG
>AP025042.1:32764267-32802962 GCA_036186865.1 Eustoma russellianum | reverse complement strand
CTAAGTGACTCTTATGACCATATGAGGTAGAGTAGTTCGAAATGTCTCGTAGCGAGCGTGAGGTCGAGGCTCCCCCCTAGCGTTAGAGCGACTACCTCGGCCTCTCGACGACGACCCCCGTGTGATGATCTTGCTGGGTCCTCCCTCAAACATATGCTCAGCAGTCATGGTCGTGGTGTGCGGTTTCACATTCATCCCATGAATTCTAACTTTTATTGGTATCCTTTACTGGGATTGCCTTCTTTTTACGATTTGCGGATTGCCCGACATTGGATTTGCTTGTCGCACGAAATGTTACCCCTGGGCCGTTGTCATCTAGCCCCAGCAGTTGTTGTTGTAATTCCTCATTTTCGCCGTTGGTGTCTCTATCGATTTCTTCCTCCTCCCCTAATATATCAAACCTGGATCCACCAGCACTTTGTTTATTCCAGGTGTCCTTGCTCTCAGGTACAGGCCCGTGCTCAACCACCCCATTTAACTGTGGTGCCTACGCTTTACGCCGTCTATTGTTTGTAGCTATCATCCATGGGCCAAAAGGTGCAGCAGGTGCTGGCTGCTTCGGACCAGTGTCAACACAGGCCGCAAACGATTTTGCCTTGTTCGCAGGGCAGTCTTCAAGAACGTGTCCATACATCCCACACCCATAACAAATTTGGGTTAATCCCTCATATTCAACATTGAAAGCCTTGCCATTGACTTTGATTCTGGACCCTAACGGCTTCTGCAAGTTTATTTCAACACATATGCGGGCATATTTCCCGCGTTTCACCCAAAGGGAAGTGGTATCAACTTTCACCGCTTTACCCAAAAGACTCCCAACATTTAGCAGTTTATCCTCAGTAAACATTTCAAGTGGGAGGTCCGGAATACGTACCCAAGCTAGGGTAGAATTAACAGCCTCTTCCTTCGTTGAGAAGAAGGGGCGCCATTTGGTCACTGTAATGTAGTGACCTTGGATGGTCCATGGTCCCCCCTCAAGAGCATGTGTGTACTGTGGACTTGAATAAAACCTCACCACATAATACCCACCGGACAAATCTACAATATCAAGATTAAGCCCTAGTCCCCACAAATCTAGTAATCGGCGTTCAAGTATACGGAACGAAACCTGCTTACCTAGCACCTTGATGATAAGTGCCCTTCTCCATGGCTTCCATAGTTCTTTGAGCTCATCAATTGGAATCTCCAGCTCCCGTCCTCCCGTATCAACATCATCAGCTCCCATACCCATCACATCATCATATTTCTCCAAAAGTTCATTAAGTGTATCATCATCGTCGTCACTTCCTGTGTACAAGTCTGTCCCTTCCGCAGGTCCGGGTTGCTGAAACAAGTGTGCCCAATCTGCCGTCTCCATACCAATGTCTGTGGGTTCACCATCAGCCGGCCGTTTAAACTTCTTGACACTCCTGTGCAGAAGGTCAATTTCCTCCGGAGTGTGGTCTGTAGGATGAGGGTCCATTATAGAAAGGGAATTTCCGCTGGTGGTAGCGAAACCCTAGTTTTCGCTTGAAAGTCGCAAAACTTGAAAGGGGATTTCGAATGGCTTAGCAACTATAGTTTAAATACAGAGTTTTCTGTGTAGCTTTGGAAGCCTGTAATCAGCTGGTAGCTTAAAAGCAGGATTCTTTATAATTATCTGCGTTGTAGTTTCTTGCCTTTCTCGAGTCAGTATCTCCAAGGAGAAAATTATTATGTTTGAAAATTTATTAATTTATTAAGTATTAATTTATTTAAAAAATTATTAAATGTTACTTTAAAAAAGTTCCAATGGACTTGAAATGTCGCCTAATTACTGCTGCATTGCTTATTAAAATTAAGAAACCCTTCACCCCTTCTGAAATTGCAAGGTCCTTGCATCCGAATTGCATTTGGATATAGGCAACTTCTAATTTTGCTTAATTGGATATTTTAATTAAATGTCTCAATTATCTTGTTGTGCACAAGGTGATTTGCCTCTTTTGTTTTGATCTGCACAAGATTTTTTTTTTCTTCTGTTTCTGTTTTTGACATATGCACAAGTTTCTTTTGTTTTTACTTCGTTGATGCCCAAAATAAGCAAAGCAATTACTAGATTACAGCATCTTCAGATCCACTAGATGTTCTGTAAAAATACCAGCTTTTCTCCATGCTTCTTTGCAAACCACCACAAAAAACATCACAAAACGGGCCCGACGCAAACAAAAATCCTACTGCTAGGAAAATATAAAAAGACTGATTATTCTTGGAGAGAGAGAGAGAGAGAGAGAGAGTACTCTCTATCACTAGAAGCAGCCCGGTGACTGCATTGCACCATCTTGCAAGAAGCACGTTTGTGGGAAAACTCAACACGCTTTTAGAAATGTCCGAACCCACTCTCAGAGCTGGCTCTGTTTTTCAACTTCAAAGGACGAAAACCAAAACCAGATTTAAGGTTCAGCAGAAAGGTCTCACCCATACTAGTGTCACACTAAAGCTGACGCCATAGGTACCGCCAAAAAGGAAAAAAGAAACAATAGGGTGGCTCAACGAGGAGCATGATAGCAACCGCAAGTGTGTGCCTTCGATCCAACTGCCATCATCTGATAAACTTGTAGTTACTTCCCTTCTACAGGTTCACATGTTGGCTTCATACACTAAGAGATCATCCTCACCAGAAAGAGCAGATATGCATGCATAAGCTGTGCTTGCCGAACCCTTGCAAATTATGGTTACAAGTGCAGAATCTTTATAAAACAACCCGAATTATAAGTAGGAGCAAAACAATCCCATTAGTCAAAAGCAACACAACAAGATGGAAACGTCAGATGTTAGAATGAGAAAATCATTAGGACACAGTAATCCAAGTAACGAGTCCACGGAAGCAATGGGCGCCCAAGCACCAATGACCATCCTACACAGAAACTCATCAGTACCCATAAGATGGTGAATAATATTCCAATACTTCTGAATGAACCATACAATCTCTTGCCAAATCTCTGCAAATGTCATAGGAGCACAGACAGATTGAAAATGTGAGTCCCATACTTCAATAACTCACAAGATGAAACTAGGGAAAATCAAGTTCATACTTACTCCAACAAATCACCTGGTGAAAATCTACACATTAATGAAGAGGTTGTAAGAAAAGGTGAGCACAAATGATTTAGAAAATTAAACCAAACCAATTAGTAGAGTTAATAGTTACAACATAATGAAATTACTGAAGTATTTAAAAAAGAAAAGATGTCCAACATCAAATTAGAGCAGTCATTCACGAAAAACTAGATTACAAAAGGAATATGAATCCAGGCTAAGCCCCAAAATGCTTTTGAAATGAACCAATAAAATAATACACAGTAATATGGTCTCTATCCCAAATCAAACATAGAAAAAGAATAATGCAAGTAACTACCACTCATTCAGGAATATAACATAAAGCCAAGATAATTTACGAATTAGCCTCAGAGATGCGGTAAAAGACATAAAGAGCTAAAGAGGATCGGAAAGCCAAAAGTTCTTACAAGCATGGTAACATACCACATCTATGGTGTGATGATGAAGGCTCACTGCCGAAGTAAAAAAAGTCAGCATTCCTTTTCAGTCATGAACTCATAAAAAAAACATTTGAATAACCAAAAACACAAAACTCGATTAGAGGAAATGTGGGGAAAAGATTAGAGGGACAGTATGTAAAAGTACAATGCAGAGCTAGAGAAATGCTTGAATTCCGTTCTAGTGCAAGAGGCTGAATGAAGAAGTGATATATTTGCCCCAGTAGACAAACAGAAAAAGTGATGTTCTGGTTTGGATATTCAGCAACTGCCTTGGTGTAGAAGCTTGATATTCTTAAAATTAATGAAAAAATTATTCAACTTGTGAACATGAAAAACATAAGGAACATGTTCTAGCAATGCTATGATTCATATAGGTTAAAGAGGCGCAAGAAGCTAGTTTTCCGTTTGGATCGGGTTAGGCATTAAATTCTGCCGAGAAAACAGGAAGAGTAATGTGGAGAACGCTTACCTTCCCCGTTCAGAAACTATCCCTGAAGACAAATACTCATTTCATATCGGCCATGAATTTCTCATATTCCGCATCTGGAGCCGAAGACGAATATGGTGGTGGAGCAGGTTGATGAGATGCCCAAGGCACATTGCTGAAGCTCAGCGACTGGTCAATATGTGGTGGTGGTGGAGGAGGCTGCTGGCTAGGAGGTACACCACCATAATAGCCTGATAAGCTGTATGAAGGTGCTGAATAGTGGGCACTTGTGGGAGCCGTGGACACAGAACTACCATAGACATTGGAAGGAACAGATGGCAAAGGAGAGCTACAGATAGAATGTCCCCCAGGTGGGTAACTTGACAGGGAATCGCCAGATGAGTACGACTGTTGCCCTTCACCAGAGGATACAGTTCGTGATAACCCACCAGATGATGCCGCCTGCAGGTGTGGATGGTACGGTAGGGCATATAAAGAAACAGGGTTCCCTGGAGTTGGAGGATACATGTTTGCGCCGGGAGGAGGGGGGTAATGCGCATAAGGATGAGGCATAGGCGCTCCCCATGGGGGTGGAGCTCCAGTAAAGCTTCCAACTGGTGCATTACCGATAGGACCGCCCATAGTATGCTGCTGCAAAGGATGAAAGCCAGTAGGTTGACCGGGAAGCATGTAGGAGGGCACAGAAGTAGCAGTAGCAGGAGCAGGAGCAGGAGCAGGGGCAGGGGCAGGAGGACCTGGCGGAACAGCAGGAGGAGGTGGTTTACCAGCAACTCTAACGGCAATTGTCCTCCCCTCCAGACGGTGACCATTCATGCTAGCAATAGCATTATTAGCCTGCTGAACATCAGCATACTTCACAAACCCATAGCCTTTACTAAGTTGACTCACACGATCCTTGATAACCTTAGCCATCACAATTTCTCCATAGGGAGAGAATAGGCTGATCAAACCACCATCATCAAGAGTGGGTGGCAAGTACCCAATATACAGATTGGTTTCGTCATACTCCTTCGGTTTACCATCCCCATCACCACCAGTTGCATAGCCTAAACCAGCAGTATTTCCACCACTAGACCAGGGAGGATTGCTTCCAGAAGTACCTGGTCCAAGAGCCAACGTAGAAGTTTGCTTGGTGGCAGACTCCGGTACAGACCCTCCCAACTCAGCTAGGAAATTTTGATATTCATCATCCATTTTCTTCCCAGTAGTGTTCTTAACTGGACAATCAATAGTTGGATGCCCACCATCACCACATATTTTACAAAGCACGTCGCTCTTGAAAGTTGAGTTCTTTGAAGGACAAGCATACTGTCTATGGCCTGGTTCGCCACACAACCTGCAAATTTCTTCGTCTCTAATAGTTCCATTCAAGGTAGCCAGTTCCCTAAGCTGTTGACGCTTGTGTTCATTGAGGACTTCATCAACAGGCTGCAATAATTTATCTAGCATGGCACATGCGGCATCAAGTGACTCCTGAGTATCGGCTTCAACTAGAACATGTAGATCCTCATTTTCAGAAGGATCAGGTTTCATATCTCTTTTCTGAAGCCACTTACCTTCTTTTACAGACCCTTTACCCCTGATCACAATCTTTGCACCAGTCTCCCTTTCCATCCTCTTCTGAGTGTTCCCCCTCGGACCAATAATTAAACCAATAAAATTGTAACCCGGGTACTCTTTCATCGGAATATAGAGTTTCCTGTGAAGCTTTGGTGGCCTGTAATCAGCTGGTGGCTTGAAAGCAGGATTCTTTTTAATCATCTGAGATATTATCTCCTGCCTTTCTAGAGTCAGTTTCTCCCTGGCCCGATACTCCCTGGTATTAATCCTAATACCAACATTATCATATATAGGTTCTGGGGAAGGCAACCTTGCACCTTCCGGGCGATCATCCAAAGGCGAACCAGATTGCATTTTCCTAGTTATCTCAAGCAATCTAGCATTAAGAGCTTGAATCTCGGGATCAAATTCAATACCTCCAGTAAGCTCCCGCATAAAATCCGGCAGCTGAATCACCGGCTGAGGCTGATCATCAGACCACCTGGATTTCCTCTTCCGTCCCCCAGTCCCTGAATCAGCACCGCTCTCCGAATTCCCATCATTGCTGGAATCAGTCGGAGGCGGGTCCCACCGACTCCTGCGCCGTCGTCGGCTGGTGGTCTCCTCTTCGCCCCCAGACTGGTCCTTATCAGTGCCGCTATGCGTATTGGTCAACGCAGCATCTGACAGCAACGGCCTCGGTAATTCAAGCTTCGAAAGTCTCCCTCCATCCCCAGCGGATGCAACATTATCGTTCTGGTGACCTAAACCGTTTGAATTGCCATTCTCTAGACGCTGCGAATCAATTAGGTTTTCTTCGGACTGATTTTGAAATTGGGGATCGACCAATGGATAAGAATAAGAAGGAATCGAATAATTTTGAATAGATCCGGGAGAAAATTTTTGTGAGTAGTGCTCAGAACCGCCGCCATCAGCAGGAGTTTCAGCCGGCGGCGGCGGTTGAAGTTGAGGAGAATCGTCAACGTGATTCGATGGAAGCGATTCCATAAACAGATTAATTAGAACAGCAGGAGAAGAACAAGAAAATAAAATTGAAGTGAGGATAAGACCAGGAAAGATTTATCGCGTGTCAGACGGCGCCAACAACAAGGTGTGCTTGGATGCAGGCGGTGATAGAGGGAGATATAGGGTATGATTTCGTATATTTGATAAGGCGGCTGGACCTATCATATATACATATGGGCATGCAGCAAGCCCGAACTCCGAAGGGAGGACAATTGGGCTTTTGTACGTCATGTTTTCGGCTTCGGTGCGGCTGGCCCTGTTGTTTTGAGGCAACGGAGTTTCCTTTTCTAAGTTTATATATTACGGTAAGGCGGCGTTTTAATCGTACTTGGCTATCGGAATGAGTATGACAGAGAATGTGTTTAGAATATATGAGTTTAGAACTAAAACTGATAGTTATTTAGTATTGAAGTGGGAATGTGTATGATAAACATTGATGGTGTTTGGAACGTATCGGAATTGAAATGGGTATCGAATGTGGGTGGTCAGAAAAATTTGACCAGACGACGGCGGCGTTGACCTCCCCATATTGATAGACAAGGTGGCTAGTATGTCAAAAAAACGAAATCAATTACCAAATATTTTGATATCAAAGTGAAACTCATATCTCATTTCCCCAAACATGTGTTTGGATGAATTCAAACACATTCCCTTTTTCCTAAACCCCCAACCAAACGCCACCTAAGTTGACGTTTTGTAACCTTAACGTCTTGTGTTTGAGTCGCATAAACCGTCTTTTGTGTAGAGTGTAGAGTAAGACTGCGTACATCAGATCGCGAAACGATCGTGTCTCTTCCAACACCCAACACAAACGCAGAAACCTATCGTACCGGGAACGCTCTTAGGTATTATAGTAAGGAGTAAAATGCACCTAGCACCCAAACGTTTGTCACAGAATCCACTTAGCATTTAAACGTTCCGAAACCTCACTTGGCATCCAAACGTGGGCAAAATTGATTCAATTAACACCAGAAACCGGCTGCTGACCTGCTGCAGCCGGTTTCATCAAATTTTAGCGCCAAATAAAGTTTTCCCTCAAAATCAACGTCATCCACCTCCCTCCCTTATACTGTTACAGTTCCATGGTCGTTTTCTTCCATAAATTAGCCCTCAATTCACATAATCCCCTCCATAAATTAGTCATCAATTCACATAATCCCCACAAATTCACATACAAAATCTTTACCTCTCAATATCATCACACTGGCCAAACAATCCCACCAAACCCCTACTCGTCATGTAGAATTCATCAAAAATTGCCCTTCGAATTACCAAGAATTTCTTCCTGGTAGAATTGGGATTACTGCCCCCGTATAAAGCTCACGCCTTTAGCAATTGATTTTGGATAAAGAAGAGGAGATTACGTATCAAAGCATTGATTATAAGCTGGATGCAGCAACTAGGTTGCTGAAGTTGTTGATTATTAGCAGAACTAACCAATCCCACTTCATATTATTAATAGACTCTGAATGGCATCTGGGTTTATGTTGGAACCGTTGTTCCGGAATTTCCAGACTATTGTCGTGTCATTAATGGAGGAAGAGGAGGGTTCTTGGAGTTTGTTTGTTGAAATTCTGAGCTTGCAATTTCGGTGATACAGAGAAGGGGATAGACCCAATTTGAGTTTCCTCTGATACAGTATAGTGGATTTGAAATGGATAAGAAGTAGTAATTGACACCCTTGGTCTTTTATTGTGCCGACCACGGAGTTTGGTGGCGGCGGTGTGAGGCCGGTGGCCGATGCGGGCTTGTCATACTTCAAACGTAACAGGTGTGTGGTGGCTTTGGAGAAGATGAAGGGCGAAGGGGAGGACGGCAACCCTAAGAATTGGAGTTGAAATTGTTATGAAGGAGAAGAGCTGTTTTGGGGGGCGGGAAATGAGAGGGGAGGGAGAAGGACTTATTGCAGGGTAAAATCAACTAAAATCAGGGGTAAAATTGGTATTTCAATGTCAAATAAGTGAGTCAACGGTTAAATTTAAAAAGTCAAAGGTCGCAGCCGGTAATTTGGTGTTAATTGAATCAATTTTGCCCACGTTTGGATGCCAAGTGAGGTTTCAAAATGTTTAAATGCTAAGTGGATTCTGTGACAAACGTTTGGGTGCTATGTGCATTTTACTCTTATAGTAAGTTAAAGAAAACACATTAAATTAGAGTAAAATGCACCTAGCACCCAAACGTTTGTCACAGAATCCACTTAGCATTTAAACGTTCCGAAACCTCACTTGGCATCCAAACGTGGGCAAATTTGATTCAATTAACACCATAAACCGGCTGCTGACCTGCTGCAGCCGGTTTCATCAAATTTTAGCGCCAAATAAAGTTTTCCCTCAAAATCAACATCATCCACCTCTCTCCCTTATACTGCTACAGTTCCATGGTCGTTTTCTTCCATAAATTAGCCCTCAATTCACATAATCCCCTCCATAAATTAGGATTTGGTGTAAATTACTGGAGATTAGCTTGTTGATGGCCTGAAAATATGTCTTTGAGAGGATTGCCGGATTTGATGGCGGGAAATCCGAGGCCAGTAAGACGCCGGCGGTGCGACGGCGATGATTACGTGGTTGCATGTGCAGACATAGAAGACGATTATGACGATGATGGCGACGGCGATGAGTATGAGGAGGCCGGAGAGGAATTCATGGATGACGAGGATGAGGACGATGCTGAGGAGGTTCACACGAATGTTTCCAAGGCTATTTTTCACGGCCGCCACTGTGGTGGTGTTGGAGGCCGCAGTGGTGATCATGTGGAGACGTCGAGGACAAGTGAGCTCACTCTCGCTTTCGAAGGGGAGGTTTATGTATTTCCATCTGCCACTCGTGAGAAGGTTGAACCTGTGCTTTTGCTTCTAGGTGGACGTGATAAACCTACGCCTATGTCCGCAACTGTTCCTTATGATCGATATCAGAAGGGTGAGAAAGCTACAGCAAAAAGGCCAAACATTTCACGAAGAGGTGCCTCTCTGGTTAGATTCCCTGAGAAATGGAAGGAGAGATGCTGTGACAAGAAAATTAAGTATACAGTCCAGAAAGAAGTCGGTCAAAGAATGCACCGAAAGAACGGACAGTTTGCATCACTCAAGGATTTCTCTGCTAACAAACACAAACATACGCACAAGCATCACTCTCCTAACATTTGGGTTCAGTATGACCAACACAAACTTTATACGTACAAGCATCGCTATAAGTTTATGGTAAAAACATTTGCAGAGGAAATGAGAGGGGAGAGAGCGGTTCTTGTGGTGGTTGTTAGAAGAGGGGAAATCAGAGGGGAGAGAGCGGAGAGAGAAGGACATATTGCAGGGGTAAAATCAACTAAAATCAGGGGTAAAATTGGTATTTCAATGTCAAATAAGTGAGTCAACGGTTAAATTTAAAAAGTCAAAGGTCGCAACCGGTAATTTGGTGTTAATTGAATCAATTTTGCCCACGTTTGGATGCCAAGTGAGGTTTCGGAACGTTTAAATGCTAAGTGGATTCTGTGACAAACGTTTGGGTGCTAGGTGTATTTTACTCCATTAAATTATATGAAATTTCAACCGTTTTGAACAAGTTTTATTAGATTAAGACTTTATTGAAAAAATATTAAAAAAATCATATTTATATTGCTGAGCATTTCTAATCTACATATTAAAATTTTGATAGCGTAAGTTCAAACGGAGTCAAACATGGTTATGATTGCTTTGAAAAAAAAAGCATGAGTATGATTATAAAATTATGACTATAATCACTAAAAGAAAATTCATTTGTAAATAATTTCTGACCCTATATGAAAATTGAAAAATAGATATCCTTGTATTGTTGCGCTGATAAAGTAAGTGAAGTCATTTTAAAACCATGTGGATATATGCATGCGTGTGTGAACAGTGGCGGACGCAGGACAAATTTTTAGGGGGCAAAATTCACACTATGAAATCACCGTCCACTTTTTCGGACTCAATATACATTCCATCGAAAATTCGGCAAAAACTCCCTTACAACATAGATATATGCAAATATTATAACATAAAATCTAAACCAACACATCCACTAATCAAAATGCAACAATAATAAGCAACCATCAATAATATCCAACAAAAGTTATTCATAAGCAACATTAACAAGCAGCAATATCCAACAAAAGTTATTAATTTAACGCTCGACATACATACCTTTTATTTACGAAATGAAGGACGAGCAGCAGGAGGGATTATCGGTGGCCGCAAATTCTGAAATTGTTGCATAATGTTTTCATTTGAAATGGTTCCAAAAACTTCCTTCTCGAAGTAACACAGTAAACAGTCCGATAGTAAGTCGTCTCCCAATCGGTTGCGCTAGTCAGTCTTTATTATATTCATCGCAGAAAAACTTCTTTCCACACTCGCTGTTCCGACAGGTAAGATCAGTTCTAACTCGATGAGCCGATATATTAAAGGAAAATAATGTGATAATTCAACTTCACTATCTTCTTTGCAAGAACTCCAAGATTAATATTATGAGAGAATACTTCATTTGATTTCATATCACCAATGTAACTTTTAAGTTCATGGTTGAGCTCAATTCGATCATTGGTAGTGAAATCGTCTGGATATAACTCAACAAGGTGTAGCAATTGACTATGATCAAAATTTGCAAAAGAATTGGAAGGATCAAGGCACATCACACATCTAAGTAAATGTGCTGGCTTCGGTGAAGTGTGTATCCATTGCCGTAGCAATGATGTCAATTACCTAGTAACACACATATATCACATATCATGAGATAGTTTTGGGATTAAAAAACAGATACCTTAAATTTAGATAATCAAAAATACAACTGCATCTACCTACCAACTAAATTTTTTCTCCGAGTTGGGGACGGCTGCCCCCGTGCCCCCCTTGTGAACGCCCCTGTGTGTGAATGCTTGGAACCGAATATGTACCTTTTATTCTTTGACATATCTTATAAATATAAAATAAACATTTAACCCCTGAGAGAAGATTAGACGAAGAAAAATGTCAATCATATAAAAGCATAACATTATCTATAGACGAAATATTAAAAAGAACCATACTCAATATTCTAAAGATATATATATTTCACAATTACATAATAAATTTAAGTGAACCATATAACTTAAATTGAATTACCAATGCATACTAGTGATTAAATGTTGCATAGTATATATATTTGGTAATTAAATAATAAAATTTGCTAAATTATTTTAACTCGAATACAAACCAAACAAAATTTATATATAATCGTTTTTCAAACCCATGGTCAGGTATAGTTTAACACACCAAAAAAAGAATATTTTATCATTTCTTTTTTTAGGATAGGGAGTCTCGAACATGATTTTTGTGTAAGTAAATGGTTTCAGATTTATTTTGCGGAAAACACCTTTCAAACTATTTCTTTTTTTATTTTTTTAATTTTCAGTGCACAAAATAAACGCTTTTTATTTCCGTTTTCTTTTTCGACAGGACATAAACTATTCTTTTTTTGGGGATAGAGCCATAAACTATTTTATTTTAAAAAAAGAAAGAAATATAAATCCCATAACCGCCTTCTGAATACGCGTTTATACAACCGTCTAGGTTGGGAGCACGCAGTGAAGTTTATAAATAGCAATCCTTGGCCAATTCATCTGTCAATCAGCGGAAGCCTGCTTACACCTCAGTTCATCGCTTCTCCAAGGATGAACGTTGTCGATCATTGTCCAGGTTGGCCATTATCTTTTGCTTTCTGATAGGGTATAGTGCAAAATGGGCTGTGGATTGTCGATTTCTTTCTCCAAATGCCATTGCATATTGAAAATTGAAGAGATACAACAGGTAGTTCTGAAATTTTCTTTGACCCCGATGAGATTCTTATGTCTTGTACTTTGACTGCCTTGTGTCAAGAGCAGGAATTGAAAAGAAAACGATAAAAAGAACTGAACCAGTCAGAATCTTGACCAATCAAAATCTTGTTCATTTGGATGAAGTTTCTTGATGAACCGTGAAAATTGTTTGCGGTCTTTATATACCTTTTCTTTCCCTATTTTGCTCGAGTATTTTGTTGTTTATTATTCTTGCCATCTCTTTATCTTTTGCTTTCTGACAGGCTATTGTGCAAGTTGGGCTGTGGGTTGTCGATTTATTTCTCCAAATGCCATTGCATATTGAAAATTGAAGAGATCCAACAGGTGGTTCTGAAATTTTCTTTGACCCCGATGAGATTCTTATGTCTTGTACTTTGAGTGCTTTGTGTCAAGAGCAGGAATTGAAAAGAAAACGATAAAAAGAACTGAACCAATCAGAATCTTGACCAATCAAAATCTTGTTCATTTGGATGAAGTTTCTTGATGAACCGTGAAAATTGTTTGCGGTCTTTATATACCTTTTCTTTCACTATTTTGCTCGAGTATTTTGTTGTTTATTATTCTTGCCATCTCTTTATCTTTTGCTTTCTGACAGGCTATTGTGCAAGTTGGGCTGTGGATTGTCGATTTTTCTCCAAATGCCATTGCATATTGAAAATTGAAGAGATCAACAGGTGGTTCTGAAATTTTCTTTGACCCCGATGAGATTCTTGTCTTGTACTTTGAGTGTCTTGAGTCAAGAGCAGGAATTGGAAAGAAAATAATAAATTGAACTGAACCAATCAAAATCTTGTTCATTTTGATGAAGTTTATTGATGAACCATTGAAAATTGTTTGCAGTCTTTATATATCTTTCTGAAACGTCATCGAGTTGTTTATTATTCTTGCCATCTCTTTATCTTTTGCTTTCTAACAGGCTATTGTGCAAGTTGGGCTGTGGATTGTCGATTTATTTCTCCAAATGCCATTGCATATTGAAAATTGAAGAGATCAACAGGTGGTTCTGAAATTTTCTTTGACCCCGATGAGATTCTTGTCTTGTACTTTGAGTGCCTTGAGTCAAGAGCAGGAATTGGAAAGAAAATAATAAATTGAACTGAACCAATCAAAATCTTGTTCATTTTGATGAAGTTTATTGATGAACCATTGAAATTTTTTTGCAGTCTTTATATATCTTTCTGAAACGTCATCGAGTTGTTTATTATTCTTGCCATCTCTTTATTTTTTTTTGCTTTCTTGATAGGCTATTATGCAAGTTGGGCTGTGGATTGTCGATTTATTTCTCCAAATGCCATTGCATATTGAAAATTGAAGAGATCCAACAGGTGGTTCTGAAATTTTCTTTTCTTAACCTGAGGACCCACTTATGTCTTGTACTTTGAGTACCTTGTGTCAAGAGCAGGAATTGAAAAGAAAATAATAAACTGAACTGAACCAATGAAAATCTTGTTCGTTTAGATGAAGTTTCTTGATGAACCATTGAAAATTGTTTGCGGTCTTTATATACCCTTTCTTTTCCTATTTTGCTCGAGTTTTTTTGCATTGTGAATTCCACCATGTCTGTTAACAATACAGATGCTTTGCTTTCAAATGCTAAATCTATTGGAAATGGAAGCGGTTCATCCATCTGTCTTGGAAATGAAAGCAAGTCCCCCATTTGTTTCCGCAGGTTAATTTGATCTGAGCGGAAGGACCAACTGAAACTAGTAAGTTGCATTTTGAATGTCAAGGATGCAAATGCATGCCAATAACTTATGAAGTTTTGTCTAAAATTTGCGGCATGTTATGTTTTACACCTTTTGACCCTATTTTTTATACCACAAAATATTTGCCCAAGCAATATTGGAGAATATGTCTTTTTCCGTGATCCAGTAAGTTGCTCATTATGTCATTCATGACTACAGAAATTACTCAAATCTGTTGATTCTATGTTCAGGTTATTCACTTGCTTCCTTAGTTAACCATCTTCTGTTTCACATGCCTTCTTTTCAGGTGTACAAGCTCTAGGAACTTCACATGATGCTATGTAATTTATGGTGTCAATTTTTCTGAATCCGTGATTAGCTTGGATAGATGTTCTCTGGATTGAAAATTTACATGCAACCTGTTCATTTCGAGCTTTATGCTGATTCAAGTAACCTTGGTTCATTTGATTTATTATATGTTTTCCTTCCTTTTCCCCGGTTAGTTTGTTCATGCTGAACTCTCTTTTATATAGTTTTTTCCAGAACGACTGTATTTCGCTCTTCAAATTCATTCTGTATTTCTGATGAATGTTTCTTAGAAACCTTCAAAGACTTCTATATGAGCTGCATTTGTGAATGTTCTGAAGTGCAATCATTTTACCGTTCCTAGTGAACTCTCTTGACAAAGGTAAATAAATAATAGGTAAGGCTGCAAAGTGATTTGTCATGATACATGCTGTGATCTCTTTTGCGACAGGTGAAAATAAATCTTATCAGGTAAATACTTTTATCTGCGCAGGAGGTTTCAAAGATACTACTCAATCAAGGGGAAGGATTTACATGTGGTCATTGGGAAGATAAACGTAAAGAGGTGTTTTGACCAACTGGTAATGGCTGTGTATGGCAGTAAACTCCAGTGATAGAACCTAAATATCCAACAGAAATAGGTCATCTGTAGTTTGATTCTAAGGGGGAAAAGCTCAGCAAAATGACAATATGTAATACTATATAATGTCCAGTGAAGTTTTACATGGCTTGGGCTGTTATCATGTTCTGTTTGCCTTTTAACAACATCTATTGGCATTCTGAATTCTGGGCTTCCAGTCGTGTCTTTGTGCTTTATCCTACATGTTACCGCTAACTGTGAATGAGAAGAGATTCGGCCTTTTCTTTTATGGGGCGAGTCTCGGCTATAAACCTTCGTTCATGTTTTCACTAAACATCAGAGCCTTCGTTCCTGAAGTAAAGATTCATTGTAAGATCGGCATTCTTCTCTTCCAAGATAATGCCAGGCTCGTGGGACTTGTGGGTGATGAGACTCTCTCAAAGCTCCAATCTTTGAACCGATTGTGATCTCTTAGACCCATTCACCTTGGCTCACATGAATACAATCCTCTCCAACCAGATTCTGCCCAATTTTATGATGATTTGCACCAGTTGAAGTTGATATTGCAGAACCCACTTTTCAGAAATGGCTTCAAGACATTCCTAGTTTAGGTGCATATCTGTTCTTTCTCTGCTTAATTATACTGCATTACTTAATTTCTCATTCTTAATCAGATGAGAAATTAAATCTTCATTGAACGCCCCTTTTTTAACCAACTGGGTAAATCCTTCATTGTTTTAAGCAGTTAGGGTCACTCGGTTGGTTAGGAGAAAATCTCCCTCTTTCTATGGGTGTTTTCAAAGCTTACATCTTCTTCAATTTATAACCGAATTGGGAAAAGAATACTGATACTGTAATGTAATGTACCAATGAGATACCGGCCATCCTGTTTGATGTGGGAGTAGAAGTTGCAATTTTTATCATTTGCCATCTTTAAGTAATTGTCTGCTTTTGATTTGTATATAATAGGTGACGATGTCTTTATGTAATTGTCTGCTTTCCTCTCACTGCCCCAAGATTTAAGTGAGTTGTTCCTAGTTTGAATGCTTATAAACTGCTTTCTTGTATGGGGATAAGTCTCTTATGCCAATTCTTATAATATATTCTTTAATGTGTTTTTCATACACTGCGAGTTGTGTCCTTCAATATGACTCACAGCCTGAATGATGTATTAGAATTAAATAAACCTGAAGAGAAGTTGGCATGCAAGTTGAATGATATGAGGATGGAAAAGGGTGTTCTTAGACTGATACCGGAGCAAGTTGACGTTGAAAGATAAGTTGTTAATGTGGTAGTTGAATGATTCATCTTTTTTCCGAGCGTACATGTAGTAAAAAGGTTCTATTGATAAGTTTGCTTTGAGCTTGCACTTGTTGGTAATGGTAATATTTTGTTCTTATTCTTTTTGGGCATTTTATGTTGGGATGTTGTTCTAGATTGTGGTCAAATCACTTATCTACCGTTTCCATTTTTGTACTTTTCTGTTATTTGCTTATTTTCTATTGACATATGCCCAGTGTGTTTTTATTTGCTTATTTGTATATCGTAAATCACCTTCTGGCGCATGAATCCTCAGGTCTTAGTCACACCGTAGGAGCTTTTGAAAAGACTTCAATTTCGCAAGCTTCTGTTGTTAACATGAGTTAAGTCTACAATCATCCTCTAAGAAATGACGGAAAAGTAGGGAATGCTACTAATGCTTTACGAGGAAACAGTTATATTAACTTCATTTTGTTTAATGCTGCATAACAGCTTATTTAGCATGGATGGGGACTTTGCACATGGCTGACCTTGTACAACTACGAAAGAAGCATGAGTTTTTGTTGATCATTGATGATGTAGGTATCTTGGTTTTTGTTGGCTGGATCTGATTTGTGAATGTTTTCCTTTGTTCAAATCTTGCTACGTACATGAGTTCGGTAGAGGGCTCTAGAAGAGTATTTGCTTCGGAGGAAAGGAAGTCACTTTTTTGTGATGTGTTAGAGTTCTCATGCTGATTCTGGTGCAGGCGCATGCAACTTTTGTATGTAGCCAAAACTGGTGGAGGTGCTGCAGAGAAGTTTCATTGTGAAGGTAGTGTTGATATATGTTTGGGCACATCAAGTAAGGCTGCTGGATGCAATGGTGGATTCATAGCATGCAGGTAATTTTTACTTGCTTCTCTGTGTGGGGATAGATCAAATTTTATTTTTTTGGGTCAGTAATTGTTAATGTTCACTTAGTACATGTTACTTGATAAGCGTGTGGTCAATTTGTCTACACCAGTGACTAATGTTTCTCCAGAAGAATATGCATGTGATGGTGGCCTCTTACACTCACTTATATACTGAAATTGTTGATGAACTCAGAACTTTGTAAGTGATAATGGAGACAATCTTTCCTTTTCATTTCCTTTTCCTCCTGCTAGTGTTTTCTGAATGCAAAAGACTACTTACACATTATGCGGGGAAACGTAAGAAGTGAATGGAATGCTTTACATAGGACTAGTTGGGAATTGGAGAGGGTAGAGTAAGATACATCACAGCGGCAGACAAAGATACACATGGTTGACCAGACCTAATTTTCTTCTTCTTGTTCTTTTTACTTTTTAAACAAGTTTTATGCAGGTTAAGTATGATTTTTAATTTAGTTTCTCCCTGTTCTAGAGGTTATTACTTGAGACCCACTAATAGAACCCAAATCGAGCTAGAGAAAAGGAATGGTGGAAATAACATTTTCAATTTTAGTAATTAGATGGATGACAGATCCAATATTGTGCTTGTTGTATTATCTGTCCTACCACTTACATGGAATACTAAACGGGCAGTCAGAAATGGAAGGTGCTTATACAGTCGAGAGGCTGCTCTTTCATATTCTCAACTTCATCACTGGTGCCAATTGTTGCAGCTGCACATGGTAAGCATTATGTTGGAATTTCAGAAGCACACATTGTAATATACGGAAGCGTGTATAGTTGAAATAAGAGAGTATAAATTGGAGGCTGAACTATAAATTTATTCAGACTTCCTCATATTCAGTTGTACATTGGTTTGCCTTTTATAAGGTGTGGGAAGAGCTAAGAAATGTCAAGTTGCCAACGGTTCTCTAACGTCTATATTATATTGACAAAAGTCAGTTTTTTAATCCACTGAGTTAGTGGATGTATGAAATTTAATTACATACAGTGTAAGCGTATAAATGCATGTGTTCTACTCTTCAGTGCTGCTTCCGAGATCCTTGTATTTTTCTAAGTTATTTTAGTTCGGCAGTGCTGTCTCTATGCTGCCGATGTCATCATCCCTGTTCTACTCTGCTGTATTATGCTCACCACAACTCGGTACATCACATTGTCTATTGCCTTTGCCTTCACCTCGTCTCCTCAGCTCGGTATCCCATCATTGCTCTTCGTATCTTTTACGCCTTCCTTCGTCACCTCGGCTTGGCATTCTATCTTTTAGCTCAACCACTTCATCACATTGTCACTACTCATTCTAGCTTGGCACTACATCACCTCGGCTCAAACACTTGTTCACCTCGGCACTGCATACTTTAGCTCGGCTTTTCATCACCTTAGCTCGAGCAATTCACTTCTGTCTTCCTCACCTCGGCTCTACACCTTAGCTTGGCGCAGATTCAGGTAACCTTAGTTCATATGATTTATATGTTTGTTTTCTTTTCTTTTTCCTGGTTGGTTTGCTCATGCTGAACTCTCTTTTATATAGTTTTTTCCAGAACAGTTGTACTTCGCTCTTCAAATTCTATATTTCCGATGAATGTTTCTGTAGAAACCTTCAAAGGCTTCTCTCTGAGCTGCATTTGTGAATGTTCTGAAGTGCAATCATTTTCTCGTTCCCAGTGAACTCCCTTGACAAAGGTAAAGAAATAATAGGTTGACAAAGGTAAAGAAATAATAGGTAAGGCTGCAAAGTGATTTGTCATGATATATGGTGTGATCTCTGTTGCGACAGGTGAAAAGAAATCTTAGCAGGTAATACTTTTATCTGCGCTAGAGGTTTCAAAGATATTACTCAATTAAGGAGAAGGATTTACATGTGGTCATTGGGAAGATAAACGTAAAGGGGTGTTTTGACCAACTGGTAATGGCTGTGTATAACAGTAAACTCCCGTGATAGAACCTAAATATCCAACAGAAATAGGTCGTCTGTAGTTTGATTCTAAGGGGGAAAAGCTCAGCAAAATGACAATATGAAATGCTATATATTGTCCACTGAAGTTTTACATGGCTTGGGCTGTTATTATGTTCTGTTTGCCTTTTAACAGCATCTATTGGCATTCTGAATTCTGGGCTTCCAGTCATGTCTTTGTGCTTTATCCTATATGTTACCGCTAACTGTGAATGAGAAGAAATTCGACCTGTTCTTTTATGAGGTGAGTCTCGGCTATAAACCTTCGTTCGTATTTTCATTAAACATCAGAGCCTTCGTTCCTGAAGTGAAGATTCATTGTAAGATCGGCATTCTTCTCTTCCAAGATAATGCCAGGCTCGTGGGACTTGTGGGTGGATGAGGATCTCTCAAAGCTCCAATCTTTGAACCGATTGTGATCTCTTAGACCCATTCACCTTGGCCCACATGAATACAATCCTCTCCAGCCAGATTCTGCCCAATTTTATGATGATTTGCGCCATTGGGATAGAGCCACAGTTGAAGTTGATATTGCAGAACCCATTTTTCAGAAATGGCTTTAAGACATTCCTAGTTCAGGTGCATATCTGTTCTTTCTCTGCTTAATTATACTGCATTACTTAATTTCTCATTCTTAATTAGATGAGAAATTAAATCTTCATAGAACGCCCCTTTTTTTAACCAACTGGGTAAATCCTTCATTGTTTTAAGCAGTTAGGGTCACTCGGTTGGTTAGGAGAAAATCTCCCTCTTTCTATGGGTGTTTTCAAAGCTTACATCTTCTTCAATTTATAACCGAATTGGGAAAGGAATATTGATACTGTAATGCAATGTACCAATGAGATACCGGCCATCTTGTTTGATGTGGGAGTAGAAGTTGTAATTTTTATCGTTTGCCATCTTTATGTAATTGTCTGCTTTTGATTTGTATGTAATAGGTGACGATATCGTGGGCAATAATGGTGAGGTCGACGGAACCTTGGCTAGTGATGGGAATTTCAGAAAATTGCTGATCTTTTCTGAGAATGATTACTTCGGCTTAAGTTCACATCCACTGTTATCAAGGCTGCTACGAAGGCACGCTTTATTTCAATATAGGTCATTGAGTTGCATTACTTGCTGAAACATTTTTCATGCCCTTGATCGGCAGGCTTTGGATTGATAAATAAATTGGTTTTCATTTATTTATATCTCTCTCTTTTTTTTCTTCCATAAATCAGACTGTTGAGAGCATGGAATGGAACCAAGAGGCTCTACGCTCATATCTGGATATACCAATTACCATTGATTGCTGGAGTCATCTTTCTTAAAGAAGACGGATGTATGGTTTGTTTTGTTTCTAGATTTTAATTACTTTTATTGGGATCGTTTCTCTTATTTATATGTATTTTTCATCTGTATCCAGTAATCATTTGAAGTGTAGTTACTGGTATTAATTTTCTTTTGCTTTTTTTCTGTTCTTTTGCTTTTGCTATCTTACGTGATTGCAAAAAATAGCCTTTAGTTTTTTTTCTCTTTCTTACTTTAGTCATCCTCTCATCTTGCACATGTGGGAATCTAAGGGAGTCGTTTTCTGTTTACCTAGATGCCATGCAAGGCTTGTCCTTGTGTTGTTATTATGAAGTTTTGATAGATCAAGTGTGTGGGTAACATAAAATATTTCTCTCATCATCTTTCAGTTGAAACATCAAACTGGTTTATGGTTTCTGATAAGTATATAAAGTCATAGAAGAATCTTTCCTGCACAAAATAAAGTCGCATTTTTATTCTAATACTCTGTTTTCTTAACTGACATACAATTCTCCTGCCTGCATTTCAGAACATTAAATATGAGTTACCATGGACTTGTAGAATGAGTTTGAACTGATGCTTTCTTGGTATATATTAGGATTGCCTTCTTTGTCCAACAGGCTTTTCTGCCAACATGGCCTTTTTGACTGTCATTGGGAAGTATCATCCTTTTATTGTCTGATGGGGGAAAGCCTAGAAAGGATGAAAGAGTTTCCATATTTTCTGATTCACTGAGCCATGCATCAATAATTGATGGTATCCGTCTTGCGGAGAAACAAGGAGGTGCTGTGAGTTACATCTACAGACACTGTGACATGTTCCATCTTGATGCGTTGCTGTAAGTGCATGAGGTGTATTATTTTTGATCAACTATGTTGTTGATTCTGCATCTGACAGTGTTTCCCGATTTGACAGGACTAGTTGCACGATGAAGAAGAAACCAGTTGTCACTGATAAGTTTGCTCTTCAATATCTTTCACCTATTTGCAAATGTGAATTGGCCAAGATATGGAAACTTGTTATGTTGGTAAACTTGACATTTTGATACAATTTCAACTTGATAGTATCTCTTGTTTTCTTATAGTCTATATTCATTTTATGTTTTTGGGCAGGGCGGGTGTGTGGTTCAGTGGGGGCCAATTTAACTTGTTTTCAGAAAGTTCCTTCCCAATATTTCATTGAACCGTATGCAAGACGATATCTCTGTTTTATGTTCAAATTAACATATACTTTATTCCTTATTCTTCTTACGACTTTCTCTTCTGGCCCCTTTCCTTTCTCTCTTGCTCTTCTCAGATCTGATCATATTTTGGCCACAATCGTCACCCAGGTTCATTTTCTAACCATTTCTGCAATTTGTTTAATCACATCGCAGATCAACTAATTGATTGTTAAATTGAATCCGGCTTTCTTTTGATTGTTACGGTTGATCCCAACTCCCAAGGCGAAATCGTTTGATTGCATTTTGGTGTTGGGTTGAATGGCTCTTTTTGCTACACATCGACCCGTTGCTGCCTGGATGAGGCTCTCTCAAAGCTCCAATCTTTGCATCGATTGTGATCTCTTAGACCCATTCACCTTGACCCACATGAACACAATCCTCTCCAACCATATTCTGCCCAATTTTATGACTTGCGCCATTGGGATAGAGCCACAGTTGAAGTTGATGTTGCATAACCCACTTTTCAGAAATGGCTTCAATACATTCCTAGTTCAGGTGCATATCTGTTCTTTCTCTGATTAATTATACTGCATTACTTGATTTTTCATTCTTAATCAGATGAGAAATCAAATCTTCATAGAACGCCCTTTTTTTAACCAACTGGGTAAATCCTTCATTCTTTTAAGAAGTTCGGGTCACTCGGTCGGTTAGGAGAAATTCTCCTTTTTTCTAGGGGTGTTTTCAAAGCTCGCATCTTCAATTTATAACCGAATTGGGAAAAGAATATTGATACTGTAATGCAATGTACCAATGAGATACCGGACATCCTGTTTGATGTGGGAGTAGAAGTTGTAATTTTTATCGTTTGCCATCTTTATTTAATTGTCTGCTTTTGATTTGTATATAATAGGTGACGATATCGTGGGCAGTAATGGTGAGGTCGACGGAACCTTGGCTAGTGATGGAAATTTCAGAAAATTGATGATCTTTTCTGGGAATGATTACTTCGGCTTAAGTTCACATCCACTGTTATCAAGGCTGCTACGAAGGCACGCTTTATTTCAATACAGGTCATTGAGTTGCATTACTGGCTGAAGCATTTTTCATTCCCTTGATCAGCAGGCTTTGGATTGATAAATAAATTGTCGTTTTCATTTATTTATATCTCTCTCTTTTTTCTCTTCCATAAATCAGGCTGCTGAGAGCATGGAATGGAACCAAGAGGCTCTACGCTCATATCTAGATATACCAATTACCATAGATTGCTGGAGTCATCTTTGGCAGACTTAAAGAAGACGGAAGTATGGTTTGTTTTGTCTCTAGATTTTAATTACTTTCTCTTATTTATATGTATTTTTCATGTGTATCCAGTAATCATTTGAAGTGTAGTTATTGGTATTAATTTTCTTTTGCTTTTTTTCTGTTCTTTTACTTTTTCTATCTTTACGTGATTGCAAAAAATAGCTTTTAGTTTTTCTCTTTCTTACTTTAGTCATCCTCTCATCTTGCATATGTGGGAGTCTAAGGGAGTCGTTTTCTGTTTACCTAGATGCCATGCAAGGCTTGTCCTTGTGTTTTTATTATGAAGTTTTGATAGATCAAGTGTGTGGGTAACATAAAATATTTCTCTCATCATCTTTCAGCTGAAACATCAAACTGGTTTATGGTTTCTGATAAGTATATAAAGTCATAGAAGAATCTTTCCTGCCCAAAATAAAGTCGCATTTTTATTCTAATACTCTGTTTTTCTTAACTGACATACAATTCTCCTGCCTGCATTTCAGAACATTAAATATGAGTTACCATGGACTTGTAGAATGAGTTTGAACTGATGCTTTCTTGGTGTATGTTAGGATTGCCTTCTTTGTCCAACAGGCTTTTCTGCCAACATGGCCTTTTTGACTGTCATTGGGAAGTATCATCCTTTTATTGTCTGAAGGGGGAAAGCCTAGAAAGGATGAAAGAGTTGCCATATTTTCTGATTCACTGAGCCATGCATCAATAATTGATGGTATCCGTCTTGCAGAGAAACAAGGAGGTGCTGTGAGTTACATCTACAGACACTGTGACATGTTCCATCTTGATGCGTTGCTGTAAGTGCATGAGGTGTATTATTTTTGATCAACTATGTTGTTGATTCTGCATTTGACAGTGTTTCCCGATTTGACTGGACTAGTTGCACGATGAAGAAGAAACCAGTTGTCACTGATAAGTTTGCTCTTCAATATCTTTCACCTATTTGCAAATGTGAATTAGCCAAGATATGGAAACTTGTTATGTTGGTAAACTTGACATTTTGATACAATTTCAACTTGATAGTATCTCTTGTTTTCTTATAGTCTATATTCATTTATGTTTTTGGGCAGGGCGGGGTGTGGGTTCAGTGGGGGAGCCAATTTAACTTGTTTTCAGAAAGTTCCTTCCCAATATTTCATTGAACCGTATGCAAGACGATATCTCTATTTTATGTTCAAATTAACATATACTTTATTCCTTCTTCTTCTTACGATTTTCTCTTCTGGCCCCTTTCCTTTCTCTCTTGCTCTTCTCAGATCTGATCATATTTTGGCCGTAATCGTCACCCAGGTTCATTTTCTAACCATTTCTGCAATTTGTTTAATCACATCGCAGATCAACTAATTGATTGTTAAATTGAATCCGGTTTCCTTTTGATTGTTACGGTTGATCCCAACTCCCAAGGCGAAATCGTTTGATTGCATTTTGGTGTTGGGTTGAATGGCTCTCTTTGCTACCCATCGACCCGTTGCCGCCTGGATGAGGCTCTCTCAAAGCTCCAACCTTTGCACCGATTGTGATCTCTTAGACCCATTCACCTTGACCCACATGAACACAATCCTCTCCAACCATATTATGCCCAATTTTATGACTTGCGCCATTGGGATAGAGCCACAGTTGAAGTTGATATTGCATAACCAACTTTTCAGAAATGGCTTCAAGACATTCCTAGTTCAGGTGCATATCTGTTCTTTCTCTGCTTAATTACACTGCATTACTTGATTTTTCATTTTTAATCAGATGATAAATTAAATCTTCATAGAACGCCTTTTTTTAACCAACTGGGTAAATCCTTCACTCTTTTAAGCAGTTGGGGTCACTCGGTTGGTTAGGAGAAATTCTCCCTCTTTCTAGGGGTGTTTTCAAAGCTCGCATCTTCAATTTATAACCGAATTGGGAGAAGAATATTGATACTGTAATGCAATGTACCAATGAGATACCAGCCATCATGTTTGATGTGGGAGTAGAATTTGTAATTTTTATCGTTTGCCATCTTTATGTAATTGTCTGCTTGTGATTTGTATATAATAGGTGACGATGTCTTGGGCAGTAATGGTGAGGTCGACGGAACCTTGGCTAGTGATGGGAATTTCAGAAAATTGCTGATCTTTTCTGGGAATGATTACTTCGGCTTAAGTTCATATCCACTGTTATCAAGGCTGTTACGAAGGCACCCTTTATTTCAATATAGGTCATTGAGTTACATTACTTGCTGAAGCATTTTTCATGCCCTTGATCAACAGGCTTTGGATTGATAAATAAATTGCCGTTTTCATTTATTTATATCTCTCCCTTTTTTTCTCTTCCATAAATCAGGCTGCTGAGAGCATGGAATGGAACCAAGAGGCTCTACGCTCATATCTGGATATACCAATTACCATAGATTGCTGGAGTCATCTTTGGCAGGCTTAAAGAAGACGGACATATGGTTTGTTTTGTCTCTAGATTTGAATTACTTTCTCTTATTTGTATGTATTTTTCATGTGTATCCAGTAATCATTTGAAGTGTAGTTACTGGTATTAATTTTCTTTTGCTTTTTTTCTGTTACTTTTGCTATCTTTACGTGATTGCAAAAAATAGCCTTTAGTTTTTCTCTTCCTTACTTTAGTCATCCTCTCATCTTGCATATGTGGGAATCTAAGGGAGTCGTTTTCTGTTTACCTAGATGCCATGCAAGGCTTGTCCTTGTGTTGTTATTATGAAGTTTTGATAGATCAATTGTGTGGGTAACATAAAATATTTATGTCATCATCTTTCAGCTGAAACATCAAGCTAGTTTATGGTTTCTGATAAGTAAATAAGTCATAGAAGAATCTTTCCTGCACAAAATAAAGTCGCATTTTTATTCTAATACTCTGTTTTTCTTAAGTGACATACAATTCTCCTGCCTGCATTCAGAACATTAAATATGAGTTACCATGGACTTGTAGAATGAGTTTGAACTGATGCTTTCTTGGTGTATGTTAGGATTGCCTTCTTTGTCCAACAGGCTTTTCTGCCAACATGGCCTTTTTGACTGTCATTGGGAAGTATCAACCTTTTATTGTCTGAAGGGGGAAAGCCTAGAAAGGATGAAAGAGTTGCCATATTTTCTGATTCACTGAGCCATGCATCAATAATTGATGGTATCCGTCTTGCGGAGAAACAAGGAGGTGCTGTGAGATACATCTACAGACACTGTGACATGTTCCACCTTGATGCGTTGCTGTAAGTGCATGATGTGTATTATTTTTGATCAACTATGTTGTTGATTCTGCATCTGACAGTGTTTCCTTGTTTGACAGGACTAGTTGCACGATGAAGAAGAATCCAGTTGTCACTGATAAGTTTGCTCTTCAATATCTTTCACCTATTTGCAAATGTGAATTGGCCAAGATATGGAAACTTGTTATGTTGGTAAACTTGACATTTGATACAATTTCAACTTGATAGTCTGTATTCATTTTATGTTTTTCGGCAGGGCGGGTGTGTGGTTCAGTGGGAAGCCAATTTAACTTGTTTTCAGAAAGTTCTTTCCAAATATTTCATTGAACCGTATGCAAGACGATATCTCTGTTTTATGTTCAAATTAACATATACTTTTTCCCTTATTCTTCTTACGATTTTCTCTTCTGGCCCATTTCCTTTCTCTCTTGCTCTTCTCAGATCTGATCCTATTTTGGCCGCAATCGTCACCCAGGTTCATTTTCTAACCATTTCTGCAATTTGTTTAATCGCATCGCAGATCAACTAATTGATTGTTAAATTGAATCCGGCTTCCTTTTGATTGTTTCGGTTGATCCCAACTCCCAAGGCGAAATCGTTTGATTGCATTTTGGTGTTGGGTTGAACGGCTCTCTTTGCTACCCATCGACCCGTTGCCGCCTGGACGAGGCTCTCTCAAAGCTCCAATCTTTGTATCGATTGTGATCTCTTAGACCCGTTCACCTTGACCCACATGAATACAATCCTCTCCAGCCATATTCTGCCCAATTTTATGACTTGCGCCATTGGGATAGAGCCACAGTTGAAGTTGATATTGCATAACCCACTTTTCAGAAATGGCTTCAAGACATTCCTAGTTCAGGTGCATATCTGTTCTTTCTCTGTTTAATTATACTGCATTGCTTGATTTTTCATTCTTAATCAGATGAGAAATCAAATCTTCATAGAACGCCCTTTTTTTAACCAACTGGGTAAATCCTTCATTCTTTTAAGAAGTTCGGGTCACTCGGTTGGTTAGGAGAAATTCTCCCTTTTTCTAGGGGTGTTTTCAAAGCTCGCATCTTCAATTTATAACCGAATTGGGAAAAGAATATTGATACTGTAATGCAATGTACCAATGAGATACCGGCCATCCTGTTTGATGTGGGAGTAGAAGTTGTAATTTTTATCGTTTGCCATCTTTATGTAATTGTCTGCTTTTGATTTGTATATAATAGGTGACGATATCGTGGGCAGTAATGGTGAGGGTCGACGGAACCTTGGCTAGTGATGGAAATTTCAGAAAATTGATGATCTTTTCTGGGAATGATTACTTCGGCTTAAGTTCACATCCACTGTTATCAAGGATGTCACGAAGGCACGCTTTATTTCAATATAGGTCATTGAGTTACATTACTTGCTGAAGCACTTTTCATGCCCTTGATCAGCAGGCTTTGGGTTGATAAATAAATTGCCGTTTTCATTTATTTATATCTCTCTCTTGTTTTTCTCTTCCATAAATCAGGCTGTTGAGAGCATGGAATGGAACCAAGAGGCTCTACGCTTATATCTGGATATTCCAATTACCATAGATTGCTGGAGTCATCTTTGGCAGACTTAAAGAAGACGGAGGTGTGGTTTGTTTTGTCTCTAGATTTGAATTACTTTCTCTTATTTATATGTATTTTTCATGTGTATCCAGTAATCATTTGAAGTGTAGTTACTGGTATTAATTTTCTTTTGCTTTTTTTTTTTCTGTTCTTTTAATTTTGCTATCTTTACGTGATTGCAAAAAATAGCCTTTAGTTTTTCTCTTTCTTACTTTAGTCATCCTCTCATATTGCATATGTGGGAATCTAATGGAGTCATTTTCTGTTTACCTAGATGCCATGCAAGGCTTGTCCTTTTGTTGTTATTATGAGGTTTTGATAGATCAATTGTGTGGGTAGCATAAAATATTTCTCTCATCATCTTTCAGCTGAAACATCTAGCTAGTTTATGGTTTCTGATAAGTATATAAAGTCATAGAAGAATCTTTCCTGCACAAAATAGTCACATTTTTATTCTAATACTCTGTTTTCTTAAGTGACATACAATTCTCTTGCCTGCATTTCAGAACATTAAGTATGAGTTACCATGGACTTGTTGAATGAGTTTGAACTGATGCTTTCTTGGTATATGTTAGGATTGCCTTCTTTGTGCAACAGGCTTTCTGCCAACCTGGCCTTTTGACTATCATTGGGAAGTATCATCCTTTTATTTTCTGAAGGGGGATAGCCTAGAAAGGATGAAAGATTTGCTATATTTTCTGATTCACTGAGCCATGCATCAATAATTGATGGTATCCGTCTTGCGGAGAAACAAGGAGGTGCTGTGAGTTACATCTACAGACACTGTGACATGTTGCATCTTGATGCGTTGCTGTAAGTGCATGAGGTGTATTATTTTTGATCAACTATGTTGTTGATTCTGCATCTGATAGTGTTTCCCGATTTGACAGGACTAGTTGCACGAAGAAGAAGAAACTAGTTGTCACGTGATAAGTTTGCTCTTCAATATCTTTCACCTATTTGCAAATGTAAATTGGCCAAATGGAAACTTGTTATGTTGGTAAACTTGACATTTTGATACAATTTCAACTTGATAGTATCTCTTGTTTCCTTATAGTCTATATTCATTTTATGTTTTAGGGCAGGGCGGTTGTGTGGTTCAGTGTGGAGCCAATTTAACTTTTTTTCAGAAAGTTCCTTCCAAATATTTCATTGAACCGTATGCAAGACTGATATCTCTGTTTTATGTTCAAATTAACATATACTTTTTCCCTTATTCTTCTTACGATTTTCTCTTCTGGCCCCTTTCCTTTCTCTCTTGCTCTTCTCAGATCTGATCCTATTTTGGCCGCAATCGTCACCCAGGTTCATTTTCTAACCATTTCTGCAATTTGTTTAATCGCATCGCAGATCAACTAATTGATTGTTAAATTGAATCCGGCTTCCTTTTGATTGTTACGGTTGATCCCAACTCCCAAGGCGAAATCGTTTGATTGCATTTTGGTGTTGGGTTGAATGGCTCTCTTTGCTACCCATCGACCCGTTGCCGCCTGGACGAGGCTCTCTCAAAGCTCCAATCTTTGTATCGATTGTGATCTCTTAGACCCGTTCACCTTGACCCACATGAATACAATCCTCTCCAGCCATATTCTGCCCGATTTTATGACTTGCGCCATTGGGATAGAGCCACAGTTGAAGTTGATATTGCATAACCCACTTTTCAGAAATGGCTTCAAGACATTCCTAGTTCAGGTGCATATATGTTCTTTCTCTGTTTAATTATACTGCATTGCTTGATTTTTCATTCTTAATCAGATGAGAAATCAAATCTTCATAGAACGCCCTTTTTTTAACCAACTGGGTAAATCCTTCATTCTTTTAAGAAGTTCGGGTCACTCGGTTGGTTAGGAGAAATTCTCCCTTTTTCTAGGGGTGTTTTCAAAGCTCGCATCTTCAATTTATAACCGAATTGGGAAAAGAATATTGATACTGTAATGCAATGTGCCAATGAGATACCGGCCATCCTGTTTGATGTGGGAGTAGAAGTTGTAATTTTTATCGTTTGCCATCTTTATGTAATTGTCTGCTTTTGATTTGTATATAATAGGTGACGATATCGTGGGCAGTAATGGTGAGGTCGACGGAACCTTGGCTAGTGATGGAAATTTCAGAAAATTGATGATCTTTTCTGGGAATGATTACTTCGGCTTAAGTTCACATCCACTGTTATCAAGGATGTCACGAAGGCACGCTTTATTTCAATATAGGTCATTGAGTTACATTACTTGCTGAAGCACTTTTCATGCCCTTGATCAGCAGGCTTTGGGTTGATAAATAAATTGCCGTTTTCATTTATTTATATCTCTCTCTTGTTTTTCTCTTCCATAAATCAGGCTGTTGAGAGCATGGAATGGAACCAAGAGGCTCTACGCTTATATCTGGATATTCCAATTACCATAGATTGCTGGAGTCATCTTTGGCAGACTTAAAGAAGACGGAGGTGTGGTTTGTTTTGTCTCTAGATTTGAATTACTTTCTCTTATTTATATGTATTTTTCATGTGTATCCAGTAATCATTTGAAGTGTAGTTACCTGGTATTAATTTTCTTTTGCTTTTTTTTTCCGTTCTTTTAATTTTGCTATCTTTACGTGATTGCAAAAAATAGCCTTTAGTTTTTCTCTTTCTTACTTTAAGTCATCCTCTCATATTGCATATGTGGGAATCTAATGGAGTCATTTTCTGTTTACCTAGATGCCATGCAAGGCTTGTCCTTTTGTTGTTATTATGAGGTTTTGATAGATCAATTGTGTGGGTAGCATAAAATATTTCTCTCATCATCTTTCAGCTGAAACATCTAGCTAGTTTATGGTTTATGATAAGTATATAAAGTCATAGAAGAATCTTTCCTGCACAAAATAGTCACATTTTTATTCTAATACTCTGTTTTTCTTAAGTGACATACAATTCTCTTGCCTGCATTTCAGAACATTAAGTATGAGTTACCATGGACTTGTAGAATGAGTTTGAACTGATGCTTTCTTGGTATATGTTAGGATTGCCTTCTTTGTGCAACAGGCTTTTCTGCCAACATGGCCTTTTTGACTATCATTGGGAAGTATCATCCTTTTATTTTCTGAAGGGGGATAGCCTAGAAAGGATGAAAGATTTGCCATATTTTCTGATTCACTGAGCCATGCATCAATAATTGATGGTATCCGTCTTGCGGAGAAACAAGGAGGTGCTGTGAGTTACATCTACAGACACTGTGACATGTTGCATCTTGATGCGTTGCTGTAAGTGCATGAGGTGTATTATTTTTGATCAACTATGTTGTTGATTCTGCATCTGATAGTGTTTCCCGATTTGACAGGACTAGTTGCACGAAGAAGAAGAAACTAGTTGTCACTGATAAGTTTGCTCTTCAATATCTTTCACCTATTTGCAAATGTAAATTGGCCAAATGGAAACTTGTTATGTTGGTAAACTTGACATTTTGATACAATTTCAACTTGATAGTATCTCTTGTTTCCTTATAGTCTATATTCATTTTATGTTTTAGGGCAGGGCGGTTGTGTGGTTCAGTGGGGAGCCAATTTAACTTTTTTTCAGAAAGTTCCTTCCAAATATTTCATTGAACCGTATGCAAGACGATATCTCTGTTTTATGTTCAAATTAACATATACTTTTTCCCTTATTCTTCTTACGATTTTCTCTTCTGGCCCCCTTTCCTTTCTCTCTTGCTCTTCTCAGATCTGATCCTATTTTGGCCGCAATCGTCACCCAGGTTCATTTTCTAACCATTTCTGCAATTTGTTTAATCGCATCGCAGATCAACTAATTGATTGTTAAATTGAATCCGGCTTCCTTTTGATTGTTACGGTTGATCCCAACTCCCAAGGCGAAATCGTTTGATTGCATTTTGGTGTTGGGTTGAATGGCTCTCTTTGCTACCCATCGACCCGTTGCCGCCTGGACGAGGCTCTCTCAAAGCTCCAATCTTTGTATCGATTGTGATCTCTTAGACCCGTTCACCTTGACCCACATGAATACAATCCTCTCCAGCCATATTCTGCCCGATTTTATGACTTGCGCCATTGGGATAGAGCCACAGTTGAAGTTGATATTGCATAACCCACTTTTCAGAAATGGCTTCAAGACATTCCTAGTTCAGGTGCATATATGTTCTTTCTCTGTTTAATTATACTGCATTGCTTGATTTTTCATTCTTAATCAGATGAGAAATCAAATCTTCATAGAACGCCCTTTTTTAACCAACTGGGTAAATCCTTCATTCTTTTAAGAAGTTCGGGTCACTCGGTTGGTTAGGAGAAATTCTCCCTTTTTCTAGGGGTGTTTTCAAAGCTCGCATCTTCAATTTATAACCGAATTGGGAAAAGAATATTGATACTGTAATGCAATGTGCCAATGAGATACCGGCCATCCTGTTTGATGTGGGAGTAGAAGTTGTAATTTTTATCGTTTGCCATCTTTATGTAATTGTCTGCTTTTGATTTGTATATAATAGGTGACGATATCGTGGGCAGTAATGGTGAGGTCGACGGAACCTTGGCTAGTGATGGAAATTTCAGAAAATTGATGATCTTTTCTGGGAATGATTACTTCGGCTTAAGTTCACATCCACTGTTATCAAGGATGTCACGAAGGCACGCTTTATTTCAATATAGGTCATTGAGTTACATTACTTGCTGAAGCACTTTTCATGCCCTTGATCAGCAGGCTTTGGGTTGATAAATAAATTGCCGTTTTCATTTATTTATATCTCTCTCTTGTTTTTCTCTTCCATAAATCAGGCTGTTGAGAGCATGGAATGGAACCAAGAGGCTCTACGCTTATATCTGGATATTCCAATTACCATAGATTGCTGGAGTCATCTTTGGCAGACTTAAAGAAGACGGAGGTGTGGTTTGTTTTGTCTCTAGATTTGAATTACTTTCTCTTATTTATATGTATTTTTCATGTGTATCCAGTAATCATTTGAAGTGTAGTTACTGGTATTAATTTTCTTTTGCTTTTTTTTCCGTTCTTTTAATTTTGCTATCTTTACGTGATTGCAAAAAATAGCCTTTAGTTTTTCTCTTTCTTACTTTAGTCATCCTCTCATATTGCATATGTGGGAATCTAATGGAGTCATTTTCTGTTTACCTAGATGCCATGCAAGGCTTGTCCTTTTGTTGTTATTATGAGGTTTTGATAGATCAATTGTGTGGGTAGCATAAAATATTTCTCTCATCATCTTTCAGCTGAAACATCTAGCTAGTTTATGGTTTCTGATAAGTATATAAAGTCATAGAAGAATCTTTCCTGCACAAAATAGTCACATTTTTATTCTAATACTCTGTTTTTCTTAAGTGACATACAATTCTCTTGCCTGCATTTCAGAACATTAAGTATGAGTTACCATGGACTTGTAGAATGAGTTTGAACTGATGCTTTCTTGGTATATGTTAGGATTGCCTTCTTTGTGGCAACAGGCTTTTCTGCCAACATGGCCTTTTTGACTATCATTGGGAAGTATCATCCTTTTATTTTCTGAAGGGGGATAGCCTAGAAAGGATGAAAGATTTGCCATATTTTCTGATTCACTGAGCCATGCATCAATAATTGATGGTATCCGTCTTGCGGAGAAACAAGGAGGTGCTGTGAGTTACATCTACAGACACTGTGACATGTTGCATCTTGATGCGTTGCTGTAAGTGCATGAGGTGTATTATTTTGATCAACTATGTTGTTGATTCTGCATCTGATAGTGTTTCCCGATTTGACAGGACTAGTTGCACGAAGAAGAAGAAACTAGTTGTCACTGATAAGTTTGCTCTTCAATATCTTTCACCTATTTGCAAATGTAAATTGGCCAAATGGAAACTTGTTATGTTGGTAAACTTGACATTTTGATACAATTTCAACTGATAGTATCTCTTGTTTCCTTATAGTCTATATTCATTTTATGTTTTAGGGCAGGGCGGTTGTGTGGGTTCAGTGGGGAGCCAATTTAACTTTTTTTCAGAAAGTTCCTTCCAAATATTTCATTGAACCGTATGCAAGACGATATCTCTGTTTTATGTTCAAATTAACATATACTTTTTCCCTTATTCTTCTTACGATTTTCTCTTCTGGCCCCTTTCCTTTCTCTCTTGCTCTTCTCAGATCTGATCCTATTTTGGCCGCAATCGTCACCCAGGTTCATTTTCTAACCATTTCTGCAATTTGTTTAATCGCATCGCAGATCAACTAATTGATTGTTAAATTGAATCCGGCTTCCTTTTGATTGTTACGGTTGATCCCAACTCCCAAGGCGAAATCGTTTGATTGCATTTGGTGTTAGGTTGAATGGCTCTCTTTGCTACCCATCGACCCGTTGCCGTCTGGACGAGGCTCTCTCGAAGCTCCAATCTTTGCATCGATTTGTGATCTCTTAGACCCGTTCACCTTGACCCACATGAACACAATCCTCTCCAGCCATATTCTGCCCAATTTTATGACTTGCGCCATTGGGATAGAGCCACAGTTGGAGTTGATATTGCATAATCCACTTTACAGAAATGGCTTCAAGACATTCCTAGTTCAGGTGCATATCTGTTCTTTCTCTGATTAATTATACTGCATTACTTGATTTTTCATTCTTAATCAGATGAGAAATCAAATCTTCATAGAACGCCCTTTTTTTAACCAACTGGGTAAATCCTTCATTCTTTTAAGAAGTTCCGGTCACTCGGTTGGTTAGGAGAAATTCTCCCTTTTTCTAGGGGTGTTTTCAAAGCTCGCATCTTCAATTTATAACCGAATTGGGAAAAGAATATTGATACTGTAATGCAATGTACCAATGAGATACCGGCCATCCTGTTTGATGTGGGAGTAGAAGTTGTAATTTTTATCGTTTGCCATCTTTATGTAATTGTCTGCTTTTGATTTGTATATAATAGGTGACGATATCGTGGGCAGTAATGGTGAGGTCGACGGAACCTTGGCTAGTGATGGAAATTTCAGAAAATTGATGATCTTTTCTGGGAATGATTACTTCGGCTTAAGTTCACATCCACTGTTATCAAGGCTGCTACGAAGGCACGCTTTATTTCAATACAGGTCATTGAGTTGCATTACTTGCTGAAGCATTTTTCATGCCCTTGATCAGCAGGCTTTGGATTGATAAATAAATTGTCGTTTTCATTTATTTATATCTCTCTCTTTTTTTCTCTTCCATAAATCAGGCTGCTGAGAGCATGGAATGGAACCAAGAGGCTCTACGCTCATATCTGGATATACCAATTACCATAGATTGCTGGAGTCATCTTTGGCAGACTTAAAGAAGACGGAAGTATGGTTTGTTTTGTCTCTAGATTTGAATTACTTTCTCTTATTTATATGTATTTTTCATGTGTATCCAGTAATCATTTGAAGTGTAGTTACTGGATATTCCAATTACCATAGATTGCTGGAGTCATCTTTGGCAGACTTAAAGAAGACGGAGGTGTGGTTTGTTTTGTCTCTAGATTTGAATTACTTTCTCTTATTTATATGTATTTTTCATGTGTATCCAGTAATCATTTGAAGTGTAGTTACTGGTATTAATTTTCTTTGCTTTTTTTTTCCGTTCTTTTAATTTTGCTATCTTTACGTGATTGCAAAAAATAGCCTTTAGTTTTTCTCTTTCTTACTTTAGTCATCCTCTCATATTGCATATGTGGGAATCTAATGGAGTCATTTTCTGTTTACCTAGATGCCATGCAAGGCTTGTCCTTTTGTTGTTATTATGAGGTTTTTGATAGATCAATTGTGTGGGTAGCATAAAATATTTCTCTCATCATCTTTCAGCTGAAACATCTAGCTAGTTTATGGTTTCTGATAAGTATATAAAGTCATAGAAGAATCTTTCCTGCACAAAATAGTCACATTTTATTCTAATACTCTGTTTTTCTTAAGTGACATACAATTCTCTTGCCTGCATTTCAGAACATTAAGTATGAGTTACCATGGACTTGTAGAATGAGTTTGAACTGATGCTTTCTTGGTATATGTTAGGATTGCCTTCTTGTGCAACAGGCTTTTCTGCCAACATGGCCTTTTTGACTATCATTGGGAAGTATCATCCTTTTATTTTCTGAAGGGGGATAGCCTAGAAAGGATGAAAGATTTGCCATATTTTCTGATTCACTGAGCCATGCATCAATAATTGATGGTATCCGTCTTGCGGAGAAACAAGGAGGTGCTGTGAGTTACATCTACAGACACTGTGACATGTTGCATCTTGATGCGTTGCTGTAAGTGCATGAGGTGTATTATTTTTTGATCAACTATGTTGTTGATTCTGCATCTGATAGTGTTTCCCGATTTGACAGGACTAGTTGCACGAAGAAGAAGAAACTAGTTGTCACTGATAAGTTTGCTCTTCAATATCTTTCACCTATTTGCAAATGTAAATTGGCCAAATGGAAACTTGTTATGTTGGTAAACTTGACATTTTGATACAATTTCAACTTGATAGTATCTCTTGTTTCCTTATAGTCTATATTCATTTTATGTTTTAGGGCAGGGCGGTTGTGTGGTTCAGTGGGGAGCCAATTTAACTTTTTTTCAGAAAGTTCCTTCCAAATATTTCATTGAACCGTATGCAAGACGATATCTCTGTTTTATGTTCAAATTAACATATACTTTTTCCCTTATTCTTCTTACGATTTTCTCTTCTGGCCCCTTTCCTTTCTCTCTTGCTCTTCTCAGATCTGATCCTATTTTGGCCGCAATCGTCACCCAGGTTCATTTTCTAACCATTTCTGCAATTTGTTTAATCGCATCGCAGATCAACTAATTGATTGTTAAATTGAATCCGGCTTCCTTTTGATTGTTACGGTTGATCCCAACTCCCAAGGCGAAATCGTTTGATTGCATTTTGGTGTTAGGTTGAATGGCTCTCTTTGCTACCCATCGACCCGTTGCCGTCTGGATGAGGCTCTCTCGAAGCTCCAATCTTTGCATCGATTTGTGATCTCTTAGACCCGTTCACCTTGACCCACATGAACACAATCCTCTCCAGCCATATTCTGCCCAATTTTATGACTTGCGCCATTGGGATAGAGCCACAGTTGGAGTTGATATTGCATAATCCACTTTACAGAAATGGCTTCAAGACATTCCTAGTTCAGGTGCATATCTGTTCTTTCTCTGATTAATTATACTGCATTACTTGATTTTTCATTCTTAATCAGATGAGAAATCAAATCTTCATAGAACGCCCTCTTTTTTTAACCAACTGGGTAAATCCTTCATTCTTTTAAGAAGTTCCGGTCACTCGGTTGGTTAGGAGAAATTCTCCCTTTTTCTAGGGGTTGTTTTCAAAGCTCGCATCTTCAATTTATAACCGAATTGGGAAAAGAATATTGATACTGTAATGCAATGTACCAATGAGATACCGGCCATCCTGTTTGATGTGGGAGTAGAAGTTGTAATTTTTATCGTTTGCCATCTTTATGTAATTGTCTGCTTTTGATTTGTATATAATAGGTGACGATATCGTGGGCAGTAATGGTGAGGTCGACGGAACCTTGGCTAGTGATGGAAATTTCAGAAAATTGATGATCTTTTCTGGGAATGATTACTTCGGCTTAAGTTCACATCCACTGTTATCAAGGCTGCTACGAAGGCACGCTTTATTTCAATACAGGTCATTGAGTTGCATTACTTGCTGAAGCATTTTTCATGCCCTTGATCAGCAGGCTTTGGATTGATAAATAAATTGTCGTTTTCATTTATTTATATCTCTCTCTTTTTTTCTCTTCCATAAATCAGGCTGCTGAGAGCATGGAATGGAACCAAGAGGCTCTACGCTCATATCTGGATATACCAATTACCATAGATTGCTGGAGTCATCTTTGGCAGACTTAAAGAAGACGGAAGTATGGTTTGTTTTGTCTCTAGATTTTAATTACTTTTATTGAGATCGTTTCTCTTATTTATATGTATTTTTCATCTGTATCCAGTAATCATTTGAAGTGTAGTTACCGGTATTAATTTTCTTTTGCTTTTTTCTGTTCTTTTACTTTTGCTATCTTTACGTGATTGCAAAAAATAGCCTTTAGTTTTTCTCTTTCTTATGTTAGTCATCCTCTCATCTTGCACATGTGGGAATCTAAGGGAGTCGTTTTCTGTTTACCTAGATGCCATGCAAGGCTTGTCCTTGTGTTGTTATTATGAAGTTTTGATAGATCAAGTGTGTGTGTAACATAAAATATTTCTCTCATCATCTTCAGCTGAAACATCAAACTGGTTTATGGTTTCTGATAAGTATATAAAGTCACAGAAGAATCTTTCCTGCACAAAACAAAGTCGCATTTTTATTCTAATACTCTGTTTTTCTTAAGTGACATACAATTCTCCTGCCTGCATTTCAGAACATTAAATATGAGTTACCATGGACTTGTAGAATGCATTTGAACTGTTGCATTCTTGGTATATATTAGTTCTGCCTTCTTTGTCCAACATGCTTTTATGCCAACATGGCCTTTTTGACTGTCATTGGGAAGTATCATCCTTTTATTGTCTTAAGGGGGAAAGCCTAGAAAGGATGAAAGAGTTGCCATATTTTCTGATTCACTAAGCCATGCATCAATAATTGATGTATCCGTCTTGCGGAGAAACAAGGAGGTGCTGTGAGTTACATCTACAGGCACTGTGACATGTTCCATCTTGATGCGTTGCTGTAAGTGCATGAGGTGTGTTATTTTTGATCAACTATGTTGTTGATTCTGCATCTGACAGTGTTTCCCGATTTGACAGGACTAGTTGCACGATGAAGAAGAAACCAGTTGTCACTGATAAGTTTGCTCTTCAATATCTTTCACCTATTTGCAAATGTGAATTGGCCAAGATATGGAAACTTGTTATGTTGGTAAACTTGACATTTTGATACAATTTCAACTTGATAGTATCTCTTGTTTTCTTATAGTCTTTTATTCATTTTATGTTTTTGGGCAGGGCGGGTGTGTGGTTCAGTGGGGGCCAATTTAACTTGTTTTCGGAAAGTTCCTTCCCAGTATTTCATTGAACCGTATGCAAGACGATATCTCTGTTTTGTGTTCAAATTAACATATACTTTATTCCTTCTTCTTCTTACGATTTTCTCTTCTGGCCCCTTTCTTTTCTCTATTGCTCTTC
>AP025042.1:32735076-32758565 GCA_036186865.1 Eustoma russellianum | reverse complement strand
TTTGTTAGTGATACTGGAGACAATCTTCCCTTTTCATTTCCTTTTCCTCCTGCTAGGGTTTTCTGAATGCAAAAGACTACTTACACTTTGTGCGGGGAAACATAAGAAGTGAATGGAATGCTTTAAATAGGACTAGTTGGGAATTGGAGAGGGTAGAGTAAGATACATCACAACGGCAGAAAAAGATACACATGGTTGACCAGACCTAATTTTCTTCTTCTTGTTCTTTTTTCTTTTTAATCAAGTTTTATGCAGGTTAAGTATGATTTTTAATTTAGTTTCTCCCTGTTCTAGAGGTTATTACTTGAGACCCATTAATAGAACCCAAATCGAGCTAGAGAAAAGGAATTTGTGGAAATCAACATTTTCAATTTTAGTAATTAGATGGATGACAGATCCAATATTGTGCTTGTTGTGTTATCTGTACTACCACTTACATGGAGTACTGAACGTGCAGTCAGAAATGGAAGGTGCTTATACAGTCGAGAGGCCGCTGTTTCATATTCTCAACTTCATCACTGGTGCCAATTGTTGCAGCTGCACATGGTAAGCGTTATGTTGGAATTTCTGAAGCACACATTGTAATATATGGAAGCGTGCATAGTTGAAATAAGAGAGTATAAATTGGAGGCTGAACTGTAAAATTTATTTCGACTTCCTCATATTCAGTTGTACATTGGTTTGCCTTTTATAAGGCGTGGGAAGAGCTAAGAAACGTCAAGTTGCCAACGGTTCTCTAACGGCTATATTATTTACAAAAGTCAGTTTTTTAATCCATTGAGTTAGTAGATGTATGAAATTTAATTACATACAGTGTATGCGTATAAATGCATGTGTTCTACTCTTCAGCGCTGCTTCCGAGATCCTTGTATTTTTCTAAGATATTTTAGCTCGGCAGTGCTGTCTCTATGCTGCCGCTGTCATCATCCCTGTTCTGCTCTGCTGTTATTATGCTCAGCACTCGGTACATCAGCTTGTCCATTGCCTTTGCCTTCACCTCGTCTCCTCAGCTCGGTATCCCATCATTACTGTTCGTATCTTTAACGCCTTCACTTCGTCACCTCGGCTTGGCATTCCATCCTTCAGCTCAACCACTTCATCACATCGTCACTACTCATTCTAGCTCGTACTACATCACCTCGGCTCGAACACTTCTTCACCTCGGCACTGCATACTTCAGCTCGGCTTTTCATCATCTTAGCTCGAGCACTTCACTTCTGTCTTCCTCACCTCGGCTCGACACCTTAGCTTGGTGCAGATTCAGGTAACCTTAGTTCATATGATTTATTTGTTTGTTTTTCTTTTCTTTTTTCCTAGTTAGTTTGCCATTCCCAGTGAACTCCGTTGACAAAGGTTAAAGAAATAATAGGTAGGGCTGCAAAGTGATTTGTCATGATACATGGTGTGATCTCTTTTGTGACAGGTGAAAAGACATCTTATCAGGTAAATACTTTATCTGCGCTGGATGTTTCAAAGATATTACTCAATCAAGGGAAAGGATTTACATGTGGTCATTGGGAAGATAAACGTAACAGGTGTTGTGACCAACTGGTAATGGCTCTGTATAGCAGTAAACTCCCGTGATAGAACCTAAATATCCAACAAAAATAGGTCATCTGTAGTTTGATTCTAAGGGGGAAAAGCTCAGCAAAATGACTATATGAAATGCTATATAATGTCCACTGAAGTTTTACATGGCTTGGGCTGTTATTATGTTCTGTTTGCCTTTTAACAGCATCTATTGGCATTCTGAATTCTGGGCTTCCAGTCATGTCTTTGTGCTTTATCCTACATGTTACCGCTAACTGTGAACGAGAAGAGATTCGGCCTGTTCTTTTATGAGACGAGTCTCGGCTATAAACCTTCGTTCATGTTTTCACTAAACATCAGAACCTTCGTTCCTGAAGTAAAGATTCATTGTAAGATCGGCATTCTTCTCTTCCAAGATAATGCCAGGCTCGTGGGACTTATGGTTGAATGAGGCTCTCTCAAAGCTCCAATCTTTGAATCGATTGTGATCTTTTAGACCCCATTCACCTTGGCCCACATGAATACAATCCTCTCCAGCCATATTCTGCCCAATTTCATGATGATTTGCGCCATTGGGATAGAGCCACAGTTGAAGTTGATATTGCAGAACCCACTTTTCAGAAATGGCTTCAAGAAATTCCTAGTTCAGGTGCATATCTGTTCTTTCTCTGCTTAATTATACTGCATTACTTGATTTCCCATTGTTAATTAGATGAGAAATTAAATCTTTATAGAACGCTATTTCTTAACCAACTAGGTAAATCCTTCATTCCTTTAAGCAGTTAGGGTCACTCGGTTGGTTAGGAGAAAATCTCCCTCTTTCTATGGGTGTTTTCAAAGCTTACATCTTCTTCAATTTATAACCAAATTGGGAAAAAGGAATATTGATAATGTAATATAATGTACCAATGAGATTACCAAATTAGGAAAGGAATATATTTCACAATTACATAATAAATTTAACTGAACCATATAACTTAAATTGAATTACCGTATAAAAATTGCATACTAGTGATTAAAATGTTGCATAGTAAATATATTTGGTAATTAAATAATAAAATTTGCTAAATTAGATTGATTTAAAATTTTAACTCGAATACAATCCAAACAAGATTCTAGTTAAATTCGTATAATGATTATAATCGTTTTTTAAGCCGATGCTCAGGTATAGTTTAACACACACACAAAAAATATTATTTCTTTTTTTTTAAGATAGGGAGTCTCGAACATGAGTTTTGTGTAAGTAAATGGTTTAAAAAAATTTTGGCGGAAAAACAACTTTCAAATTATTTCTTTTTTTTTTTAAATTTTTTGTGTACAAAATAAACACTTTTTAGTTTCCTTTTCTTTTTCGACAGGACATAAATTTTTGTTTTTTTGTTTTTGGGGATAGAGCCATAAACTATTTTATTTAAAAAAAAGAGAAAGAAATAGAAATCCCATAACCGCTTCCAAATACGCGTTTATACAACCGCCTAGGTTGGGAGCACGCAATGAAGTTTATAAATAGCAATCCTTGGCCAATTCATCCGTCAATCAGCAGAAGCCTGCTTAGCACCTCAGTTCATCGCTTCTCCAAGGATGAACGTTGTCGATCATTGTCCAGGTTGGCCATTATCTTTTGCTTTCTGATAGGATATAGTGCAAGATGGGCTGTAAATTGTCGATTTCTTTCTCCAAATATCATTGCATATTGAAAATTAAAGAGATCCAACAGGTAGTTCTGAAATTTTCTTTTCTTAACCTGAGGACCCCGATGAGATTCTTATGTCTTGTACTATGATTGCCTTGTGTCAAGAGCAGGAATTGAAAAGAAAACGATAAAAAGAACTGAATCAATCAGAATCTTGACCAATCAAAATCTTGTTCCTTTGGATGAAGTTTCTTGATGAACCGTTTGAAAATTGTTTGCGGTCTTTATATACCTTGTCTTTCCCTATTTTGCTCGAGTTTTTTGCTGTTTATTATTCTTGCCATCTCTTTATCTTTTGCTTTCTGACAGGATATTGTGCAAGTTGGGTTGTGGATTGTCGATTTATTTCTCCAAATGCCATTGCATATTAAAAATCGAAGAGATCCAACAGGTTGTTCTGAAATTTTCTTTGACCCTGATGAGATTCTTATGTCTTGTACTTTGAGTGCCTTGTGTCAAGAGCAGGAATTGGAAAGAAAATAATAAATTGAACTGAACCAATCAAAATCTTGTTCGTTTTGATGAAGTTTATTGATGAACCATTGAAAATTGTTTGCGGTCTTTATATATCTTTTCTGAAACGTCATCGAGTTGTTTATTATTCTTGCCATCTCTCTATCTTTTGCTTTCTGATAGGCTATAGTGCAAGATGGGCTGTGGATTGTCGATTTCTTTCTCCAAATGCCACTGCATAATGAAAATTGAAGAGATCCAACAGGTAGTTCTGAAATTTTCTTTTCTTAACCTGAGGACCCCGATGAGATTCTTATGTCTTGTACTTTGAGTGACTTGTGTCGAGAACAGGAATTGAAAAGAAAACGATAAAAAGAACTGAACCAATCAAAATCTTGTTCATTTGGATGAAGTTTCTTGATGAACCATTGAAAATTGTTTGCGGTCTTTATATACCTTTTCTTTCCCTATTTTGCTCGAGTTTTTTTTTTGCAGCTCAGATAAAAGTCATCGAGTTGTTTATTATTCTTGACATCTCTTTATCTTTTGCTTTCTGACAGGCTATTGTGCAAGTTGGGCTGTGGATTATCGATTTATTTCTCCAAATGCCATTGCATATTGAAAATTGAAGAGATCCAACAGGTGGTTCTGAAATTTTCTTTGACCCCGATGAGATTCTTATGTCTGGTACTTTGAGTGCCTTGTGTCAAGAGCAGGAATTGAAAAGAAAATAATAAATTGAACTGAACCAATCGAAATCTTGTTCATTTTGATGAAGTTTATTATTCTTGCCATTTCTTTATCTTTTGCTTTCTGATAGGCTATTATGCAAGTTGGGCTGTGGATTGTCGATTTATTTCTCCAAATGCCATTGCATATTGAAAATTGAAGAGATCCAACAGGTGGTTCTGAAATTTTCTTTTCTTAACCTGAGGACCCACTTATGTCTTGTACTTTGAGTACCTTGTGTCAAGAGCAGGAACTGAAAAGAAAATAATAAACTGAACTGAACCAATGAAAATCTTGTTCGTTTGGATGAAGTTTCTTGATGAACCATTGAAAATCGTTTGCGGTCATTATATACCTTTTCTTTTCCTATTTTGCTCGAGTTTTTTTGCATTGTGAATTCTACCATGTCTGTTAACAATACAGATGCTTTGCTTTCAAATGCTAAATCTACTGGAAATGGAAGCAGTTCATCCATCTGTCTTGGAAATGAAAGCAAGTCCTCCATTTGTTTCCGCATGTTAATTTGATCTGAGCGGAAGGACCAACTGAAACCAGAAAGTTGCATTTGAATGTCAAGGATGCAAATGCATGCCAATAACTTATGAAGTTTTGTCTAAAATTCTGTAATGCTAATGCAAAATATACTCATGTCTTTCTTATGCGGCATGTTATGTTTTACACCTTTTGACCCTATTTTTATACCACAAAATATTTGCCCAAGCAATATTGGAGAATGTATTTTTTTTCCATGATCCAGTAAGTTGCTCATTATGTAATTCATGACTACAGAAATTACTCAAATCTGTTGATTCTCTGTTCAGGTTATTCACTTGCTTCCTTAGTTAACCATCTTCTGTTTCACATGCCTTCTTTTCAGGTGTACAAGCTCTAGGAACTTCACATGACGCTATGTAATTTATGGTGTCAATTTTTCTGAATCCGTGATTAGCTTGGATAGATGTTCTCTGGATTGAAAATTTACATGCAACCTGTTCATTTCGAGCTTTATGCAGATTCAAGTAACCTTGGTTCATTTGAGTTATTTGTTTGGTTTCCTTTCTTTTCCTCGGTTAGTTTGTTCATGCTGAACTCTCTTTTATATAGTTTTTTCCAGAACGATTGTATTTCGCCCTTCAAATTCTATATTTCTGATGAATGTTTTTGTAGAAACCTTCAAAGACTTCTATCTGAGCTGCATTTGTGAATGTTCTGAAGTGCAATCATTTTACCGTTCCCAGTGAACTCCCCTGACAAAGGTAAAGAAATGATAGGTAGGGCTGCAAAGTGATTTGTCATGATACATGGTGTGATCTCTTTTGCGACAGGTGAAAAGAAATCTTATCAGGTAAATACTTTTATCTGCGCTGAATGTTTCAAAGATATTACTCAATCAATGGGAAGGATTTACATGTGGTCATTGGGAAGATAAACGTAAAGAGGTGTTTTGACCAACTGGTAATGGCTGTGTATAGCAGTAAACCCCCGTGATAGAACCTAAATATCCAACAAAAATAGGTCATCTATAGTTTGATTCTAAGGGGGAAAAGCTCAGCAAAATGACAATATGAAATGCTATATAATGTCCACTGAAGTTTTACATGGCTTGGGCTGTTATTATGTTCTGTTTGCCTTTTAACAGCATCTATTGGCATTCTGAATTCTGGGCTTCCAGTCATGTCTTTGTGCTTTATCCTACATGTTACCGCTAACTGTGAACTAGAAGAAATTCGGTTGGTTCTTTTATGAGGCGAGTCTCGGCTATAAACCTTCGCTCATGTTTTCACTAAACATTAGAGCCTTCGTTCCTGAAGTAAAGATTCATTGTAAGATCGCCATTCTTCTCTTCCAAGATAATGACAGGCTCGTGGGACTTGTGGGTGGATGAGGCTCTCTCAAAGCTCCAATCTTTGAATCGATTGCGATCTCTTAGACCCATTCACCTTGGCCCACATGAACACAATCCTCTCCAATCCAGATTCTGCCCAATTTTATGACTTGCGCCATTGGGATAGATACACAGTTGAAGTTGATATTGCAAAATCCACTTTTCAGAAATGGCTTCAAGACATTCCTAGTTCAGGTGCATATCTGTTCTTTCCATGCTTAATTATAATGCATTACTTGATTTTTCATTGTTAATCAGATGAGAAATTAAATCTTCATAGAACGCCCTTTTTTTACCAATTGGGTAAATCCTTCATTCTTTTAAGCAGTTAGGGTCACTCGGTTGGTTAGGAGAAATTCTCCCTCTTTCTAGGGGTGTTTTCAAAGCTCACATCTTCTTCAATTTATAACCGAATTGGGAAAAGAATATTGATACTGTAATGCAATATACCAAGGAGATACCGGCCATCCTGTTTGATGTGGGAGTAGAAGTTGTAATTTTTATCGTTTGCCATCTTTATGTAATTGTTTGCTTTTGATTTGTATATAATAGGTGACGATATCGTGGGCGGTAATGGTGAGGTCGACGGAACCTTGGCTAGTGATGGAAATTTTAGAAAATTGCTGATCTTTTCTGGGAATGATTACTTCGGCTTAAGTTCACATCCACTGTTATCAAGGCTGCAACGAAGGCACGCTTTATTTCAATGTAGGTCATTGAGTTGCATTACGTGCTGAAGCATTTTTCATGCCTTTGATCAGCAGGCTTTGGGTTGATAAATAAATTGTCGTTTTCATTTATTTATCTCTCTCTTTTTTCTTCCATAAATCAGGCATTTTTTTTCTTTCTCTTCTCTCTTCAAATTACCATAGATTGCTGAGTCATCTTTGGCACACTTTCAAAGAAGAAGGAAGTATGGTTTGTTTTTGTCTCTAGATTTGAATTACTTCTATTGGGATCGTTTCTGTTATATCATTTGTAGTGTAGTTACTGGTATTAATTTTCTTTTTGCTTTCTTTCTGTTCTTTTACTTGTGCTATCTTTACGTGATTGCAAAAAATAGCCTTTAGTTTTTCTCTTTCTTACTTTAGTCATCCTCTCATCTTGCATATGTGGGAATCTAAGGGAGTTGTTTCTATTTACTCGGGCAAAAAATAGCCTTTAGTTTTTCTCTTTCTTACTTTAGTCATCCTCTCATCTTGCATATGTGGGAATCTAAGGGAGTTGTTTTCTATTTACTCGGATCTTAAGCTCTTTCTGAAATCTAGATGCCATGCAAGGCTTGTCCTTGTTTGTTATTCTGAAGTTTTGATAGATCAAGTGTGTGAGTAACATAAAATATTTCTCTCATCATCTTTCATCTGAAACATCAAACTGGTTTATGGTTTTTGATAAGTATATAAAGTCATAGAAGAACCTTTCCTGCACAAAATAAAGTCGCATTTTTATTCTAATACTTTGTTTTCTAAGTGACATACAATCCTCCTGCCTGCATTTCATAACATTAAATATGAGTTACCATGGACGTGTAGAATGAGTTTGAACTGATGCTTTCTTGGTATGTATTAGGATTGCCTTCTTTGTCCAACAGGCTTTTCTACCAACATGGCCTTTTTGACGGCATTGGGAAGTATTGTCCTTTCATTGTCTGAAGGGGGAAAGCCTAGCAAGGATGAAAGAGTTGCCATATTTTCTGATTCTCTGAACCCCATGCATCAATAATTGATGGTATCCGCCTAGCAGAGAAACATGGAGGTGCTGTGAGTTACGTCTACATACACATGTTCGATCTTGATGCTTTGCTGTAAGTGCATGAGGTGCATTATTTGTGCATGTACACAGTTATGACTATTTTAATATTAGAAAAGTTTTGTATTTGTGTTTTACTAAATTCTTTAACTAGTGCACTAGCACAGATATTCCTATTATTGTGTCATTTATGCATGTACATATAGAGCCGGGGGTCTCACTGTAAGCAAACTCTCCATTCCTTGGGATGGACGTTGAAAGATAAGTTGTTAATGTGGTGGTTGAATGATTCATCTTTTTCCGAGTGTACATGTAGTAAAAAGGTTCTGTTGATAAGTTTGCTTTGAGCTTGCACTTGTTGGCAATGGTAATATTTTGTTCTTATTCTTTTTGGGCATTTTATGTTGGGATGTTGTTCTAGATTGTGGTCAAATCACTTATCTACCGTTTCCATTTTTGTACTTTTCTGTTATTTGCTTATTTTCTATTGGCATATGCCCAGTGTGTTTTTATTTGCTTATTTGTATATCGTAATCACCTTTTGGCGCATGAATCCTCAGGTCTTAGTCACACCTTAGGAGCTTTTGGAAAGACTTCAATTTTGCAAGCTTCTGTTGTTAACATGAGTTAAGTCTACAATCATCCTCTAAGAAATGACGGAAAAGTAGGAAATGCTACTAATACTTTACGAGGAAACAGTTATATTAACTTCATTTTGTTTAATGCTGCATAACAGCCTATTTAGCATGGATGGGGACTTTGCACATGGCTGACCTTGTACAACTACGGAAAGAAGCATGAGTTTTTCTTGATCATAGATGATGTAGGTATCTTGGTTTTTGTTGGCTGCATCTGATTTGTGAATGTTTTCCTTTGTTCCATTTTTGATACGTACATTAGTTCGGTAGAGGGCTCTAGAAGAGTATTTGCTTCGGAGGAAATGAAGTCACTTTTTTTTGATGTGTTGAGTTCTTATGCTGATTCTGGTGCAGGCGCATGCAACTTTTGTATGTAGCCAAACTGGTGGAGGTGCTGCAGAGAAGTTTCATTGTAAAGGTAGTTTTGATATATGTTTAGGCACATCAAGTAAGGCTGCTGGATGCCTTGGTGGATTCATAGCATGCAGGTAATTTTTACTTGCTTCTGTGTGAGACAGATCAGATCTTATTTTTTTTGGGTCACTAATGGTTAATGTTCACTTAGTATATGTTACTTAATAAGCATGTGGTCAATTTGTCTACACTAGTGACTAATGTTTCTCCAGAAGAATATGCATGCATGTGATGGTGGCCTCTTACACTCAGTTATGTACTGAAATTGTTGATGAACTCAGAACTTTGTTAGTGATAATGAAGACAATATTTCCTTTTCCTCCTGCTAGCGTTTCCTGAATGCAAAAGACTACTTACACTTTATGCGGGGAAACGTAAGAAGTGAATGGAATGCTTTAAATAGGTCTAGTTAGGAATTGGAGAGGGTAGAGCAAGATACATCACAACGGCATAAAAAGATACACATGGTTGACCAGACCTAATTTTCTTCTTCTTGTTCTTTTTACTTTTTACTCCAGTTTTATGTAGGTTAAGCATGATTTTTAATTTAGGTTCTCCCTGTTCTAGAGGTTATTACTTGTGACCCACTAATAGAACCCAAATCGAGCTAGAGAAAAAGAATGGTGGAAATAACATTTTCAATTTTAGTAATTAGATGGATGACAGATCCAATATTGTGCTTGTTGTGTTATCTGTCCTACCACTTACAAGGAGTACTAAACATGCAGTCAGAAATGGAAGGTGCTTATACAGTCGAGAGGCTGCTCTTTCATATTCTCAACTTCATCACTGGTGCCAATTGTTGCAGATGCACATGGTAAGCCTTATGTTGGAATTTCTGAAGCACACATTGTAATATATGGAAGCGTGCATAGTTGAAATAAGAGAGTATAAATTGGAGGCTGAACTTTTAAAATTTATTTCGACTTCCTCATATTCAGTTGTACATTGGTTTGCCTTTTATAACGCGTGAGAAGAGCTAAGAAACGTCAAATAGCCAACGGTTCTCTAATGGCTATATTATTTTACAAAGGTCAGTTTTTTAATCCATTGAGTTAGTGGATGTATGAAATTTAATTACATACAGTGTATGCGTATAAATGCATGTGTTCTACTCTTCAGCGCTGCTTCCGAGATCCTTGTATTTTTCTAAGTTATTTTAGCTCGGCAGTGCTGTCTCTATGCTGCCGCTGTCATCATCCCCGCTCTGCTGTTATTGTGCTCAACACAACTCGGTACATCAGCTTGTCCATTGCCTCTGCCTTCACCTCGTCTCCTCAGCTTGATATCCCATCATTGTTGTTCGTATCTTTAACGCCTTCACTTTGTCACCTCGGCTTGGTATTCCATCCTTCAGCTCAGCCACTTCATCACATCGTCACTACTCATTCTAGCTCGTACTACATCACCTCGGTTCGAACACTTCTTCACCTCGGCACTGCATACTTCAGCACGTCTTTTCATCACCTTAGCGCGAGCACTTCACTTCTGTCTTCCTCACCTCGGCTCGGCACCTTAGCTTGGCGCAGATTCAGGTAACCTTAGTTCATATGATTTATTTGTTTGTTTTCTTTTCTTTTTCTCGGTTTGCTCATGCTGAACTCTCTTTTATATAGTTTTTTCCAGATTGGCTGTACTTTGCTGTTTGATGTGGGAGTAGAAGTTGTAATTTTATCGTTTCCATCTTTATGTAATTGTCTGTTTTTGATTTGTATATAATAGGTGATGATATCGTGGGCAGTAATGGTGAGGTCGACGGAACACTGGCTAGTGATGGGAATTTCAGAAAATTGCTGATCTTTCTGCAAATGATTACTTCGACTTTAAGTTCACATCCGTTGTTATCAAGACTGCTACAAAGGCACGCTTTATTTCAATATAGGTCATTGAGTTGCATTACTTGTTGAAGCATTTTTCATGCCCTTGATCAGCAGGCTTTGGGTTGATAAATAAATCGCCGTTTTCGTTTATTTATATCTCTCTTTTTTCCTCTTCCATAAATCAGGCTGCTGAAGAGCATAGAATAGTTACAAGAGGCTCTGCGCTCATATCTGGATATACCAATTACCGTAGATTGCTGGAGTCATCTTTGGCAGACTTAAAGAAGACGGAAGTATGGTTTGTTTTGTCTCTAGATTTGAATTACTTTTATTGGGATCGTTTCTCTTATTTATATGTATTTTTCATCTGTATCAAGTAATCATTTGAAGTGTAGTTACTGGTATTAATTTTCTTTTTGCTTTCTTTCTGTTCTTTTACTTGTGCTATCTTTACGTGATTGCAAAAAATAGCCTTTAGTTTTTCTCTTTCTTACTTTAGTCATCCTCTCATCTTGCATATGTGGGAATCTAAGGGAGTCATTTTCTGTTTACTCGAATCTTAAGCTTTTTCTGAAATCTAGTGTTGTTATTATGAAGTTTTGATAGATCAAGTGTGTGGGTAACATAAAATATTTCTCTCATCATCTTTCAGCTGAAACATCAAACTGGTTTATGGTTTCTGATAAGTATATAAAGTCATAGAAGAATCTTTCCTGCACAAAATAAAGTCGCATTTTCATTCTAATACTCTGTTTTTCTTAAGTGACATACAATTCTCTTGCCTGCATTTCAGAACATTAGATATAAGTTACGATGGACTTGTAGAATGAGTTTGAACTGATGCTTTCTTGGTATATATTAGGATTGCCTTCTTTGTCCAACAGGCTTTTCTGCCCACATGGCGTTTTGACGTCATTGGGAAGTATCATCCTTTATTGTCTGAAGGGGGAAAGCCTAGAAGGATGAAAGAGTAGCCATATTTTCTGATTCACTGAGCCATGTATCAACAATTGATGGTATCCGCCTTGCGGAGAAACAAGGAGTTACTTTGAGTTACATATACATACACTTGACATTTCCATCTTGATGCGTTGCTGTAAGTGCATGAGGTGTATTATTTTGATCAACTATGTTGGTTATTTTGCATCTGACAGTGTTTCCCGATTTTGACAGGGCTAATTGCACGATGAAGAAGAAACTAGTTGTCACTGATAAATTTGCTCTTCAATATCTTTCACCTATTTGGAAATGTGAATTGGCCAAGATATGGAAACTTGTTATGTTGGTAAACTTGACATTTTGATACAATTTCAACTTGATGGTTCAGTGGGGAGCCAATTTCACTTGTTTTCAGAAAGTTCCTTCCCAATATTTCATTGAACCGTATGCAAGACGATATCTCGTTTTATGTTCAAATTAACATATTACTTTTTTCCTTCTTCTTCTTACGATTTTTCTCTTCTGGCCCGTTTCCTTTCTCTCTTCCACTTCTCAGATCTGATTATATTTGGCCGCGATCGTCACCCAGGTTCGTTTTTTAACCATTTTTGCAATTTCTTTAATCACATGCATATCAACTAATTGATTGTTAAACTGAATCCGGCTTCCTTTTGATTGTTACGGTTGATCCCAACTCCCAAGGCGAAATTGTTTGATTGCATTTTGCTGTTGGGTTGAATGGCTCATTTTGCTACCCATCAATCCCTTGCCGCCTGGATGAGGCTCTCTCAAAGCTCCTATCTTTGAACCGATTGCGATCTCTTAGACCCATTCACCTTGGCCCACATGAACACAATTCTCTCCAGCCAGATTCTGCCCAATTTTATGACTTGCGCCATTGGGATAGAGCCACAGTTGAAGTTGATATTGGAGAACCCACTTTTCAGAAATGGCTTCAAGACATTCCTAGTTCCAGGTGCATATCTGTTCTTTCTATGCTTAATTATACTACATTACTTGATTTTTCATTGTTAATCTGATGAGAAATTAAATCTTCACAGAACGCCCTTTTTTTAACCAACTGGGTAAATCCTTCATTCTTTTAAGCAGCTAGGGTCACTCGGTTGGTTAGGAGAAATTCTCCCTCTTTCTAGGGGTGTTTTCAAAGCTCACATCTTCTTCAATTTATAACCGAATTGGGAAAAGAATATTGATACTGTAATGTAATGTACCAATGAGATACCGGCCATCCTGTTTGATGTGGGAGTAGAAGTTGTAATTTTTATCGTTTGCCATCTTTATGTAATTGTCTGCTTTTGATTTGTATATAATAGGTGACGATATCGTGGGCAGTAATAGTGAGGTCGACGGAACCTTGGCTAGTGATGGGAATTTCAGAAAATTGCTGATCTTTTCTGGGAATGCTTATTCTGGCTTAAGTTCACATCCACTGTAATCAATGTTGCTACGAAGGCACGCTTTTTTTCAATGTAGGTCATTGAGTTGCATTGCTTGCTGAAGCATTTTTCATGCCCTTGATTAGCAGGCTTTGCGTTGATAAATAAATTGCTACCTTTACTTGATTGCAAAAATAGCCTTTAGTTTTTCTCTTTCTTAATTTAGTCATCCTCTCATCTTGCATATGTGGGAATCTAATGGAGTCGTTTTCTGTTGACTCGGATCTTAAGCTTTTTCTGAAATCTATATGCCATGCAAGGCTTGTCCTTGTGTTGTTATTATGAAGTTTTGATAGATCAAGTGTGTGGGTAAGATAAAATATCTCTCCATCTTTCAGCTGAAACATCAAACTGGTTTATGGTTTCTGATAAGTATATAAAGTAATAGAAGAATCTTTCCTGCACAAAATAAAGTCGCATTTTCATTCTAATACTCTGTTTTTCTTAAGTGACATACAATTCTCTTGCCTGCATTTCAGAACATTAGATATGAGTTACGATGGACTTGTAGAATGAGTTTGAACTGATGCTTTCTTGGTATATATTAGGATTGCCTTCTTTGTCCAACAGGCTTTTCTGCCAACATGGCCTTTTTGACGTCATTGGGAAGCATCATCCTTTTATTGTCTGAAGGGGGAAAGCCTAGAAAGGATGAAAGAGTAGCCATATTTTCTGATTCACTGAGCCATGCATCAACAATTGATGGTATCCGCCTTGCGGAGAAACAAGGAGGTGCTGTGAGTTACATATACATACACTTGACATTTTCTATCATGATGCGTTGTTGTAAGTGCATGAGGTGTATTATTTTTGATCAACTATGTTGGTTATTTTGCATCTGATAGTGTTTCCCGATTTGACAGGGCTAATTGCATGATGAAGAAGAAACTAGTTGTCACTGATAAGTTTGCTCTTCAATATCTTTCACCTATTTGCAAATGTGAATTGGCCAAGATATGGAAACTTGTTATGTTGGTAAACTTGACATTTTGATACAATTTCAACTTGATACTATCTCTTGTTTTCTATAGTCTATATTCATTTTATGTTTTTGGGCAGGGCGGGTGTGTGGTTCAGTGGGGAGCCAATCTCACTTGTTTTCAGAAAGTTCCTTCCCAATATTTCATTGAACGTTATGCAAGACGATATCCCTGTTTCATGTTCAAATTAACATATACCTTTTTTCTTCTTCTTCTTACGATTTTCTCTTCTGGCCCGTTTCCTTTCTCTCTTCCACTTCTCAGATCTGATCATATTTTGGTCGCGATCGTCACCCAGGTTCGTTTTCTAACCATTTCTGCAATTTGTTTAATCACATCGCATATCAACTAATTGATTGTTTAAATTGAATCCGACTTCCTTTTGATTGTTACGGTTGATCCCAACTCTCAAAGCGAAATCGTTTGATTGCATTTTGGTGTTGGGTTCAATGGCTCTTTTTTGCTACCCATCGACCCGCTGCCGCCTGGATGAGGCTCTCTCAACGCTCCAATCTTTGAACCGATTGCGATCTCTTAGACCCATTCACCTTGGCCCACATGAACACAATTCTCTCCAGCCAGATTCTGCCTAATTTTATGACTTGCGCCATTGGGATAGAGCCACAGTTGAAGTTGATATTGCAGAACCCACTTTTCAGAAATGGCTTCAAGAAATTCGTAGTTCAGGTGCATATCTGTTCTTTCTCTGCTTAATTATACTACATTACTTGATTTTTCATTGTTAATCTGATGAGAAATTAAATCTTCACAGAACGCCCTTTTTTTAACCAACTGGGTAAATCCTTCATTCTTTTAAGCAGCTAGGGTCACTTGGTTGGTTAGGAGAAAATCTCCCTCTTTCTAGGGGTGTTTTCAAATCTCACATCTTCTTCAATTTATAACCGAATTAGGAAAAGAACATTTATACTGTAATGCAATGTACCAATGAGATACCGGCCATCCTGTTTGATGTGGGGGTAGAAGTTGTAATTTTTATCGTTTCCATCTTTATGTAATTGTCTACTTTTGATTTTTATATAATATGTGACGATATCGTGGGCAGTAATGGTGAGGTCGACGGAATACTGGCCAGTGATGGGAATTTCAGAAAATTGCTGATCTTTTCTGCGAATGATCACTCTCATCATCTTTCAGCTGAAATATCAAACTGGTTTATGGTTTCTGATAAGTATGTAAAGTCATAGAAGAATCTTTCCTGCACAAAATAAAGTCGCATTTTCATTCTAATACTCTGTTTTTCTTAAGTGACATACAATTCTCCTGCATGCATTTCAGAACATTAGATATGAGTTACCATGGACTTGTAGAATTAGTTTGAACTGATGCTTTCTTGGTATATGTTAAGATTGCCTTCTTTGTCCAACAGGCTTTTCTGCCAACATGGCCTTTTTTTGACGTCATTGGGAAGTATCATCCTTTTATTGTCTGCAAGGGGAAAGCCTAGAAAGGATGAAAGAGTAGCCATATTTTCTGATTCACTGAGCCATGCATCAACAATTGATGGTATCCGCCCTTGCGGAGAAACAAGGAGGTGCTGTGAGTTACATCTACATACACTTGACATGTTCCATCTTGATACGTTGCTGTAAGTGCATGAGGTGTATTATTTTTGATCAACTATGTTGTTGATTTTGCATCTGACAGTGTTTCCCGATTTGACAGGGTTAATTGCACGATGAAGAAGAAACTAGTTGTCACTCATAAGTTTGCTCTTCAATATCTTTCACCTATTGCAAATGTGAATTGGCCAAGATATGGAAACTTGTTACGTTGGTAAACTTGACATTTTGATACAATTTCAACTTGATACTATTTCTTGTTTTCTTATAGTCTATATTCATTTTATGTTTTTGGGCAGGGCGGGTGTGTGGTTTAGTGCGGAGCCAATTTCACTTGTTTTCAGAAAGTTCCTTCCCAATATTTCCTTGAACCGTATGCAAGACGATATCTCTGTTTTATGTTCAAATTAACATATACTTTTTTTCTTCTTCTTCTTACGATTTTCTCTTCTGGCCCGTTTCCTTTCTCTCTTCCTCTTCTCATATCTGATCATATTTTGGCCGCGATCGTCACCCAGGTTTGTTTTTTAACCATTTCTGCAATTTGTTTAATCACATCGCAAATAAACTAATTGATTGTTAAATTGAATCCGGCTTCCTTTTGATTGTTACGGTTGATCCCAACTCCAAGACGAAATCGTTTGATTGCATTTTGGTGTTGGGTTGAATGGCTCTCTTTGCTACCCATCGATCCGTTGCTGCCTGGATGAGGCTCTCTCAAAGCTCCAATCTTTGAACGATTGCGATCTCTTAGACCCATTCACCTTGGCCCACATGAACACAATTCTCTCCAGCAAGAATCTGCCCAATTTTATGTTGCGCCATTGGGATAGAGCCACAGTTGAAGTTGATATTGCAGAACCCACTTTCCAGAAATGGCTTCAAGACATTCCTAGTTCATGTGCATATCTGTTCTTTCTCTGCTTAATTATACTGCATTACTTGATTTTCATTGTTAATCTGATGAGAAATTAAATCTTCACAGAACGCCCTTTTTTTAACCAACTGGGTAAATCCTTCATTCTTTTAAGCAGTTAGGGTCACTCGGTTTGTTAGGAGAGATTCTCCCTCTTTCTATGGGTGTTTTCAAAGCTCACATCTTCTTCAATTTATAACCGAATTGGAAAAAAGGAATATTGATACCGTAATGCAATGTACCAAAGAGATACCGGCCATCTTGTTTGACGTGGGAGTGGAAGTTGTAATTTTTATCGTTTGCCATCTTTATGTAATTATCTGCTTTTGATTGTATATAATAGGTTGACGATATCGTGGGCAGTAATGGTGAGGTCGACGGAATACTGGCCAGTGTTGGGAATTTCAGAAAATTGCTGATCTTTTCTGCGAATGATTACTTCGGCTTAAGTTCACATCCACTGTTATCAAGGCTGCTACGAAGGCACGCTTTATTTCAATATAGGTCATTGAGTTGCATTACTTGCTGAAGCATTTTCATGCCCTTGATCAGCAGGCTTTGGGTTGATAAATAAATTGATATCGTTACGTGATTGCAAAAAATAGCCTTTAGTTTTTCTCTTTCTTACTTTAGTCATCCTCTCATCTTGCATATGTGGGAATCTAATGGAGTCGTTTTCTGTTGACTCAGATCTTAAGCTTTTTCTGAAATCTAGATGCCATGCAAGGCTTGTCCTTGTGTTGTTATTATGAAGTTTTGATAGGATCAAGTGTGTGGTGGTAACATAAAAATATTTCTCTCATCATCTTTCAGTTGAAAAATCAAACTGGTTTATGGTTTCTGATAAGTATATAAAGTCATAGAAGTTCCTTTCCTACACAAAATAAAGTCACATTTTCATTCTAATACTATGTTTTTCTAAGTGACATACAATTCTCCTGCCCTGCATTTCGGAACATTAGATATGAGTTACCATGGACTTGTAGAATGAGTTTGAACTGATGCTTTCTTGGTATATTTTCTGATTCTCTGAACCATGCATCAATAATTGATGGTATCCGCCTTGCAGAGAAACATGGAGGTGCTGTGAGTTCCGTCTACATGCACATGTTCCATCTGATGCTTTGCTGTAAGTGCATGAGGTGCATTATTTGTGCATGTACACAGATATGACTATTTTAATATTAGAAAAGTTTTGTATTTGTGTTTTACTAAATTCTTTCATTAGTGCACTAGCACAGATATTCCTATTTTTGTGTCATTTATGCATGTACATATAGAGCCGGGGGGTCTCACTGTAAGCAAACTCTCCATTCCTTGGGATGGACGTTGAAAGATAAGTTGTTAATGTGGTGGTTGAATGAGTAGCCATATTTTCTGATTCCTATTATTGTCCTTTTATTGTCACAGTTGAAATGATATTCCTATTATTGTCCTTTTGTTGTTAATACTTTGTTTTTCTTAAGTGACATACAATCCTCCTGCCTTGCATTTCATAACATTAAATATGAGTTACCATGGACGTGTAGAATGAGTTTGAACTGATGCTTTCTTGGTATGTATTAGGATTGCCTTGTTTGTCCAATAGGCTTTTTCTACCAAACTGGCCTTTTTGACGCATTGGGAAGTATCGTCCCCTTTCATTGTCTGAAGGGGAAAGCCTAGCCAGGATGAAAGAGTTTGCCATATTTTCTGATTCTCTGAACCATGCATCATAATTGATGGTATCCGCCTTGCAGAGAAACATGGAGGTGCTGTGAGTTCCGCTACATACACATGTTCCCTCTTGATGCTTTGCTGTAAGTGCATGCGGTGCATTATTTTGTGCATGTACACAGATATGACTATTTTAATATTAGAAAAGTTTTGTATTTGTGTTTTACTTAAATTCTTTCATTAGTGCACTAGCACAGATATTCCTATTATTGTGTCATTTATGCATGTACATATAGAGACGGGGGGGTCTCACTGTAGCAAACTCTCCATTCCTTGGGATGGACGTTGAACGATAAGTTGTTAATGTGGTGGTTGAATGAGTAGCCATATTTTCTGATTCCTATTATTGTCCTTTATTGTCACAGTTGAAAGATATTCCTATTATTGTCCCTTTTATTGTCTTATGGGGGAAAGCCTAGAAAGGATGAAAGAGTAGCCATATTTTCTGATTCACTGAGCCATGCATCAATAATTGATGGTATCCGCCTTACGGAGAAACAAGGAGGTGCTGTCAGTTACATCTACTGTGACATGTTCCATCTTGATGCGTTGCTGTAAGTGCATGAGGTGCATTATTTGTGCATGTACACGGTTATGACTATTTTAATATTTGTAAAATTTTGTATTTGTGTTTTACCAAATTCTTTCACTAGTGCAATAGTACACATATTCCTATTATTGTAATTTATGCATGTACATATAGAGCCGGGGGTCTCATTGGAAGCAAACTCTCTATTCCTTTGAATAGAGGTGTGGTTGGCCTGTCTCTCACCCTCTTTAGACCTTAGCGACAGCATTTACTATCCTCGGGATATTTTGGGTATGGTGGTTGTTGTTGTTGTAAATTAGGGGATATCCTATCCTTTCCTCTCACTGCCACAAGGTTTAGGTCAGCTGTTCCTAGTTTGAATGCTTATAAACTGCTTTCTTGTATGGGGATAAGTCTCTGATGCCAATTCTTATAATATATTCTTTAATGTGTTTTTCATACATTGCGAGTTGTGTCCTTTAATATGTCTCACAGCCTGAATGGTGTATTAAAATTAAATAAACCTAACGAGAAGTTGGCATGCAAGTTGAATGATATGAGGATGGAAAAGGGTGTTCTTAGGCTGATACTGGAGCAAGTTGACGTTGAAAGATAAGTTTGTTAATGTGGTAGTTGAATGATTCATCTTTTTTCCGAGTGTACATGTAGTAAAAAGGTTCTGTTGATAAGTTTGCTTTGATCTTGCACTTGTTGGTAATGGTAATATTTTGTTCTTATTCTTTTTGGGCATTTTATGTTGGGATGTTGTTCTAGATTGTGGTCAAATCACTTATCTACCGTTTCTATTTTGTACCTTTTCTGTTATTTGCTTATTTTCTATCGACACATGCCCAGTGTGTTTTTATTTGCTTATTTGTATATCGCAAATCACCTTCTGGCGCATGAATCCTCAGGTCTTAGTCACACCTAAGGAGCTTTTGAAAAGACTATTCAATTTCGCAAGCTTCTGTGTTAACAGGAGTTAAGTCTAAAACCATCCTCTAAGAAATGACGGAAAAGTAGGGAATGCTACTAACACTTTACGAGGAAACATTTATATTAACTTCATTTTGTTTATTGCTGCATAACAGCCTGTTTAGCATGGATGGGGACTTTGCACATGGCTGACCTTGTACACTACGAAAGAAGCATGAGTTTTTGTTGATCATAGATGATGTAGGTATCTTGGTTTTTGTTGGCTGGATCTGATTTGTGAATGTTTTCCTTTGTTCAATTCTTACTACGTACATTAGTTCGGTAGAGGGCTCTAGAAGAGTATTTGCTTTGGAGGAAATGAAGTCACTTTTTTTGATGTGTTGAGTTCTCATGCTGATTCTGGTGCAGGCGCATGCAACTTTTGTATGTAGCCAAACTGGTGGAGGTGCTGCAGAGAACTTTCATTGTGAAGGTAGTGTTGATATATGTTTAGTCACATCAAGTAAGGCTGCTGGATGCCATGGTGGATTCATCGCATGCAGGTAATTTTTACTTGCTTCTGTGTGGGCAGATCAGATTTTATTTGTTGGGTCATTAACAAGTTAATGTTCACTTAGTACATGTTACTTAATAAGCGTGTGGTCAATTTGTCTACACTAGTGACTAATGTTTCTCCAGAAGAATATGCATGTGATGGTGGCCTCTTACACTCACTTATATACTGAAATTGTTGATGAACTCAGAACTTTGTTAGTGATACTGGAGACAATCTTCCCTTTTCATTTCCTTTTCCTCCTGCTAGGGTTTTCTGAATGCAAAAGACTACTTACACTTTGTGCGGGGAAACATAAGAAGTGAATGGAATGCTTTAAATAGGACTAGTTGGGAATTGGAGAGGGTAGAGTAAGATACATCACAACGGCAGAAAAAGATACACATGGTTGACCAGACCTACTTTTCTTCTTCTTGTTCTTTTTTCTTTTTAATCAAGTTTTATGCAGGTAAGTATGATTTTAAATTTAGTTTCTCCCTGTTCTAGAGGTTATTACTTGAGACCCATTAATAGAACCCAAATCGAGCTAGAGAAAAGGAATTTGTGGAAATCAACATTTTCAATTTTAGTAATTAGATGGATGACAGATCCAATATTGTGCTTGTTGTGTTATCTGTACTACCACTTACATGGAGTACTGAACGTGCAGTCAGAAATGGAAGGTGCTTATACAGTCGAGAGGCCGCTGTTTCATATTCTCAACTTCATCACTGGTGCCAATTGTTGCCAGCTGCACATGGTAAGCGTTATGTTGGAATTTCTGAAGCACACATTGTAATATATTGAAGCGTGCATAGTTGAAATAAGAGAGTATAAATTGGAGGCTGAACTGTAAAATTTATTTCGACTTCCTCATATTCAGTTGTACATTGGTTTGCCTTTTATAAGGCGTGGGAAGAGCTAAGAAGCGTCAAGTTGCCAACGGTTCTCTAACGGCTATATTATTTTACAAAAGTCAGTTTTTTAATCCATTGAGTTCGTAGATGTATGAAATTTAATTACATACAGTGTATGCGTATAAATGCATGTGTTCTACTCTTCAGCACTGCTTCCGAGATCCTTGTATTTTTCTAAGATATTTTAGCTCGGCAGTGCTGTCTCTATGCTGCCGCTGTCATCATCCCTGTTCTGCTCTGCTGTTATTATGCTCAGCACTCGGTACATCAGCTTGTCCATTGCCTTTGCCTTCACCTCGTCTCCTCAGCTCGGTATCCCATCATTACTGTTCGTATCTTTAACGCCTTCACTTCGTCACCTCGGCTTGGCATTCCATCCTTCAGCTCAGCCACTTCATCACATCGTCACTACTCATTCTAGCTCGTACTACATCACCCTCGGCTCGAACACTTCTTCACCTCGGCACTGCATACTTCAGCTCGGCTTTTCATCATCTTAGCTCGAGCACTTCACTTCTGTCTTCCTCACCTCGGCTCGACACCTTAGCTTGGTGCATATTCAGGTAACCTTAGTTCATATGATTTATTTGTTTGTTTTCTTTTCTTTTTTCCTAGTTAGTTTGCCATTCCCAGTGAACTCCCCTGACAAAGGTAAAGAAATGATAGGTAGGGCTGCAAAGTGATTTGTCATGATACATGGTGTGATCTCTTTTGCGACAGGTGAAAAGAAATCTTATCAGGTAAATACTTTTATCTGCGCTGAATGTTTCAAAGATATTACTCAATCAAGGGGAAGGATTTACATGTGGTCATTGGGAAGATAAACGTAAACAGGTGTTTTGACCAACTGGTAATGGCTGTGTATAGCAGTAAACTCCCGTGATAAAACCTAAATATCCAACAAAAATAGGTCATCTGTAGTTTGATTCTAAGGGGGAAAAGCTCAGCAAAATGACTATATGAAATGCTATATAATGTCCACTGAAGTTTTACATGGCTTGGGCTGTTATTATGTTCTGTTTGCCTTTTAACAGCATCTATTGGCATTCTGAATTCTGGGCTTCCAGTCATGTCTTTGTGCTTTATCCTACATGTTACCGCTAACTGTGAACGAGAAGAGATTCGGCCTGTTCTTTTATGAGACGAGTCTCGGCTATAAACCTTCGTTCATGTTTTCACTAAACATCAGAACCTTCGTTCCTGAAGTAAGATTCATTGTAAGATCGGCATTCTTCTCTTCCAAGATAATGCCAGGCTCGTGGGACTTATGGTTGAATGAGGCTCTCTCAAAGCTCCAATCTTTGAATCGATTGTGATCTTTTAGACCCCATTCACCTTGGCCCACATGAATACAATCATCTCCAGCCATATTCTGCCCAATTTCATGATGATTTGCGCCATTGGGATAGAGCCACAGTTGAAGTTGATATTGCAGAACCCACTTTTCAGAAATGGCTTCAAGAAATTCCTAGTTCAGGTGCATATCTGTTCTTTCTCTGCTTAATTATACTGCATTACTTGATTTCCCATTGTTAATTAGATGAGAAATTAAATCTTTATAGAACGCTATTTCTTAACCAACTAGGTAAATCCTTCATTCCTTTAAGCAGTTAGGGTCACTCGGTTGGTTAGGAGAAAATCTCCCTCTTTCTATGGGTGTTTTCAAAGCTTACATCTTCTTCAATTTATAACCAAATTGGGAAAAAGGAATATTGATAATGTAATATAATGTACCAATGAGATTACCAAATTAGGAAAGGAATATATTTCACAATTACATAATAAATTTAACTGAACCATATAACTTAAATTGAATTACCGTATAAAAATTGCATACTAGTGATTAAAATGTTGCATAGTAAATATATTTGGTAATTAAATAATAAAATTTGCTAAATTAGATTGATTTAAAATTTTAACTCGAATACAATCCAAACAAGATTCTAGTTAAATTCGTATAATGATTATAATCGTTTTTTAAGCCGATGCTCAGGTATAGTTTAACACACACACACAAAAAATTATTATTTCTTTTTTTTTTAAGATAGGGAGTCTCGAACATGAGTTTTGTGTAAG
>AP025042.1:32707449-32729811 GCA_036186865.1 Eustoma russellianum | reverse complement strand
TTGAAAGATAAGTTGTTAATGTGGTGGTTGAATGATTCATCTTTTTCCGAGTGTACATGTAGTAAAAAGGTTCTGTTGATAAGTTTGCTTTGAGCTTGCACTTGTTGGCAATGGTAATATTTTGTTCTTATTCTTTTGGGCATTTTATGTTGGGATGTTGTTCTAGATTGTGGTCAAATCACTTATCTACCGTTTCCATTTTTGTACTTTTCTGTTATTTGCTTATTTTCTATTGACATATGCCCAGTGTGTTTTTATTTGCTTATTTGTATATCGTAATCACCTTTTGGCGCATGAATCCTCAGGTCTTAGTCACACCTTAGGAGCTTTTGGAAAGACTTCAATTTTGCAAGCTTCTGTTGTTAACATGAGTTAAGTCTACAATCATCCTCTAAGAAATGACGGAAAAGTAGGAAATGCTACTAATACTTTACGAGGAAACAGTTATATTAACTTCATTTTGTTTAATGCTGCATAACAGCCTATTTAGCATGGATGGGGACTTTGCACATGGCTGACCTTGTACAACTACGGAAAGAAGCATGAGTTTTTGTTGATCATAGATGATGTAGGTATCTTGGTTTTTGTTGGCTGCATCTGATTTGTGAATGTTTTCCTTTGTTCAATTTTTGATACGTACATTAGTTCGGTAGAGGGCTCTAGAAGAGTATTTGCTTCGGAGGAAATGAAGTCACTTTTTTTGATGTGTAGAGTTCTTATGCTGATTCTGGTGCAGGCGCATGCAACTTTTGTATGTAGCCAAACTGGTGGAGGTGCTGCAGAGAAGTTTCATTGTAAAGGTAGTTTTGATATATGTTTAGGCACATCAAGTAAGGCTGCTGGATGCCTTGGTGGATTCATAGCATGCAGGTAATTTTTACTTGCTTCTGTGTGAGACAGATCAGATCTTATTTTTTTTGGGTCACTAATGGTTAATGTTCACTTAGTATATGTTACTTAATAAGCATGTGGTCAATTTGTCTACACTAGTGACTAATGTTTCTCCAGAAGAATATGCATGTGATGGTGGCCTCTTACACTCAGTTATGTACTGAAATTGTTGATGAACTCAGAACTTTGTTAGTGATAATGAAGAAAATATTTCCTTTTCCTCCTGCTAGCGTTTCCTGAATGCAAAAGACTACTTACACTTTATGCGGGGAAACGTAAGAAGTGAATGGAATGCTTTAAATAGGTCTAGTTAGGAATTGGAGAGGGTAGAGCAAGATACATCACAACGGCATAAAAAGATACATATGGTTGACCAGACCTAATTTTCTTCTTCTTGTTCTTTTTACTTTTTACTCCAGTTTTATGCAGGTTAAGCATGATTTTTAATTTAGGTTCTCCCTGTTCTAGAGGTTATTACTTGTGACCCACTAATAGAACCCAAATCGAGCTAGAGAAAAAGAATGGTGGAAATAACATTTTCAATTTTAGTAATTAGATGGATGACAGATCCAATATTGTGCTTGTTGTGTTATCTGTCCTACCACTTACAAGGAGTACTAAACATGCAGTCAGAAATGGAAGGTGCTTATACAGTCGAGAGGCTGCTCTTTCATATTCTCAACTTCATCACTGGTGCCAATTGTTGCAGATGCACATGGTAAGCATTATGTTGGAATTTCTGAAGCACACATTGTAATATATGGAAGCGTGCATAGTTGAAATAAGAGAGTATAAATTGGAGGCTGAACTTTAAAATTTATTTCGACTTCCTCATATTCAGTTGTACATTGGTTTGCCTTTTATAACGCGTGAGAAGAGCTAAGAAACGTCAAGTAGCCAACGGTTCTCTAATGGCTATATTATTTTACAAAGGTCAGTTTTTAATCCATTAAGTTAGTGGATGTATGAAATTTAATTACATAGTGTATGCGTATAAATGCATGTGTTCTACTCTTCAGCGCTGCTTCCGAGATCCTTGTATTTTTCTAAGTTATTTTAGCTCGGCAGTGCTGTCTCTATGCTGCCGCTGTCATCATCCCCGCTCTGCTGTTATTGTGCTCAGCACAACTCGGTACATCAGCTTGTCCATTGCCTCTGCCTTCACCTCGTCTCCTCAGCTTGATATCCCATCATTGTTGTTCGTATCTTAACGCCTTCACTTTGTCACCTCGGCTTGGCATTCCATCCTTCAGCTCAACCACTTCATCACATCGTCACTACTCATTCTAGCTCGTACTACATCACCTCGGTTCGAACACTTCTTCACCTCGGCACTGCATACTTCAGCACGTCTTTTCATCACCTTAGCGCGAGCACTTCACTTCTGTCTTCCTCACCTCGGCTCGGCACCTTAGCTTGGCGCAGATTCAGGTAACCTTAGTTCATATGATTTATTTGTTTGTTTTCTTTTCTTTTTCTCGGTTAGTTTGCTCATGCTGAACTCTCTTTTATATAGTTTTTTCCAGATTGGCTGTACTTTGCTGTTTGATGTGGGAGTAGAAGTTGTAATTTTATCGTTTTCCATCTTTATGTAATTGTCTGTTTTTGATTTGTATATAATAGGTGATGATATCGTGGGCAGTAATGGTGAGGTCGACGGAACACTGGCTAGTGATGGGAATTTCAGAAAATTGCTGATCTTTTCTGCAAATGATTACTTCGACTTTAAGTTCACATCCGTTGTTATCAAGGCTGCTACAAAGGCACGCTTTATTTCAATATAGGTCATTGAGTTGCATTACTTGTTGAAGCATTTTTCATGCCCTTGATCAGCAGGCTTTGGGTTGATAAATAAATCGCCGTTTTCATTTATTTATATCTCTCTTTTTTTCTCTTCCATAAATCAGGCTGCTGAAGAGCATAGAATAGTTACAAGAGGCTCTGCGCTCATATCTGGATATACCAATTACCGTAGATTGCTGGAGTCATCTTTGGCAGACTTAAAGAAGACGGAAGTATGGTTTGTTTTGTCTCTAGATTTGAATTACTTTTATTGGGATCGTTTCTCTTATTTATATGTATTTTTCATCTGTATCAAGTAATCATTTGAAGTGTAGTTACTGGTATTAATTTTCTTTTTGCTTTCTTTCTGTTCTTTTACTTGTGCTATCTTTACGTGATTGCAAAAAATAGCCTTTAGTTTTTCTCTTTCTTACTTTAGTCATCCTCTCATCTTGCATATGTGGGAATCTAAGGGAGTCATTTTCTGTTTACTCGAATCTTAAGCTTTTTCTGAAATCTAGTGTTGTTATTATGAAGTTTTGATAGATCAAGTGTGTGGGTAACATAAATATTTCTCTCATCATCTTTCAGCTGAAACATCAAACTGGTTTATGGTTTCTGATAAGTATATAAAGTCATAGAAGAATCTTTCCTGCACAAAATAAAGTCGCATTTTCATTCTAATACTCTGTTTTTCTTAAGTGACATACAATTCTCTTGCCTGCATTTCAGAACATTAGATATAAGTTACGATGGACTTGTAGAATGAGTTTGAACTGATGCTTTCTTGGTATATATTAGGATTGCCTTCTTTGTCCAACAGGCTTTTCTGTCCACATGGCCTTTTTGACGTCATTGGGAAGTATCATCCTTTTATTGTCTGAAGGGGGAAGCCTAGAAAGGATGAAAGAGTATCCATATTTTCTGATTCACTGAGCCATGCATCAACAATTGATGGTATCCGCCTTGCGGAGAAACAAGGAGGTGCTTTGAGTTACATATACATACACTTGACATTTTCCATCTTGATGCGTTGCTGTAAGTGCATGAGGTGTATTATTTTTGATCATCTATGTTGGTTATTTTGCATCTGACAGTGTTTCCTGATTTGACAGGGCTAATTGCACGATGAAGAAGAAACTAGTTGTCACTGATAAATTTGCTCTTCAATATCTTTCACCTATTTGGAAATGTGAATTGGCCAAGATATGGAAACTTGTTATGTTGGTAAACTTGACATTTTGATACAATTTCAACTTGATGGTTCAGTGGGGAGCCAATTTCACTTGTTTTCAGAAAGTTCCTTCCCAATATTTCATTGAACCGTATGCAAGACGATATCTCGTTTTATGTTCAAATTAACATATACTTTTTTCCTTCTTCTTCTTACGATTTTCTCTTCTGGCCCGTTTCCTTTCTCTCTTCCACTTCTCAGATCTGATTATATTTTGGCCGCGATCGTCACCCAGGTTCGTTTTTTAACCATTTTTGCAATTTCTTTAATCACATGCATATCAACTAATTGATTGTTAAACTGAATCCGGCTTCCTTTTGATTGTTACGGTTGATCCCAACTCCCAAGGCGAAATTGTTTGATTGCATTTTGCTGTTGGGTTGAATGGCTCATTTTGCTACCCATCAATCCCTTGCCGCCTTGATGAGGCTCTCTCAAAGCTCCTATCTTTGAACCGATTGCGATCTCTTAGACCTATTCACCTTGGCCCACATGAACACAATTCTCTCCAGCCAGATTCTGCCCAATTTTATGACTTGTGCCATTGGGATAGAGCCACAGTTGAAGTTGATATTGGAGAACCCACTTTTCAGAAATGGCTTCAAGACATTCCTAGTTCAGGTGCATATCTGTTCTTTCTATGCTTAATTATACTACATTACTTGATTATTCATTGTTAATCTCATGAGAAATTAAATCTTCACAGAACGCCCTTTTTTTAACCAACTGGGTAAATCCTTCATTCTTTTAAGCAGCTAGGGTCACTCAGTTGGTTAGGAGAAATTCTCCCTCTTTCTAGGGGTGTTTTCAAAGCTCACATCTTCTTCAATTTATAACCGAATTGGGAAAAGAATATTGATACTGTAATGTAATGTACCAATGAGATACCGGCCATCTTGTTTGATGTGGGAGTAGAAGTTGTAATTTTTATCGTTTGCCATCTTTATGTAATTGTCTGCTTTTGATTTGTTTATAATAGGTGACGATATCGTGGGCAGTAATAGTGAGGTCGACGGAATGGTGGATTCATCGCATGCAGGTAATTTTTACTTGCTTCTGTGTGGGCAGATCAGATTTTATTTGTTTGGGTCATTAACAAGTTAATGTTCACTTAGTACATGTTACTTAATAAGCGTGTGGTCAATTTGTCTACACTAGTGACTAATGTTTCTCCAGAAGAATATGCATGTGATGGTGGCCTCTTACACTCACTTATATACTGAAATTGTTGATGAACTCAGAACTTTGTTAGTGATACTGGAGACAATCTTCCCTTTTCATTTCCTTTTCCTCCTGGTAAGGTTTTCTGAATGCAAAAGACTACTTACACTTTGTGCGGGGAAACGTAAGAAGTGAATGGAATGCTTTAAATAGGACTAGTTGGGAATTGGAGAGGGTAGAGTAAGATACATCACAACGGCAGAAAAAGATACACATGGTTAACCAGACCTAATTTTCTTCTTCTTGTTCTTTTTACTTTTTAATCCAGTTTTATGCAGGTTAAGCATGATTTTTAATTTAGGTTCTCCCTGTTCTAGAGGTTATTACTTGAGACCCACTAATAGAACCCAAATCGAGCTAGAGAAAAGGAATGGTGGAAATAACATTTTCAATTTTAGTAATTAGATGGATGACAGATCCACTATTGTGCTTGTTGTGTTATCTGTCCTACCACTTACAAGGAGTACTAAACATGCAGTCAGAACTGGAAGGTGCTTATACAGTCGAGAGGCTGCTCTTTCATATTCTCAACTTCATCACTGGTGCCAATTGTTGCAGATGCACATGGTAAGCATTATGTTGGAATTTCTGAAGCACACATTGTAATATATGGAAGCGTGCATAGTTGAAATAAGAGAGTATAAATTGGAAGCTGAACTTTAAAATTCATTTCGACTTCCTCATATTCAGTTGTACATTGGTTTGCCTTTTATGAGGCTCTCTCAAAGCTCCAATCTTTGAACCGATTGCGATCTCTTAGACCCATTCACCTTGGCCCACATGAACACAATTCTCTCCAGCCACATTCTGCCCAATTTTATGACTTGCGCCATTGGGATAGAGCCACAGTTGAAGTTGATATTGGAGAACCCACTTTTCAGAAATGGTTTCAAGACATTCTTAGTTCAGGTGCATATCTATTCTTTCTCTGCTTAATTGTACTACATTACTTGATTTTTCATTGTTAATCTGATGAGAAATTACATCTTCACAGAACGCCCTTTTTTTACCAACTGGGTAAATCCTTCATTCTTTTAAGCAGCTAGGGTCACTCGGTTGGTTAGGAGAAATTCTCCCTCTTTCTAGGGGTGTTTTCAAAGCTCACATCTTCTTCAATTTATAACCGAATTGGGAAAAGAATATTGATACTGTAATGTAATGTACCAATGAGATACCGGCCATCCTGTTTGATGTGGGAGTAGAAGTTGTAATTTTTATCGTTTGCCATCTTTATGTAATTGTCTGCTTTTGATTTGTATATAATAGGTGACGATATCGTGGGCAGTAATGGTGAGGTCGACGGAACCTTGGCTAGTGATGGGAATTTCAGAAAATTGCTGATCTTTTCTGGGAATGCTTATTCTGGCTTAAGTTCACATCCACTGTTATCAATGTTGCTACGAAGGCACGCTTTTTTTCAATGTAGGTCATTCAGTTGCATTACTTGCTGAAGCATTTTTCATGCCCTTGATTAGCAGGCTTTGCGTTGATAAATAAATTGCTACCTTTACGTGATTGCAAAAATAGCCTTTAGTTTTTCTCTTTCTTAATTTAGTCATACTCTCATCTTGCATATGTAGGAATCTAATGGAGTCGTTTTCTGTTGACTCGGATCTTAAGCTTTTTCTGAAATCTATATGCCATGCAAGGCTTGTCCTTGTGTTGTTATTATGAAGTTTTGATAGATCAAGTGTGTGGGTAACATAAATATCTCTCATCATCTTTCAGCTGAAACATCAAACTGGTTTATGGTTTCTGATAAGTATATAAAGTAATAGAAGAATCTTTCCTGCACAAAATAATGTCGCATTTTCATTCTAATACTCTGTTTTTCTTAAGTGACATACAATTCTCTTGCCTGCATTTCAGAACATTAGATATGAGTTACGATGGACTTGTAGAATGAGTTTGAACTTATGCTTTCTTGGTATATATTAGGATTGCCTTCTTTGTCCAACAGGCTTTTCTGCCAACATGGCCTTTTTGACGTCATTGGGAAGTATCATCCTTTTATTGTCTGAAGGGAGAAAGCCTAGAAAGGATGAAAGAGTAGCCATATTTTCTGATTCACTGAGCCATGCATCAACAATTGATGGTATCCGCCTTGCAGAGAAACAAGGAGGTGCTGTGAGTTACATATACATACACTTGACATTTTCTATCATGATGCGTTGTTGTAAGTGCATGAGGTGTATTATTTTTGATCAACTATGGTGGTTATTTTGCATCTGATAGTGTTTCCCGATTTGACAGGGCTAATTGCATGATGAAGAAGAAACTAGTTGTCACTGATAAGTTTGCTTTTCAATATCTTTCACCTATTTGCAAATGTGAATTGGCCAAGATATGGAAACTTGTTATGTTGGTAAAATTGACATTTTGATACAATTTCAACTTGATACTATCTCTTGTTTTCTTATATTCTATATTCATTTTATGTTTTTGGGCAGGGCGGGTGTGTGGTTCAGTGGGGAGCCAATCTCACTTGTTTTCAGAAAGTTCCTTCCCAATATTTCATTGAACTGTATGCAAGACGATATCCCTGTTTCATGTTCAAATTAACATATATCTTTTTTCTTCTTCTTCTTACGATTTTCTCTTCTGGCCCGTTTCATTTCTCTCTTCCACTTCTCAGATCTGATCATATTTTGGCCGCGATCGTCACCCAGGTTCGTTTTCTAACCATTTCTGCAATTTGTTTAATCACATCGCATATCAACTAATTGATTGTTAAATTGAATCCGACTTCCTTTTGATTGTTACGGTTGATCCCAACTCTCAAAGCGAAATCGTTTGATTGCATTTTGGTGTTGGGTTCAATGGCTCTTTTTGCTACCCATCGACCCGTTGCCGCCTGGATGAGGCTCTCTCAAAGCTCCAAACTTTGAACCGATTGCGATCTCTTAGACCCATTCACCTTGGCCCACATGAACACAATTCTCTCCCGCCAGATTCTGCCTAATTTTATGACTTGCGCCATTGGGATAGAGCCACAATTGAAGTTGATATTGCAGAACCCACTTTTCAGAAATGGCTTCAAGAAATTCGTAGTTCAGGTGCATATCTGTTCTTTCTCTGCTTAATTATACTACATTACTTGATTTTTCATTGTTAATGGATGAGAAATTTAATCTTCACATAACGCCCTTTTTTTAACCAACTGGGTAAATCCTTCATTCTTTTAAGCAGCTAGGGTCACTCGGTTGGTTAGGAGAAATTCTCCCTCTTTCTAGGGGTGTTTTCAAAGCTCACATCTTCTTCAATTTATAACCGAATTAGGAAAAGAACATTTATACTGTAATGCAATGTACCAATGAGATACCGGCCATCCTGTTTGATGTGGGGGTAGAAGTTGTAATTTTTATCGTTTCCATCTTTATGTGATTGTCTGCTTTTGATTTTTATATAATATGTGACGATATCGTGGGCAGTAATGGTGAGGTCGACGTAATACTGGCCAGTGATGGGAATTTCAGAAAATTGCTGATCTTTTCTGCGAATGATCACTCTCATCATCTTTCAGCTGAAACATCAAACTGGTTTATGGTTTCTGATAAGTATGTAAAGTCATAGAAGAATCTTTCCTGCACAAAATAAAGTCGCATTTTCATTCTAATACTCTGTTTTTCTTAAGTGACATACAATTCTCCTGCATGCATTTCAGAACATTAGATATGAGTTACCATGGACTTGTAGAATTAGTTTGAACTGATGCTTTCTTGGTATATGTTAGGATTGTCTTCTTTGTCCAACAGGCTTTTCTGCCAACATGGCCTTTTTTGACGTCATTGGGAAGTATCATCCTTTTATTGTCTGCAGGGGGAAAGCCTAGAAAGGATGAAAGAGTAGCCATATTTTCTGATTCACTGAGCCATGCATCAATAATTGATGGTATCCGCCTTGCGGAGAAACAAGGAGGTGCTGTGAGTTACATTTACATACACTTGACATGTTCCATCTTGATACGTTGCTGTAAGTGCATGAGGTGTATTATTTTTGATAAACTATGTTGTTGATTTTGCATCTGACAGTGTTTCCTGATTTGACAGGGTTAATTGCACGATGAAGAAGAAACTAGTTGTCACTCATAAGTTTGCTCTTCAATATCTTTCACCTATTTGCAAATGTGAATTGGCCAAGATATGGAAACTTGTTGTGTTGGTAAACTTGACATTTTGATACAATTTCAACTTGATACTATTTCTTGTTTTCTTATAGTCTATATTCATTTTATGTTTTTGGGCAGGGCGGGTGTGTGGTTCAGTGGGGAGCCAATTTCACTTGTTTTCAGAAAGTTCCTTCCCAATATTTCCTTGAACCGTATGCAAGACGATATCTCTGTTTTATGTTCAAATTAACATATACTTTTTTCCTTCTTCTTCTTACGATTTTCTCTTCTGGCCCGTTTCCTTTCTCTCTTCCTCTTCTCAGATCTGATCATATTTTGGCCGCGATCGTCACCCATGTTTGTTTTTTAACCATTTCTGCAATTTGTTTAATCACATCGCAAATCAACTAATTGATTGTTAAATTGAATCCGGCTTCCTTTTGATTGTTACGGTTCCCAAGGCGAAATCATTTGATTGCATTTTGGTGTTGGGTTGAATGGCTCTCTTTGCTACCCATCGATCCGTTGCCGCCTGGATGAGGCTCTCTCAAAGCTCCAATCTTTGAACCGATTGCGATCTCTTAGACCCATTCACCTTGGCCCACATGAACACAATTCTCTCCAGCCAGAATCTGCCCAATTTTATGACTTGCGCCATTGGGATAGAGCCATAGTTGAAGTTGATATTGCAGAACCCACTTTCCAGAAATGGCTTAAAGACATTCCTAGTTCATGTGCACATCTGTTCTTTTCTCTGCTTAATTATACTGCATTACTTGATTTTCATTGTTAATCTGATGAGAAATTAAATCTTCACAAAACGCCCTTTTTTTAACCAACTGGGTAAATCCTTCATTCTTTTAAGCAGTTAGGGTCACTCGGTTTGTTAGGAGAGATTCTCCCTCTTTCTATGGGTGTTTTCAAAGCTCACATCTTCTTCAATTTATAACCGAATTGGAAAAAGAATATTGATACCGTAATGCAATGTACCAAAGAGATACCGGCCATCCTGTTTGACGTGGGAGTGGAAGTTGTAATTTTTATCGTTTGTCATCTTTATGTAATTGTCTGCTTTTGATTTGTATATAATAGGTGACGATATCGTGGGCAGTAATGGTGAGGGTCGACGGAATACTGGCCAGTGTTGGGAATTTCAGAAAATTGCTGATCTTTTCTGCGAATGATTACTTCGGCTTAAGTTCACATCCACTGTTATCAAGGCTGCTATGAAGGCACGCTTTATTTCAATATAGGTCATTGAGTTGCATTACTTGCTGAAGCATTTTTCATGCCCTTGATCAGCAGGCTTTGGGTTGATAAATAAATTGATATCGTTACGTGATTGCAAAAAATAGCCTTTAGTTTTTCTCTTTCTTAATTTAGTCATCCTCTCATCTTGCATATGTGGGAATCTAATGGAGTCGTTTTCTATTGACTCGGATCTTAAGCTTTTTCTGAAATCTAGATGCCATGCAAGGCTTGTCCTTGTGTTGTTATTATGAAGTTTTGATAGATCAAGTGTGTGGGTAACATAAAATATTTCTCTCATCATCTTTCAGTTGAAACATCAAACTGGTTTATGGTTTCTGATAAGTATATAAAGTCATAGAAGTTCCTTTCCTGCACGAAATAAAGTCACATTAGATATGAGTTACCATGGACTTGTAGAATGAGATTGAACTGATGCTTTCTTGGTATATTTTCTGATTCTCTGAACCATGCATCAATAATTGATGGTATCCGCCTTGCAGAGAAACATGGAGGTGCTGTGAGTTCCGTCTACATACACATGTTCCATCTTGATGCTTTGCTGTAAGTGCATGAGGTGCATTATTTGTGCATGTACACAGATATGACTATTTTAATATTAGAAAAGTTTTGTATTTGTGTTTTACTAAATTCTTTCATTAGTGCACTAGCACAGATATTCCTATTATTGTGTCATTTATGCATGTACATATAGACCCGGGGTTCTCACTGTAAGCAAACTCTCCATTCCTCGGGATGGACGTTGAAAGATAAGTTGTTAATGTGGTGGTTGAATGAGTAGCCATATTTTCTGATTCCTATTATTGTCCTTTTATTGTCACAGTTGAAAGATATTCCTATTATTGTCCTTTTGTTGTTAATACTTTGTTTTTCTTAAGTGACATACAATCCTCCTGCCTGCATTTCATAACATTAAATATGAGTTACCATGGACGTGTAGAATGAGTTGAACTGATGCTTTCTTGGTATGTATTAGGATTGCCTTGTTTGTCCAATAGGCTTTTCTACCAACATGGCCTTTTTGACGGCATTGGGAAGTATCGTCCTTTCATTGTATGAAGGGGGAAAGCCTAGCAAGGATGAAAGAGTTGCCATATTTTCTGATTCTCTGAACCATGCATCAATAATTGATGGTATCCGCCTTGCAGAGAAACATGGAGGTGCTGTGAGTTCCGTCTACATACACATGTTCCATCTTGATGCTTTGCTGTAAGCGCATGAGGTGCATTATTTGTGCATGTACACAGATATGACCATTTTAATATTAGAAAAGTTTTGTATTTGTGTTTTACTAAATTCTTTCATTAGTGCACTAGCACAGATATTCCTATTATTGTGTCATTTATGCATGTACATATAGAGCCGGGGTCTCACTGTAAGCAAATTCTTCATTCCTTGGGATGGACGTTGAAAGATAAGTTGTTAATGTGGTGGTTGAATGAGTAGCCATATTTTCTGATTCCTATTATTGTCCTTTTATTGTCACAGTTGAAAGATATTCCTATTATTGTCCTTTTATTGTCTTATGGGGGAAAGCCTAGAAAGGATGAAAGAGTAGCCATATTTTCTGATTCACTGAGCCATGCATCAATAATTGATGGTATCCGCCTTACGGAGAAACAAGGAGGTGCTGTCAGTTACATCTACTGTGACATGTTCCATCTTGATGCGTTGATGTAAGTGCATGATGTGCATTATTTGTGCATGTACACGGTTATGACTATTTTAATATTTGTAAAATTTTGTATTTGTGTTTTACCAAATTCTTTCACTAGTGCAATAGTACACATATTCCTATTATTATAATTTATGCATGTACATATGGAGCCGGGGGTCTCATTAGAAGCAAACTCTCTATTCCTTTGAATAAAGGTGTGGTTGGCCTGTCTCTCACCCTCTTTAGACCTTAGCGACAGCGTTACTATCGTCGGGATATATTGGGTATGGTGGTTGTTGTTGTTGTTGTAAATTAGGGGATATCCTATCCTTTCCTCTCACTGCCACGAGATTTAGGTCAGCTGTTCCTAGTTTGAATGCTTATAAACTGCTTTCTTGTATGGGGATAAGTCTCTGATGCCAATTCTTATAATATATTCTTTAATGTGTTTTTCATACATTGCGAGTTGTGTCCTTTAATATGTCTCACAGCCTGAATGGTGTATTAAAATTAAATAAACCTAACGAGAAGTTGGCATGCAAGTTGAATGATATGAGGATGGAAAAGGGTGTTCTTAGGCTGATACTGGAGCAAGTTGACGTTGAAAGATAAGTTGTTAATGTGGCAGTTGAATGATTCATCTTTTTCCGAGTGTACATGTAGTAAAAAGGTTCTGTTGATAAGTTTGCTTTGATCTTGCACTTGTTGGTAATGGTAATATTTTGTTCTTATTCTTTTTGGGCATTTTATGTTGGGATGTTGTTCTAGATTGTGGTCAAATCACTTATCTACCGTTTCCATTTTTGTACTTTTCTGTTATTTGCTTATTTTCTATCGACACATGCCCAGTGTGTTTTTATTTGCTTATTTGTATATCGCAAATCACCTTCTGGCGCATGAATCCTCAGGTCTTAGTCACACCTAAGGAGCTTTTGAAAAGACTATTCAATTTCGCAAGCTTCTGTTGTTAACAGGAGTTAAGTCTACAAACCATCCTCTAAGAAATGACGGAAAAGTAGGGAATGCTACTAACACTTTACGAGGAAACATTTATATTAACTTCATTTTGTTTATTGCTGCATAACAGCCTGTTTAGCATGGATGGGGACTTTGCACATGGCTGACCTTGTACAACTACGAAAGAAGCATGAGTTTTTGTTGATCATAGATGATGTAGGTATCTTGGTTTTTGTTGGCTGGATCTGATTTGTGAATGTTCTCCTTTGTTCAATTCTTACTACGTACATTAGTTCGGTAGAGGGCTCTAGAAGAGTATTTGCTTTGGAGGAAATGAAGTCACTTTTTTTGATGTGTTGAGTTCTCATGCTGATTCTGGTGCAGGCGCATGCAACTTTTGTATATAGCCAAACTGGTGGAGGTGCTGCAGAGAAGTTTCATTGTGAAGGTAGTGTTGATATATGTTTAGTCACATCAAGTAAGGCTGCTGGATGCCATGGTGGATTCATCGCATGCAGGTAATTTTTACTTGCTTCTGTGTGGGCAGATCAGATTTTATTTGTTTGGGTCATTAACAAGTTAATGTTCACTTAGTACATGTTACTTAATAAGCGTGTGGTCAATTTGTCTACACTAGTGACTAATGTTTCTCCAGAAGAATATGCATGTGATGGTGGCCTCTTACACTCACTTATATACTGAAATTGTTGATGAACTCAGAACTTTGTTAGTGATACTGGAGACAATCTTACCTTTTCATTTCCTTTTCCTCCTGCTATAAGGTTTTCTGAATGCAAAAGACTACTTACACTTTGTGCGGGGAAACGTAAGAAGTGAATGGAATGCTTTAAATAGGACTAGTGGGGAATTGGAGAGGGTAGAGTAAGATACATCACAACGGCAGAAAAAGATACACATGGTTGACCAGACCTAATTTTCTTCTTCTTGTTCTTTTTTCTTTTTAATCAATTTTTTATGCCGGTTAAGTATGATTTTTAATTTAGTTTCTCCCTGTTCTAGAGGTTATTACTTGAGACCCACTAATAGAACCCAAATCGAGCTAGACAAAAGTAATTTGTGGAAATAACATTTTCAATTTTAGTAATTAGATGGATGACATATCCAATATTGTGCTTGTTGTGTTATCTGTACTACCACTTACATGGAGTACTGAACGTGTAGTCAGAATTGGAAGGTGCTTATACAGTCGAGAGGCCGCTGTTTCATATTCTCAACTTCATCACCGGTGCCAATTGTTGCAGCTGCACATGGTAAGCATTATGTTGGAATTTCAGAAGCACACATTGTAATATACAGAAGCATGTATAGTTGAAATAAGAGAGTATAAATTGGAAGCTGAACTGTAAAATTTATTCAGACTTCCTCATATTCAGTTGTACATTGGTTTGCCTTTTATAAGGCATGAGAAGAGCTAAGAAACATCAAGTTGTCAACAGTTCTCTAACAGCTATATTATATTTACAAAAGTCAGTTTTTTAATCCACTGAGTTAGTGGTTGTATGAAATTTAATTACATACAATGTAAGCGTATAAATGCATGTCTTCTACTCTCCTGTGCTGCTTCCGAGATCCTTGTATTTTTCTAAGATATTTTAGCTTGGCAGTGCTGTCTCTATGCTGCCGCTGTCATCATCTCTGTTCTGCTCTGGTGTTATTGTACTCAGCACTCGGTATATCAGCTTGTCCATTGCCTTTGCCTTCGTCTCGTCTCCTCAGCTCGGTATCCCATCATTGCTGTTCGTATCATTAACGCCTTCACTTCGTCACCTCGGCTTGGCATTCCATCCTTCAGCTCAGCCACTTCATCACATCGTCACTACTCATTCTCGGCTCGAACACTTCTTCACCTCGGCACTGCATACTTCAGCTCGGCTTTTCATCACCTTAGCTCGAGCACTTCACTTCTGTCTTCCTCACCTCGGCTCGGCATCTTAGCTTGGCGCAGATTCAGGTAACCTTTGTTCATATGATTTATTTGTTTGTTTTCTTTTCTTTTTTCCCAGTTAGTTTGCTCATGCTGGACTCTCTTTTATGTAGTTGTTTCCAGAACGGCTGTACTTTGCTCTTCAAATTCTATATTTCTTATGAATGTTTCTGTAGAAACCTTCAAAGACTTTTATCTGAGCTGCATCTGTGAATGTTCTGAAGTGCAATCATTTTGCCATTCCCAGTGAACTCCGTTGACAAAGGTAAAGAAATAATAGGTAGGGCTGCAAAGTGATTTGTCATGATACATGGTGTGATCTCTTTTGCGACAGGTGAAAAGAAATCTTATCAGGTAAATACTTTTATCTGCGCGGGAGGTTTCAAAGATATTACTCAATCAAGGGGAAGGATTTACATGTGGTCATTGGGAAGATAAACGTAAAGAGGTGTTGTGACCAACTGGTAATGGCTCTGTATAGCAGTAAACTCCCGTGATAGAACCTAAATATCCAACAAAAATAGGTCATCTGTAGTTTGATTCTAAGGGGGAAAAGCTCAGCAAAATGACTATATGAAATGCTATATAATGTCCACTGAAGTTTTACTTGGGCTGTTATTATGTTCTGTTTGCCTTTTAACAGCATCTATTGGCATTCTGAATTCTGGGCTTCCAGTCATGTCTTTGTGCTTTATCATACATGTTACCGCTAACTGTGAACGAGAAGAGATTCGGCCTGTTCTTTTATGAGACCGAGTCTCGGCTATGAACCTTCGTTCCTGAAGTAAAGATTCATTGTAAGATCGGCATTCTTCTCTTCCAATATAATGCCAGGCTCGTGGGACTTATGGTTGGATGAGGCTCTCTCAAAGCTCCAATCTTTGAATCGATTGTGATCTCTTAGACCATTCACCTTGTCCCACATGAATACAATCCTCTCCAGCCATATTCTGCCCAATTTCATGATGATTTGCGCCATTGGGATAGAGCCACAGTTGAAGTTGATATTGCAGAACCCACTTTTCAGAAATGGCTTCAAGCAATTCCTAGTTCAGGTGCATATCTGTTCTTTCTCTGCTTAATTATACTGCATTACTTGATTTCCCATTGTTAATTAGATGAGAAATTAAATCTTTATAGAACGCTATTTCTTAACCAACTAGGTAAATCCTTCATTCCTTTAAGCAGTTAGAGTCACTCGGTTGGTTAGGAGAAAATCTCCCTCTTTCTATGTGTGTTTTCAAAGCTTACATCTTCTTCAATTTATAACCAAATTGGGAAAAAATGAATATTGATAATGTAATATAATGTACCAATGAGATTACCAAATTAGGAAAGGAATATATTTCACAATTACATAATAAATTTAACTGAACCATATAACTTAAATTGAATTACCGTATAAAAATTGCATACTAGTGATTAAAATGTTGCATAGTAAATATATTTGGTAATTAAATAATAAAATTTGCTAAATTAGATTGATTTAAAATTTTAACTCGAATACAATCCAAACAAGATTCTAGTTAAATTCATATAATGATTATAATCGTTTTTTAAGCCGATGCTCAGGTATAGTTTAACACACACAAAAAAATTATTATTTCTTTTTTTTAAGATAGGGAGTCTCGAACATGAGTTTTGTGTAAGTAAATGGTTTTAAAAAATTTTGGCGGAAAAACAACTTTCAAATTATTTCTTTTTTTTTTTAATTTTTTGTGTACAAAATAAACACTTTTAGTTTCCTTTTCTTTTTCGACAGGACATAAATTTTTGTTTTTTTGTTTTGTTTTTGGGGATAGAGCCATAAACTATTTTATTTAAAAAAAAGAGAAAGAAATAGAAATCCCATAACCGCTTCCAAATACGCGTTTATACAACCGCCTAGGTTCGGAGCACGCAATGAAGTTTATAAATAGCAATCTTTGGCCAATTCATCCGTCAATCAGCAGAAGCCTGCTTAGCACCTCAGTTCATCGCTTCTCCAAGGATGAAACGTTGTCGATCATTGTCCAGGTTGGCCATTATCTTTTGCTTTCTGATAGGATATAGTGCAAGATGGGCTGTGGATTGTCGATTTCTTTCTCCAAATATCATTGCATATTGAAAATTAAAGAGATCCAACAGGTAGTTCTGAAATTTTCTTTTCTTAACCTGAGGACCCCGATGAGATTCTTATGTCTTGTACTATGAGTGCCTTGTGTCAAGAGCAGGAATTGAAAAGAAAACGATAAAAAGAACTGAATCAATCAGAATCTTGACCAATCAAAATCTTGTTCCTTTGGATGAAGTTTCTTGATGAACCGTTGAAAATTGTTTGCGGTCTTTATATACCTTGTCTTTCCCTATTTTGCTCGAGTTTTTTGCTGATTATTCTTGCCATCCTCTTTATCTTTTGCTTCTGACAGGCTATTGTGCAAGTTGGGTTGTGGATTGTCGATTTATTTCTCCAAATGCCATTGCATATTAAAAATCGAAGAGATCCAACAGGTTGTTCTGAAATTTTCTTTGACCCCGATGAGATTCTTATGTCTTGTACTTTGAGTGCCTTGTGTCAAGAGCAGGAATTGGAAAGAAAATAATAAATTGAACTGAACCAATCAAAATCTTGTTCGTTTTGATGAAGTTTATTGATGAACCATTGAAAATTGTTTGCGGTCTTTATATATCTTTTCTGAAACGTCATCGAGTTGTTTATTATTATTGCCATCTCTCTATCTTTTGCTTTCTGATAGGCTATAGTGCAAGATGGGCTGTGGATGAAAATTGAAGAGATCCAACAGGTAGTTCTGAAATTTTCTTTTCTTAACCTGAGGACCCCGATGAGATTCTTATGTCTTGTACTTTGAGTGACTTGTGTCGAGAACAGGAATTGAAAAGAAAACGATAAAAAGAACTGAACCAATCAAAATCTTGTTCATTTGGATGAAGTTTCTTGATGAACCATTGAAAATTGTTTGCGGTCTTTATATACCTTTTCTTTCCCTATTTTGCTCGAGTTTTTTTTTTTTTGCAGCTCAGATAAAAGTCATCGAGTTGTTTATTATTCTTGACATCTATTTATCTTTTGCTTTCTGACAGGCTATTGTGCAAGTTGGGCTGTGGATTGTCGATTTATTTCTCCAAATGCCATTGCATATTGAAAATTGAAGAGATCCAACAGGTGGTTCTGAAATTTTCTTTGACCCCGATGAGATTCTTATGTCTGGTACTTTGAGTGCCTTGTGTCAAGAGCAGGAATTGAAAAGAAAATAATAAATTGAACTGAACCAATCGAAATCTTGTTCATTTTGATGAAGTTTATTATTCTTGCCATTTCTTTATCTTTTGCTTTCTGATAGGCTATTATGCAAGTTGGGCTGTGGATTGTCGATTTATTTCTCCAAATGCCATTGCATATTGAAAATTGAAGAGATCCAACAGGTGGTTCTGAAATTTTCTTTTCTTAACCTGAGGACCCACTTATGTCTTGTACTTTGAGTACCTTGTGTCAAGAGCAGGGAACTGAAAAGAAAATAATAAACTGAACTGAACCAATGAAAATCTTGTTCGTTTGGATGAAGTTTCTTGATGAACCATTGAAAATCGTTTGCGGTCATTATATACCTTTTCTTTTCCTATTTTGCTCGAGTTTTTTTGCATTGTGAATTCTACCATGTCTGTTAACAATACAGATGCTTTGCTTTCAAATGCTAAATCTACTGGAAATGGAAGCAGTTCATCCATCTGTCTTGGAAATGAAAGCAAGTCCTCCATTTGTTTCCGCATGTTAATTTGATCTGAGCGGAAGGACCAACTGAAACCAGAAAGTTGCATTTTGAATGTCAAGGATGCAAATGCATGCCAATAACTTATGAAGTTTTGTCTAAAATTCTGTAATGCTAATGCAAAATATACTCATGTCTTTCTTATGCGGCATGTTTATGTTTTACAACCTTTTGACCCTATTTTTATACCACAAAATATTTGCCCAAGCAATATTGGAGAATGTATTTTTTTTTCCATGATCCAGTAAGTTGCTCATTATGTCATTCATGACTACAGAAATTACTCAAATCTGTTGATTCTCTGTTCAGGTTATTCACTTGCTTCCTTAGTTAACCATCTTCTGTTTCACATGCCTTCTTTTCAGGTGTACAAGCTCTAGGAACTTCACATGACGCTATGTAATTTATGGTGTCAATTTTTCTGAATCCGTGATTAGCTTGGATAGATGTTCTCTCGATTGAAAATTTACATGCAACCTGTTCATTTCGAGCTTTATGCAGATTCAAGTAACCTTGGTTCATTTGAGTTATTTGTTTGGTTTCCTCTCTTTTCCCCGGTTAGTTTGTTCATGCTGAACTCTCTTTTATATAGTTTTTTCCAGAACGATTGTATTTCGCCATTCAAATTCTATATTTCTGATGAATGTTTCTGTAGAAACCTTCAAAGACTTCTATCTGAGCTGCATTTGTGAATGTTCTGAAGTGCAATCATTTTACCGTTCCCAGTGAACTCCCCTGACAAAGGTAAAGAAATGATAGGTAGGGCTGCAAAGTGATTTGTCATGATACATGGTGTGATCTCTTTTGCGACAGGTGAAAAGAAATCTTATCAGGTAAATACTTTTATCTGCGCTGAATGTTTCAAAGATATTACTCAATCAAGGGGAAGGATTTACATGTGGTCATTGGGAAGATAAACGTAAAGAGGTGTTTTGACCAACTGGTAATGGCTGTGTATAGCAGTAAACCCCCGTGATAGAACCTAAATATCCAACAAAAATAGGTCATCTATAGTTTGATTCTAAGGGGGAAAAGCTCAGCAAAATGACAATATGAAATGCTATATAATGTCCACTGAAGTTTTACATGGCTTGGGCTGTTATTATGTTCTGTTTGCCTTTTAACAGCATCTATTGGCATTCTGAATTCTGGACTTCCAGTCATGTCTTTGTGCTTTATCCTACATGTTACCGCTAACTGTGAACGAGAAGAAATTCGGCCTGTTCTTTTATGAGGCGAGTCTCGGCTATAAACCTTCGCTCATGTTTTCACTAAACATTAGAGCCTTCATTCCTGAAGTAAAGATTCATTGTAAGATCGCCATTCTTCTCTTCCAAGATAATGACAGGCTCGTGGGACTTGTGGGTGGATGAGGCTCTCTCAAAGCTCCAATCTTTGAATCGATTGCGATCTCTTAGACCCATTCACCTTGGCCCACATGAACACAATCCTCTCCGATCCAGATTCTGCCCAATTTTATGACTTGCGCCATTGGGATAGATACACAGTTGAAGTTGATATTGCAAAATCCACTTTTCACAAATGGCTTCAAGACATTCTTAGTTCAGGTGCATATCTGTTCTTTCTATGCTTAATTATAATGCATTACTTGATTTTTCATTGTTAATCAGATGAGAAATTAAATCTTCATAGAACGCCCTTTTTTTACCAATTGGGTAAATCCTTCATTCTTTTAAGCAGTTAGGGTCACTCGGTTGGTTAGGAGAAATTCTCCCTCTTTCTAGGGGTGTTTTCAAAGCTCACATCTTCTTCAATTTATAACCGAATTAGGAAAAGAATATTGATACTGTAATGCAATGTACCAATGAGATACCGGCCATCCTGTTTGATGTGGGAGTAGAAGTTGTAAATTTTATCGTTTGCCATCTTTATGTAATTGTTTGCTTTTGATTTGTATATAATAGGTGACGATATCGTAGGCGGTAATGGTGAGGTCGACGGAACCTTGGCTAGTGATGGTAATTTTAGAAAATTGCTGATCTTTTCTGGGAATGATTACTTCGGCTTAAGTTCACATCCACTGTTATCAAGACTGCAACGAAGGCACGCTTTATTTCAATGTAGGTCATTGAGTTGCATTACGTGCTGAAGCATTTTTCATGCCTTTGATCAGCAGGCTTTGGGTTGATAAATAAATTGTCGTTTTCATTTATTTATATCTTTTTTTTTCTTCCATAAATCAGGCATTTTTCTCTTTCTCTTCTCTCTTCAAATTACCATAGATTGCTGAGTCATCTTTGGCACACTTTCAAAGAAGAAGGAAGTATGGTTTGTTTTGTCTCTAGATTTGAATTACTTCTATTGGGATCGTTTCTGTTATATCATTTGTAGTGTAGTTACTGGTATTAATTTTCTTTTTGCTTTCTTTCTGTTCTTTTACTTGTGCTATCTTTACGTCATTGCAAAAATAGCCTTTAGTTTTCTCTCTTACTTTAGTCATCCTCTCATCTTGCATATGTGGGAATCTAAGGGAGTTGTTTTCTATTTACTCGGGCAAAAATAGCCTTTAGTTTTTCTCTTTCTTACTTTAGTCATCCTCTCATCTTGCATATGTGGGAATCTAAGGGAGTTGTTTTTCTATTTACTCGGATCTTAAGCTCTTTCTGAAATCTAGATGCCATGCAAGGCTTGTCCTTGTTTGTTATTCTGAAGTTTTGATAGATCAAGTGTGTGAGTAACATAAAATATTTCTCTCATCATCTTTCAGCTGAAACATCAAACTGGTTTATGGTTTTTGATAAGTATATAAAGTCATAGAAGAACCTTTCCTGCACAAAATAAAGTCGCATTTTATTCTAATACTTTGTTTTTCTTAAGTGACATACAATCCTCCTGCCTGCATTTCATAACATTAAATATGAGTTACCATGGACGTGTAGAATGAGTTTGAACTGATGCTTTCTTGGTATGTATTAGGATTGCCTTCTTTGTCCAACAGGCTTTTTCTACCAACATGGCCTTTTTGACGGCATTGGGAAGTATTGTCCTTTCATTGTCTGAAGGGGGAAAGCCTAGCAAGGATGAAAGAGTTGCCATATTTTCTGATTCTCTGAACCATGCATCAATAATTGATGGTATCCGCCTAGCAGAGAAACATGGAGGTGCTGTGAGTTACGTCTACATACACATGTTCCATCTTGATGCTTTGCTGTAAGTGCATGAGGTGCATTATTTGTGCATGTACACAGTTATGACTATTTTAATATTAGAAAAGTTTTGTATTTGTGTTTTACTAAATTCTTTCACTAGTGCACTAGCACATATATTCCTATTATTGTGTCATTTATGCATGTACATATAGAGCCGGGGGTCTCACTGTAAGCAAACTCTCCATTCCTTGGGATGGACGTTGAAAGGTAAGTTGTTAATGTGGTGGTTGAATGATTCATCTTTTTTCCGAGTGTACATGTAGTAAAAAGGTTCTGTTGATAAGTTTGCTTTGAGCTTGCACTTGTTGGTAATGGTAATATTTTGTTCTTATTCTTTTTGGGCATTTTATGTTGGGATGTT
>AP025042.1:32682320-32706934 GCA_036186865.1 Eustoma russellianum | reverse complement strand
GAAGAGTATTTGCTTTGGAGGAAATGAAGTCACTTTTTTTTGATGTGTTGAGTTCTCATGCTGATTCTGGTGCAGGCGCATGCAACTTTTGTATGTAGCCAAACTGGTGGAGGTGCTGCAGAGAAGTTTCATTGTGAAGGTAGTTTTGATATATGTTTAGGCACATCAAGTAAGGCTGCTGGATGCCTTGGTGGATTCATAGCATGCAGGTAATTTTTACTTGCTTCTGTGTGAGACAGATCAGATCTTATTTTTTTGGGTCACTAATTGTTAATGTTCACTTAGTATATGTTACTTAATAAGCATGTGGTCAATTTGTCTACACTAGTGACTAATGTTTCTCCAGAAGAATATGCATGTGATGGTGGCCTCTTACACTCAGTTATGTACTGAAATTGTTGATGAACTCAGAACTTTGTTACTGATAATGAAGACAATATTTCCTTTTCATTTCCTTTTCCTCCTGCTAGCGGTTTTCTGAATGCAAAAGACTACTTACACTTTATGCGGGGAAACGTAAGAAGTGAAGGGAATGCTTTAAATAGGTCTAGTTGGGAATTGGAGAGGGTAGAGCAAGATACATCACAACGGCAGAAAAAGATACACATGGTTGACCAGACCTAATTTTCTTCTTCTTGTTCTTTTTACTTTTTAATCCAGTTTTATGCAGGTTAAGCATGATTTTTAATTTAGGTTCTCCCTGTTCTAGAGGTTATTACTTGAGACCCACTAATAGAACCCAAATCGAGCTAGAGAAAAGGAATGGTGGAAATAACATTTTCAATTTTAGTAATTAGATGGATGACAGATCCACTATTGTGCTTGTTGTGTTATCTGTCCTACCACTTACAAGGAGTACTAAACATGCAGTCAGAACTGGAAGGTGCTTATACAGTCGAGAGGCTGCTCTTTCATATTCTCAACTTCATCACTGGTGCCAATTGTTGCAGATGCACATGGTAAGCATTATGTTGGAATTTCTGAAGCACACATTGTAATATATGGAAGCGTGCATAGTTGAAATAAGAGAGTATAAATTGGAAGCTGAACTTTAAAATTCATTTCGACTTCCTCATATTCAGTTGTACATTGGTTTGCCTTTTATAAGGCGTGGGAAGAGCTAAGAAACGTCAAGTTGCCAACGGTTCTCTAACGGCTATATTATTTTATAAAAGTCAGTTTTTTAATCCATTGAGTTAGTGGATGTATGAAATTTAATTACATACAGTGTATGCGTATAAATGCATGTGTTCTACTCTTCAGCGCTGCTTCCGAGATCCTTGTATTTTTCTAAGTTATTTTAGCTCGGCAGTGCTGTCTCTATGCTGCCGCTGTCATCATCCCCGCTCTGCTGTTATTGTGCTCAGCACAACTCGGTACATCAGCTTGTCCATTGCCTCTGCCTTCACCTCGTCTCCTCAGCTTGATATCCCATCATTGTTGTTCGTATCTTTAACGCCTTCACTTTGTCACCTCGACTTTGCATTCAATCCTTCAGCTCAGCCACTTCATCACATCGTCACTACTCATTCTAGGTCGTACTACATCACCTCGGTTCGAACACTTCTTCACCTCGGCACTGCATACTTCAACACGACTTTTCATCACCTTAGCGCGAGCACTTCACTTCTGTTTTCCTCACCTCGGCTCGGCACCTTAGCTTGGCGCAGATTCAGGTAACCTTAGTTCATATGATTTATTTGTTTGTTTTCTTTTCTTTTTCCCTGTTAGTTTGCTCATGCTGAACTCTCTTTTATATAGTTTTTTCCTAACGGCTGTACTTCGCTCTTCAAATTCTATATTTCTGATGAATGTTTCTGTAGAAACCTTTAAAGACTTCTATCTGAGCTGCATTTGTGAATGTTCTGAAGTGCAATCATTTTCTCGTTCCCAGTGAACTCCGTTGACAAAGGTAAAGAAATAATAGGTAAGGCTGCAATGTGATTTGTCATGATACATGGTGTGATCTCTTTTGCGACAGGTGAAAAGAAATCTTATCAGGTAAATACTTTTATCTGCGCTGAATGTTTCAAAGATATTACTCAATCAAGGGGAAGGATTTACATGTGGTCATTGAGAAGATAAACGTAAAGAGGTGCTGTGACCAACTGGTAATGGCTGTGTATAGCAGTAAACCCCCGTGATAGAACCTAAATATCCAACAAAAATAGGTCATCTGTAGTTTGATTCTAAGGGGAAAAAGCTCAGCAAAATGACAATATGAAATGCTATATAATGTCCACTGAAGTTTTACATGGCTTGGGCTGTTATTATGTTCTGTTTGCCTTTTAACAGCACCTATTGGCATTCTGAATTCTTGGCTTCCAGTCATGTCTTTGTGCTTTATCCTACATGTTACCGTTAACTGTGAACGAGAAGAAATTCGGCCTGTTCTTTTATTAGGCGAGTCTCGGCTATAAACCTTCGCTCATGTTTTCACTAAACATCAGAGCCGTATTTATATCTCTCTCTTTTTTTCTCTTCCATAAATCAGGCTGCTGAAGAGCATAGAATAGGACCAAGAGGCTCTACGCTCATATCTGGATATACCAATTACCATAGATTGCTGGAGTCATCTTTGGCAGACTTAAAGAAGACGGAACTATGGTTTGTTTGTCTCTAGATTTGAATTACTTTTATTGGGATCGTTTCTCTTATTTATATGTATTTTTCATGTGTATCAAGTAATCATTTGAAGTGTAGTTACTGGTATTAATTTTCTTTTGCTTATTTTTCTTTCTGTTCTTTTACTTTTGCTATCTTTACGTGATTGCAAAAAATATCCTTTAGTTTTTGTCTTTCTTACTTTAGTCATCCTCTCATCTTGCATATGTGGGAATCTAAGGGAGTCATTTTCTGTTTACCTCGAATCTTAAGCTTTTTCTGAAATCTAGTGTTGTTATTATGAAGTTTTGATAGATCAAGTGTGTGGGTAACATAAAATATTTCTCTCATCATCTTTCAGCTGAAACGTCAAACTGGTTTATGGTTTCTGATAAGTATATAAAGTCATAGAAGAATCTTTCCTGCACAAAATAAAGTCGCATTTTCATTCTAATACTCTGTTTTTCTTAAGTGACATACAATTCTCTTGCCTGCATTTCAGAACATTAGATATGAGTTACGATGGACTTGTAGAATGAGTTTGAACTGATGCTTTCTTGGTATATATTAGGATTGCCTTCTTTGTCCAACAGGCTTTTCTGCCCACATGGCCTTTTTGACGTCATTGGGAAGTATCATCCTTTTATTGTCTGAAGGGGGAAAGCCTAGAAAGGATGAAAGAGTAGCCATATTTTCTGATTCACTGAGCCATGCATCAATAATTGATGGTATCCGCCTTGCGGAGAAACAAGGAGGTGCTGTGAGTTACATATACATACACTTGACATTTTCCATCTTGATGCGTTGCTGTAAGTGCATGAGGTGTATTATTTTTGATCAACTATGTTGGTTATTTTGCATCTGACAGTGTTTCCCGATTTGACAGGGCTAATTGCACGATGAAGAAGAAACTAGTTGTCACTGATAAATTTGCTCTTCAATATCTTTCACCTATTTGCAAATGTGAATTGGCCAAGATATGGAAACTTGTTATGTTGGTAAACTTGACATTTTGATACAATTTCAACTTGATAGTATCCTCATGTTTTCTTATAGTCTATATTCATTTTATGTTTTTGGCAGGGCGGGTGTGTGGTTCAGTGGGGAGCCAATTTCACTTGTTTTCAGAAAGCTCCTTCCCAATATTTCATTGAACCGTATGCAATACGATATCTCGTTTTATGTTCAAATTAACATATACTTTTTTCCTTCTTTTTCTTATGATTCTCTCTTCTGGCCCGTTTCCTTTCTCTCTTCCACTTCTCAGATCTGATTATATTTTGGCCGCGATCGTCACCCAGGTTTGTTTTTTAACCATTTCTGCAATTTCTTTAATCACATCGCATATCAACTAATTGATTGTTAAATTGAATCCGGCTTCCTTTTGATTGTTACGGTTGATCCCAACTCCCAAGACAAAATCGTTTGATTGCATTTTGCTGTTGGGTTGAATGGCTCTTTTTGCTACCATCAATCCCTTGCCGCCTGGATGAGGCTCTCTCAAAGCTCCAATCTTTGAACCGATTGCGATCTCTTAGACCCATTCACCTTGGCCCACATGAACACAATTCTCTCCAGCCAGATTCTGCCCAATTTTATGACTTGCGCCATTGGGATAGAGCCACAGTTGAAGTTGATATTGGAGAACCCACTTTTCAGAAATGACTTCAAGACATTCCTAGTTCAGGTGCATATATGTTCTTTCTCTGCTTAATTATACTGCATTACTTGATTTTTCATTGTTAATCAGATGAGAAATTAAATCTTCACAGAACGCCCTTTTTTTAACCAACTGGGTAAATCCTTCATTCTTTGAAGCAGTTAGGGTCACTCGGTTTGTTAGGAGAAATTCTCCCTCTTTCTAGGGGTGTTTTCAAAGCTCACATCTTCTTCAATTTATAACCGAATTGGGAAAAGAATATTAATACTGTAATGTAATGTACCAATGAGATACCGGCCATCCTGTTTGATGTGGGAGTAGAAGTTTTAATTTTTATCGTTTGCCATCTTTATGTAATTGTCTGCTTTTGATTTGTATATAATAGGTGACGATATCGTGGGCAGTAATGGTGAGGTCGACGGAACCTTGGCTAGTGATGGGAATTTCAGAAAATTGCTGATCTTTTCTGGGAATGCTTATTCTGGCTTAAGTTCACATCCACTGTTATCAATGTTGCTACGAAGGCACGCTTTATTTCAATGTAGGTCATTCAGTTGCATTACTTGCTGAAGCATTTTTCATGCCCTTGATTAGCAGGCTTTGCGTTGATAAATAAATTGCTACCTTTACGTGATTGCAAAAATAGCCTTTAGTTTTTCTCTTTCTTAATTTAGTCATCCTCTCATCTTGCATATGTGGGAATCTAATGGAGTCGTTTTCTGTTGACTCGGATCTTAAGCTTTTTCTGAAATCTATATGCTTTGCAAGGCTTGTCCTTGTGTTGTTATTATGAAGTTTTGATAGATCAAGTTTGTGGGTAACATAAAATATCTCTCATCATCTTTCAGCTGAAACATCAAACTGGTTTATGGTTTCTGATAAGTATATAAAGTCATAGAAGAATCTTTCCTGCACAAAATAAAGTCGCATTTTCATTCTAATACTCTGTTTTTCTTAAGTGACATACAATTCTCTTGCCTGCATTTCAGAACATTAGATATGAGTTACGATGGACTTGTAGAATGAGTTTGAACTTATGCTTTCTTGGTATATATTAGGATTGCCTTCTTTGTCCAACAGGCTTTTCTGCCAACATGGCCTTTTTGACGTCATTGGGAAGTATCATCCTTTTATTGTCTGAAGGGGGAAAGCCTAGAAAGGATGAAAGAGTAGCCATATTTTCTGATTCATTGAGCCATTTATTGTCTGAAGGGGGAAAGCCTAGAAAGGATGAAAGAGTAGCCATATTTTCTGATTCACTGAGCCATGCATCAACAATTGATGGTATCCGCCTCGCGGAGAAACAAGGAGGTGCTGTGAGTTACATATACATACACTTGACATGTTCCATCTTGATACGTTGCTGTAAGTGCATGAGGTGTATTATTTTTGATCAACTATGTTGTTGATTTTGCATCTGACAGTGTTTCCCGATTTGACAGGGCTAATTGCATGATGAAGAAGAAACTAGTTGCCACTCATAAGTTTGCTCTTCAATATCTTTCACCTATTTGCAAATATGAATTGGCCAAGATATGGAAACTTGTTACGTTGGTAAACTTGACATTTTGATACAATTTCAACTTGATAGTATCTCTTGTTTTCTTATAGTCTATATTCATTTTATGTTTTTGGGTAGGGCGGGTGTGTGGTTCAGTGCGGAGCCAATTTCACTTGTTTTCAGAAAGTTCCTTCCCAATATTTCCTTGAACCGTATGCAAGACGATATCTCTGTTTTATGTTCAAATTAACATATACTTTTTTCCTTCTTCTTCTTACGATTTTCTCTTCTGGCCCGTTTCCTTTCTCTCTTCCTCTTCTCAGATCTGATCATATTTTGGCCACGATCGTCACCCAGGTTTGTTTTTTAATCATTTCTGCAATTTGTTTAATCACATCGCAAATCAACTAATTGATTGTTAAATTGAATCCGGCTTCCTTTTGATTATTACGGTTGATCCCAACTCCCAAGGCGAAATCGTTTGATTGCATTTTGCTGTTGGGTTGAATGGCTCTTTTTGCTACCATCAATCCCTTGCCGCCTGGATGAGGCTCTCTCAAAGCTCCAATCTTTGAACCGATTGCGATCTCTTAGACCCATTCACCTTGGCCCACATGAACACAATTCTCTCCAGCCAGATTCTGCCTAATTTTATGACTTGCGCCATTGGGATAGAGCCACTGTTGAAGTTGATATTGGAGAACCCACTTTTCAGAAATGGCTTCAAGACATTCCTAGTTCAGGTGCATATATGTTCTTTCTCTGCTTAATTATACTGCATTACTTGATTTTTCATTGTTAATCAGATGAGAAATTAAATCTTCACAGAACGCCCTTTTTTTAACCAACTGGGTAAATCCTTCATTCTTTGAAGCAGTTAGGGTCACTCGGTTTGTTAGGAGAAATTCTCCCTCTTTCTAGGGGTGTTTTCAAATCTCACATCTTCTTCAATTTATAACCGAATTGGGAAAAGAATATTGATACTGTAATGTAATGTACCAATGAGATACCGGCCATCCTGTTTGATGTGGGAGTAGAAGTTGTAATTTTTATCGTTTGCCATCTTTATGTAATTGTCTGCTTTTGATTTGTATATAATAGGTGACGCTATCGTGGGCAGTAATGGTGAGGTCGACGAAACCTTGGCTAGTGATGGGAATTTCAGAAAATTGCTGATCTTTTCTGGGAATGCTTATTCTGGCTTAAGTTCACATCCACTGTTATCAATGTTGCTACGAAGGCACGCTTTATTTCAATGTAGGTCATTGAGTTGCATTACTTGCTGAAGCATTTTTCATGCCCCTGATTAGCAGGCTTTGCGTTGATAAATAAATTGCTATCTTTACGTGATTGCAAAAATAGCCTTTAGTTTTTCTCTTTCTTAATTTAGTCATCCTCTCATCTTGCATATGTGGGAATCTAATGGAGTCGTTTTCTGTTAGCACGGATCTTAAGCTTTTTCTGAAATCTATATGCCAAGCAAGGCTTGTCCTTGTGTTGTTATTATGAAGTTTTGATAGATCAAGTGTGTGGGTAACATAAAATATCTCTCATCATCTTTCAGCTGAAACATCAAACTGGTTTATGGTTTCTGATAAGTATATAAAGTCATAGAAGAATCTTTCCTGCACAAAATAAAGTCGCATTTTCATTCTAATACTCTGTTTTTCTTAAGTGACATACAATTCTCTTGCCTGCATTTCAGAACATTAGATATGAGTTACGATGGACTTGTAGAATGAGTTTGAACTGATGCTTTCTTGGTATATATTAGGATTGCCTTCTTTGTCCAACAGGCTTTTCTGCCAACATGGCCTTTTTGACGTCATTGGGAAGTATCATCCTTTTATTGTCTGAAGGGGGAAAGCCTAGAAAGGATGAAAGAGTAACCAAATTTTCTGATTCACTGAGCCATGCAATAATAATTGATGGTATCCGCCTTGCGGAGAAACAAGGAGGTGTTGTGAGTTACATATACATACACTTGACATGTTCCATCTTGATACGTTGCTGTAAGTGCATGAGGTGTATTATTTTTGATCAACTATGTTGTTGATTTTGCATCTGACAGTGTTTCCCGATTTGACAGGGCTAATTGCACGATGAAGAAGAAACTAGTTGTCACTCATAAGTTTGCTCTTCAATATCTTTCACCTATTTGCAAATATGAATTGGCCAAGATATGGAAACTTGTTACGTTGGTAAACTTGACATTTTGATACAATTTCAACTTGATAGTATCTCTTGTTTTCTTATAGTCTATATTCATTTTATGTTTATGGGCAGGGCGGGTGTGTGGTTCAGTGGGGAGTCAGTTTCACTTGTTTTCAGAAAGTTCCTTCCCAATATTTCATTGAACCGTATGCAAGACGATATCTCTGTTTTATGTTCAAATTAACATATACTTTTTTCCTTCTTCTTCTTACGATTGTCTCTTCTGGCCCGTTTCCTTTCTCTCTTCCTCTTCTCATATCTGATCATATTTTGGCCGCGATCGTCACCTAGGTTCGTTCTCTAACCATTTCTGCAATTTTTTAATCACATCGCAAATTAACTAATTGATTGTTAAATTGAATCCGGCTTCCTTTTGATTGTTACGGTTGATCCCAACTCCCAAGGCGAAATCGTTTGATTGCATTTTGGTGTTGGGTTGAATGGCTCTCTTTGCTACCCATCGATCCGTTGCCGCCTGGATGAGGCTCTCTCAAAGCTCTAATCTTTGAACCGATTGCGATCTCTTAGACACATTCACCTTGGCCCACATGAACACAATTATCTCCAGCCAGATTCTGCCTAATTTTATGACTTACGCCGTTGGGATAGAGCCACAGTTGAAGTTGATATTGCAGAACCCACTTTCCAGAAATGGCTTCAAGACATTCCTAGTTCATGTGCATATCTGTTCTTTCTCTGCTTAATTATACTGCATTACTTGATTTTTCATTGTTAATCAGATGAGAAATTAAATCTTCACAGAACGCCCTTTTTTTTAACCAACTGGGTAAATCCTTCATTCTTTTAAGCAGTTAGAGTCACTCAGTTGGTTAGGAGAAATTCTCCCTCTTTCTAGGGGTGTTTTCAAAGCTCACATCTTCTTCAATCTATAACCGAATTGGGAAAAGAATATTGATACTGTAATGCAATGTACCAATGAGATACCGGCCATCCTGTTTGATGTGGGAGTAGATGTTGTAATTTTTATCGTTTGCCATCTTTACGTAATTGTCTGCTTTTGATTTGTATATAATAGGTGACGATATCGTGGGCAGTAATGGTGAGGTCTACGGAACCTTGGCTAGTGATGGGAATTTCAGATGGGAATGATTATTCTGGCTTAAGTTCACATCCACTGTTATCAAGGCTGCTACGAAGGCACGCTTTATTTCAATGTAGGTCATTGAGTTGCATTATTTGCTGAAGCATTTTTCGTGCCCTTGATTAGCAGGCTTTAGGATGATAAATGAATTGCTATCTTTACGTGATTGCAAAAAATAGCCTTTAGTTTTTCTCTTTCTTACTTTAGTCATCATCTCATATTGCATATGTGGGAATCTAATAGAGTCGTTTTCTGTTTACTCGGATCTTAAGCTTTTTCTGAAATCTATATGCCAAGCAAGGCTTGTCCTTGTGTTGTCATTATGAAGTTTTGATAGATCAAGTGTGTGGGTAACATAAAATATTTGTCTCATCATCTTTCAGCTGAAACATCAAACTGGTTTATGGTTTCTGATAAGTATATAAAGTCATAGAAGAATCTTTCCTGCACAAAATAAATTCGCATTTTCATTCTAATACTCTGTTTTTCTTAAGTGACATACAATTCTCCTGCATGCATTTCAGAACATTAGATATGAGTTACCATGGACTTGTAGAATTAGTTTGAACTGATGCTTTCTTGCTATATATTAAGATTGCCTTCTTTGTCCAACAGGCTTTTCTGCCAACATGGCCTTTTTGACGTCATTGGGAAGTATCATCCTTTTATTGTCGGCAGGGAAAAGCCTAGAAAGGATGAAAGAGTAGCCATATTTTCTGATTCATTGAGCCATGCATCAATAATTGATGGTATCCGCCTTGCGGAGAAACAAGGAGGTGCTGTGAGTTACATCTACATACACTTGACATGTTCCATCTTGATGCATTGCTGTAAGTGCATGAGGTGTATTATTTTTGATCAACTATGTTGTTGATTTTGCATCTGACAGTGTTTCCCGATTTGACGGGGCTAATTGCACGATGAAGAAGAAACTAGTTGCCACTGATAAGTTTGCTCTTCAATAACTTTCACCTATTTGCAAATGTGAATTGGCCAAGATATGGAAACTTGTTACGTTGGTAAACTTGACATTTTGATACAATTTCAAGTTGATAGTATCTCTTGTTTTCTTATAGTCTATATTCATTTTATGTTTATGGGCAGGGCGGGGTGTGTGGTTCAGTGGGGAGTCAGTTTCACTTGTTTTCAGAAAGTTCCTTCCCAATATTTCATTGAACCGTATGCAAGACGATATCTCTGTTTTATGTTCAAATTAACATATACTCTTTTCCTTCTTCTTCTTACGATTGTCTCTTCTGGCCCGTTTCCTTTCTCTCTTCCTCTTCTCAGATCTGATCATATTTTGGCCGCGATCGTCTCCCAGGTTCGTTTTCTAACCATTTCTGCAATTTGTTTAATCACATCGCATATCAACTAATTGATTGTTAAATTGAATGCGACTTCCTTTTGATTGTTACGGTTGATCCCAACTCCCAAAGCGAAATCGTTTGATTGCATTTTGGTGTTGGGTTCAATGGCTCTCTTTGCTACCCGTCGATCCGTTGCCGCCTGGATGAGGCTCTCTCAAAGCTCCAATCTTGAACCGATTGCGATCTCTTAGACCCATTCACCTTGGCCCACATGAACACAATTCTCTCCAGCCAGATTCTGCCCAATTTTATGACTTGCGCCATTAGGATAGAGCCACAGTTGAAGTGGATATTGCAGAACCCAACTTCCAGAAATGGCTTCAAGACATTCCTAGTTCATGTGCATATCTGTTCTTTCTCTGCTTAATTATACTGCATTACTTGATTTTTCATTGTTAATCAGATGAGAAATTAAATCTTCACAGAACGCTCTTTTTTTAACCAACTGGGTAAATCCTTCATTCTTTTAAGCAGTTAGAGTCACTCGGTTGGTTAGGAGAAATTCTCCCTCTTTCTAGGGGTGTTTTCAAAGCTCACATCTTCTTCAATCTATAACCGAATTGGGAAAAGAATATTGATACTGTAATACAATGTACCAATGAGATACCGGCCATCCTGTTTGATGTGGTAGTAGAAGTTGTAATTTTTATCGTTTGCCATCTTTATGTAATTGTCTGCTTCTGATTTTTATATAATATGTGACGATATCGTGGGCAGTAATGGTGAGGTCGACGGAATACTGGCCAGTGATGGGAATTTCAGAAAATTGCTGATCTTTTCTGCGAATGACTACTTCGGCTTAAGTTCACATCCACTGTTTTCAAGGCTGCTACAAAGGCACGCTTTATTTCATTATAGGTCATTGAGTTGCATTACTTGCTGAAGCATTTTTCATGCCCTTGATCAACAGGCTTTGGGTTGATAAATAAATTGCTGTTTTCATTTATTTATATCTCTCTCTTTTTTTCTCTTCTATAAATCAGGCTACTGAAGAGCGTGGAATGGGACCAAGAGGCTCTACACTCATATCTGGATATACCATTACCATAGATTGCTGGAGTCATCTTTGGCAGACTTAAAGAAGACGGAAGTATGGTTTGTTTTGTCTCTAGATTTGAATTACTTTTATTGGGATCGTTTCTCTTATTTATATGTAGTTTTCATCTGTATCCAATAATCATTTGAAGTGTAGTTACTAGTATTAATTTTCTTTTGCTTCTTTTTCTTCTTTCTGTTCTTTTACTTTTACTATCTTTACGTGATTGCAAAAAATAGCCTTTAGTTTTTCTCTTTCTTACTTTAGTCATCCTCTCATCTTGCATATGTGGGAATCTAATGGAGTCGTTTTCTGTTTACTCGGATCTTAAGCTTTTCATGAAATCTAGATGTCATGCAAGGCTTGTCCTTGTGTTGTTATTATGAAGTTTTGATAGATCAAGTGTGTGGGTAACATAAAATATTTCTCTCATCATCTTTCAGCTGAAAGATCAAACTGGTTTATGGTTTCTGATAAGTATATAAAGTCAAAGAAGAATCTTTTCTGCACAAAATAAAGTCGCATTTTCATTCTAATACTCTGTTTTTCTTAAGTGACATACAATTCTCCGGCCTGCATTTCAGAACATTAGATATGAGTTACCATGGACTTGTAGAATTAGTTTGAACTGATGCTTTCTTGGTATATATTAGGATTGCCTTCTTTGTCCAACAGGCTTTTCTGCCAACATGGCCTTTTTGACGTCATTGGGAAGTATCATCCTTTTATTTTCTGAAGGGGGAAAGCCTAGAAAGGATGAAAGAGTTGCCATATTTTTTGATTCACTGTGTCATGCATCAGTAATTGATGGTATCCGCCTTGCGGAGAAACAAGGAGGTGCTGTGAGTTACATCTACAGACACTTGACATGTTCCATCTTGATGCGTTGCTGTAAGTGCATGAGGTGTATTATTTTTGATCAACTATGTTGTTGATTCTGCATCTGACAGTGTTTCCCGATTTGACAGGACTAATTGCACGATGAAGAAGAAACTAGTTGTCACTCATAAGTTTGCTCTTCAATATCTTTCACCTATTTGCAAATGTGAATTGGCCAAGATATGGAAACTTGTTACGTTGGTAAACTTGACATTTTGATACAATTTCAACTTGATAGTATCTCTTGTTTTCTTATAGTCTATATTCATTTTATGTTTTTGGACAGGGCGGGTGTGTGGTTCAGTGGGGAGCCAATTTCACTTGTTTTCAGAAAGTTCCTTCCCAATATTTCATTGAACCGTATGCAAGACGATATCTCTGTTTTATGTTCAAATTAACATATACTTTTTTCCTTCTTCTTCTTACGATTTTCTCTTCTGGCCCGTTTCCTTTCTCTCTTTCTCTTCTCAGATCTGATCATATTTTCGCCGCGATCGTCACCCATGTTTGTTTTCTAACCATTTCTGCAATTTGTTTAATCACATCGCAGATCAACTAATTGATTGTTAAATTGAATCCGGCTTCCTTTTGATTGTTACGGCTGATCCAAACTCCCAAGGCGAAATCGTTTGATTGCATTTTAGTGTTGGGTTGAATGGCTCTCTTTGCTACCCATCGATCCGTTGCCGGCTGGATGAGGCTCTCTCAAAGCTCCAATCTTTGAACTGATTGCGATCTCTTAGACCCATTCACCTTGGCCCACATGAACACAATTCTCTTCAGCCAGATTCTGCCCAATTTTATGACTTGCGCCATTGGGATAGAGCCACAGTTGAAGTGGATATTGCAGAACCCACTTTTCAGAAATGGCTTCAAGACATTCCTAGTTCAGGTGCATATATGTTTTTTCTCTGGTTAATTATACTGCATTACTTGATTTTCATTGTTCATCTGATGAGAAATTAAATCTTCACAGAACGCCCTTTTTTTAACCAACTGGGTAAATCCTTCATTCTTTTAAGCAGCTAGGGTCACTCGATTTGTTAGGAGAGATTCTCCCTCTTTCTATGGGTGTTTTCAAAGCTCACATCTTCTTAAATTTATAACCGAATTGGAAAAAGAATATTGATACCGTAATGCAATGTACCAAAGAGATACCGGCCATCCTGTTTGATGTGGGAGTGGAAGTTGTAATTTTTATCGTTTGCCATCTTTATGTAATTCTCTGCTTTTGATTTGTATATAATAGGTGACGATATCGTGGGCAGTAATGGTGAGGTCGACGGAATACTGGCCAGTGTTGGGAATTTCAGAAAATTGCTGATCTTTTCTGCGAATGATTACTTCGGCTTAAGTTCACATCCACTGTTATCAAGGCTGCTACGAAGGCACGCTTTATTTCAATATAGGTCATTGAGTTGCATTACTTGCTGAAGCATTTTTCATGCCCTTGATCAGCAGGCTTTGGGTTGATAAATAAATTGATATCGTTACGTGATTGCAAAAAATAGCCTTTAGTTTTTCTCTTTCTTACTTTAGTCATCCTCTCATCTTGCATATGTGGTAATCTAATGGAGTCGTTTTATGTTGACTCGGATCTTAAGCTTTTTCTGAAATCTAGATGCCATGCAAGGCTTGTCCTTGTGTTGTTATTATGAAGTTTTGATAGATCAAGTGTGTGGGTAACATAAAATATTTCTCTCATCATCTTTCAGTTGAAACATCAAACCGGTTTATGGTTTCTGATAAGTATATAAAGTCATAGACGTTCCTTTCCTGCACAAAATAAAGTCACTTTTTCATTCTAATACTATGTTTTTCTTAAGTGACATGCAATTCTCTTGCATGCATTTCAGAACATTAGATATGAGTTACCATGGACTTGTAGAATTAGTTTGAACTGATGCTTTCTTGGTATATATTAGGATTGCCTTCTTTGTCCAACAGGCTTTTCTGCCAACATGGCCTTTTTGACGTCATTGGGAAGTATCATCCTTTTATTGTCTGCAGGGGAAGCCTAGAAAGGATGAAAGAGTAGCCATATTTTCTGATTCACTGAGCCATGCATCAATAATTGATGGTATCCGCCTTGCGGAGAAACAAGGAGGTGCTGTGAGTTACCATATACATACACTTGACATTTTCCATTTGATGCGTTGCTGTAAGTGCATGAGGTTGTATTATTTTTGATCAACTATTTTGTTGATTTTGCATCTGACAGTGTTTCCCGATTTGACGGGGCTAATTGCACGATGAAGAAGAAACTAGTTGCCACTGATAAGTTTGCTCTTCAATATCTTTCACCTATTTGCAAATATGAATTGGCCAAGATATGGAAACTTGTTACGTTGGTAAACTTGACATTTTGATACAATTTCAACTTGATAGCATCTCTTGTTTTCTTATAGTCTATATTCATTTTATGTTTATGGGCAGGGCGGGTGTGTGGTTCAGTGGGGAGTCAGTTTCACTTGTTTTCAGAAAGTTCCTTCCCAATATTCCATTGAACCGTATGCAAGACGATATCTCTGTTTTATGTTCAAATTAACATATACTTTTTTCCTTCTTCTTCTTACGATTTTCTCTTCTGGCCCGTTTCCTTTCTCTCTTCCTCTTCTCATATCTGATCATATTTTGGCCGCGATCGTCACCTAGGTTCGTTCTCTAACCATTTCTGCAATTTTTTAATCACATCGCAAATCAACTAATTGATTGTTAAATTGAATCCGGCTTCCTTTGATTGTTACGGTTGATCCCAACTCCCAAGGCGAAATCGTTTTATTGCATTTTGGTGTTGGGTTCAATGGCTCTCTTTGCTACCCGTCGATCCGTTGCCGCCTGGATGAGGCTCTCTCAAAGCTCCAATCTTGAACCGATTGCGATCTCTTAGACCCATTCACCTTGGCCCACATGAACACAATTCTCTCCAGCCAGATTCTGCCCAATTTTATGACTTGCGCCATTAGGATAGAGCCACAGTTGAAGTGGATATTGCAGAACCCACCTTCCAGAAATGGCTTCAAGACATTCCTAGTTCATGTGCATATCTGTTCTTTCTCTGCTTAATTATACTGCATTACTTGATTTTTCATTGTTAATCAGATGAGAAATTAAATCTTCACAGAATGTCCTTTTTTAACCAACTGGGTAAATCCTTCATTCTTTTAAGCAGTTAGAGTCACTCAGTTGGTTAGGAGAAATTCTCCCTCTTTCTAGGGGTGTTTTCAAAGCTCACATCTTCTTCAATCTATAACCGAATTGGGAAAAGAATATTGATACTGTAATACAATGTACCAATGAGATACCGGCCATCCTGTTTGATGTGGGAGTAGATGTTGTAATTTTTATCGTTTGCCATCTTTATGTAATTGTCTGCTTTTGATTTGTATATAATAGGTGACGATATCGTGGGCAGTAATGGTGAGGTCGACGGAATACTGGCCAGTGTTGGGAATTTCAGAAAATTGATGATCTTTTCTGGGAATGATTATTCTTGCTTAAGTTCACATCCATTGTTATCAAGGCTGCTACGAAGGCACGCTTTATTTTAATGTAGGTCATTGAGTTGCATTACTTGCTGAAGCATTTTTCATGCCCTTGATCAGCAGGCTTTGGGTTGATAAATAAATTGCCGTTTTCATTTATTTATATCTCTCACTTTTTTTCTCTTCCATAAATCAGGCTGCTGAAGAGCATGGAATGGGACCAAGAGGATCTACGCTCATATCTGGATATACCATTTACCATAGATTGATGGAGTCATCTTTGGCAGACTTAAAGAAGACGGAAGTATGGTTTGTTTTGTCTCTAGATTTGAATTACTTTTATTGGGATCGTTTCTCTTATTTATATGTATTTTTCATCTGTATCCAGTAATCATTTGAAGTGTAGTTACTGGTATTAATTTTCTTTTGCTTTTGTCTTCTTTTTGTTCTTTTACTTTTGCTATCTTTACATGATTGCAAAAAATAGCCTTTAGGTTTTCTCTTTCTTACTTTAGTCATCCTCTCATCTTGCATATGTGGGAATCTAATGGAGTCGTTTTCTGTTACTCGGATCTTAAGCTTTTTCTGAAATCTAGATGCCATCAAGGCTTGTCCTTGTGTTGTCATTATGAAGTTTTGATAGATCAAGTGTGTGTGTAACATAAAATATCTCTCTCATCATCTTTCAGATGAAACATCAAACTGGTTTATGGTTTTTGATAAGTATATAAAGTCATAGAAGAATCTTTCCTGCACAAAATAAAGTCGCATTTTCATTCTAATACTCTGTTTTTCTTAAGTGACATGCAATTCTCCTGCATGCATTTCAGAACATTAGATATGAGTGACCATGAACTTGTAGAATGAGTTTGAACTGATGCTTTCTTGGTATATATTAGGATTGCCTTCTTTGCCCAACAGGCTTTTCTGCCAACATGGCCTTTTTGAAGTCATTGGGAAGTATCATCCTTTTATTGTCTAAAGGGGGAAAGCCTAGAAAGGATGAAAGAGTAGCCATATTTTCTGATTCACTGAGCCATGCATCAATAATTGATGGTATCCGCCTTGCAGAGAAACAAGGAGGTGCTGTGAGTAACATCTACATACACTTGACATGTTCCATCTTGATGCGTTGCTGTAAGTGCATGAGGTGTATTATTTTTGATCAACTATGTTGTTGATTTTGCATCTGACAGTGTTACATCTTGATGCGTTGCTGTAAGTGCATGAGGTGTATTATTTTTGATCAACTATGTCGTTGATTTTGCATCTGACAGTGTTTCCCGATTTGACAGGGCTAATTGCACGATGAAGAAGAAACTAGTTGTCACTGATAAGTTTGCTTTTCAATATCTTTCACCTATTTGCAAATGTGGATTGGCCAAGATATGGAAACTTTTCATGTTGGTAAACTTGACATTTTGATACAATTTCAACTTGATAGTATCTCTTGTTTTCTTATAGTCTATATTCATTTTATGTTTTTGGGCAGGGCGGGTGTGTGGTTCAGTGGGGAGCCAATTTGACTTGTTTTCAGAAAGTTCCTTCCCAATATTTTATTGAACCGTATGCAAGACGATATCTCTGTTTTATGTTCAAATTAACATATACTTTTTTCCTTCTTCTTCTTACGATTTTCTTTTCTAGTCCGTTTCCTTTCTCTCTTCCTCTTCTCAGATATGATCGTATTTTAGCCGCGATCGTCACCCAGGTTCGTTCTCTAACCATTTCTGCAATTTGTTTAATCACATCGCAGATCAACTAATTGATTGTTAAATTGAATTCGGCTTCCTTTTGATTGTTACGGTTGATCCCAACTCCCAAGGCGAAATCGTTTGATTGCATTTTGGTGTTGGGTTGAATGGCTCTCTTTGCTACCCATCGATCCGTTGCCGCCTGGATGAGGCTCTCTCAAAGCTCCAACCTTTGAACCGATTGCGATCTCTTAGACCCATTCACCTTGGCTCAAATGAACACAATTCTCTCCAACCAGATTCTGCCCAATTTTATGACTTGTGCCATTGGGATAGAGCCACAGTTGAAGTTGATATTGCAGAACCCACTTTTCAGAAATGGCTTCAAGACATTCCTAGTTCAGGTGCATATCTGTTCTTTCTCTGCTTAATTATAATGCATTACTTGATTTTTCATTGTTTATCAGATGAGAAATTAAATCTTCACAAAACGCTCTTTTTTTAACCAACTGGGTAAATCCTTCATTCATCTAAGCAGTTAGGGTCACTCGGTTTGTTTGGAGAGATTCTCCCTCTTTCTAGGGGTGTTTTCAAAGCTCACATCTTCTTCAGTTTATAACCGAATTGGAAAAAGAATATTGATACTGTAGTGCAATGTACCAAAGAGATACCGGCCATCCTGTTTGATGTGGGAGTGAAAGTTGTAATTTTTATTGTTTGCCATCTTTATGTAATTGTCTGCTTTTGATTTGTATATAATAGGTGACGATATCGTGGGCAGTAATGGTGAGGTCGATGGAATACTGGCCAGTGTTGTTAATTTCAGAAAATTGCTGATCTTTTTTGTGAATGATTACATCGGCTTAAGTTCACATCCACTGTTATCAAGGCTGCTATAAAGGCACGCTTTATTTCAATATAGGTCATTGAGTTGCATTACTTGCTGAAGCATTTTTCATGCCCTTGATCAGCAGGCTTTGGGTTGATAAATAAATTGCCGTTTTCATTTATTTATATCTCTCTTTTTTTCCTCTTCCATAAATCAGGCTGCTGAAGAGCATGGAATGGGACCAAGAGGATCTACGCTCATATCTGGATATACCATTTACCATAGATTGTTGGAGTCATTTTTGGTATACTTAAAGAAGACGGAAATATGGTTTGCTTTGTCTCTAGATTTGAATTACTTTTATTGGGATCGTTTCTCTTATTTATATGTATTTTTCATCTGTATCCAATAATCATTTGAAGTGTAGTTACTAGTAATAATTTTCTTTTGCTTCTTTTTCTTCTTTCTGTCCTTTTACTTTTACTATCTTTACGTGATTGCAAAAAATAGCCTTTAGTTTTTGTCTTTCTTACTTTAGTCATCCTCTCATCTTGCATATGTGGGAATCTAATGGAGTCGTTTTCTGTTTACTTGGATCTTAAGCTTTTTATGAAATCTAGATGACATGCAAGGCTTGTCCTTGTGTTGTTATTATGAAGTTTTGATAGATCAAGTGTGTGGGTAACATAAAATATTTCTCTCAACTAGGTAAATCCTTCAATTTATAACCAAATTGGGAAAAGAATATTGATACTGTAATGTAATATACCAATGATATACCTGCCATCCTGTTTGATGTGGAAGTTGTGGAAGTTGTAATTTTTATCGTTTGCCATCTTTATGTAATTGTCTGCTTTTGATTTGTATATAATAGGTGACGATATCGTGGGCAGTAATGGTGAGGTCGACGGAATATGACCAGTGATGGAAATTTCAGAAAATTGCTGATCTTTTCTGGGAATGATTACTTCGGCTTAAGTTCACATCCACTGCTATCAAGGCTGCTACGAAGGCATGCTTTATTTCAATATAGGTCATTGAGTTGCATTACTTGCTGAAGCATTTTTCATGCCCTTGATCAGCAGGCTTTGGGTTGATAAATAAATTGCCGTTTTCATTTATTTATATCTCTCCTTTTTTCTCTTCCATAAATCAGGCTGCTGAAGAGCATGGAATGGGACCAAAAGGCTCTGCGCTCATATCTGGATATACCAATTACCATAGATTGCTGGAGTCATATTTGGCAGACTTAAAGAAGAAGGAAGTATGGTTTGTTTTGTCTCTAGATTTGAATTACCTTTATTGGGATCGTCTCTCTTATTTATATGTATTTTTCCTCTGTATCCAATAATCATTTGAAGTGTAGTTACTGGTATTAATTTTCTTTTTGCTTTTTTCCCCTGTTCTTTTACTTGTGCTATCTTTACGTGATTGCAGAAAATAGCCTTTAGTTTTTCTTTTTCTTACTTTAGTCATCCTCTTATCTTGCATGTGTGGGAATCTAAGGGAGTTATTTTCTTTTTACTCGGATCCTAAGCTCTTTCTGAAATCTAGATGCCATGCAAGGTTTGTCATTGTGTTGTTATTCAGAAGTTCTGATAGATCAAGTGTGTGGGTAACATAAAATATTTCTCTCATCATCTTTTAGCTGAAACATCAAACTAGTTTATGGTTTCTGATAAGTATATAAAGTCATAGAAGAATCTTTACTGCACAAAATAAAGTCTGCATTTTTATTCAAATACTATGTTTTTCTTAAGTGACATACAATTTTCTTACCTGCTTTTCAGAACATTTAATGAGTTACCATGGACTTGTAGAATGAACTGATGCTTTTTTGGTATATATTAGGATTGCCTTCTTTGTCCATCAAGTAGAAAACAGCCTTTTAGTTATAGCCGTTGTACTCCATTCTTTCTATGTCATCCTCTAGATGATATTTTCAGAAAGAGTCGTTGGAGAATTTACTTCTCTCTCAAAGTTTAGCTATGTCTATATACTACATCACACTGTGAATAAAGATTAATAAGAATGTTTTATTTCCATAGTTCTCTACTTAATGCTTCATAGAGTTATATATATTTCTATATGGTAATCAGAGCCTCGAAGAAGAGGAGACAAAAATTTCCTTCTGCAGATTGTTCAACACTGGACCAAGTTCAGGTGAAAAATTTTCAAACACCATTTCAGTAAACTTCAGGCAGGACACATACCTCTTGGGGAGAACTTAAACACTTGTGAAAAGCAATTAACATTCATACTACTCCTGTAGTACGCTTCCTCTATAGAAGAAAGTTTGTAAAGACTGCAATTTTTCTTGTCAGCTGCGGAGCAAAGGGGCAGAGCCATCTTCATGCGACGAAGAAGAAGAAACTGAGCAAACATTTTTCCAGGGGTTTTTCTGTAAAAATAGAACCTAACCTCGGTTACCAAAACTTCCGTCAATTCCCGTCAAATACAACCTACGTGTCCTGTTAAAATGTTACGTGCCCTTTAGAGGGAGCTGATTCACGGGCACGTGTCCATTTTGCATGATAAAATCAAAACTAAGGAAGAAAAGGGTGCCAGCTGTACTCAAATTCACCGCTTCCTCCCCAGATTTTGTCAAGTCTGTTCTCAACGCTCATTAAAGAAAGAACTCAGCTGTCTGTTTCAAGGGAAACTTTTTCTTCCTACACGCAAAGAGTCTTTAACAGAGCACGCCAAATTTCCACATCAGTCACCTCCAACTCTTTTCCATCAGTTCTCATTTCAACCATTTGTTCTTCTCTCACTCTTTGCATTTCTTCTCTTCTCGTTTCTCAGAAATACTAAATCTTCTAATCTTTCTGTTAGCTCAGCCATTCATCTTTTACATTCTTCCATCTATTTTAATGGCTGACCAAGGAAACGAAGTTATTTCAATAACTGCAGGAGAGAAATCTTTTGCATCTACTGGATCACTCCTTGACTCAATTCCAGTAACTATCACAAATCAAAAACTGCATGGTAATATGGAGCGGTGATGTAGAATTGTTTATTACAGGAAGAGGAAAGAAGGAGTATTTGTCTGAGAAAGCCGTAAGTCCGTCTGAAACAGATGAAAAGTTCTCTACTTGAGAAGTAGAGAACTCCATGATCATGTCATGCCTGCTGGGTTCCATGACCCCAGAAGTCAGTAACACTTTTATGTTGTATCCAACGGAAGCTACTATCTGGAAAGCAACTAAAGAAATGTATTCAAAAAGGGACATCTCTGAACTGTACGAACTTGAAACCCAAGTTAAGGACATTAAACAAGTGATCAAACAGTGAGTAAGTTCTTCAGCAACTTATCTCAAGTATGGCAACAAATTGATTCACTAAAAATGTATAAGTGGGGATGCACAGTTGATGACCAGTTGTATAGGAGAATCAAAGAAACCATGAGGTTGTTTGGTTTCTTGTCCGGGTTACATAAAGATTTTGATGCTGTTCGAGGCAGAATCCTGAGCACAAAGCCTGTGCCTACTAATGAACACAACATTCTCTGAAATTCGTCAGGAGGAAAGCTGTATTAAGGTTATGATGGGACCAACTGTAGTATCTTCTGAGTCTTTTGCTCTCTTGACACAAGAGAGTGACAAAAAAAAAGGATACGAGTTTTATAGCAAGGAAGTCTGGCTCCAAATCGGGTCCTAGTGTTTGTCAAAAAATACTGTAGGTATTGTCATATGGATGAACACTTAATTGAGGAATGCTATAGGAGACCTGGGTCAACTGTCAAACCATCTCCATTTTTCAGACAGAACAACATGAGCCAAAGTTCTGGTAGATCTGACTGAAGTAGCTCATGGAGATCTGATGCTGACTCTTAGAAGCCTCTTAGAGCTGCAATGGCAGAGACATGGCCTGACAGTGAACCTACCTTCACTAAATTCAACTGGATGCAGTACTTCGAGTGTTAGACAATCAAAGAACCCAAACTCACAGAGACCAGTTCAGGGCCGCCATGGCCAGTACAGGTATAGGTGGTAAGTCTCAAGTTTGGGTCGTTGATTCAGGTGCTACTAATCATATGACTTTTGATAAGTCTTTGTTAAGCTGCTTTGAATCATTTATTGTTCCTAAGAAAGTTAAGGTTGCTAATGGTAATAACAGTGATATTCTGGGATATGGGAATATCCATTTGACTAATAAGCTGATTCTTAAACATGTTTTGTATGTGCCTAAACGTGATTGTAATCTGATCTCTGTTAGACGGCTGATGAGCAACAATTGTTGCTGGACTGTATTTACACCTTCTAAATGCTATTTCATACGTTATTCTTCTTCTTGCTTCCAGGAGAAAGCAATGAAGGAGAAGGTGAGCAAGAAGATATTGACAGTGCTAATCATCAGGAGGGGCTATACATTTTGGAAACTACAGGATCAGGGGGTTTTGAGAGCTGTCCTAGTGTATATTCTTGTACGAACAGTGGTAATGTTCCTAGAATAGATAGTTCTAGAATAGCTCTTATTTTGTTGTGGCATAAAAGGTTGGACCATCCCAATTTTCTGTATCTAAAGAAGATCAAACCCAACTTATTTCATGATATTTCCTTTGACTGTCTTAAGTGTGAAACTTGTTTGTATGACAAGCAGTCAAGAGTTTAGTATCCTGCTAAGGTGTATAAAGAAAGTAAACCTTTTAACCTCGTTCATTCTGATATTTGGGACCTTCTAGAGTTTTAAATGTAAATGGCAGTAGATGGTTTGTTATATTTGTGGATGATCATACACGGGTTACTTGGATTTACTTGATGAAGCATAAGTCTGAGTTGTCTCAAGTGTTTAAGATGTTCATTCTGCTTATCCAAAATCAGTTTAATACCAATGTGAAAAATTTCAGGTCTGATAATGGGAGTGAATACCTTGACAAAGAGGTAAAGTCCTTGTTGACAAAAAAAGGAATTCATCACCAAACATCAAATGTCTATACCCCTCAGCAAAATAGGGTTGCTGAGTGAAAGCATAGACATATTCTTGGTGTGGCTAGATCCAGAATATTTTCTATGAATGTTCCTAAATGCCTATGGGGTGAGGCTGTCCTTACATCCACCTACTTGATAAATATAATGCCTTCTAGGGTGCTTGGATTTGTAAGCCCAAGAGATAAACTTCTTAATATGTTCCCTCACTGTCTATTATTATCTGAACTCCCATTAAAAACGTTTGGTTGTGTGACATGTGTATCTTCAATCTCAGTTTAGAGGTAAACTAGACAGGAGGTCTATCAAATGTATTTTTCTTGGTTACTCAGGGACTCAAATAGTACTAGAAAATTTTATACTACTTTGGATGTCTATTTTGATGAGAATTCTTCTTACTACTTACCCTTTGTATCAAGCAATATCGATACTGACCAGGGGAACTATTGGAGTATTATTGATGTTTCAATAGTAGGAAGCATCCCTAACACTTCTACAGGGACACTGCCATATGAAGAAAATACTGATGATGGTGATATTCCTCTAGAGGAAGGACTGGACAGCAGACAATAAAGGACTCATCTAAGGACTCATTTACCCATTACACAGGTACACTCAAGAAGGAGAAATCAGAATCAGGTTCTTTATGACCTATCGAAAAAAATTTCAACTTGATGGCTAAAGCTCTCTCAGCCTTTTGAAAAAGATTCCAGCACAACGGCTAAGTCTCTTTACAACCTATTTGAAAAGGGCTTAAAAAATCGTGTGAAGTTAAAGATTTATGCTCAAGGCTAAGGCTCTTCACAACCTATTGAAAAATAATTTTAAAAAAATCGTGGGCATATGAAGATTTCTGCCCAAGACAATGGCTCTTCAAAGCCCAGTCAAAAAATTTGAAAATGATGTGAAGCTGAGGAGTGAAGAGGTTTTGAAAAGAGTTTTAACAACTGATAAAAGATCGGCCATGTTAATTTTCTAAAAAAAAGTTTTTTAACAAAGACTGGTTAGACGTATTCTCTTCACATCCTCTTCTTCTTCTTTGAGCTCATGGGTCTGATACCATGTTGGAATTTCAGAAGCATACATCGTAAAATACGAAAGCATATATAGTTGAATTAAGAGAGCATACATTGGAGGCTGAACTGTAAAATTTATTCAAACTTTCTCATATTCAGATGTGCATTGGTTTTCTTTTTATAAGGCTTGTGAAGAGGTAAGAAACCTCAAGTTGCCAACGGCTTTTAATGGCTATATTCTATTTACAAAAGTCAGTTTTTTAATCCACTGAGTAGCTGGATGCATGAAATGTAAA
>AP025042.1:32668369-32682310 GCA_036186865.1 Eustoma russellianum | reverse complement strand
ATATGCAGTGGATACGTATAAATGCATGTGTTATGTTCTTCAGTGCTGCCTCCGAGATCCTTCTATTTTTCTAAGTTATTTTAGCTCGGTGCAGTGCTGTCTCTTTGCTGCCGCTGTCATCATCCTTGTTCTGCTCTGCTGTTATTGTGTTCAGCACATCTCGGTACATCCGCTTGTCCATTGCCCATGCCTTTGCCTTCACCTCGTCTCCTCAACTCGGCATCCCATCATTGTTGTTCATATCTTTAGCGAGTTCACTTTGTCATCGGCTTGACATTCCATACTTCAGCTCAGCCACTTTATCACCTCGTTGCTACTCATTCTAGCTCGGCACTACATCACGTCGGCTGCATACTTCAGTTCGGCTCTTCATCACATTAGCTCGAGCACTTTACTTCTGTCCTCTTCACCTCGGCTCGGCACTTCTTTTATTTTAGCTTGCTCCTCACCTCGGCTCGGCACTTTAATTCTTCTCTTATTTCTGCATACCATCCTTCAATACATTATCTTGCTGACAATTCAATCTTCTGCTGTATGGCTGTTTGTCTGATCCGTGGCAACTAGCATGTTGAAGCTGGCCGATGGTTTATCTTCATAATAGTGTCTCTTTGATTACTTCTTTTTCCAAAGAACTTGGATGTACCTGTACAAATTGAACATGTCATATGTCCATATAAATAGGAACAACTTACTTTTTCTTTTTCCATTTATATTATTTATACTGTAGGGAGCAATCTTTACTCCATAATCTTCACCAATTAATCAGAACTCCTTAAAATATTGTGGTGCTCAGGGTAGTTAACCTGTTTCTTAACAAAAGGATTGTTCTTAATGATGATTTTGTTTGCGAAATGGTGTTAAAAAGAATACAGGTAACTGAAGGTGGTTACGAGAGTCCCAACCAACTTTTTCTGAATGGTGATCAACGATTAGTTAGACATGATGCGTCACAGGAGGGAACACTTGCTAGAGTGGAAAGTTTATACATTGAGTAATTTTCTTTGAGCAGCTGCCATTAGTGTGTCAAAGAATGAGAAATGGCGCAGAAAGGCTATTTGGAACCGAGTACTAGAATTCCGTGCTATGACAGGAATACCTATTACAAGTAATATTATTTCTCTTGTGGTAGGCAGTGAAGAGAAGGCTTTAGAAGTTAGCTGGTAGCTTTCTTTCAACCATCCTCCCTCAGATATGTGAATGCGTTCCATGTCCATTATGGCCTGATATTCCTGTCTGGTATATTGGACAGGCATCTTTTGATGTCTGGTTACCATGTAGCTACGATACGACCGCCAATGGTGCCTCCAAATTCTTGCAGGTTTCTTTTTTACTTGAACCTGTGATTATTTCAGCTTGTCAATATGCAGCTTATTCTTTAATATGAAAATCCAGAACTTGGTTCAGTGTCGGTGTAATTATTCCCTTCCAATTTATTCGTGATTTCTTCATTACAGCATGATCACTAGCTTATGAAGTCGATTCTTTCTTGTTGTCTTGTTGGGGGCTTATGAAGTCGATTCTTTCTTGTTGTCTTGTTGGGGGGACGAACGTTTGAATTCCAAGTGCGCTGGTGGTAGATAAAGCCCTTAATCCCAGGGGAACAATATTCTCCTTTAAGAGCCAGCAGTATTGATTAAACAAATCATATAGTACTGGGAGGTAAGGGCCGCCTTTATGGAAAATAGAAGAATTTGCAAGGCCAAAATGGTCTCTCGCTCTCTTTTAAAGAGCAATGGAATGTCACCATCAGTCAAATAGTGACTTTATTAACAAGATCTTAACCCAGAACCTCATTTTCTTGAACTCCATATTCTCTTAACAGAAACCAGAATAACTGGGGAATAAAGACAGTACTTCTAGAGGTTTATAGGGGCTAAATTGAATGAATAAAGTCAATGGATTTTCACACTTGATTGATGTCTAGTTTAGATTAACTGAAACTATATTGTTTTTGTTGTCCTTGCCTAACGCTTTGTGGTGGATGGCATTTCTCTTCAAGATTGAGGATTGCATTAAGTGCTGGACATACACAGGATGATCTGAGGATGCTGAAAACTGCACGATCCGAATGCATCCATTTTCAGGATGTGGGATTTGGTCACACTAGTTTAACTGCAAAATTGTGATTTCTTTATATCTAGATAATCATCTAGTGCACCCTTGCTTGCGCATCTCTTCTCTATGTAAAAGATTTGTTATCCATCAGGGGATCGGTTTCTTTTGGCCGTGCTTGATGGATAACTTTATTTACTGGCAAAAGCGGTATCTAATGAGAGCTGAGCTTTCTTGCCATCATTAAGGATAGGGAATTCCAGGGTTCAGATGTGGGGAGGATAAAGATGAGGCAAAATACGAGGCCTCCAATCACGCGTGCTACGTGTAAAAAAACAGTTTTTAAAGAATGAGGTGCTGTTTTTTTTTATTAAAAAAAAAGCCAATAAAGATACTTATTGATTAACACCTCATCATTTCCTGATATGTTAAGTCTATGTGACCATGTATATCTAATCTCTCGTCATTGTGGACTAGAACCCAAACTAAGCATCTTGTATTGCATATGATCGCGAGTGCTCGCCACTGATTCAAGCTTTTTTTATTAATTCTCCAAAGTGTGCAATACTCCTTTAGTGAAAGATGATAAAAGACTCAACAGATATTACACCAACATATATCTTTTGAAAGGGTAATTCTGACCCTTCACCATTCATGGGATTGAACACAATAGCATTCAATAACATGAATGGAGGGGTATAATTTAAGGAGACAATTGATCCACCATGAGAAAATAGTGTGTAATATTGTTGATCAAACTGGTCCTCTATTATATACTTGTACTGAACAACATTGTTATAGAAAAACCAAATATTGTGAGTATACATGATAAAATACTATTACGTCTCACTTGGGTTACATAACTCCTCATTATCCCTAAAGTAATCAATCATACTGCAATATCTACCTTGCTGCAGCTTGAAACTTTTAACAACAAAGCCTCAGAAATCAGAAGTAACTTTCTGCTTAAATCATTCAAAGCTTAAAATAATTGAAGTACCTTAGCAAAGCCCTCATTCAACATATTGACATAATCAAATATAAGAAAAGCAGAACAAGACAGAAAAAAAAATAAAACAAAGAAGGCTAGACAGAAAGCAAAATTGAAGCCACAAAGTAGCATGGTAATGGCAATGATTGCACAACATGAAAGAGAACTATTTAGAGGTGATCCTAATCAAGAACCAGTTGTTGCTCAAGGTTAAGAACTTTTAATACTACCATCTCCGCTTTGGCTGTGTTCTCCTTAGAAAAAATTTACAAGAAACAATCAGCTCAAGTGATTCTTTATTGCAGGACGTTTTAAGAAATCAAGGGGAAACCCACACTTGACAGATGACAATATTCCAGATCGCAGAAGCAGGTCGCCTTCAATTTCGAAATACAGACCAGAATAAAGGTTTGTGATACTGATACAAAAAGATAGGCACATGATACTATACTGTTCCTTCATTTAGTTAAATGCTATTTAAACATCCAATGTTATCTATCAGAAAGCAGAGCTAATCAAAATTTTGTGATTAGCTCTAAGCATTGACAAACGCCATAGCAGAGAGATCAATTCCTAATTTTGAAGTAAAGAGCAGAGAATAGGGAATACATCAGAGAATATGAACTGATCCAAGAGCAGAAGAGCCTTAGTCATGTTTCCCAGTAACTGCTCACTGCCAGAATAGGTAATTCACCCCATGATACATGAACTGCAGATCCAAACTCAAAAGTCATGTTTCCTAATAGTTGCTCTTCTGTTATTCCAGAATAGAACAGGGAACTAATCAATCAACACTCTTTCTGATACATGATCTTACGGATGAGGCTGCTTTCTTACTAATATACGCGTTATGTAAGCTAGAAAGTAGCAAATACAAGAAGAAAGAAAGATAGCAAGAAGAAAATAGACGCTTTGCAAAGATGAAAGCACCAATAGGCCACGGAACATACTTCCAACCCCTAAACCCCACCCCCACATCTAAAAGAAGGGCAAACTATATAAATATAACAAAAATATAGGTATCAGAAAATATTTTCTCAAACGCTACAAAAGGAAATACAATGTTAACGACCAACGATCTATAGGACCACCACGAGGAATGCTAAACAAAAGTTGGCAAAGGAGCACATTAGTAAAGAAAGGCATTTGTATACTTTTGTGTAGCTGGTAAACAAAAGACCAAAACTAAAGATAACAGAACATAAAAGACAGGAGCAAACACAAGTACAACGAGACAGGGTCTCCACATACACGCATAATAACAGAGTCAAACAGAAACAAGAAGTACCCGCATCATTACCCTCTATGAAAGATTTATATTATCAAAGCAAGCGCTTATAGCCATACTCAAATTTGACTTGTTCTTTCTAACTCCCTTCAATGTGCCAACAAAAAGCCTGACATTGTCTTTGATTTCTGGCGCATTAGCTCTAGGGACTTTTCTCATATGTTGGTACATCCATCCATACCAATGTTATTAATAGCTTTCAATCTACGACAAGCTCGGCCCGTCACCATCTGACTCGTTGCTGAACTGATCTATGAATGTTAGAGTTGTCTTTCTTGGTATATGAAGAAAAGAAGACTACGTTGACAAAAACAAAATACTTCTAATTCACGTTCATAATGCCTTTCCAGTAGCTACTCTCACACGATTTCCTATGACCATGATGGTGTGTGAATAACATTTTCCCAGAGGTTCTCGCACTAGAACTGCTACGAAAAATTATAGAATCTCCAGACACAAAGTCCTGTAGATTATTTCCCAACAAATAAGCATATGAAGTATTTAGTAAAGGTTCTTTCTCTTTTCAGGAAATAAAAGATTGCACCGCAATCTACCAAGAAACAATGCAATACTGAAATCAATTTTATTTCTTGATCATAAAGCACAGGGAATATTTTAAAGCAACCTGCAGCATTCTAACTAATGAGTCGAAGTTCTCCAGTGAGCAAAGCGAATTCTCTATGCCTAGAAAGAACAGATGCCTCCTTAACAGCTTCCAGTCTTGACTCCAATCATCAGTAATCAATTGCTCCCCAGCACGATCCTTAGCTGCCTTAATTATGGTTTGTAGAATTTGAAGAGGATCTCCATGACTAACTATCAACACAGCACATCCCTGAAACTCCTTCTCAATGTTAACCAAAGCCTTAGAAAGCCTAGTAACAACATCTGCAACACTTTCTCCGCCTTCAGGAGGACTCAAAAGGATCTTTTTCATCCAGAGCCCAAATGTCATGGTACTTATCATGCGACCTAAGTTCAAAATTAGGCCCAAAGAATCGTTCTCGAAGTTCGGCAAATACCCTAAATTGTGATCCATCGAAAGGAATTTCCAAAACTGATGCTACCTCTTTCGCTGTGTGAGTGGTTCTTGAGAATGGAGAGTAGCAGATTCTTACATTTTCGATTGGAATGCCGTTTTCGAGTAGAGATTTTCGGAATGCGTCGCCGGCCGATCGAGCTTGGTCGATGCCTTCAGGAGATAATTGTATTCTTCCAGACAGCCATTTTCTAGGGAAGAAACGATTAGCCCCCTGGCATTCGGAATGCTTTTGCCATGCCTTAACACCCAATACTTGTTCCTTAGCAATGGCTTAGATATACTGGCCGCCATCGTCGACTACCACCTCCAGCGATGGCGATTGTGGAATCCGATCGGTAAAGGCCGTGTTGGATCCAGATAGTGATATCGATTACCCGGTTATAAAGTTATTAATGCCCCTTTGTCCCAAAAATAAGAAAAAACCAGAAATATTTTTGGAAGACTTTTATTAGCGACCACGATTGTGTCAAAACCGTGGAATGCTAAGACGGTTTTTATATAGCCGCGTTAGGATGATTGTCAGGTAGAATCTGATCGAATTGATGATTGAAGGCCATTAAATCGGTTTCAAAATCAAATTTATATATTTCATGTCACTAATTACATACTGGTGCATGTTCTTAAACAGCCATCCTCAATCTATTCGCTCTCTTCATCAACGCTAGCATAAGCAATAGGAATATACGATCAGCCGTATCAACTGCAACAACAATAAATAATCGCTACTATGCTTACCATACATATGCATGACGTCAATTGATGTCATAGAAAGACAATGTTGAAACCTAAAAATCGACGATTTGAATGCTCAAAAAGCTACATTAAACACCGGACCCATGGTTTTCTCGTTTGATGCCTCAAGGGCAACCGTGTAATGGGGCAACTCAGAGAATATTTGAGTCAATCAACATACAACAGTTTCATTACGGTCTTTTTTTCCCTCCACGTTTTTTATAGTTGACGTCCACGTTCAAGCTCCCTTTTACAGATTCTCGAACATCAAGAGTTTCCAAAGTTCACATCCTCGCTAATGTGTTCTCTAACCATTCTCTCACCCATATTTGAATCGACATTCATATGATTTGATGTGTGTACGCTCATAGAAAATGTCAATCTCCCAATAATTATGCGTTTGTCTCAAACTTGCTCGAAGACGCCATTGACAAATTTGTGTTTTCCAATTTTTGCACCTAACATACCAACATCCTAACTAACTAACTACAATTTCGTAAAACATTTTATGCTTATATACTATAATTGCACAGCATGTTTCACACCATTTTTGGTTTTGAACATCATTTTCACCACTAATTAGTATGGGTCACTCTCTTTATACAGACGTTTCATAAACCCTTTCTGATCATGAATTACCATATATTTTGGTGCCAGAATCTTCAAAAAAAAAAAAATTAGAATGTTTAAGCAGATGAAATACTGCTGACACATATGTCTCTCGTTCATCTCTCCTTAATTGTTAGAAACCGTATATGTATAACAAATAGTTTGAGTAGGTATTATCTAGGAAGGTAAAGGTCACAATTTCATGGTTGAATCATTGTTCGAATCATTTTTTTTTTTTTTGCGTGTGGCGTGAAATGTTTGAGAAAAAAACATGGACTGTTTGTGTGATTTTAACAAAACCTGTATTACATTTGCTAATATATACATACATACATGAAGCCCAGTTCGCTTTTGCCTTTACGTCATTCTTTTTAATTGTTAAAAAAATATATAAATATATTTATTCAATGGGACATATTAGGGCAGAGGATAACAATGAAATAACGAAAACACATAAGCGGAGCAACTGTGTTCAAATTAAAGTCTGTACATCATTACTTCATGTCTCGCGCAAGCCTTGTGAAATTTGTGGAAACTATATTGACGTACGTTTTTTGGGATTGGCCATTTCCATTAGTCAATTACTACTGTAAAATATTGCTTTAATTGAATTTAAATCACAATCTAATAAGATTGAAAACTCAATTAAAACTATATTTTTTAGAATAAAAAATTAGCGCAAAACTATCAGTTTCATGACTTCTAGTAGACAGTCTTGCAATATAAACCAAGTCAGAGCACAACCACCCAAGAAAATGAGAAAAATAGTCAATCGAACAACTTGGAACTCTCTCAGAAATTTTCAATTACCTTTATCAGCCCAATGTGAAAAGTGATGAGAAATAACACGCTCAACCGAGAATACCATGCACCAACAACAACAACATTACTCCATTGTCTTAGACACTTACGTTTATAGCAGAGTATGGGACATTTACGTTTATAGTAGAGTATGGGAAGGTGGATGTATGCAATCATATCGATTGTTAGAAATACACAGAGGTTGTTTTCCAGTGACACATAATAAAAATTGTGTCAAACTGTGTCAGTCAATTGCTACTCCACAAATAATAAGCGCATTGTGAATAAGAAAACACATCCAATTTAGTGAGTCATTTGTTTTATTCAATCATATTCTAAAGATAAAAAGAATGCTTACAATGAATAAAACACCACGATAAATTACACAAGAATTGAAATATCTGTCGTCTATCGGAAGAATATCTGCTCGGGAAAAATCTACACATTGGCAGTAAAAGCTGGTACCATATCAATCTAGATTGGAAAAAGTTTTTAGCATGAGACTATAACATATGGACGGATGAGATCATAAGAACCTAAAATTGATGCCTCCAATCACGCGTCGTCACGTGTACAAAATCAGTTTTTTTTAAAAAAAAATTGCAAGCACCTCTTGTTTTTGTATACGTGGCGACGCGTGATTGGAAGCCCTCACTTTTACCCTACTACGATTTCATCCGACCATACGGGAGCATGAATTATGTGGAGATGGAGATATAATTTCACACAGGATTGCCTTGCTCATTCAGATACACAAAGGAAGGTCCCCACCGGTCATCCAACAGGATTCCCCAGTTTTGGTTCTGGATCTGCCTGCTCAAGGTATCACTATCTACACATGTATCACTATCACAATCTAGGTGAAGCGTTGCGAGATAACGGCCATAATACAACTCCCTGAAATAGTGGGTGGTGATTAATTTTCTCCAATTCCTGCAAACGCTTCGACATCTAAAAACATCCGTTATAGGTAGCCTTGTTAGTATCTCCGTCAGAATGTCGTTGGGGATAAGCCGCAGGGGGAATATCCTTCTATTCTTTCTCTTCCGTCGTCGAGCTGCTTGACAGAGGCGGCCGAAGAAGGAAGAAGGCATACTAGGGTTTTTGGAGAGGTGATGGCAGCGGCCGGAGTTCAGAGTTAATGGGTATTAACATTTGTCGGGTAAATATGATTATTTAGAAGATTTATGTTGATTCGGGATCGACTAATGACACGATGACATGATGTCGCATAAGATTTATATGTTCGGAACATGGACACATATATCATATATATTTGATTGATGAAATATCAACTTGTTATACTTGGTTTAGGACTATTGTAAAATTTGCCGTGATTATTGTGAGGCCTTTGCAAATATTGTGTTAGTTTTGTTGACTTACTATGCTGCTTCAACAATTGTTATGCAAATTACTCTCGTATAATTATTCAGAAAGTCGTTGCATAGGTTCCACAACTATTGTGCACATTTGTTTTATTGACTTATTATATATGTTCCACAAGTATACTACAATTTATTCTTGTATATTTATATTTAATTATTCTTTCACTAACACAGTAGAGCACCATATCCTTATTATTATGTCATTTAGATACATATAGAGTCGGGGTCTCACTGAAAAGAGCATGATATCCTTATTATATGTCATTTAGATACATATAGAGCCAGGGGTCTCACTGAAAAAACTATATATCATTTGTGATAGAGGTATTGTTTGTCTTCTCTCACCCTCCCTAAACCTTAACAATATCTTTTGCTGTCATTGGAAACCTTAACAATATCTTTTGCTGTCATTGGAATATAGTGGGTATGATTGATTGATTCGAAAAACTGTGGCATACCATAACTATGGTATAAATTTGTATTGTTGACTTATTATGTAGGTTTCACAAGTTTTATGCAAATGTCCCTTGTATGCTTATTCAAATAACCGTGCCATATTTTCCATGATTATTGTCTAAATTTGTTCCTTTGACTTATTATGTAGATTCCATAATTATTATGTAATTACTCTCACATATTCAGAACACCTGGCATAGGTTCCCACAAAAACTGTGTAGAATTATTCCTTTTACTTATTACGTAGGATCCACAGTTATTATGTAAGTTACTCTTGTATAGTTATTAAAAAAAATGTTCCAAGATTATTGTCTAAATTTGTTTTGTTGACTTATTGTACAGGTCCCATAATAATTATACAAATTAATCTTGTAAAGTTATTTAAAACACCGTGACGTAAGTTATGCAAGTAATGTCTAAATTGTTCTGTCAACTTATTGTATAGTTTTCACAATTACTATACAAATTACTTTCGTATAGTTATTCAAGGAACCGTGGCATAAGTTACACGAGTGTTATCTAAATTTGGTCACGTGTAGACAATAAACGTTATGTACGTAACCATTAAAGGATGATCTACATCATCAAGACTACTTATCATTGTCATCATCTAACTTCATTTACATTGCACAATCAATTAGCATAAGCTATTATCACTTTGATGATATTGTTTCCATTTCTAATGAAATTAGAGACATATTTTTCCTTGACTTTGAAATATGATATAATAAAGCAAAATATTTAAATGCACACCTTGAAACCCTCGAAATTTCTAGTTTATCAAATATCCATAAATGAAACCCAATGTGAAAGAAAGTGGTAATAAATAACACATGCAATATGCACCGGCCGGTTAAAGCAAAATCCACGATATATCATAGAACGATGAAAATGCTCGGAATGATATCTCTTCTCAGAAAACTTCTCGGAAAAAACCTAATTATTCAGTAAAAGAAATTAACAATTATATCACTTTAGATGAGAAAAGTTTCAAATAATAACATACGAGAATTATGTGGACGTCGAGAAACAAAACAGCAGTATCTAATAATTTCACGCAGGATTGCCTTCCTCAATCAGATAAACAATGGAATATCGCAACCGGTTATCATCCAACGGGCATTTACAAGTTATGGCTCCAGCTTCGGCGTCGGCTATCATCATCAATGTTATAGCTCCGGCTTCGGAGTCGGCTATCATCATCAATGGGTAGGTGAAGCGTATAGAGATAACGGCGATAGTTACAACTCCTTGAAATGATGGGTGGTGATTAATTCTCTCCATTTCCTGCAAACCTTTCGACATCGAAACACATCTGCTCTGGGAAGCCTTGTTAGTATCTCAATCAGAACATCGTCAGGAATAAGACTCAGAGGAGTTATCGTTTTTATTCCTTTTATTTGGCGGGCCGGCCGAATACGAAAGAAGGCATAGTAGGGTTTTTGGTGAATGATCGGCAGCCGCATGAGAGGAGAGTTAATCGGACATGGGAGAGTTATCATCGAGAGAGAGGGGGGCTACAATATCCTTTTAAATAATTCTCGGCCGCCAAATGTAACTTGATTACATTTCTTTAAACATTTTGAAAATTTATCTGCTTACCCTATGTAGCTGGACACGAAGTATTTATGATATATAAAAGAAAATTATATTAGTCACTGTAACCCCTCCCGGGATGAGATCTTAGGAGGCCAAAAATGAGGCCTTCAATCACGTGTCGCCACGTGTACAAAAACAAGCCCCTTGTTTTTATACACATGACGACGCGTGATTGGAGGCTTCACTTTTAGCCTCACTTTTAACCCTGTTAAGATCTCATCCGCAAAGAAGGGGGAGCGGATGAGATCCTAACAGGTTAAAAATGACTTAAATGATTTTGATACTTTAGGAAAAGACTAACCATTGTCATTAGTAAATTTTATTGTCCAGCTAATACATAATGAATTAAGTGTGAGCAATAATTATGGATAAGTATGCCAAAGGAAAAGGTAAGTCAATGCCTTAAAGATTTTATAATAATAATAATAATAATAATAATAATAATAATAATAATAATAATAATAATAATAATAATAATAAATAATAATAATAATTAATTTCGAAACCAAGAAATTCTTCTACATTGAAGCATATACGTTGTCCCTTTTTTTTAAAGTTATTCTGTGCCCACGTAACTTGACGCATCATTATGGGTCATCAGAACGTCTGTATATTTAACACATAGGGTTGTTTAGTGGCGAACCCAAACCATTCCGGACAAGAATCACCAACAACTGCTAGTCGCCATAGTGGAATAAGTCGGATTCTTCCTCTATGTGATCGGTTCTATTAAAGACATGTCGTATTGATGATCAAGAACACTCTTGAAGAAAAAACAGGTTTGATGTTTTCAGTATCAGACAAGAGCTAGATCTTCTAAAAAAAAGGCATTTTCTACCTGATGTGAATCGAAATCACAAAAAAGACTTCGTCATAAGATTTGCGATTCTAAAAAAAAAATAATAACCATCCTTATAATAGGGATGAACAAATTGTTTACAAATCGGATTACCAGACTGAACCAAACTAGAAAAATTGGACTGTAAAACCGAAGTCGGTTTAATAAAATTTAAAAACCAAACCATTTTATGCGGTGTGTTTTCTGTGTTAGAAAGAATAAAATCATCCCATAAATAGGAGATATTGTCATGAATAGTAAATATTGCCATTAACATAGATTTTATCATATCATGTGTAAAATAGAAGTTACCATAATCGATAGTATTGGAGCTACTCTAGATAGGGCTGGTTGTACTCAACATTTTTCAATGAAAAAAAAGCTTTTCATTCTAAACTATATTCTGGTTCTAAAATATTAAATAATAAAAACCAGACCGCACTGTTTTTATAAAATATATATTTAATTTTAATTAAATATAATGGAATAAAGCAAAATGACTTATTAAATTGGTTGTGCTTAGGGCTGTAAATGAACTAAGCCGTTCGGTTGTTCGGCTCGTTTGGTTCGGGCTCGAGATCGAGCTCGGCTCGGATAAAAGGTTAATGAACAGAGCTTGAACACCCTTTTTTGTTCGAGCTCGGTAAGTGACACCGTTTGTTTAAGGTGTTCGGCTCGTTAATGTTGTTCGTTGAGTTAACAAACCAAGCTTGAACAAGTAAATATGTTCGTTTAAATAAACGAACAAGATCAGCTCGTTTGTCAAGTTAAATGAACAGAGCTTGAACAACACAATGCTCGGCTCGTTCGGCTTGTTTACAGCCCTAGCTTCTTATATTATGAAGTAGCAGTTGATCGACACAGCTTGACACAACTTCTATTGCGGATCATCGGGAAACAACCTTTATAACACATGTATATGGTTGCATACATCCGACTCCCCATACCCCGATATAGGCGGGAGCCTCTAAGGTAATTAAGTAATGTTGTTGTATTATATATTTCATTTTAATGGTAAGGGTCATATATTTGTTAAACTGATTTGTATAAGATAATTTTTAAGATGTTCATTGAGTAAAATCATAGTAGTTGAACATCTATCAATAGAAAACATAATAATTGGTAGATGCACGTTGCTTTATCCATTCATCAATGTCACATGTCAATTATTCTTTATCCATCTATAAATTGCTAGTTTAGTCATTAACCATATAAATCACTTACCTTTGCACCAGTACTATTTATTTGTAATATTGATATTTTAGGATAGTGATCAAATCTTCTCCTAATTTGTCGCTTGTTACCATACTTGCAGAAAACGTTTCACATTGTACATCGTATATACACGGGTTAGAATCCCTTCACGGTAAAAGTCTCACCGTAGTCCTCAGTTACCATTATCTGACCTTACCACCCATATCTAGCCTCACTGTTCTCACGTGTCGCGCAGTGTACGTAAGGGCAGAGATCTCATCCCATATACACGACATCAGTAAAAGTCATCTTCGACTTTTGCCCATCTGCTTTCATCGATTTTATCATTTAGTTTTTTATTTAGTTATAGTATGTTAATTTATCAATTCACTTATTCTTTTGAAATTTAGAATCGGAAAAGAATCAGCCTATCGATTCTTTTACAGCTCCGAATGGATTTGAGACTTTCCTTTGAAAAAAATTTAGCCTTTTCTTTTAGGTTTATCAAATTATCTCGTGTATATATCTCAACATGATTTAAACATTTATAAAGTTGGGCAGATGTAATTCTGCTGGGTATTTATCAGTACATGAATGAACCAATTTTTTTCTTTAAAATCAAAATGGATGAACCATTGATAGGATCTTTCAATCAGAATTTATGAACTTTGACAAACCTAAACTTGGTTCGCTTTTTACGCTCACGACTCAAGCTCAACTCTACAAAGCTCACAAACTATGACGCATCTGATTAGTGCATGTAAATCAGCATGCCGCTTTATAAGTAGGGCTATTGTATGTAATACATCCATTTTATGTCTTGATATTCGAGTAATATAAATTTGCATTTCACTCAAAAAAAAATAAACTATGATGCATAAAACTTTGAGTCTAGTTCGGACCAGTCCAGGTTCACTCATTCATCTTAAACGTCAACATATGTATTAAAAGAAA
>AP025042.1:32628970-32642297 GCA_036186865.1 Eustoma russellianum | reverse complement strand
ACACAAACTGCACAGGCTGTTCTCGTTGCATGATCATAACTTGCTTTCCTACCTCAATGTTCATTCCTATCACAATATATCTCGCATTAAATTGGCTGCGCTTCTTATATTGTGAATTAGCAGTTGATCAACACTGCTTGACGCAATTTTCATTATGGGTCATCGAGAAACATTTGTGTATTTCTAACACATGGGTATGGTTGCGTACATCTGACCTCCTATACGCTGCCATATGCAGGAGCCTCTAAAGCAATGGGAGTAATGTTGTTGTTATTAATCTTCATGTTCTCTTCCAGTTTTGTAATTCTTCTCATGAACTCTTCTACTTCCTTTCATAGACATGTTTTGCTTGTTCATGAATCCAAATAAAGTTGAACATCATATTTTACCCTCTTGCACAAACCAGTTTGCTGGTTACTTATTCTTCCTAGCAAATTGATATGTCAAGCTCTGTTGATCCAGTGCTCTACTTTTGGAATATGTAAGAGTTATACATGTTTGTTTTTCTCCAGCTAAATGACCTCAACATTACGCTGCTGGAGGAAAAAATTAAGCTCAGAGAGACTGCCCTTAAGGAGGAGGAAGCTAAGGAATTGGCAAAAGAGGAAAAGGAAAAATATGAAGCTGCTAAGACAGAAGCTGATTATCTGACTGCATGTGCTGAAAAGGAAGCTGCACAAAAAAGAGAAGCAGAAGCTAAAGCCTTACATGAAGCTAAAGAAAAGAGACGCTTAAACACGCCTTGGAGGGCCTCTCGCTCCAATACCAGAAATTCACATGGGAAGAAATTGCCATTGCTACATCCTCATTCTCTGAGGATCTTAAAGTTGGAATGGGAGCTTATGGAACAGTCTACAAGGGCAGTCTTCATCATACTGCCGCAGCTGTGAAAGTTCTTCACTCTAAGGATGGATACGGATTAAAGCAATTTCACCAAGAGGTAAGAAATGGTTTGTGGTCCTTTTTTTTTTACCTTCTTTTAGAAGAAAACCATCTAAAATAATAATGTAGAATTTCAAAGCTGTCTTAATGTGCTTACTTCTGCAGTTTTTTCTTTCAATTTCAGCTAGAAATTTTGAGCAAAATCCGTCATCCTCATTTACTAAGTCTATTAGGGGCATGTCCTGAACATGGTTGCCTTGTATATGAATTCATGGAAAATGGTAGCCTGGAGGACTGCTTGCTGAAGAAACGTAAGTCACCGCCACTGCCGTGGTTTGTGAGGAGTCGAATTGCTTGGGAAGTTGCCTCAGCCTTGGTGTATCTTCATAACTCGAAGCCAAAGCCTATTATACATCGCGACCTAAAGCCAGCTAATATATTGCTTGATCATAATTTAGTAAGTAAAATTGGTGATGTTGGCCTATCGACCATGCTTCAGTCTGATTCTTCTGCACTCATGTCATACAGAAACACTGGTCTAGTTGGGACGTTCTGCTATATAGATCCTGAATATCAGCGAACAGGTGTGATTTCACCTAAATCAGACGTTTATGCTTTTGGAGTGGTTATGTTGCAGCTGCTAACTGCAAAACCAGCAACGGGATTAGCCTACCTGGTTGAGAAGGCAATAGAGAATCACTCTTTAAGCAAATATTAGATCAAGAAGCTGGTGGATGGCCAGTTGAAGAGACAAAGATACTGGCATCACTTGCACTAAGATGCACAGAGCTCAGAAGCCAGGACAGACCCGATCTAAAAGATCAAGTTCTACCTATTCTGGAGAAAGTGAAAGAGATTGCTGATAATGCCTGGGATTGCACTCAAATCATAGAAGTACCTCCTCCTAATCACTTCATATGCCCCATCCTCAAGGTAGGATGCAGATTCTATTTCCTTCTGTTAAGCAGGTGGTTTCACTTCTAGTGCTTATCAGTTACTGGGTGCTTGTGTGTTACATCCTTGTCAAACATCAGAAAGTTTGAAATGGCATTATATAGAAATATAGCTTAAATTAACTTGAAATATCACTTTTAGATAAGCGAGAACAAGCTAAAAAGTTGCATATAGTGTTGTCATACCCATATCGGGTTGTCAGATCCAAATTCAGATTTCTCACTATGATCAAGCAATATACTTGATGGGAGAAAACAAATGTGGTGTTTATGCTGACATATTTAAGGATAAGTCATGCACTAGGGTGATTTCCTGTAATTTCTCTATTGATTTTTGCTAGATTTATGTTCTGATCAGGTGTGATGATTGTTATGTTGTAGAAAGGTTGTTTTAAGTTTGAGAATTCTGTTGCAGGAAGTAATGGAAGACCCTTGTGTGGCAGCAGATGGCTATACGTATGACCGGAAATCTATATTGGCGTGGCTCGAGGAAAATGATAAGTCTCCCATGACAAACCATACTTTGGCTCACAAGAACCTGCTGCCCAACTATACACTTCTTTCTGCTATTACAGAGTGGAGATCCCAGAATCACTGAAGTAATGCTGTATATCTATAAGTGATTGTCTTTTCATTGTGTAAGTAGTTTTGTTAGTGAACAAATAGAAAACAACTACCTTCATTGTACATGAATTTTGTAGAGGCAGATGCTTGAAAGTGTTTCTTGATCTTGACTATTATTAGTACAGTAAATATAATGAAAACTTCCACTATTATTTAGCCTTTGGTGGATTCTGGAAGCAATTCATAGTTTAGATTTGCTATGTGCTATGTGAAGTTTGGCTTTTCAGTCTAGATACACCAACAGTCTAAAGAGGTCGGACGAATGCGTTAGGAGTAGAAGTGACTACTGAAAAGGGCAACAAAAATGAAACAGACAGCCTGTATGTCAGTGTACTTGCAAGAAAAGAGGAAACATGAACTACCAGAGAGGACAAGCAACTAATATTTCTTTTTCTTTTTCTTTTTTGTTTTGTTTTGAGGAATGCAACTGCTATATTTCATCAAAAGAGAAAAGAATGCAACCCTTTAAGCAAAAATGTTAGCCTTCTTACATCAACGAGCTGGATCACTTGCCTTGCCAGTGGAAAGCAAGATAAACTGAGCTCCTCGTCTCTTTAAAATTGCAGGAAATCGAACTAGGTGACTTGGCAAAGTTCAAGCTTGAGGATCTATATGTCCAACTGCCAGTGTTTTTCACAGCAGTTCACGTGCCGACGGTTCATTCTACACAAATAGTTGTTGACGACACGGAAGTCTTTTCAAAAGCAACGTGCATTGTCGTGTTAGGGCAAGAAGCACTTTCTCACAGCTAACCATTTCCAGGATTCTGTATCCAAAACCATCAAGAATAAAGATTGCAATGACCATGTGGGATTCTCGATTAATTATAGCTGCAAGTTATCCATATTTTACATCTGATCACCTCAAAAACTTTGTTAGTGGCTAAATGGCTCAATGAGTGGAATAGTCCAATATAACCCTCTGTGTGGAACAAATAGGTGAAAATGAACCGAGCTGCAGTAAGATGACCAGAAGTGACTTCCATGACAAACAAGGCCTGAGTTCAGCTAAACAGATATCAGGCTATCACCTTCCTATTCTTCAAGCTTTGTGACGATCTGCCTCGAGTCAGGCCTAAGAGAAGGTGAAGGAGAACAGCAAGCCATTGAAAGCTGAAATAATCTGAGAATACGTCTTGAGTGGCAGCCCGTCGATCAATGCTTTCACTACGGATAATGTCAGGATGATACAATTCTGAGATTTTGTCATCAAGAATAGCTGTCCTGATGGCATTTGGCAGATGAAAATCTTGATCAGGGGTGGGATTCTCATCAATTGGTTCCTTCCTGTAAGTAGCTCCAACAAGATTACTCCAAAGCTGTAAATATCACTTCCTTCAACAGCATCTTTGATTTTTATCAACTCTGGAGCTTTATAACCCTCGGCCGCCAAAGCTTCCAGCATCTGTTGTCCTGCAGTTGGGGTCAACACATGATACAAGCCAAAATCCGAAAGATAAGGTTGACAATGCCGGTCCAGAAGTACATTTTTCGACTTGAGGTTTCCATGAATGATCGGCTTCTCCAAGCCCATGTGAAGATAGTTTAAAGCTTTTGCTATACCAATGGATATCCTATATATAACTGGCCATCTGTGAGCCTCACCATTTCCATCTGTGAAATAAAGACACAATTATTTCTTTTTTTTAGTACAGATCATTTTCAAGGATTGCTGCACGCTCAAGATAAGTGAAATAAACTGCTACATAGATTTGATGATTTTCCAACCAAGAAGGGTTTGAGAAAAATCAAGTACGAATCACGCCAAAAAGCAAACAAATTATAGCACATAGTAAAAAATTCCAAAATACAACAAAAATGAAAAGAAGATCCAGGAATGCAATGAAGATAAAGACAAAATGCTGTTATTTTATCCAGAAATGTCCAATCCAGATAGCATTATACGATTCCATTTAGTTCTGGCAGATCGCACCCATCAGGAAAAGTCGAATCTAAGTACAGAGCCAAAAGATTCTGCATTGATCTTCCTTTATTTTCACATTTGTTTAACATTTTTCCTTTTTGGAGGTTATTGCAATGATTGTCCTACATGTGATGGCTGTCTAATATATTATGACGAAGACAAAAATCCTGTTCTTGGCACAAAAAAGAATTACTACCAATAACCCCAAAGCATCGCCCTGTATTGGGAAAAGACAATAATTAACACAAGATTAGATTTGCTTCCATCCTGTCAGGTTAGAAACTCTAAGCAGCATTGTAACACTCAATCAGCTAATTGATGCACTCTATTAATTCAATGTTCATTTTGCTGATTACCAAAGCCTAGAAGCAATGTGAAGATGCAATGCCAATAGATAATTAAATAAGGAAGCAGTGTCAAGAGGTCCCAGACCTAAGTCCAAGATAGAGAAAGGAAACATAAAAGAAACAACCTTGCCAATAAGATATTATGCATGACAGAGAGAGATATCGACTCTTTGTAATTAGAAAAACAGACAAAACTCTTCTACTGAGCCAGCTAACAAGAAAGATAAAATCTCTCTCTCTCTCTCTCTCTCATCTCTCTCTCTCTTCTTTTTTCTTTTTTGCATTTTTCCCACTTTAATCCAATGCTTAAGTAAAATTTGCAGCAGAGGTGGATTATTTCCCTTGTGTTAGGCTGTTGTTCTTATTCAATCCCTATCATTCCCCAAAACAAGTGAACAAGCAAGCACAAACAAACACCTCCATGCCCCCCCCCCCCCCTTTCCCAAAATCCACTCCCATCCCACACACGAACAACGAAAAAAATAAACAAAATGAAAAGGAAAAATCACTGTTCAAGAAAATGAATTCTGACCAACACAAAAATCCAGGGCAGACAGAGAAGGCAAAAAGAGCACAGTGAAAAGAAATTTGCTCAGAACTATACAGCACCCCATCCCCTAGAGCCCCTACCTCTAATCAGTTGAGCCAAGTTGCCAAAGCGGTAAAGGGATGAACCATGAGCTTCTCTCCTCTTGGGCCGGCATAAAATGCATACATGGGCACCAAATTAGGATGCCTTAAAGATCCCAACAACTCTATAATTGTCAAAACTTCCTTAATCCTCAATGTACAAGCAGGCCTCAAAAATCTTAGCAAAGCAAGTGAATTAGAATTACCCCTCTGCAAACTTGCTCTGTACAGAGTTCCATAACTAGATTTCCCGATAACCTCACCAGGAGCTTCAAGAATATCATGCACTGTAAGATCTTCTGCCCCATGAAATCTCATCAAGTCCTCTCTATCCACTAAATCCCTTCTCTCTCTTTGAACTCCACACTATTTGCTTCTATATCATTTGCAACGTCTACTTCTGTCTTCTTTCTGCAACAATATATCACTAGAGCAAGAACAATTGCAATTACCAAAGGCTCGGCCCAGTGATCAGTATCACCAAATACTTTTGCTCCATTTATCTGGAAAGATTGAACTTTCGTTGGGAGAAAAGTCGGAGCTTTATTGCATTAGAAAGATCCAAACTTTAAGGGACAGATGAAAACGTCACTAAATTGAAGTTGAGACCAATGTAAATGTGATCCCATTACAAACATTCACACTGAAATGGACAAAAAATGGGAATTTTTCTTCCAGTTACTGCAAAATCCATAACCACCATATAGTTTGGGGATGCAGGTGAAAGATAGAGGAGAAAAGGAGAGAGAGAAAGTTACAAGTCAGAGAGTGGGTTGGCAGAAGAAAGGGAACAGATGGAGGCATGTGCTAGATTTATGTGTGATTGATTGATTTCCTGATGTTTATGCTGCTGCCCCTGCTTCACGTTTATTCAATTGTTTGTCTGCCGATGCAATTCTTTATTGAATAATTTTTATACCCGTTTGTAAGGTCTATCAAATCAGTTGAAGCTATGATTCTGTATTAGAAGATGTATGTGGGTAGCGATTCTCGAACTCTTTAGAGTCGTCCTTAGTTTTAGTATTCAAAACGGTTTATCCGTCGTATTCTGTTAAAAGAAATACAAGACATCAAATACACGTCGGTAAAACAACGTAAAATGATAGCCGAAGTCATAAAATAAAACCCTCAAAATAATCATTAATCAATAATATATAAAGTCTAGGTAAATCCAAATCGATACAAATGTCGTAACTTAACTAGAAAATTATAAGTCTCCAAAATACAAAAATCTCAAATCCACAAACACAGTCTCAACTAAAGCCATCAGTAAATATCTTCAGAAACTCTCGAATCACCGATAAGCTCACTCAGTCTCGTCCTCTACGAACGTCCAATCGTAACCATGTCTCCATGCAAAACAGCATTAGGGTATAGTATAAGCGACAAAACATCGCTCATTAAGTAACCTTTCTGTACTCACTGTGGGATCATACACGGGGAAACAAGTGTAATAAATAATTAATGATATAAAAAATATCAAGTTTCCCATTTTGCAAATAAAATTACGATAATACCCTTACGATAACACAATCAATCAAGTCACCAACGTCAACAAAGTCGAATATCCACTTAAAGTCAATCAATGTTAGTCACAATCAAAATCCGATGATGCAATTTTCAAACCGATGTGATTCAAACTCAAAATACAATTTTCTGATTTCCAAATCCAGTATTTGCAATTTTCGATGCGATACAATTTTCGATATTCAAATCCAAACCAAATTCCGATATCAACTTCTAAACTGGTACAAATTCCAGTGTCCAATATCCGAGTCCAACTCGGTACAATATCAAATCCAAAACCAATTTCAATGCGATATCTATAACACTTTCCTTACAAATGACTTATACCATAGGACTTACGAGTTGATCACCGTAATAGTCAATATGACCCGATGCTCTATCGAAATAGCAAATATGTCTCCAACCATCTTCCTGATTTTGACCCTTATCTCAAAATGAACCCGACTTTCACGAGGGGTGGGATCCTCTCACCGCCCCCTATATCACCCCCCATGTGACCGCCCGCCACGTGGCAAGGGAAGGAGGTGGTGAGGCTGGGTAGGGGTCACCTGCACCCAGCTTCACCACCCCGTCATTTGTTACCCCCATTTTTGGGGGTGAGGAGATCCGGGCTCACTTTCACAAGGCCCCTTACCCCAAAGCTTTTCGCTTTCTAGACGATAAAAGCAGTTGTCTAATTTCCCCGATGTTTACGGTCTCACTGTTTCTGGTGGCATCATTTTGATCAGTTGGTGGTGAACAAACACCCACACATTTGATTATGAATGATAGCTTCATCATCTCCTGTCATAATAAAACAACAGGAGCCCTACTCTACCCACCCCTCCCCCCAACTTTTTCTACCTGCCAGTTGTAGAACTAGTATATCAAAACCAATTTGTTACCTTTTCTCTTGGATCAAAAAGTCATACCTTGATCCTGAGGTTTTTTCTGTCTTAGCTTCATAGAACATGTGGAAGATGTAAATCAGGAGTTCAACGGACTCCTAAATTGGATGATTGTTATATTTTCTCTGCATTTACGTGAGGAAAACTTGCATTTAAAAAAGGTGAATTCATAATCTTTAAACTTGACTTGCTTGATTAAAGTTAGCAGACGTATTTAAACAAAACATGAGATGAACTCGAACTATTTAAGATTAGCTTGATTTGTTAAGCAGTCGTAAGCGTGTCAAATCTTTTGTTTCGGTAAATTCACACCCGCCTCATACATTAAACGGGGTTGGGATCTCCTAACCCCACTTTCCTCACCCCCTTTGTGACCGCGCGACACGTGGCAACAAAAGGGTGGTGAGACTAGATGCGGGTGACCCTCATCTAGCCCTCACTACCTCCCTTGCTGCCACGTGTCGCGCGATCATGCGTCACCGCTCTCCATTTGCGGTGAGGGGATCCTATCCCATTAAACGTACATGTCTTGTGTGGATTAGATTAAATTGGACGCCTAACGAATTCTTTGTCACTGTGTATATACTTAGTCATCTATGTGACTTGACTTCTATTAAATCCATACCTCATTATTTGTTTATTTCAATAAAGATGAAATTTCTTTGTCCAATTTCCTATCTCATTTCTTTGTCTTATAAATAAACGTAGAAGTTCATCTTATCCTAGGCCATCATGTTCTTCTGCCATCTTTTTATTTGCTGAGTACATAATTTTTCGACGTGTCTTAACTAATTTAAACTTTGGTTTCAAGCGTTCCCAAAGTCATTAGCATTATGTCCACCACATTTTCAAAACTTAATCACCATCTCTTATTTTATTAGTTTATCAAATATCTACGTTACCATTTCAAGCATCAATCAAACCTTGAGAAAGTCCGGTAGGTACAAAGGCGGATCTACCACGGTGTTCATGTCATCCATTAACGATCTACGTGTTTTTATATTTATTTTAACTATATACTCACTCCGTTATAAACTATAAATAGTTGTCAAAATGAGACATAGTTTAAAAAGTTAATCAAAAGATCAATTATTGTTTTTATTTTCAAATTCACTTATACGAGTTCTTGGTTTTAAATGCGATGCATTTAATGACAAAAATTTAGTAAACACGCATGCTTTCTCTTATTATTTAAATTGATTAGACTTATAGTTTTAGCCATCTAAAAATAATAAGATGAAATTATATAAAAAAAAGGGTATGAGTACTATAAATTTATGAAGTGACTCCAGTAAGACTTATATTTTGACCGACCCTACTTGAAAAAAGAAAATTACAAAATTTTCAATTTGTCAATAGTATTTCGTGTCTAGTAACACAGGATTGATTAGTACGCTCCTTTTAGAAGTTTTTTTCAATTTATACCATTTTTCATAATTTTCTTTTTAAAACTATAGATTTTTTTTTAAAAAATTTCTCCCATATAGATAATGAGCATTTTGTGGACAACAAGTACTATATATAAGTAAATTCATTACCATCCTCGATCTCTTTGTCTTATTCACAAATTTACAAATGTTTTACGAGTAAATTACAGACATCTCTGATATATTTTAGTAGCTACTCCATGTGATATGACAATTAGTATGTGGAACCTCTATTTCAATTACAACCATCCTTTCATTCTATTGATGTGACATTCTCGTTACTTGTCTAAATCTCACTTAGAAATGTTAATCATCTGATAATGTCATTTGAAGCACAAAAAAGAATTTCAGGGAAAAAGTGAAGTCTAACGTTCAGAAAAGTCAAGTCAGCAGAGGACAGAATTAAGGTACATGATAATCAAAAGTAAAGTTGTTTAAAATCCAAATTATTCAAAGATAATTATGTTTTCCCTGTGAGATTTACAAGTAATTTTGTTACATTGAATAAGCAACTTTGATATAGAAAGATAAAAGATGTTAGGGGATATAGTACATTGGATTTGGGAGTTTGAATGAACGGACCTCCCATGGCAGAACCTAGTAAATCACTCCACTGGTCCCCCGAGTTGCCCAGAAGCCTGTATCCATCTTTCACCATCTCCTCCCTCTTCTCTGATTTGTAGATGGTAGCTTTCTTGCTTTGGTCCTCTGTGGATCTACAGTTTTTCACAGTAAAAGAAATTTACTACATGTGTCTTATGCCAGCAAGAATAGGATTAGAATCAGCAACAAGTCTTGAGGTGGTAAAAGAAATTTACCACAGGTGTCTTATGCCAGCTAGGATTAGAATAAGCAACAAGTACTTGAGGTGGTACAGCTGAAAATGTGATGGACCACAGAAAAACTCATATGCCTATTGGAGGTGGTCCAGGTGGAATCAACAATGTAGCTATATGTATATACAACAACAACAACCTATACCCAGTACATTCCAACGACAGCAAAAGCTATCGTTAGGGTTTGGGGAGGCTGAGAGACATGCAAACAATACATCCATCCCAAAGGATAGTTATATGTACATGTATGTGTATATGTATATGGATATATCAAACAAAGGAAAGATGCCACATGTTGGTTGAGCTTTCTTTCATAGTAAATGAACAACTCAATAGGTAATGACGGGTTGAAGTACACTGAAAGCCTTATTAGGTAAGCCTCAAGGAATTCTAGACTCTAAAATCAGAAAAATCATGTAAGTTCACATGCAACACTAAATGCAACATTTTATCCAAAAGCAAATTAAAAGGCTTTAAATTCTGAAACTGTCCAGGATCAGTTATTTCTCAATATATGTTGGGGGGGGGGGGGGGGGAGGAAAAAGGATGAAGCAAAGTAGCTTTGATGCGTGGCGGAGAAAATGACATTTGTGCTATTATATTCTATAACTAGATATGATGATTTGAAACTGAAATATTAACTAATGCAAAATTGTTAACTTCATTTCTGTAGAAGGATCACAATGCACGTCTTCTGCCTACTAATGAAAAGAAGTTAGAAGAATTTCATCCCATAAGATTCATTAATGTGATTAACTATTTCAAGAAATGCAGTGGTTCCAGAGATTGCAGCCATGATGTCTGCAGAAGAGAAGAAACACCCTTACAAAGGAGACTATCTCCCTACTAACTGGGAAATAGCTCTAGTTCGTTAAAACCGTCAACCATGTATATGAAAGATTATTTCACATAATCTTGAATGCAGGACCATATCACCGTCAACTCCCATACTACGGCTGCCAAGATTTTTTTTTTCCTGCCTGGCAAGAAATGTTACAGCCCTTATTTTAGTCACTCTCAAAATACAACCAGCTTGGACATGCTTGTTTAGATTAATGTCAATAGATCATAAGCTCTTTCGGACATTGCAACATCTAAACTAACATTGTATCCGGCCCAATTGGGTTAGATTGCTGACTTAGTTTGCAGTAGGCATGCCAACCTAAGAGGCCTTGAGCTCCTAATTTGCATCTCCACATAGCTCTTTGGGGCTGGGCGGTGGAGACCCACGAGGCCAGAGGTATTGACCTCTTCCTCCAGAACTAAACTGGCATTCTGGTGCTAGAACTACTTTCAGGCACAAAACACAATGACTAGCAGGAATACCGACCACACAATTCCATTGCACTGGGCCAGTGACAGTGTTGGGAAAGAGAAATGGAAAACAACTCGTTTTGTATTATTGGAACCTTGTCAAAATCTGGTGCAACAAGATTTCGAGTATTTATGTCAGACTTTCGCATGCTAATGCCTTCTTCCTACCCAAACAGTCATTTTTTTTGGAAGATGCGATATACATATAGGAAGAACCGGTAGTTCAAGAACAGCCCCAAGTAATAAATCAAGTACTGCCAGAGACCGAATCAACACTATTCTTAGCTCACTATAAAGATAAATGCATATATAAAAAACATTCTGATTAGCTCGTGAAGTTAAAGAACCCAAACATACGCAAGTTAAAGTGAGAAGAAAGATGAATCCCAATATCACCTATTTCACTAAATACTACATAGCATTTGGCATATGATCTAATTAATGTATTGTCAGTAACGTTTTAACTTAAATGTTTATGATCATCACTTGTATAAGCGATCAGACAAGAACTGGAGGTCCTATGAAAAATTCAATAGATGAGTTGACAGCCCTTTTTGAATCTTTCCCTTCTTTCCTTCAAGACTCCTGATTTTCGTTCCTGTCTTTTTGTGTATGTATATATATGTCTCATGCTAAGCACAAAAGACTACATTACTCAAAGATGCGATTTGAGCAATAACTTAAAATGGAACTTTATGCATATCTAAACATCTTGGCCTCGCATAGGCTGGGGTTGGGAACATGACAATAAAATGCTGCAAAGATGGTACAAAAGAAGTATATCCGATTCTTGTAACTACAAAAGCAGAACCAACACTCACCTGAGGATTAGCTTATGCCAATGCTGGAATCCAGCTTTGCCCAAATTCTCAATGGTAACATTCCTGTGCCTTTCACTGCGCCCGGTCAACAAGAACACCTTGAATCCCAATGTCAGAACGATGTGATAAAGCTCCAAGCTGGACTGTATCGCTGGTGCCTCACCCTTCTCAACCATTTATCAAACTGCACATGATCAAAAATCTCCAACCTAAAAGATGAAACTAAAAAATATTTTTATCAGATACACATTAATCAGATAACCTATCTGACCCACCTATGGCGAAACATCTCAGTGGAACAAACCATTACATTAATATTACTATGCTAATTTCTCTTCGCATAATGGTCCATTCCACTAATCTAGCTCCAAATGTCTATTTTTCGGGTATAATACACGATATCTGAAAGTAATATAGAAGAAAATCCTACCCAAAACCCAACTTCCTCAATTCACATATCACATTAAATTTTATCCCTACAAAATATATGGTCCTTCTAAGTATAAAGACCAATTAAATTCATTTTACAAAACCAGAGAGCAAAAATTTGAAAGAATCATACCCATAGCCATGCTCTGCATAATAAGGAAGATTGGAAAGCAAAGTCTCGTCTACATCAAAAACCCAAGCATCCATTCCATCTCCACTCAATTGCACTCCTTTGGCATAGATTTCAGATTCTTTCGAAACCATTTCAAGATCAAATCTATAAGCCCTAGTGGTCATGTAATCCTTAACATAATCAGCACACTCTGGAGTAACAGTCTTCCATGGGCTCAAATTATTAGCCTCAACAGCAAACCGCCAACTGTTACACCGTAATCTACTCTCTTCTAAGGACTCTTTCAGTTGAAATTCACCGCCTTCTGGGTATTCAATGATCAGTGGCCTAGGAAACACATGCGAATTCGAGTTCTCAATAGCGAACCCAGTGGAGAAAAGCATCAAGAACATGAAGCATACTGCGAAAAATTTCATCTTGGACGAAAAATTTAGTCTAAAAGATTCCAATAACAAAGGAGTATCAAAGAATCAGATTTATTTTTCTTTTCTTGATTCGGATACAAAAAAAATCAGGAATTTTGGGCTGATGACAGAAATAAGTGAAGAAGAGAAACAAATAGGAATCAGACAATTGATTTTTCGACCGATTAAA
>AP025042.1:32615542-32628960 GCA_036186865.1 Eustoma russellianum | reverse complement strand
AATTGATTTTTCGACCGATTAAAAGAGAAGGAAAAAAGGGAAACTTCAGTGAAGGGAAAAAAGGGCAATGGCGTGGAGAAATGGTAAAAGTGGTTGATGAGGAAAGATCAAAGGAGGGTACGGGAAGAATACGTACACGAGTAGGCGCAAAGATACGAAGAGTGTGCGGGGTAGGAGCCGTTGGATATCAAGCCGTTGAATGACGGTGAGGACATTCTCCAAACTAATTGACCAATGGGATTGTTATTATAACATGGTAAGCGCAATCAGATGCTGCCTTCTGGTACGCTATTCTAACGCCGTCTTCGTGTTTACCTTTTTTTTTGGGGATAATATCATCCCTTTTCACCTCACCCTAAGGCCCACTCCCGACACCTAACAGTAAGAGGATTGATGAGGCTAGATACGGATAGCCTTCATCTAACTTCACCACCTCTTACTGTCACGTGTCAGTCAATGAACATTAAGCTGAACGAAAAAAGGTGAAGAGATCCGGTCTCTTTTTTGTCCCCTTTACAATTAACTGTTAAAAGAAAAAGTATCTCAAAAGAAAAAGAATACCCACATGGACGAGAAAAAATTTAGTCATAATTGATATTTATCGCTCTTGTTATCATAATACGTCACTTAGGTAGGCTTTACTATTGTACTAAGACCAATGATTAGGAGAAATCTAATAAACAATGAGATCCAATTTAGATAATGAATTTCTAACGTACATATTTGTCCTATAAGTTTGTTTCTAAACCTGATCGCTCAATATTTTTTTTCCCTGGCTATGATTACAAAGATAAAAAAGTTCAAAAAAAAGGTTTAAGAAAAGAGGAGATAATACAAGTACACCTGGTCTATACATCATCATCATCATCATACTCAGTATATCTCAACGACATCAAAAACTATCGTTAGGGTTTGTAGATGGTGAGTGACAGGCAAAAATGCCTCTATCCCTAGGGATAGAGAGTTTGATTCCAGTGAGACCTTCGACTCTGGCTGTACCTGCATAAATGACACAATAATAGAAATATGACGTGCTAGTGTGTTAGTGATAAAATTCAGTAAATACAAATACGAAGCACCTGATATGAAAATGATCATAAACGTGTATATGCACATATAATGCAAGACAAAGAGAAAAAACAAAACCAAAAAAAAGTGCAAAAATCCACCCAAAGCGTAGATAATATCTAAGCCCCTAAGTATACCATAAAGTGCCCTTATATACTGCTTAAACCTCGTTAACCTTAATCTTCTGCCTCCATGAACTTCTATTCTGGACCATGTTCTCGAAGAGGTGCAAATCTAATATGTCATGCCTAATCCGCTTTTTTCAAGTCAGTTTGAGCCTGCCTTTACTCCTCTTCCTCTCTATAATGAGACTTTCGACTGCTCTGACAGACGTCTTTGTCTGTCTCCCATCGAAACAAAAGAAGAGTTCTCAAGTCCTTAAAGACAGTACCCAAAATTAATAGATAGAAAGTTTGATGCCACATGTGTAACCTTGGTATTCATGATATTAGTCATCAAATAGATGGAGGTATTGTTTACATGCTTGTCATCTTCTTCAGACTCTAGCGATAGCTTTTGTTTTTGTTAATATATACTGCAGATGGTTGTTGTAGTGTCAATGCTCGAATTTGCATCTTAAAAGGCAAACAAGTATGTATCATATGAAAAGCAAAACACCTCTGCATCTAACTTTTTGTGGAGCCACACGTCTGAAGTGGCTAACCGCATGACCCTGAACCTAGTTCTCATAAAATGGGAAAGCCAATTCCTCTGGAGTCTGTCTTGGCTTTGAACTGCGAATGCTCATTCTTGCTTTGATATTTCTTGTCCTTGCAGTACCTTGGATTGGAAATTTGGATCTGAGCAGTCAGTGAAGAATCTCCATGATAAAGTGGTTGTGTAGCTCCCCTTCTTTGCCAAAGCTTTCACCAAATGTGTATATATTTGTCTGTGTATATATCTGTGTATGTCTTATACATATATATGTATGTGTGTATATATATGTGTGTGCGCGCACACGTGTTTGTGTATTCATATGTATACATACACAATACCATCAAGCCTTCATGCCTTATTAAGTCCTTTTATTTATTAATTTCAGTGATATCTGTTCTCAGAACTTAAAAAGACTATCAAGCCATTTGAGAGCACGTCGCTGTCTGAAAGCTTGTGGGTTCTCTCCTAGGGTAACCTAGTGAGAGTTCATTCTCTCGAGAGCACGTTGCTTTCTGGTAGCTTATACACGTAGTTAAGTCATCTGGTTCACTGATAGTTGAAGAACTGGAACATATGTGTACTACCCTGGAGTCGTGTACAACATATAAAATCGGAAACGATGAGAACGTGGTTAAATGATATTTTTTGGTAAAAAAAAATAAGCAGAGGTCGGTGACGGGAGGCGTTTCCGGCAACGGATATCGAAAAAATCGGGTGGCCACCGGGATTGTGAGAAATACATCAAAGGAAGATTAGACGGGAGAAGTCGATACCATTCTTGAAGTTGGCAGCAGTCTATGTGGCAACGGGGGCATAAGGGTGTTAACCCAAACCGAATATTAGGTTCTCGAATTGGCTAAACGAACAGTTCAGCTCGGTTCGTTTATTGTAACGAATTTTAAATTTGGTTCAAGTTTGGTTTGATAATTATATAACTGTTCAAACGAACTGAACAGTTCGTGAACATTTTGGCTCGTTTTAGTAAACGAACCTAAATAGATGTTCAAATTTGGTTCGTTTAAGTAAAATTAACGAACGAACTCAAATCGAATACAAATCAAACTCGAACAATTCACGAACTGTTTAATTCGCTTAACACCCTTTAAACGGGCATGAGCCGGTGGAATCAATCTCAAGGAAACCGTGCTTTCATACAAGCATCGTGATACACAAATGAAGGCTCGAGAATAATATAATCATTTTCATTTAAATAATGCTAATTTTGCTTTAGAAGCTAGGAGATGTGTTTCCTTTTGTAGTAGTTCAATTAAGTGATCATTTCCATATTAGTTGTTCACTCATTGGCTAGTCCGTTTGTAATGGGGAAAATCAACTTTTGACGTTGTGATGTGGCTATTCGTTCGATTGATCCTCTGATTTTTAAAATTACATACTTAACCTCCTTGTGCTTTTGGACTGATGAGAAAATGACATTTTTGTAATTTTTTTTACGCCGGATGTGATGCACAAGCGCCCGTTAAATGGGTATTTTAGAATGTAACTTAATCTTGCTTAAACATGGACAAATATACCCCTATTTTTGGATTTTCCCTTTGTAATATGAAAGTTTTACTGGTCTTTTGGTTATTTTATCAATGGAAAATGCTTTGTTATCAAAAAACCAAGAGAATGCTTTTGTATGTCGAAAATAATATTAGATAGCTCTTAGAACATAGTTCATTTGATGTTCAGGTTGAGACATTGTCCTAGAATTGTGTAGGTTTGAGCCAACACACATGCAGTATGTGAGCAATACTGTTATCTGGGCCAGAAAGCCAAAATCTTGAATCCGACCTAATTAAGTAATGAGTTAGTAGTCTAGTTTATACTAATCGCCTTGTATAGGGTTGTCTGATAACATTTTATCTATCTAAGAATCCACTAGATTCGTGATTTACATACTACAAATAAGCCTATAAGAATGGGCCTTCGGTACTAAAAATTCGGCCTTTTTCTCGAGAACGAATATTAGTTGAAACGACAACTGACCATATTGTAGTAAAAGTCAATTTACGTAAGAAAGTGAGCATGGGACAAAATTCATGTGCAATCATGTGGTATCTGTTATACCTTTCCACTAATAAATTACTTAAATAGGTAGAAGTCATCGCACGGCACTTTTGATACTTCGCATACCTTTAAGACGTGTACTAAATTATAAATCTTCGATAAGGATGAAATTGGTTATGTTCTAAATTATTTGTTAAATTTACATATAGTTTAAAACAAATATGAAAAAGAGAGAGTTATTAGAGTCTTTATATTCGCTAATTTGTCATTAGAAAAATAACATTCAGTTTTAAAATATACACCACGAATATGTCAATATAAATTAGTAAAATAAATACTTCTATTGTAACATTTATGGTATGGTGACAAAGAATTTTTACGACAAAATAAAAAGGAAGTAGACATAAATGGGATGATAGAAGTATTAGCTAAGTAGAATGAATTTGATTTAGCTATAAGGTTAATAAACATTATCATTTTTATATTTTTTTATTTATTCAATAAATATTCAATGATAGACTATTCATAACCATCTTAAAATTTGTTTGACTTTCTATTTGATAACCGTATTAGGCATTTTTTTACACGTATTAAGATGTTATATCTATATAGAAAAACAAAGAGAACATCATATATCTCATCTTCTATTATAGATGATATCATGCTATGTATATTAGTTTGACATCAATTAAATACAAGTGGTATGATTTCATGTAATATTACCGAAAATGTGATAGATGTTATGATATCTCCTAAACAAGGGTTAGATTCCTCTTACATGGACAACCCATGATTATGATGGACATTGAGTTGCTGTGCTTAAAAAAAAAAAAAAAAAAAAAAAGGTACGTTCCTATTACCTGGACAATTCGTACGCATGTTTAGGAAAGATAATCCTAATGAAAGAAGCAAAATTTGGATGAGTCATTAACTAAAAACTAATCATTATTTGTATATTGATAGATAGAAAGACGCGTGTAGAATACTTAATATTTCTCTCTCTTTTTCCATTTTGTTGCAAAAAGAATGGATAAATGAGTATAAGATGAATTTCTATTTTTGTTTTCAGGGAAATATGAGCATTAATTGAAGAGACATGATGTGCAACCATGTGATATATTTTAATGCTTCACTAAACCTAAACAGGGTAGAAGTCATTCGACGGCACTATAAATTTTCATCGGCTTTGAAACGTGTACTGATTTCCATTACACTGCATGATTTCGAATTAATGAGTAGGAGGACATAGGCACGCAAGCTATCGTATTCAAGGCGTCCACGTTGGGATCTACTTACTCCCATTTTTCTCACCATTTTTGTGATCGCGCGACATGTGGCAGCAATGGAGGGTGGTGAGGCTAGATGCAGGTTACCCTCATCTAGTCTTACCAACCTCTATTGCCGCCACATCTCGCGCGGTCACGCGCCACCGCACTCCCTTGCGGTGAGGGGATCATATCCCCTTTATAACACCACTCACACATAAGAAACAGAAAGTTATATAAATACACAGGATTTGGCCTTTTTCAGTAACAACAACACGTACGCAGTATATTCTAACGATAACATAAACTATCGCTAGAGTTTAAAGAATATGAACGGCAGGCAAAGTTAATCTTTTTTGGATCAAAACGAATATGGATATAGGTAGTCTTCTTGTCCTAAAGACAGTCACCTCTCTATGCGCTGTTCATTCTATTTTTGTTGATTCTATTGACTAAAATATTGGTATGCTATGGGACATGGAAAAGGAAAGGTGGAGATGTGATTAAAGACCATTGGCAATCGTCATCATCATCCGGACCCATTATATCTCAACGACATCAAAAGCTATCGTTAGAATCTGGCAAAGGTAAATGGTAGGCAGACAATACCTCTATCTCAAGAGATAGAGAATCTGCTTCCAGTGAGACCCCGGCTCTATATGTACCTGCATAAATGACATAATAATAGAAATATATTGTGCTAGTGTGTTAGTGAGGAAATTCAAGAAATACAAAGAAAAGACTTTCGCCATTAAAATACACATCACGTGTATATGTACATGTAATGTAAAACAACACTATAACATACGCAACCAAGTGGAAAGTCAACCTAAAGCGTAGATAGCGTCTACGCATATCTATGTCCCTAAACACACTCTAAATTATTCCTATATATGACTTATACCTCGTTAACCTTAATCTTATGTCTCCATGAACTCCTATCCTGGACCATGTCCTCAGAGAGGTGCAAATCTAGTAGGTCGTGCCTAATCTGCTCATCCCAAGTTAGTTTGGGCCTGCCTTTACTCCGGTTTCCCTTTCAATTGCTCTGACCGATGCAGTTGTCTGTCTCCGCTTGACATGCTCAAACCATCTCATTCTTCCCTCCCTTATCTTATCTGCTATACTAGCCATGCCTAACCTTTCTCGAAACACCTCGTTTCTGATCCGGTCTAGCCTTGTATGTCCACACATCCACCTCAACATCTTCATCTCTGCCACTTCCATCTTCTGTAATTGTGACCTTTTGATGGCCCAGCAGTCTATCCCATATAGCATTGCCGGTCGTACTGCCACCTTATAAAATTTTCCCTTTAACTTAGTTGGGAAATTTTTGTCACACAGCACCCCTGAGGTCGCCCTCCATCTACACCAGCCTGCTTGAACTCGATGTGCTACATCATTATCTATATACTTTCTCCGTCTTAGTTTAATAGCATTGTTTAAAAAATATAAGTTTTATATGACAAGTTGACAACATTGGGATGGATGTATTGTTTGTCTGTCTCTCATCATTCTCAGATCCTATCGGTAGCTATTACTGTCGTTGAGATATATTAAGTATGTTTGTTGTTGTTGTTTAAAAAATATAAGTTTTATATGACAACATTACACTATTTGTTTTCTTAGACTATGTTTAATTTGTATTTTTAACATTTGATGTATTATTTGTTTGTCATTAATATATTATTTTTATTAGTTGTTTACCAAGACAGTTTTAGAACTAAATATAAGTTCATAAGTTTATTATTGAAAGTTGAATAACTTTGAAGACGACTGGGACGAGGTATTATCATGGATTAAGTTGACTATTAGTTTGCAAGGAGAAGAAATTAAGAAAAGAAAAAGGAAAAGAGTTGACTTAGAACAAGATTCGATTTTGCAGACAAAACTGATTTAGGGGACATTTTTAGCAATTGGGGTACAAGGCATTGAATCTTTAGATCAATTAGTAAACATGTTATAAAAAAAATCAATCAATAAACAACTCAAATTAAACACTTCAACCAGCTTCATATAAATGAATGAAATAATTGGACATATCCTACACATAGTTTAACACTGTATGTACATTACAACTCTCTCATAATCCTAAAAGATACACAAATAAATTCAAAAGACCCTCGTTCATTAGCGGCCGAACATGACCTAACCTTATCCAGTTTTACTCGCAGATGAACATGACCTAATCCCACCTAGCTTCATGTTCTTTATTGAATATGCTTTAATCTCACAGTCTCCTAATGGTACGTGTCACGTTATTCCGTCATCGTCAATACATTGCACGGATCTAACCCTTTTCCACCACTAAGATCACCTCTGACACATTAATGTCAGTGCATTTTCTACTATCCGTTGTTTCACCGACCATTTGAACAAGTATTACTAAAGGCCTACATACATATAATATAATATGTATGTTTATATAACATTCACATAAATATTTTTTTTTTCCTATATAACCATGAGGCGAGAATAGGCTAAATTCCGATGAGGAGACAACGGCGAGAGCGGCGGGAGTTCATAAATCCCCTTAGCGTCTTCTCCCCAAACTGCCGTCCAACTTGACGGCGTTAACGGCACATCCGTCGTCGTTTTGCTCTCTTCAACTCTACTGCCGCCGGGAAATGTCTCCACCTCCTCCCTCTTCACCTCCTTCTTAGCCTCTCTTTCTTCACTCCCCGCCGTATCCGGCTCCCGAACCCTTTTCGCTCCGGAACTTACTGCCGGCTTTTCTATCAAGGCGCCGTTTTCAACTTCGTGAGGGAAATTCAGTATAGCTTTGCTTCCTCTCAGCTTATACGCCGCCTTATCATAAGCTTTCGCCGCCTCCACCGCCGTGTCAAATGTTCCTAGCCAAACACGTGTCCCTTTCCGATTTGGGTCCCTAATTTCAGCGGCGAACTTCCCCCATGGCCGTTGCCGGACTCCTCTGTAGTGTTTCTTCTCGCTGGAATCCTGGGTGGAAACAGTATTCTTAACCGTTTCCTCAATTAATTTCTTGGCAGAAGGGATTGCTATGTTTAAAGAAGGCTTCCTTTCACTAAACCTGCTTTTAGATTCAGAAGATTCCAGATAATTATGATAAAACTCTGTCGTCTTTGAATTGTTGAAGAATTGATCGACCGAATAGGAAGGAGAAGAAACAGAGCTGAAAGGACCAGTGACCAAGAAGTTGGGATTTTCATTCTGGGGTTCAAAACTGAGCTGATAATCAAAGATTGGGTGAGAAATTGCATCACTAGAAGTGGACGTTTGGCTTTCTGTAAGGTCAGAAATCTGGGAGTGTTGTTCATAGAAAACAGACTCATCAAGAAGAACTTGTCTAATCATTTCCAGAGTGGAAAACTCATCACATGATGACTCCATTTCAACGGTAGAAAATTTTTAAACAGCAAGTGGAGTTGGAGGATTTGAATTTTGAGTGGAAGCGGTTGAGTGATGAAATGGGAAGCTGGATAGATATATAAAGGGGTAACGTTTTGGGGGATTGTCGTCAAGCTAAAGAGAGGAGGATGCTTCTGGAGAGGGTTCTTGGATATGGGGACGAAGTATCGTGTGGGTATGATGGTTTATCTTTGCTTTCAATTTTGTAATTTATCTATAATTTGTGCCCCCAATAATTAGTGATAAGGGCCTGTGTAAATCTACGGTTTATATTATTGGAAAAATTGTCTACACGTGGGCCATTTTAAGATAAAATACATAATTTATATGAGAATGAGCTATCATCATCTATTGTTTTAAGATTTTGAGTAAAAATAAGCCCGAGGTCATGTAAACCCAAGTTTCAACATGGTACCATAGCAGATTTAAGATGTGGACTCACACCTTGTCTGACCTATGGTTGACCGTTTCTGGTCTCCCCTAACCAAGTTCAGTTATTCATACATGGCTTGTGATTAGTGATTGAGGGCGCTTCGCTTGTGGTTTATGATTGAGGACGGGTTCTAAAACATGTGGATAGTGCTGTAAACGAGCCGAACGAACCGAGCATTGTGTTGTTCAAGCTCTGTTCATTTAACTGAGCGAACGAGCCGAGCTTGTTCGTTTATTTAAACGAACATATTTACTTGTTCAAGCTTGGTTCGTTTAACTCAACGAACAACATTAACGAGCCGAACACCTTAAACGAACGGTGCCACTTACCGAGCTCGAACAGAAAAGGGTGTTCAAGCTCTGTTCATTAACCTTTTATCCGAGCCGAGCTCGAGCTCGAGCCCGAACCAAACGAGTCAAACAACCGAACGGCTTGGTTCATTTACAGCCTTGGATATGTCAAGTCATGAGTTATATGAGTATGATGTACAACCATCATTGTTTTATTCTTTTGAGTGGATATAGGTCTCGCCTCATGTAAACCCAAATTTTAACATCTTTAAATTAGTGAATCAAAATTCTTGTGCTATGCTTACACACACTTAGTTTAAGACAAATCTTAAAATGATTAAGGAGTACCTAATAACTATCTTAATAGTAATTTTAATAATTCAATAGCATTCCTAGGGTATGTGACATTCTGTACTTCATAACCAATGTAAAATTAACTTATAAAGAAGGACACTATGTCATTTAAGTGATTGTGTGTAATACATGGGTTCACTGCTCCAAATGTATATTTTTTGTTGGTGATAAGGTGACATTATTATTATTATTATTTGTGTGTTGTAATAACTTGAAACGGATATACTCATGAGGGCGAGTCTCTTTGCGTTAAACCATACATATGACAATGTCATTTCTTTATTATACGTTCTTTTTCGCCCAACTGGTATCCGGGACCAGATCTTCTCACCGCAATTCTCAGCCACTTTTCTACCGCACTACACGTGGCAGAAGGGAAGAGTGGTAAGGCTAGATGAGGTTACATGCATTTAGTCTCACCATCCTCCATTGTTGCCACGTGTCATGTGGTGAAAAAATGGGTGAGAAGATTGTAGGTGACGGGATCTAAAATCCTAGTATCCATAACGTGCCATTAATCCGGAGCGTCTATCAAGTTTTTTTTTTTTTTTTTAAACAGGAGAGAGACCTCTAAAGAATGTTCTTTTATCTTCGAAAGATTCGAACACAGATCTTATTTTATTCGAACCCCATGTTTTGAATTAACGTATTTTATCTATAAGTTGTCAAATATATTACACATAGTATTAATTTAAGCGAAGATTTTAATTACTAACGAATGCCAACAAATTAACCATGGTTAGCTATAATCTTTATCGAATTAACGATTTTAGATTCTCGTGTTGGCGATGAAATTAAAAATCTATAAGATTTGATATAATCAGAGAAGACAATCGGTGCTAGAAAAGTATAATGGGAAGACAAACAAAACCAAAATAACCACCATGAAACCAAAATCACAGAGTCGACGGATAAAAAAAGGTTAAGATGTTATGAATTGTTTCGTTCTTATTAATGTGTTAATATGTATTACTGTCTTTTTTTCAAAAAATATTGTCATATTTTGTCTTAAATATAATTTAAAAAATCAAACTATTTTGATAAACATTTCTATTGTCATTAACTAGTTAGTTGATGTAAAAATATTGTCATATTTTGTCTTAAATATTTTTGGAACAAACGAAAATAGAAACTAGTACAATATTTTATGGATGGAGAGAGTATTTTTTTTTAAGAGTTGACAAATGTAATGTATTTATCATAATAAACCTATTAGATTAGGTCTAGTTCTAAAATTGATTTTTTTATACAATTAATAAACCAAAACACGTTAAAAAAATTGATACTTTCAATGATAAATAATTAATTGATAGATGTCTTTTTTTTTCCTTAATACGTCAGATTTTGGAAATTATACTGATAAAATAGTCTCCGGTCAAGCCCAGCAACTTCAAAGGAGGTCCATGTTATGCATAAAGGGATGATGAATTGATGATTGCTTCAGCCTCGATTTCCCAATTTTGGTTTTGGGCAACTAAATGGAGATAGGTTCCCTTTACCTATTTTTCTTCATTGCACTCGTCACCGCACGACATGTGACAGTAAGGGTGGGTGGTGAGGCTAGATGAGGGTCACCCGTATCTAGCTTCACAATCCCACTCTGATGACACGTATCGCGTGGTTATGAGTGGGGTGAGGAAAAGTGGGGTGAGAAGATCCCATCCCAACTAAATGTGGGTTATCTGTGAGCATTGGACCGGTTCGACCACGTCCTTGGCTTCTTCTAGTTTGTTCATAATTGCAATTGTAGTCCTCGTCTTTTGTGTTTTTCGGCTTAAGCCACTTTGTTCTTTTAATATTTATTTTATTAGACTAATAAGTTTTGAAAGTATTTTTATTTTGTGACAATTGAAATCAAATTGGAAATAGTGAAAGACAAAAAGTAATAGTCGGCTACTTTGTAACTATTTGTAAGTGTTTTTGTATGTTGAAAGACTTTCTTTTTTTATCTGAAGGTTAAAAAAACGTTCACGATATATTAAACTTCTGCATTTGTACAGGGTCTGGGAAGGAGTTGGATCATCTCGCAGTCAGATGTACGCAGGCTTACCCTACACTTTTTTGTACAAGAGACTGTTTCTACTACTCGAACCCATGACATCAAGGTCACAAAACAGCAACTTTATCGGTTGTTATATAAAATAAGCTAGACTAACGTATCGTGTCCTATGCTAAATAGGCATCCCCATGACATATTATATAGACTTACCTGAAACGAATGCAAAATATGGATGACTAAAAGTGTAAAATTCTTCTGACCCTCGTCAACTTTAAATGCTTAGCGACCGCCAAGTCCGTGACTCCCTCCGCGACCCCTCCTGACCGCCAAGTCCGTGACTCCCTCTGCGACTGCCTGACACGTGGCAGCACGGAGGTTGTGAGACTGGGTGGGGGTCACCTGCACCCAACATCACCATCCCACCCCGTTGCCACGTGTCGGGCGGTCACGTGGGTGGTCACGGGGAGGGGGTCAGGTGATCTCGTACGGTCCCTTCGGGGGTGCTTCGTCCCCGCTAGCGTGCAAGTGTTGCAACCTGCAAGTCGTGTCTATTAATTTTATATTATTTTTCAAGTCAATCTTACCAGAATATTACGTATACGGAAGCACGTTGGAAAGGGGATACTCAGCCAAAATAAAAATATTCAAAAATATTTCAAACTTATATATTGGTCGAATTATTAAAAAAAAAATTATCCATGAAGACTGGTAGTCAACATAACCTGCAGCAGTCAAATGTAAAGGACTTGGAGCCTCAGGTGCCTTGCTTTCACAAGAGTACTCGTGAACTGCTAAGACTTAAAGCCTTTAACTATTTTGAGTTACATGACTCGAATTTATTACAACATATACAATTGCAAAATTAAATTTAGGATATCTGGGTATTATAGAGGAAGACAGTTTTGACAGTATATGCATGTATGTGAAATTTAGGCTTACATGTGTATGCAAGTTGTGAAATTTAGGATTATATAACGTAAACTATACCAAAACCTCAAGCTGGTATGTTATTGTTATTTATCCATTTTTTGGGATAATTTTCAATATATTCTAATACTGCATTCGCCCAAAAAATATGGTGATATCAGATCATTCAAGATAAATGACGGAAATACCCGGTTTATCATGTTTGAAGAGATAGAATGACATTCTATCCATTCTAAAAATATTGTAATAATTGACTTTTTAACACTGTGTAAATTATAATAGGTTATAACAACATTTTTATCAATTTTCAATGAAGAATACTTGCACGAATGTTAACAATCTTTTATATAGTGTGTAATAGATTATCTTCCATAATGGAGTTGTGACTTTTTAGTTTGCCTTGGAAGCAAAACGTCATACCTTGATTTTGAAGACATCTATTATTTCTGTTGAGAATACCATATTGGCTAATTTGAAGAAAAAAATGCATGATTTATATGAGTTTGAGAAAAAGTACATAGCTTATATGAGGATGAGGTTCCACCACCTATTGCCTTAAGATTTTGAGTGAATATGAGACTCAACTCATGTAAGCCCAAGTTTCAACATGGTATCAGAGCAGGTTTAAAATGTGGACTCAACCCTTGCCTGACCCATGGTTGGCCACTTAATGTTTCCCCTCACCTAAGTCCAAATGTTCATGTCTGGCTTGTGGTTCGTGATTGAGGACGGGTTGTAAGACGCGTGTGTAAGTCAAGCCACGTTGCCACGTGAGGGCGGGTGTTGAGAATCCCACATTGGCTAATTTGAGAAAAAATGCATGGCTTATATGAGTTTGAGAAAAAATGCATGGCTTATATGAGGATGATGTTCCACAACCCATTGCCTTAAGGTTTTGAGTGGATATGTGGCTCACCTCATGTTAGCTCAAGTTTCAACCGTTCCAGCATCAAAGAGCTTGGTCATACCTTGATTTTGAAGGCATCTACTCTCTAAGTTTCAAAAAGCTTGGTAAAATATGTAGATTA
>AP025042.1:32558404-32615532 GCA_036186865.1 Eustoma russellianum | reverse complement strand
AAAATATGTAGATTAGATTTTTCGTCGGCTTCCTGGTTTATGTGTGTACACGTGTAATCTTCTGGTTTTTGTGTGTGCGCGTGTGTAATTTGTTGTGATTTGTTTGTGTGCGCATGTGTAATCTGTTTGGTTTGAGTATGTGCGTGTGTAATCTGTTAGCTACTTTTTAACTTGTTGGTTTGTGTGTGGGCGTGTGTAATCTGTTTTTTTTTTTTAAATAAGCAAAATAACAATTACACGTATCACATTCTCGCTATAAGGTAGAAGTTATCATAGGAGACGAAGATCAAGTGACTTTTTATCCTCTCTATTCTATATTGGTAATGGATATACAACATAACAAATATTACACCTTATTTTAAAACGCAAAACAAGACAAAAGAGATTTGGAGAATTCTATCCCTTTTACTATATGCACAAGAAAAACTTTTTTTGACGTCTTTGATTAGCAGCAGGAGTACAAGGGTTTAACTTAAAAGATATTAATTTGTATGTGTGTCTCTCTCTAAATACACACACACACACATATATACACACACACACACACACACACATATATATACATACATACATATATATATATATATATATATATATATGTGTGTGTGTGTGTGTGTGTGTGTGTGTGTGTTGAAACTTGTTTCTATTTCTAATAGAGTCAATGACAAAATTTTTCTTGACTTTAAAATATGATGAGATAAAGCAAAATGAATCACTAAATGGATGCATTTCTTATATTGTAAAGTAGCAGTATATTGACACGGCCTGATGCAAATTTCATTATGAGTCATTGAGAAACAACCTCTGTGTATTTCTAACATATGAGTATGGTTGGGTACATCTGATCCATTTTCTTTCATATCTCGTTATAGGCAGGAGCCCTAATGCAATAGGACAATGTTGTTTTATATATTGATAAACTGTAAAAATCCAGTGATTAAAAGGGTATTTTACCTGGACAAACTTTTTTTTTTTCCGAAAAGAGGGTCTTTCATTAATCAATTATCAAACTGTAATAGTACAGAATTTACATGGACAACCAGTATCAACTTAAGAGCTATCAATACTTCTAACATCTAAAGTACATCTATATGCAGCATCCTGAAACTTCACACGACTCAATACTTCCTTCCACAGATATGTCGAGGATGGTAGCTGAGCGATGTTCCCATGTATGAACTGATTACGCCAATACCAAAGAGTAGCTATGCCTTCCCGAAAGATATATCTCCACTCAACTGCAGTAGAATCTTGCTGCCAGCATTTGTTCAAATTGCTTTGTGCCCATTCGGCAGGAGCATCCGTTTGGAAGAAATTTAGATTGGCATCTCGGCGTAGCATCAACAGCCACATCCTGCGTGCCCATGGACAGTCACGAAGCGCATGGAGGTTGGTATCATTATTGTATCCGCAAACAGCACAATGCGCGTCCGGAACAACATGGCGCCGATGAAGGAGGGAAGCCGTAGGGAGGCCAGTTTGGCATAGTTGCCATAACAAAAGATTAAGACGTAATGGTCCCTTCATTGCCCAAATGTCATCAAAACTCCATGATGATGATACGGCATGATCAGAAGTTAGCAAGTTATACGCACTTGCAACCGTAAACTTACCCGAAGAGGTCCCCTTCCATTTGGCGTTGGCTGGTGTGCCGTCATTCTGATAGTATGATGATTCCATACCTGCTTTTAGAAGGGGCACCGTGCTCCGAATGTGTCTCCATATAGTCGAAGTGTTATTACGAGAACTCTCCTGCAGAATATCGCCATATTTATGGGTAAGTACCTGCACCCAAAGTTTGTCTGGCCGAGTTATAAGGTCCCATCCCAACTTTGCCAGCATAGCGAGGTTCATATCCCGTACTCTTTTGACACCCAATCCCCCACAAGATCTGGGCTGGCAGATAAGGTTCCATGCGCACCAATGTAGTTGACGGTTCGAGCCTACATTACCCCAAAAAAAATCTCTCGATATCCTATCGATCTCATCAAACAGACTAACTGGCAGTCGAACTGTTTGCATAGCATACGAAGGCATTAAGGACAGTACACTTTGTATCAAAATATATTGGCTGGCTTGTGATAGGGTCTTAGCTTGCCAAGCGTTTAGTTTGGAACGCACCTTTACCTGGACAAACTTCAGATACTAGAATATCATCCGGGCAATGGGAGTTTAGTTTTTACCGTCATTTATATCCGCTTAATTAATTGCATGTGGATGCAATTGGAAGGAACAATTTCAAGTCGCTGATGACTTTTTACAGTGAAAACAGCTTCTCGTCTATTTTTTTCCTATTTTTTTATTACATTTTAAAGTTATGATACATGTTTTTTTTTGTAAAAAAAATTAATAGTTGATGCAAGTTGTCAAAAAGCCACCTACCATAATTCTGGTGGCCTGACAGAAAAGAAACAAATTCACTGAACACAAAAAGTTCCTCACTTTGAAGATCAAAGAAATGTCATACTTTCTTGTCATACGGATACCCAATGAAAATACACTCATGACTAAGACTTGTAAATTTGTCTCCTTTACGAGTATCCTTTTGGGCATAACACAAATACCTTAAAGTCCAAATATGCACATAAAAAAGTTTTACCCTAGTTTTTGTCTGTTTCTTACATTTCCCACACTTTTGGTAGTTTTTGTTGTCGTTCATAGCGGCAGTTTTTGTTGTCGTTGTGATATACTTGGTATATGTTGTTGTTAAAGAACACAACCACTCAAAATAGAATGATTAATTAAATATTATGCTGCTAAAATACACCCATCCCAAAATTTGAGAGGCAAGCCCATATATAGCCATTGACCATTCTTCATAATTGTCACCTCTCCAAGTTATTAATTGTGTTTTAGCATTCCTTAGCTCATCTTCAAACCCAAAACATCAAATTTTGCACCAAATCACCTATTTGGTGCAATAAACAATAAAAAATACTCCAACCACAAACACCAAATCCATCACCAAATAAGAATATTCCTTAATGATTTTTCTATCATTCTATTTTAATTCATTATTATAAATAATTTAACACAAATTTAACATTCATATAAATTTAACGTGATTATTCATTAATTCATTATTCATTGATTTAACTGAGGTGGATCATTTCTTAACGTGTTCCTATAAATTTGAAAATTAAAAATAAAAATTAAATTATAAATAAAACAAAATAGTACAATGAAATTAATATGCTTAAAATTATAAGTAAAATTACATTAGTATGCTTAAAATGATTATGTGGCGGATGAATAGTGATTTGGTGCAATAAATAGTGTTGCACCTATTTGATGCAACGCTATTCATTTTCACCTATTTGGTGCTAGGTTTGGTGCTTGGTTGGAGTGAATTTTTACACCAAATAGGTGTTTTGGTACACCCATTAGATATGACCTTAGATTATCTCTTGCATACAAATAATGAGGGGAGACAGCTTTATTCAGCTAAGAAGAAGCGACTAAGTTTGGCCATGTTGCAGACGACATATGACGACTAAGTAAAAAACGGGTTTAGTATAAAAATAGCTCTCATATCATATCAAGATTTATTTTCCCATGTCGACAATCGGTATTTGTACTTTTAATCCTAGGTAACCGAACAGTTCGTGAACTGTTCGAATTCGGTTCGTATTCGTTCGGTAATGGTCGTTAAACGAGTCGAGACAGCTGTTTGTGTTTGTTTACTAAACGAGCTGAACTATCCGCGAACTGTTCGGTTCGTTTAAACGGTTAAAGAGTTATCAAGTCAAACTCGAACTAATTTTAAAGTTCGTTTAGCTAAAAGAACCGAGCCGAACAATTTCTTTAGCTAAACAAATCCGAATTCGAAAACCTAATGATCGGTTCGATTCGGTTCGTTAACACCCTAACCTATGAGATCATTTTCTAGGCTAAGCCAAAAAGCGAACGACATAAACCGAAGGGCGACAATCGGATATGAAATAGGAAATATCCTATGTGTTATACATGGCTGATTGTAGATGATCACTTACAGGTAATAATGTATCTAAGATTTGCGCTGATGGTCGTTTTCCATTTCTTGGAAGACATATCTTCTCAGTAGATCAGAACTCCTCACCCATTTTCTTCTTACGTACTCTACTGTGCACCGTCCGACACGTAACATCAGGGATGGTGAGACCTAGATGAGGGTCATGACTCATCACCCCTGCTGTCACGTGTCGGACGGTGGGCAGTGGGGTGAGGGGAAAAACGGGATCCCGTTCCTCTTCTCAGGGGCATAAATTCATTTTTTATAGATTATTATTATTATTATTATTATTATTATTATTATTATTATTATTATTATTATTATTATTATTATTATTATTATTTAAGGAATCATGACTTACAATTTTCAAGTGACTTTTAGTTAGGCGGGGTCGACAAAAGATAGATGAAAATGAAATGATAGTCAATATAGGAACATGGATGTAGACAGTAGCCGTAATTTAGTCTTCGATCAAATCAACTTTGTCAAATTGAATTTCTGATGCCCACTTGCTTTCCTAGTTTGTTTATGTCGGCCATAAAATTATACATTTCAAAGTATATATGAGAGTGTTATATATGTTTTTAACTTTAGATATATCAGATTATATTTAAGTAATCACATAAGATATGATAAGAGACATTGTAACTCTTACACAATATCAATTCTGTACGTAAATCATGAAAATCAAAAGGGTTTTCTTATCTACTCCATCATTAGAGTGCGATTTCTATATGCTCCCACCACGTTTTCTTCATTTAATCATAATAGGGTTTGAACTTTGGACTAATTAAGTCTACTCTTGCACGTGTCAAATGTAATTAACAAAATATTGTAAAAGGAACATAAAGGGATAAAAAGTATTAGAAGGATAAAGAAAAAAGAATATGAAAAACAATACACATGAAATGTAACACCAAAAAAATGCCATAGTTTCATAAAATCTAAAATAACTGTTAGAAGAAATGTTTTACGAAGTTACAAAAATAACTATGTTATAATAAATAAATCATGACACTTATCAAAAAGGGAGTGGGCGTTATAGTGGTTCTTGTTTCAATACAAAGAAAATCCAATTCGACGTATTTATGCCTGTTAGGTAAGGGATGTGATTTCCGCACCTTCAAATCTATCACCCTCATTTCTACCGTCCGTTACGTAGCAGTAGGAGAGGATGATGAGGCTAGATGAAAATGTGGGGAAAAAGAAATGTATGAGAGTATGGCTGTTACGTGTCGGCCGGTAGAAATAGGGGTAAAGAATTTGGGGATGAGAAGATTCCATCCCGTTAGATAATAGCTACTTATGTATAATTTGGACTGTAACTATTAAGATTCCTAGTGGCTTTCTTTAATCATATTATAAAAAATATGATTGAGTAAAATATTTTTTAAAGAAAAGTTCGGTCGTCCTAAAACTTTTATATATATATATATATATATATATATATATATATATATATATATATATTAATTTTTTTGTTTGTAATTTAAAAACTCTAGGTAGAACAAAGCGGGCCAGGAGACTATCGAGTTTGCTGTTTGAGTCGGAAAATTGCGGTTGTGCATGAGATCCTCTCACCGCCGCCCACCTTACCCCCCACATGACCGCCCGTCACGTGGCAGGGAAAGGGGGTGGTGAGGCTGGGTGGGGGTCACCTGCACCCAACTTCACCACCCCCTCCCCTGCCACGTGGCAGGGGGTCATTTCTTACCCCAAAAAAGGGGGTCAGGAGATCCTGGCCCGACTAGAGGAGCTAATGTGGGACCTTTCATTTTCAGGAAATCGAGTCCAACAAGCCTTTGTCAACCTCACGTTTTCGATGTATTAGGATTTTGTTTTTATGCATTGTTTAAGTAGGACGATCCAATGTATGCAACTTTACCATATAATTTTTATACAAAAGGCGGTTTCCACGGCTATGACCTATAACGTTAAGGTCGCAAAAAAAAAAAAAAAAAACAATTGTTATGCCCTCCTTGGTAGCTAAAGTCGGAATATTTCGCCTTGGAGGCTCCACCGCCTCAGTTTCATGGGGCATTGTGGAGTATGCAAATTAAGTATCAGCGGCCTACTAGATTGGTAAAGTCTTACAAGGTGATCCACACAAGGTGTCCCTATAAACTAGCAGAAGTGGAACAATTGCCCTCTAAAAACTAGCAAAAATGGAACACCCACACTGTTCATGTCCCCAAATTCAAACTTTTACATTCTTAGTAGCAATTCTCAACTCACTAAACCACCACTTGGAGGCAAGTTCCGGCCTCCTTTGTCAACAAGAAATACAGCAGCGAAATACTATCACAACGGACAAACTTTAGTCATCACTCGCGACCATTACATCTCAATTATGCAAATTCCAAATTCAAACGTTGACCGTTGAAAGTGTTTTTCCTGATTCTTATTATTAATTATGAATTTTTAATAACAACTCTTTTATATTTTACAATACATAATCATCATTAAAATAAGCTGATTTAGAGCACATTTGAACCAAGATCCACATTTTCTTAATCAAAGAACGTCCATCTACGCGTGAAAAATAAATAGAACAAGCGGGATTGTATTTTTCAAAACCACCCAAAATTGTTTGATTCTTTATTAAGACATGCTTAAAACAAACAAAAGTTGTGAATAAAAGAGTTAAAACAATGGAACCAAATGTAAAAATCTTATCACATGATTTGCACATGCGTGCCTTTACTATATTTTATACTGAATTTTGGATTTTTAAATACTATTTTATGGTGTGAGGGATGGCTTGGAGAAGGGGATATAGTTTATACCCCTTCCGTCACAAAAATGTATTATAGTTTAAGTTAAACATAATTGTAAAAAAAATTATTTTAACACCTATTTATATTCTATCTCCAGTTCGTTAAACCTCCATTGATTGAAGATCGTTAATCAAGAACTCCTCGAAACTCTTGAACGCGCACAATTTTTGTTTGGTTGTTGAACTAAAAACTTCAAAGTTGCTGAATTGACATAATATTAGAACCCTACACGAGAATTCACTATCTTTTTAAGGGTGATTCGATAGCACAATACCCGCTTTTGATGTTGATGCAGAATCTATTTGATTAAAGATCAAAACACAATAACAATTCTTGCAACTCAGAATTTATGTGAAAATTGTTCTTATTCATCATAATTTTGTTTTAAAAAATGTTTACAACAAGCACCCTTTTTACAGTGCAAAAAAAGAAACATAAAGCAAGAAAAGTAAAAAAACCTAATCCAAATAGTTGAAAACTTGATCGACTTTGGTACAATGTTTTGACCTTTTTATTCTCCGAATATGATCTTGAGCGTTTCTTAAAAACTGTAGATACGGTTGGGATCTGAGAAGGCAAAAAGTGAAGCAAAATATGAGGCTTCCAAGCATGCGCTGCCACGTGTACAAGTAACTATTTTTTAAAAACAAACAAATTTTAAACTTCTTCCACTTTTGTACATGTGACAGCGCATGATTGGAGGCCTCATATTTTGCCTCACTTTTTACCTCCTCAGATCCCAACCGCTGTAGATATGCGCAAGAGTTTTTCATATTATTTTCAATTGCACCAATCCGACATGTGTAACTCAAACAGGGATGAGATCTCCTCACCGTGCGGTGAGTCACCGCGCGGTCCAGGACGTGACACGTGACAGCAGTAGGGGGTGGTGAGACTGGATGAGGGTTATCTTCACCCAGCCTCACCACCCCTCTTTTTGCCACGTGTCGCGGTCACGCGCGCGATGAGGGAGGGAGCGATGAGGGGATCCTATCCCACTCAGACATGGCTCAAAAGCTGAGAACTAGTCAAACTGGTTACGAGATTCAAAAGTCTTTTCCTTATCCAAAAAAGAAAATTAAGAATTTTCGCTTACCCAAACAACTCATAAAACGAAAACTTAGCTCATCCTATCATTATTTGTGCTTCTAATTACATCCATAAAATAATTAAAACATTATAAAAAATAATTTTCAAAACATTGGATCCTAACACGTCTTGAATGTTTATTAAATCTCCAGCACATGTCATTGTTAAATTGGTTAAAAGATGAGACAGATAAGTGATTAGGAAATATAAATCCAAATTATGTATCACATTATTTATTTGATCTAATGTTAAGTATATTACTTTGCATGAAACTCCAACACACGTGCTCTAGTTTTATTTGATGTAATAAAGAATACGATAACTTCAATGCTCTTGCAAAAAGTCCAATTGGAAGATCATATATATATATATATCGTGGTTCCTTCAAGTGACTCAACAGACAAATGACGAGGTAAGTTTTTTAATTAAGGCGTAAATTTATATTTTAAGAAAGCATATGTAAATCAATGTACATGTGTAAAAATTTAAAAATAAATAAAAATTTAAAAGGTTAAAGAATATGATTTCTCATCTTTAGAGAATGTTTAAAATATGATGTTTCATCTACTATTACGCCTTTTGTAATACTTTATATAATTAAATTATGCATACATATAACTTACTTTGATTACATAACAATATCTGAACACATAAGTTAGAAGATTTTTTTAATTATTATTCAGACTAGAAGACATAAGATTTTAACACTTTTCTGTGCTATCGATGACTTCCATGACATGACGTTTGAAGGTCAGAAATTGAGGACTACACTCTTAAACCATAATTCAGTTGATATTCGGGTTTATAAATTTTTTTCAGAAAGTCGTATGTTCGAACCAGGACATACGTAGCATGAGTGTTTTACTGATATCTGGTCAATAATGACTATGTCATTGTGTCCGGTCTAATTTGTTAAAGGGTTGCTGGCTCAGTTTGCAGTAGTCATCTTGTAAAGGTTTCTGACAAGTCTTTACCAATCTAAGAAGCAGCTAAACTTCTAATTTGCATCATCCACGAAGTTCTTTGGAGCTAAAGCGATGAAAGCAACAGATAATGTCCTTTTCGCTCCCCGAAATTAAGGACTACATAGAAGAAATGGAATTTTCCTTTTCATGCGGGTTTGACTTCCAACTTCAACGATGCTTCACGCCTCTTTCGCCTCTCTCTTTTATCAGCAGAAGAAAATAAAACAATAGCAATAGTGATGATACCTTAGGATAACACTGGAACTCATATATCTTATTTGTTTATTTTTTAAAAAAAAATATTCTACACACACTCCCACCTCACACAGAAAAAGTGATTGGATAGAACTGTTAGTACAAAACCATAAAATGTTAAATAATGGTTTTCTCAAACACCTCACCCTCACACCTCACACATTCCGATCGAGATCCTCTAACCCCCCAGTCCCTCATCTCCCTTGGGACCGTCTGCCACGTGACACACAGGAGAGGTGGTGAGGCTGGATGGGGGTCACCCGCATCCAGTTTCACCACCCCCTATGTGTCACGTGTCAAGTGGTCATTTAATACCCCTTAAAAGAGGGTCAGGAGATCTGATTCCCACACATTCACAAAAGAAGTTTGAGAAAATCTCGTGGCATAGCTAAGTTGGTTCTGGAGAGACATATTTGCTACAATGTGTAAGGTTCGAGTTTCGCATTTTGCAGTGTGGGAGCAACATCTTCAGTCTCCAATGGAGGGCTTTGAGAGTGGGCTCATTATAGGTTTGTGGACACTGTGTCTTCCCTTAGAGGGACGCTGAGTACCTGATTTACATCCTCACAGATGTCTCGTCGGGCCGAAGTGTGAGGGATCTTGGGGTTGGGTTCAACCTTTTTGCTACAATTGCTACAAAGAAGTTTGAGAAAACGTGAGAGTTAGTTTTTTGATATTTTCTTTTATTTTTGTAGACTTTTATTATGTGTTTGTTAGTTTCTTTAATGTTTTATCATTTTCTATATCTCCAATCAAAATTTCCAATAATTGCAATTTAAGTAACAGTTCTTAAACTTTCGTATTGTTTGATATTGTTTACAAGTAAATATAAATTCAAGCATGATGAAAGTCAAAATAAATTTGAATAAAAAACCCTATAAAATTCCGTCCAAACACACAATACTAAAATCTCAATCGTTTTCATGAGATAACTTAGTCTTTGGATAGCATAATTGCGTCTGTGATTGCATGTTCTTGACAACAATAGTATAGTAATTTCAAATCCTACTCACAACTTCAATTATATTTAAAGTAAGTTCGGATACATTGTAGACACTAAATGACCAATCGTTGTAACTTTTAGTTAACAGACGCTTGAATATCTTCACTACGTTCTCCAAACATCTAACGGGACTGGAATAGTGGAGACCCGTTTTTGCATCCAAAATAAAATCCAAGACCAGTGGGAAAAGGTTCTTTTCAGCTGTTGAATATTTAAGGTCACTCACGTTTAATCACTGTCCAAGTGGATGCTGTACATTAAATTATGGCATAAAGTAAAGCAATGACGAAAAACAAAGCAAAAAAAAGCGTCATGTATGACGACGAGAAACACACGACTCACACCAGATTGTAGGGGGTTCAATTGTTTAATTGTAAAAACATAAGTTGTTGACTTTAATTGGATTTTAGAGTACATCTGAACCAACACAGATCAGGCCGTCACCACTTTAAGTGTGTTAGGTTCTCATATTTATGTAAAATTCAAAAAAAAAGTCTGAATTGTTTTATGATATAATGTACGCAGCCTTATCTTATAATTTGTATAAAAGGTTGTTTCTGCGATTCGAACCGTGAGAGACCACTTACTACTTGGCCCCAGTAGGCCATTTATTAGGATTATTATTATTTTTTAAGGGGTACAACCCCTTAAAAATTATGGCGTAGCATTTGATCGATACAGCTTGACATAATTTTCATTATGAGTCATCGTGATACAAAATCTGTGAGTTTCTAACACATAGATATGCTTGCATATATCCGAACACTCATATATCGTTATAGGCAGGAGCCTTTAAGTCAATTGGATAATTTTGTTATTATTGTTAATTATTCTTTAAGGGGCATCTTCTGAATAAGTTCAATCAGATGGATACCACGAGTGTTTCTTTTCAATTTTTTTTTGCCTGCTTAAAGATTATTATTTCAATAGTTCGAGTATAAGTATTCAAAAATAAATAAGGGGCAAAACCGAAAATTCAAAGTGATTGTGGTTCAATTAGAGCATGAGTTATTGTGTTTAAGAACTTTTTTTAAAAATCAATGTTTACACTATCCGTTTATAGTTTTGACTCGATGATTTTGATAAAATAGATCTTCAAAATAGATAACATGAAAATTTAATGTGATACACATTTTTTTTCGGAAAATGGATCGTATTTTATTGATATATAATGTCAAAAGTTACATGAACAAAACAATAAAAAAAACACTATGCAGTGGCATAGTTTCCTGTCAAACTAGTGTAATTACACGTGACTGCCAACTCCTGTTGCTTTGCTCTCCAAATGATGTCGGTGCCCACTTGCCGAGGGGTTGGATGTTGGTCGATTTTATCATGGTGAACCTGGTTACGCCAATACCATATAGTGTGAACTGCCTCCCGGAAAATATATCGCCATTCCGTGCCTGATTGTGGATGATGTTGCAGATCTCGCACGTTGGAGATGATCCAGTCTTTGTCCGATCTCTGTTAGAAGAAGGTTGGCCTATCCAATGGGCGTACCAAATGACACAAGACATTATGTACCCAAGAGCAATCTCGTAGCGCGTGTAGCATGTCATCTATAATGTATCCGCAAGTAGCACAGCTACTGCTGGGTCGAATATGTCTCTGATGTAGGAATGATCCAGTAAGCACCAAGCCACGAGATGCTTGCCACGAGAAAAAATTTAGACGACCTGTCTCTGATGTAGGAATGATACACATTTTAATACTCGTTCATAAATGCAAGTTTTAACTGAATAATTTACCGAAATAATTTTTTTTAGATCGAATTTCATCAAATAGCATTTAAAACATTGACATAACTTATTTTCAAATTGTGTTCAACTAACTAGTTGTTTGAACAAATACAACAACATTACTCCATTAACTTAGAGACTCCCGTCTATGACTAGGCATTAAGAGTCGGATATACACAACCATACTCATGTATTAAAAATACACCGAGTTTGTTTTTCGATTAGACATAATAAAAATTACGTTCATTAATATATTTAGAATAGAATGAGTATTCTAAAGAAAAACTTGGAATAAAGGTGAAATCCTTCCCCCCGAGGCCCCATCACTTCAGCTCAAAGGAGCATTGTGGAGGATGTAAATCAGAAATCCAGCAGTCTCCTAGGTTGGATGAGGACTTATGCAGTGACCCACACAAGATGACCCCGCAAACTAGGCCTTTGGCCTAGCAGTAGTGGAGCACCAACACTGTGTGTGTTTCTGGATTCGAACTCTTAACCTTTTAGAGTAAATCAGAATCCGAGTACCAACTGGACTATACTCGAACTCTTAATCTTTTAGAGTAAATTACAGTCTGAATACCAACTGGACTATGCCTTCAGAGTTGAAAGAAAAACTAGATTTAGGAGTTGGGGGTGCAATGTTGTTGTCGGAACCGAATCTCCTCACCCCCCCACCCCACATCGTCACCCCCTTGCCCACCGCCCGTCACGTGGCAGCGAGATGAGGTGATGAAGCTAGATGCGAGTGACACTCATCTAGCCTTACCATCCCGCCACGTGTCGGACGGTGGACAAGAGGGTGACGGTGTGGGGATGAAGACATCTCATATCGTTGACACTCATCTAGCCTCACCATCTCGTCATATGACGGACGGTGGACAAGAGGGTGACGGTGTAGGGTGAAGAGATATCATATAGTTGTTGTCAACAAGTTGACGCCAGCATCCAAACTTCAAATGGATTGCTAATAACGCACGTGTTTGAAAAGCTTGTCCACTTGCTTGATGAAGTTTCAAGGAAATCCTATAAAAAGTTAGAAAACGAACCAAAAGTAAATAAAAATAAAAGCAAAAGCAAAAACAAACAATTCTCTCCAAAGCTAATCCACATTCCACAGTGTTGGTTCATGCATCTCTTTCCCTCTTCCACCCTACACTATATATACCCCTCCCCCCTCTTTTCCACTCTGAGAAAAATCAATATCTTCCCTAAAATATCTCAAATATCTTCACTCACAGTACCATTACTATCAGAACACAAGAATTCAGTCTAAAATGAACCAGATCATGTTCGAAGAGTTCCCGCCGGCGAGTACTCCCTCCAATTTTCCGGTATATTGCCGGAGTTCAAGTTTCAGCAGCCTTATCCCATGCTTGACGGAAACTTGGGGTGACTTGCCGTTAAAAGTAGATGACTCGGAAGATATGGTTATATATGGGCTCCTGCGTGACGCCGTTAGGGTTGGATGGACGCCGTTTAATTTAACGTCGTCCAGTGAAGTTAAAGCAGAGCCGATAGAGAGAATTGAGCCGACTCACGTATTAGCTGTGGCTGTTGTGGCTGATGAAAGAGAGGCGCCGGCTACTTCTGCTGCTGAGATCACGCCGTCAAAGGGGAGGCATTATAGGGGAGTAAGGCGGAGACCGTGGGGTAAGTTCGCGGCTGAGATAAGAGACCCGGCTAAGAATGGAGCGAGAGTTTGGCTTGGGACGTATGAGACGGCTGAAGAAGCAGCTTTGGCTTATGACAAAGCGGCTTACAGGATGAGGGGTTCGAAGGCCATGTTGAATTTTCCTCATAAGGCAGGGACCAATGAGCCGGAGCCGGTTAGGGTGACGGCTAAGAGAAAAACTCCTGAACCGTCTTTGTCATCGGCTTCTTCATCTTCGGAGAGTGGCTCACCAAAACGAGGGAAGAAAGCGACATCGGCTAAGAAAGCCGAACCTGAGGTGAAAAGCCGGTCTCCTGCTTGCCAAATTGGTTGTCAAACGGGCTTAATGCCAAGTGGCGAGCAACTATTGGTGCTGAGAGGGTGAGTCAGTAATAGCCCGCGCTTGCCTTAGGAATTTTCTTTTTTTCCTTTCACCATAAAAGTAGTAAATGGGTTGTAAACAGCAGATCAATTTTAAAGCTATGAAAGATGAAGTAAAGAATTACATACCTATCCTTTGTCAAATAGTGTTCACCTTGAATTGTGACCTTATAGTTTAACAAACCTCCAAGCTATGAAAAAGGGTATATGTGAATCGGGTGGAATCAGGGCAGGTAGAATCTAAGGTAAAAAATGAGGCCACGAATCATAACTCCTCATGTGTCCCAACCTTTTTATTAGTCAGCTGTAAAAAAAGGTTTTTTTTTTTAAAATAAGGCAGTTGAGACCCTTTATGTTCTCTTTTGAAGTTCACATCTCTTTTGTTACAATTTCCGATAGCCGCTCCCGTTCATTTTTTTATTTTTTTGGGTCTTTACGACTCATTTGTTTTTATATTAAAATTATATTTTTATCAGCTTTAATGAAAAATCTAGTACCCATTGATGAGGTGAAAACCAAAACTCTCACAGAAAATACAAGCGTAGCTAGGTCGGAGAGTCAGTACCAACCAATGTCGCTATGATGTGTACCGTTCATGGGTCAACTCAACCACATTGGCCTAACATGTAATCAGGCCGCCATGGCCGCATTGACACTGTCTGGGGCGGAGGGAAAGGAGGCCTGAGGGGGGCACGTGCCTCCGCTAACGTCGGTGGAAAAATCCTATAGCTAGGTATGTGTATTTGTATTTTTGGCCATTCAGTTTAAAGTGTGTCCTTGTTTGACAGCACAATAACCCTCTATTACGTGGTCACATAGTGTTTAGCGTTCGACAATTCTCTGCTAAGTGACTAAAATGTGTCTAAAACTTACCGGAAGTTCTTAAATATATTAAAAAATTCAAGATTTGCAAAACTAGTAGTCCTTTTTGCATGTAAGGTAATCGTTGAAAACTAGTAGACTTTTTTGCATTAGTTTGCTTATGAAAATGAAAGTTTCTTTTTTTAATTGGTTGCTAATCTTACGAATCATGTGAGGGCTGATGCTCGATAGTTGATATATATTAATTTAAGAAGGCATACGGTTGTGCCACTCTGTTGGGAAAGATGCTACAATTACACAGCTTTTGTGATTTTATTTGGTTGCTCTAAAGTTGTTTCAAAGTGAAAGCTACACATACCTTTAGGTTGCATTTAAATCCTTAGTGTTGGTCGTTGGTGGTGTGAAAACTATTTTGCAATTTCTAGGAAACTATGTACACGTATATGATTGGTTCATTGATTCAGCATTCAGACAGTAAACTGTAAAAGATAATATGCTTTTCCAAATGCCCATTGTTAAACACTAACTTTTGTGACAGTTGTTTGTTTCTAATTTTTCTGCAATGAATATCGTCAAGACTGATCTACGCAACCGGTTGGGGGGTGACGTACTGTCGGATTGTTTATTATGTTACTTTGAGCATGAAATTTTTAACACCATTGAATATGAAGATATTATTTAACGATTTCAATCAATGTCATCTCGAAGAATCTTTTTGCATCCCTTGGCAAATCCTTCTCGTTCTGCAATAGGCAAATAAAAGATATGTATTGATGTATATTACTATATTCATTTAATAATTATGATCCGCATATTGTTTGTTGTGTATTGTTTATTTTTTGTGTATTGGTTGGTAGATATGTTTTATTTCATGTATTTTATGTTATAATACAAAAATATGTCTAGAAGATTTTGTCAGTTTTCTCGGTCCGAAACGGTGACCGGTGGTATTTCTATTGTGAAGCCTGTCAGTGTCCCTCCAAGAAGGGACTCCTGGCTCCGCCACTGTTGACACATGACACTCCGTTGATGTCAACCGGATGAGATCAGAGGAGGCCTCATACGAGGTAAAATATGAGACTTCCAATCATGCGATGACACGTGTATAAAAGGGCCCGTTGTTTACTTTTTTTCTTTTTTAAAAAGCTCTTTTGTACACGTGGCATCGCATGATTGGAGGCCTCATATTTTGCCTCATATAAAGCCTCCTCTGATCTCATCCGGATGTCAACACTACATGAGGTCAACCATACCAATCAAGTTGACCACACAAAAAAACACATAGTAACTAAGCCCAACTTCGTTACGCAGGCAGCTCCACTCAACATCGCGACACGTGGCGCCAAGCCACTCTCACTTGGCCAACATGCACAAGTAGAAAAAGACACTTGACAGCGTCTGTGAGCCTCAAACATGCATTGGTTCAGTCAATAACTATAGAAGGTGCTATGTCGATAGACAAAATGAATGATTTTGGGACGAATATTCAGACATTCCTCTAGATGTACATAACATTTGCAAAAGGGGCATTTTTTTTTATAAATTCCAGCAAACATTATCTTTATGATGGAACAACCTACAACTGAATTGAGTGTCATAGGGTTTTTTCCTATAATAACAACTTTGTGGCCTCTAACGTTGCTGATTCTTGCATGTTTAAAGAGTAAATTGCAGTTAGCACCCAAACGTTGGTCACATTTTTCAGTTATCATTTAATCGTCATGAAACCTCAGTTGGCATCCAAACGTGGCCAAAATTGACTCAATTAACACCAAAAACCGGCTGATGACCTGCTGCAGCCGGTTTCAGCGAATTTTACCGCCAAAAAGCGATTCCCTCTAAAATTAACGTCTTCTTCTTCCATCCCTTCTCCTGATATTGTTCCCTGCTGGTTTGCCTCCATAAATTAACCCTCCCAATTCACAAAATGGCCTGCTGTTGAATCTATTGTTGCTCAAATCAAGCTTGTTAAGATTCTTGGACCTAAGAACCAATAATGGTATATCTCCAAATAGATTATTTTCACAAACAATCAGCTCGTGTAGATTGACAAGTTGGCCAAATTCTGGAGGAATTGTTCCACTGAAACCATTGGAGGCCAAATTAAGAAGGCTAAGGTTAGTACATTGAAGCAAAAAAAAAATTGGGTTTCCTTGTTTAACCAACAAAATTGGGACGTGAGCTCAACGGCCAAATGGCCTTCTTCCGTACATTTATAGCAACCACTTCCTCCACCTCCACTGCCGTCGCTGCTATACCGACCTCCACCGCCGCCTCCGTAGCCCCTTCATCATCTGCCACCGCCTTCCTGGTAGCAGTCCCTCGCCAGATGCCCTTGCTCACCGCACTTGAAGCAGCCACTTCCTCCAACTCCATAACCTCCACCACCATAACCGCCGCCGTCTCCGTATCCACCACCACCACCATAACCGCCACAGCCTCCTCCTCTGCCTCCACCGCTGCTGTAGCCGCCTCCACCATATCCACCTCCGCCCCCGCCGCCTCCTTCTCGGCTACCACCTTGAACCGGGCCGCCATCAGGAAGAACAAGACATGCCCGTGGTTGAGACATGATGGCAAGACCTAGGTCACTGTTGAGTAGAAAAATGAAGACGGTTGCATTTAAAAAGGAATCAGGGGTAAAATCGGTAAATCATACTGGTTAAAATCAATTTTTGGTCAGTCAAAGGTCGCAGCCGGTTTTTTTGGTGTTAATTGAGTCAATTTTGGTCACGTTTGGATGCCAACTGAGGTTTCATAACGATTAAATGTTAACTGGAAAATGTGATCAACGTTTGGATGCTAACTGCAATTCACTCCATGTTAAATAACACATTCCCTATTCTTCTATTCGGATCATCCTTTCGATCTAAATGTCAGACTGAGGTTCGTCATTCTAAGATCAACCTTGTCGCCCATTTTAATTCAAATCACGTATGTATGAAGATTAAGGAAAAGGAAAAGGAAAAAGAAAGTAGAAGGGTATCTCGGATTGGAAAGGAAAAAAGAGTTGATCCTTTTCAAGGGAACTTTTCTTTAATCTTTAAACCTATCATCGTTAAGAGTTTCCTCTTTTTCTTTTTTTCTTTGGGTTGAAAAATCTTCGTTAAGAGCTGAAGATTGTTAACTGGAGGGTCCACATTTTCTGAGCCTATATATATGTTCACTTGAATATTGAGATGTTACTGGTGAATCTTCGGCCCGCTAAAAAGTCCATTTGTAAGCCCCTTTATGTTCGCTAAAATCGCCAAACTCTTCTAGATTTTTTTCCGGGAAAAAGATGTTTGATTAACACAGTAAAGAATTTATGTCAAAAAAAAACACAATAAAGAATACAAATGGTCCAGAAAATCCTGACCCCCCCGTTCCCTCACCCCCTTCGCGTCCGCCCGCCACGTGGCAGCAAGGGAGGGTAGTGAGGCTGGATGGGGGTCACCTGCATCCAGCCTTACCACCCCTCCCCGCTGCCGCGTGGCGGGCGGTCACGTGGGCGGTCACGGGGAGGGGGGTTAGACATGATAGTACTGAATCCTTGTACTCCTAGTGCACATGATAGTCTTGATATTTCTTAGTGTGTAGTTTTCTCGGTCCATGTATGTACAGTTGTTTTTACATGAATGAAATAAAGATCCTTTCCAAAAAAAAAAAAAAAAGCTATGTGAGCAAAATATGAAATGTTATAAAAATTTATACGAATAAAATAAGCAAAGTTAAAATTGATATCTACCTATTGGAAAGTAAAATCATATCCACACGTTGAATTGTTCCCATGTGCATTTGATTTAATTCTACATTACTTCTCTTACACCAAAATCTTTAAACTTGAACATTCTAAGCATTTTCTTCAGTTTGAAAATAACTCCGCGTTCAATGGCTTTGTAAAATATATGTAATTTGTTATTCAATTAGACAATAACAAATGACCATCTCTCTTTTACGAACTAGGCTACGGTTGAAGTGAAATTTGATATTGATCATTCCAAGCATTTTCTTCAGGTTGAAATGACTCCGTCTTCAATGGTTTTGTAAAATATATGTAATTTGTTCTTCAGTTAGACAATAGTAAATGACAATCTCTTTTTTACAATTAGGCCATGATTGAAGTGAAATTTGATACCGATGTGTTTGGTTCATCCGTAAAATAATAGATTTTTTGATAACTCAATTGTGTTGATTTATTATCGCTATAAATATTTGTCAGCTCATGTTAGTTCATGATTAGAAAAAACAAAAAATTCTGTCTAAACCATAGCATTTGTGTAGTTTTCTTTCATGTTCCTATAATACTCTCAGCTTCAGTTGTAAATAATGATTTCACAGTCGGTCTTTTTCTTCAATCTCGTATCAACCCGTCATTTGGTAAGCTTCTTCGGATGAGGGGATTAGGACCGCTTAAAATTAAACACCTTCTCCCTGACGACATATTCTAGTTGATAGTCGGGTTGAGATTTGTTTCAAAAAGTCAATAATTCGATTCTAGAGACACACACAGTACATGTGTTTCACTGCTACTAGACCGAAGGCTTCGTTTGCAGAAGACAACTTGTGTCGGTCACTGCATAAGTCTTCGTACAACCTAATAGACCACTAGTCTACAATACTTTTTAAGGTTAGAACGATGGGATAAAGGGAATAGATTTGGGCTTTTGATTCAAAAACAAACACCTTGACTTTTGAGGACGAGTCAGGTGATCGTCATCAAAACAAGTACGTGTCGGAAACCAAAGCTGCTCAGCTTCTGCAGTTACATGCAATCCTTGCATGCAAATCCTTCTTTACACGTGACACCCCACTCCCAGACACGTTTCACTCCCTTCCTCCTATATTACTCCCCCAATTTCCTCCCTCACCAATGCCCTTCTCATTCCAGCTGCACTTCTTTCCTCCCATATCCCCTTTCACCCTTCCCAGCTCCAAATGGCGGATCCGGGTCGTCAACAATTCGGGCAAGCCCAACTTCAACCTCCGCCACATCAGCCTCGGTCCCACCAGGTAGTGAAAGCAGCCACTGCAGTCACCGCCGGAGGCTCACTTCTGGTTCTCTCCGGCCTGACCTTAGCCGGAACTGTCGTCGCGCTTATTCTTGCTACTCCTTTGCTGGTGATCTTCAGCCCTGTTCTTGTCCCGGCGACCATCACCGTTTTCCTTCTGATGAGTGGGTTCTTGGCTTCCGGTGGATTCGGGGTGGCTGCACTGAGTGTTCTGTCATGGATTTATAGGTATGTCACCGGTAAGCATCCTCCAGGAGCTGATCAGCTGGATCAAGCTCGTCATAAGTTGGCTTTTAAGGCTAGAGAGATGAAGGACAAGGCGGATCAGTACGGACAGCAGCACTTTACTGGGTCTCAGGGCCAATGAGATTTTAGCATTTCTGATTTGTGGATTTTGCTTGTCTATTGTGTTCCGGTGTTTTCATGGCTATGGTTTTTTAGAGACGCTGTTCTTGTTCTCGTGGATCTAATGTGTGTGGCTTTGTAATGGGTCTTTAGTTGTCATGAAAATAAGATCAAATTTTAGTAATATGATGGAATTTTTAATTTAAGTATTTTCGTACATCTTGATTCAACACATGTACATATGGTGAATATAACAGCTAACACATATCCAGTATATTTCAATGACACTAATACTCAGTATATTTAAATGACACCAACGACACCAAAAACTAGTTCTTAGCTAGTTTTGAGATACCAAGATACGGGAAGCTTAGATGGCAAGTTGATGGCATAACATTGGCCTTTAAGATTGCCGTATCCTTCGGGACTGACTAGACTCTAAGATTGCCGTATCTTTTGGGTCTGACTAAACTAGCCTGGTGACCTGTTAAGAAAATCTATTTGGCAGTATATATAGGTAAGTGCTCAACTAATAGGATGATGATTGTGATAGCATTGATCAGGGTACGATTTGTGAGGTACATGGTGTCTTCAAGTCTCTGGGCTTTTAGACATTCTATCTGTTATTCTGGTGTAGTGTTGTAATGGGATCTTTAATTGTCGAGGAAATTCGATGAATGTGAGGATTCACATCATCTTGATCCAAACACGCGTTCTTAATAGTTGATATTTTGATATCAAAAAGTTAGTAGTGAATATCTTGTTTCTGGGCTTATGTATTATAGAGGGTAGAGTATAGAGAATGGAATAACTTTTTTTTTTTGGTAAGTAAAATTTTTCATTAATAAGACCAATAGGTCAATTTACAATGGTGCACACTGGATAGTGTGATAGCAATATAGGTAGAAGCTAGGATTGCTCAAAATCAAAAGCTAAGTCCAATACAATTCTGCTCAGAACTATTAACAATAAAAGGACAAAATAATAGGCAGCAATGCATGTTCTAGCCATAACCGTGGTACAGTCCAGCTAAATGACCAATGAATGTGACTTGAAAATCTTCATTGGGAAGCCGAGGTGGATTGCAGGTTTCCAACTCTTTTTGCTCTTCTGAGGAGGCAGCGATTTTGATGTGCTGAAGGATTTCTTTGACAATATAAGCGCTCTCAGCAGTCTTTTGGTGATGTAGAATGCCATAAACTGTGGCCGAGAAGGCAAACATAATCAAGTCTTTTTGCAAGATGGATCGTTAGTGATAAGTAAGCAGCCAGTTGAGAGATGAATTCCAGTCAGACGTCTGACTTGCAACGGATGAGGAGGTGCTGCTGGATTTTGCCCCAAACGCGGTTGGTGTAGCTGCAGTAAAAGAATAGATGTGACTGATCCTCTGGAACCCTGTTACTGCAGTAAAAGAATAGATGTGACTGATCCTCTGGAACCCTGTTACAAAGCAAACAGGAATTAGAATTAGTAAGACCCCAAAAAAGTAAAGAATCAAGTGTAGGCATCCTCTTCCAGCATACAGTCCATAAGATGAATGCATATTTTGAAAGATGGCGCCTACACCAAACAATATTTGCCCAACTGATTTGTGCCAGTGGGGGCATTTTGCTTTGGGCAGCACTCTTGACCGTGAAGCAAGGGCTACGAAGCCATTGCCAACGATCAGTTGTTGCAGTATCGAAATGGTCTTGTAAGCTACGTAGAATTCCTGGACATGGATATCCCAACCCTTCTCATAAGGTAAGCACCATTGACCATTGCTTATTGCTTTTGCAACTCACTGGCTTCTGAACTGTTGAAAAGATTGCAGCATAGTCAAGCTCTAATTGTAAAAGTCAAGATATGGCTGTAAAGTTAGGATATGATGAGGATTTGTTTCCAGATTTCACGGGAACAAATCTCTACCAAATCCCTGTAGATATTCTAGGTAGATATTAAACTGTACTATAAATTGGTTGTAATAGATAGAAATGAAATCAATGAAAACAAAAACAAAGTTTTCGTTCAACAAATTCTGTCATGGTATCAGAGCAACCTTGATCCAGGAACCTCTGTTTACACCAAAATCATCAAAAAAAGGGAAGCCAAACCAAACCAAAAACACCAGTTTTTTTTGTGAAAGAGAGACTCAGATTATCTCATCATAGTCCCAGAAAAGAGTACCTTGCAAACAGCGTTTATTGTTGAGACTCAGATTTTTTTTTCATCATCATCCCAGAAAAAAAAAACCTTACTCGACCAAATCGCTAACAGCACGCCTCAGTTCCATCAGTGATATTTATCATGTCTGGAGAGAGTTCAGAACCAAAAACAAACCAGTCCTTACCAGAAGACCTCACCATACAACTTGCGAATCTTATTCGTCAGAGTTTGGGATCCCAAACAATGACCACCAACACAGAAAATCTCACCATTGGAGTTAAACTCAATGGTGACAATTATGCTTTATGGGCCACTCTAATCCGAAAGGCAATCGGTGGTAGGGGGAGGAGTGCACATCTAACAGGGACACCGACTCCACCACTGCCAAATGAACCGGGTTATCCACGATGGGAGCAGGATGACGAGTGTGTGTTCACATGGTTAATACAAAACATTGAACCACACTTAGTCACAAATGTATCCCAGTACCCCACGGCCAAAGCACTGTGGGATGGGCTACTGATTACATATGGATCGGGTACGGACTCACTACAAGTATTTGACCTCCACAAAAGGGCAACCACGATTAGACAAGGAACTCATTCTCTGGAAGAACTGTGGAATAAGTTCCAGTCTTTGTGGATGACAATTGATGTGAAGGATCCAAACCCTATGAGAGAACCCGAGGATATCAGGATTTACAATCAAAAGGTACAGGAACAACGATTGTTCCAATTTCTAATATCAGTTGATGACAAATATGAACAGGCCAAGAGGGAACTCTTGAAACGAGAGCCTCTTCCCTCAGTAGAAGTGGCTTACGGATTTATCCGGAGAGAGGAAGCAAGGATGAATATCCTTAGATCAGACCCCTCAGCTGAAATTAATGCATCACAGGGGTTTGGTTTAGCAGCACGAAATAACCCCAGCAGGGGCAGAGGAAACTCATCCCGGCGCTCAGATTACTCATCACAGCGCTCAGAAACTCCTCAGTTTGGAAGCAGAGAGGACAAGTCAAATCTTCGATGTTCTCACTGTGGCCGGAAGAAACATACCAAAGAGACATGTTTTCTTCTGGTTGGCTACCCAGAGTGGTGGAATAGCCGTGGCTCAACAGGTGGAGAAACCATCGGAAAAGCAGCTGCAACCGTGGGTACCCAGATGGATTCCAGCAACGGAGCAAGCAAAGGAAAAAATGACAGGACAGTCTGCATCCTAAACGAAGAGAGTAAGGAAGAACGGTGCAGGAGTAAAAAGGCCATGGAAGGACCTAGAAGCAACAGAGAAGAAGGATCCAGAAATGTTAAAGAAGAAGGGACGGCGCAGTTGACAGGTAGGGTTGGGAATAATCCCAACCCTTTACCAATAAATACCACTTTATTTACTCCTGAATCCTCCAGTTTTGAAACAAAAACGAATAAGGTCCCTGAAAATTTTACTCCTTCGTTTCCAGCCCTAAAGTCTTCAAATCCAGAATAATTATTCCATTGACAATTCAGTCCATAAATCACATGGTCTTCACATAAATACCCATAAGTCACCTAAATCTACCATCTCTCATGACTGGATTTTTGACTGTGGTGCTACTGACACCATGTCCAACGACATTCATGATTTCACTAGTTTTTCTCACCCAACGAAGACACACATTGAAACAGCTAATGGTGAAATAATTCCAGTTTGTGGTGGTGGAACGATTGAGCTATCCTCGACTTTATCTGTACCAGATTGTTTATATGTGCCTGCACTATCATCGAAATTATTGTCTTTAAGTCATGTTACTCAAGCACTTGACTGTGTGGCTCTTATTTATCCTCGATTTTGTCTCTTACAGGACATACATACGAAGGAGATTATTGGGCGTGGCACTGAGCACGGTGGTTTGTACTATGTTGATGAAGTTGCTAAAAAGGGTCGGTCCATGCTTGCACACCGGACATCCACTCGGCAACTCTGGTTATGGCACCGACGTCTAGGTCATCCTTCTGTCAGCTATTTAAAAGTTTTATTTCCTAGTTTATTTAAAAATCCTGTTTCATTCACGTGTGAAACGTGTATTCGTGCCAAGAGTCATCGGGCAACCTTTCATCCCAATAATACTCGAGTTCAAACAATGTTTTCTCTGGTACACTCTGATGTATGGGGACCAGCTCACGTCCCCAACCATAACCAATTTCAGTATTTTGTTCTGTTTATTGATGATTTTTCACGAATGACATGGGTATATTTTCTGAAGCATAAGTCGGAAGTTCCAGAAAAATTTGTGCATTTCTTCCAACTTATCCAAACGCAGTACAATACTACTATAAAAACCCTCCGATCTGATAACGGGACAGAAATATTTACCTCTTAGTACTTTTTTCCATACACATGGACTTGTTCATCAAACCTCATGTCCCCATACCCCACAACAAAATGGAGTTGCTGAACGAAAGAATAAAATCATCCTTGAAATGACCCGTGCCATGCTTCTTGAGTCCCATGCTCCTAAATATCTCTGGCCTGATGCAGTTGGAACTTCTGTATATCTCCTTAACCGACTTCCCACCAAAGCTCTCAATTATCAAACACCTCTCCAAGTCCTCTCCTCTCAAGCATCAATACCCTCTATATTGACCTTACCTCCAAAAATCTTTGGGTGCTCTGTGTATGTTCATATACCTAAAGTTAATCGCTCTAAACTAGACTCGTGTGCTGAAAAATGTGTGTTTGTTGGATATGCCAGTCATCAAAAGGGCTATCGATGTTATAATCCTGTCACTCGTCGTTTCCATGTTACTATGGATTGTGTTTTTCTTGAATCTGAATATTACTTTGACAATCGAGTCGTGGCTCAGGGGGAGCACCAGAGTGAGCCATCATCCTCTCTTGACTCTCTTGACTGGTTACATAGTTTTAGTTGCCCAATGGAAGTCCAACACAAGCAAGCAAGTGACGCCAACTGGCCAACTGAAACCAATATAGTTCAAACCAATGAGCCAGTAGTCATTCCTGAAACATCTGCTTCGGAAAATGTCCAACAAGAGGTAAATGTTTCGTCTGGTGAAACTGAATTTACTATATCTGATCCATCTGAAAGACAGGTTCGGGTCCTACCTCCTAGGAGTACCCGAGGAATTCCGCCAGGACGATACTCACCGGAAAGGATATCTAGATCGACACGATATCCAGTTAACCAGGGTAGAGCGTTACTAGCACCGATATATTCTGAGAACATTCCCCGGACGGTTCAGGAAGCAAACAAAAGGACAGAGTGGAGAAAAGCAATGTCAGTAGAGATGGATGCTCTACTGAAAAATGAAACATGGGAAAGTGTGTACTACCGGCCGGAAAGAAAACCAGTGGGTTGTCGATGGGTCTTCACGATCAAATACAAAGCAGATGGTACTATTGAAAGATATAAAGCAAGACTGGTAGCAAAGGGGTATACGCAGACATACGGGATTGATTACTCTGAGACCTTTTCACCAGTAGCAAAGATAGATACAATCCGGGTATTGTTCTCAATCGCAGCAAATAAAGATTGGCCACTTTACCAATTTGATGTAAAGAATGCATTCCTGCATGGCGAACTGAAAGAAGAAGTATACATGGAAGCTCCTCCCGGCTTCTCAGAAGGATTTAAAGAAGGAGAAGTTTGTAGGTTAAAAAGAGCATTATATGGGCTCAAGCAGAGTCCGCGAGCATGGTTCGGACGATTTACAGTAGCAATGAAGCAGAATGGTTTTCAGCAAAGCAACGCGGACCACACACTCTTTCTCAAGACAAACAAAGGAATGGTGACATGTCTAATCATTTATGTAGACGATATGATCATTACAGGCAATGACACAGAAGAAATGGAACAGTTGCGTGAACGACTATTTGCGGAGTTTGAGATGAAAGACTTGGGGACTTTGCAATATTTCTTGGGAATAGAAGTCAACCGCTCAAATCATGGCATACTAATATCTCAGCAGAAATACATACTAGACATGCTAGCGGAAATTGGAATGATAGACTGCAAACCAGCGTCAACTCCGATAGTTGTAAATCATCATCTACAAATCACCGAAAATGGTCCATTAGCAGATAAAGAACAATATCAACGACTGGTTGGGAAACTAATTTACTTATCTCATACGCGACCAGACATAGCATATTCGGTAGGAATTGTGAGCCAGTTCATGCATCGTCCACAAGAAAACCATATGGTAGCTGTAAAAAGAATTGTGAGGTACTTAAAAGGAACAGCTGGACATGGGATACTATTTAAAAGTAATGGACACTTGAATATTGAAGCATTTACTGATGCAGATTGGGCTGGAAATCCCAATGATCGTAGATCTACTTCAGGGTACTTTGCTTTTGTTGGAGGAAATTTAGTTACATGGAAGAGTAAAAAGCAGAAGGTGGTTGCACTCTCCAGTGCTGAGGCTGAATTTCGAGGAATTACTAAAGGGATTATGGAAATTTTGTGGATAAAAAGGCTGATGAGTGAAATCGGTTTCCCAGTGATGCAATCTGCTCGGTTGATGTGTGATAACAAAGCAGCAATCAGTATATCAGAAAATCCGGTCCAGCATGATAGAACAAAACACATAGAAGTTGATAGACACTTCATAAAAGAAAAATTGGAAGAAGGGAGTGTTGAGTTACCATTCGTGAAATCCGAAGACCAGCTTGCAGATATACTGACAAAAGCAGTAAATGGAAGATTTTTCGAGTTTGTTTTGCGCAAGTTGGGTATTCGAAACTGTAATACTCAACTTGAGGGGGAGTGTTGAAAAGATTGCAGCATAGTCAAGCTCTAATTGTAAAAGTCAAGATATGGCTGTAAAGTTAGGATATGATGAGGATTTGTTTCCAGATTTCACGGGAACAAATCTCTACCAAATCCCTGTAGATATTCTAGGTAGATATTAAACTGTACTATAAATTGGTTGTAATAGATAGAAATGAAATCAATGAAAACAAAAACAAAGTTTTCGTTCAACAAATTCTGTCATGAACTAATGCTTAATTTGATCATCAATCAACGCCCACATATTATTTAGGCAATCCTGAAAGGGTTTAAAGAAAGCTAAGACAGTGGAAACTCACAATTTGAAGCTTAATTGTCTTCCCTTCTTGCTCTACAGTTCGTTTTTTTTTTTTTGTAATTTAAAATTTCATATAAAAGCCATGAAAAGGCAAAGTTACAAAAGTTGTTGCCTGTTACAAGAACTGTGTAGACGATTTGCAACTTGCAAATTTATTTTCTTTGTGTTAAATTAGACCGATTTAAATTGTCTACAGGCCAACTTAAATTTTCTTAGGAGAAGCACTATATCCTGTGTCTTTCATGGTGATTTGGTTTCCTATCCCCTTTGTCGGTTAGGTCAGACAAAGTCGGACATATTGGATGATCCTTTTAGAGCGGAAGAGGTTACTAGGACTCTGACTAGCACTACAGAAGTACCACACGAACCCACCCCCCTACATATGTGTGTGTATGTGTGTGTGTGTATATATATATATATATGTATATATGTATGTATGTATGTATGTATGTGTATATATATATGTATATATAAACACGTGTACACACAGATATATAATCGCCATTGGTTTAGTCCGTCTCTACCTGATCAACCAACTAATACAGCCTAAGCTCATCAAACAACTCTCTGTTTAGCTTTGTTTTTCCTTTTGTTACTTCAGAATCTTCTGAGAGAGGGATATTTAATGAGTTTTTTTTCTTTTGCATCGTTATAACTTGACGCAATTTTCATTATGGGTTGTCGGAAAATAACTTTTGTGTGTTTTCAACATATGGTTATAGTTGCGTGCATTCGAACTCCTCATACTCTGACTTAGACGAGAATAATCGGGTAATGTTGTTTTGGAGGGTCACAAACGACACAAATTTTCAGATGGTCAGGAAGTTTTAACTTCAGGAGTGAAACCATTTTATTGATTGAATTATAGAATAGATGGCAAACATTCGTGCAGATAGTTTGATAAAATTATTGCAGAAACGGACGACTTTTTTTCTTTTTTTTTTTTGGAGGAGGATTTGTACCTAGAAATAATTTCATACCAAGGACTAAAAACACTTTTTCATATTTTTAAACCATATAAACAAGTTGCGCAAGTGTTTTCATTTCAATGGAATTAATGACAAATTCTTCTTTAGGAGATGATAGAATAAAACAAAATAACTCACTAAATTGTCTGCGTTTATTATATTATGAAATAGCAGTTGATTGATACAGTTTGACGCAATTTTTATTATAGGTCATCGAGAAACAACTTCTGTGTGTTTTAAACACATAAGTATGGTTGCGTACATCAGATCTTCTCATACCTCGTCATAGATAGAAACTCATAAGACAATTGTAAACAATCGCAAGTAGATAACATACAAGTCGACCAAACCTTGTATTAAACCATACAAAAGCCCCACCAAAAGAGACCATTCACATTACATGTTTATCGGGGAAAAAATACCATCCACGTTAACCATCTCGTCCTTTTCAAGGTTATTAAATCATGCACAATATGTTATGCTCCAAAAAGAAACAAGAAAAGGACAATCATACATATTATGCAAATTCATACATAATTGGGAATTTACCAGCTTTCCACCAATCCAGTTCACACAAATGCTATAATGCATTATTCATATGTATCTCGTGACATACTCGTACAATACAGACCAGCATGCTCTACTCGGGTAAGGATTCGGTGACGCTGTGGAGGGGGCGACGCGTGTGACGCCACTAATAAGTAGCTGACACATGTTCCAACTTTGCAAAAAAAAATTTTGTTTTTAAGGAGGAACATGTGTCAGCCACTCATTGATGACGTCACACGCGTCTCCTCTCCCCAGCGTCACTCCCGTTCGGCTCTACTCATGGTTTGCTCTGATCACTAGAAGATTCTGCTGACCGCCGCCCTCCAAAACCAACAGAACCACCGCTGCCTCCTCCATGTCCGTCCTGACCACTTCCAGCTCCATAGCCACCTCCACTAGCCCCGCCTCCGCCACCACCACCACCACCACTGCCGTATCCAAATCCATAACCGGATCCTGATCCTGAACCAAAACCGAAACCGAACCCCTGTCCAGACCCAGTAGGAGATCGGCCCGAACCCGACCCGTACCCCCATCCTCCTACCCCAGGGATTGAACCCCATCCCCAGTGGAAGTCCCAGTTCGCTCCATGACCTGAACCACTTGCTCCTGAGGGCGGTGTTTCCGACGATTCCATCTTCTGTTCTCCGGTGTCACCACCGCCGGTGTTAAGTGCGCAACTTTGAACTAAGATTAAGGAGAGGAAAATGAGAATAGGGTGAAAAATTGTTGGCTGCATTTTCTTGATTTCTGTACTGTTCTTCAAATGTGAAAAATAGTCAGGTTTCTCCTTGTTCGCATACAATTGATGATTGTAAGAAGGTGCAAAATAAAGTGCAGTATATATATATATATGTATGTATGTATGTATGTATTGGTGTAACAATCATACAAATATGACTCAGAGTCGAACAAAATAGACGTTACCATAACCGTTATTTTTTTACATCGTTAATTTTTCAAATAAAAATTGGTTATCTTTTTAGCTTGTAAGATAGTGAAAGTTCAAACTAAATATACAACAACATTACCCAATTCAAAGGCTTCCGCCTATGACGTAATATGACGAATTGGATGTATGTAACCATACACATTTATTAGAAACACACAGAGGTTGTATCTCGATGACCCATAATAGAAATTGCGTTAAGCTGTGTCGATCAACTGTTACTTCACAATATAAGAAGCATAACCAATTTAGTAAATCATTTTGCTTTATTCCATCATATTCCAAATTCGAAAAATGATACGTCATTGACTCCATTGTAAATAAAAAAAAAAAGGTTCAAACTAAATATTAATATTATGAAATAACGAGATGAAAATGATAGCATAAGTATGGGTGCAAACGAACCGAATCTTAGCGAATACTATAAAATATAGGTTCGATTCGAATATATTGTTTGAGGTTCGAATTCGAGTTCGAATTCGTGACGAACCTAAAATTCAGCTCGTATTCGGATTCGATAAATTTTAGGTTCGGTTCGAAGCTCGATTAATTATTCGTTATAGTTATTCAATTCGCAAACTCATATTGATTCGCGAGCTCGAATTTGATTCGTGAGCTCGAATTCGATTCATGAACAGATTGAGGAAGCTTAGAAAAGAAGAGGGTGAAACCACAGAACACTCAAACTGTCATCACTAAAAATCGGTCCAGAACAAAACATAAAAACGAATAGCAAAGGATAAACGAAATAGATGCACTTGCATCTTACAAATTCAACCTACAAACACAAAAACGAATTGCTATTAAATTGGAGACCAGCGACAATAATTGATTAGAAGAACGAGAGTGTTTTTACCTATTCCGAAAGCTGAGGGAGAAACAGAGAGAGACGAGGTTGAGACAGTGGTGGTGGACTGGTGGGCACTGGGCAAGCGGCGATTCCGGTTGATGAATTTTGCAGAAGAGGGATGAAATTCTAGGGTTAACCAGGTCGCAGCCTCGCAGGGGTAATGGCTGCCAGGGTAGGAAATTTTGTTTTTATACCATAATGTCGAGTCGAACCGAATCACGAATCGAGCCTTTGAATAGTTCAATTGATCGAAGCTTTATCAAATCTTCGAACCGAATACCCGCTAGTTCGAATTCGATTCGTGAAACATTTCGAACTCAAAGTATGATTCGAATTCGTATTCGAATATGCTATAATCAAATTCGAATCGAACCATAAACGAATCGAACACGAATTATTCGTTTATGATTCGGTTCATTTGCAGGCCTAAGCATAAGTCACACTATTTTAACCTTTTGTTAGCATTTCATTCTCTCTTATCTCAAAATAGTTTACAAATATGACAAATTAAGAACCGGATTAGATGAAAAACGAAAGTATATTAAATTTCGTAACTAGTCAAATTATTAGCTTAAAGTATAACTGGCAACGTGATAATATACGGTTAACAAACAATCATACCTAGTATATCGCAACGACAGCACAAGCTATCATTAGGGTCTGAGGAGGGTGAAAGACAAGCAAACAATAACCTCATCCCAAGGGATATAGAGTTTGATTCCAGTGATACCCAGCTCTATATGTACCTGAATAGATATCATAATAATATGTCTATTCACTAGTGAAGCTATTTTATTAAACATATACAACAGTCTTCCGATATTATAATAGTCATAATAGTGAACATGCGCAAGTAAATTGAAAGAAAAAGACCGAAACAAAATATGCAAAGTTAAATTAAAGTGTAAATACTATTGAATCCTCTAAGTATGCTCTAAGGTGCCTTATATCCAATCTACCCCTCTTTAACCTTAATCATCTACCTCAATGAACTCCTATCCTAGACCATGTCCTCAAAAAGATGCAACTCTAGTAAGTCATGCTTAATATGCTCATCTCACGTCAGTTTGAGCCTGTCTTTACTACTCTTCCCTTCCACAATGAGACTTTCGATTGCTCTGACACACGCCGTTGTCTGTCTCCTCTTGACATGTCCAAACCATCTTAGTCTTCCCCCTGTTATTTTATCTGTCACACTAGTCACCCCTAACCTTACTATGTACACCTCATTTCTTGTCTTGTCTAGTCTTGTATGCTCACACATCCAACTCAGCATCTTCATCTCTGACACTTTCATCTTCTGTAACTGTGTCTTTTTGATGGCCTATCAGTCTATTCCAGATAATATACTGTTAACATAATACCTTTTTCGTCTCACTTTCTTTGTTATTCTTACAAGGAATAAAATTTTATAGCCAAGTGAATTATATGAAAACGATAAAATGGGATTGATAAATATCTCCATTATGGTGCAGTTGTAACTCGAATGCAAGAGATTGAAACGCCTGCAAGACAGCAAGAGACATGTGACATGGGAACACATGTAAATCATTTCGCTTTTTAAGTCTTTTGGGAATTGATATATTTTTAGGTAAATTTTGTGCTACCTGCAACTTTTTTATACATACAATATGTAAATTAAGGAAATTGTTTCCCTGATAACAACTTTCCATTTCTTTAAGGACACACTCTTCTTTAATTTTAAAATCTGATGTAATAAAACAAAATGATTCACTTGTGAATTAGCAGTTGATCGGTACACAATTTTCATTACGTGTCATCGGAAAACAACCTATATGTGTTTCTAACACATGTTTATGGTTACGTACATCCGACCTCACATACCCCGCCATAGACAGAAACCTCTAATGCAATGGGGGTAATGTTGTTGTTGTTTCTCTGATAACAGTTTCACAGCGAACACATATTATATTAGAATCATACTTATGTTTCACTTACATCTTGAAAAGGAAATTTCTTTTATTGAACGTCTATAAATCTAGAAAATTGATCAAACCATTATATATGTATATATGCATATACTTATACACACATATACACACACGCATACACACATATGCGTGTATATTTGTGTGCCTACACAATTGTTAATTATGTTTCCATCAATCTATTGTAAATGGATACAATTTATTTATTGTAAAAGGGGGAAAACGTGTCAATCATTTAGTGGTAGTAATTGCCTTATTCGCTTCTTTCCTTTATTTTATCAACCGAGGGATCAATACTAGCAAAAATCTAAGTAATAATAACTTTTATAATGGGTAAATAGAGGATAAAAGTAATTCCAATTATTCGGCCAACATGAAAAAAATAATAATAAAACCAAATATTTATTTCCCCTTTTATTCTTTTATCGATCAATATCATTGTCCGTTTTACCTTTTTACATTGTATTTTGACGTAATTTTTAAATGTCGTATTAATAGTAGGTAATATATATCTGAATGAACCTTTGTATTCGCATTTGATTTTGTTAGTAGATACTATTACCATTTGTAAACATTTGCAAATGCAATCTAATTTATACTTCTTTATCATATATTTTGTGCAAGAGTTTGTTTCCGTAGCTCAAAAGATATCGAAGTCACAAAATAGGACAAGTGGACATAACTCTTCAAAGAAAAACAATGAAGTAATGTTTGTTTTTTCGGAGATAGGATTTCCTCACCCATTTTCTCTCACTCCACACGTCACCGTACGACACGTGGTAGCAAGAGGAGGTGGTGGGGCTAAATGAGGGTCACCCGCATCTAGCCTCACCATCCCACCCTACTGCCATGTGTTGCATAGTCATAAGTGGGGTGAGGAGATCTTATCACTTTTTTGGGTAGTTGGAAAAAAGAGCGAAGCTAATTAGTTTTTCCTCTAAAATTTTAAAACTATAAGCGTCAGGACGATCAACCAACCTGGACTTGCCACATAATGAACCACGTCAGTCCCCACGAAATTTGTATTGTTGCAAAAGCCCTCTCCACTTGTCACCGCACTGAGTATTTGATTATTTTCCTCTCCGTTTCGTTTTCCTTTCAGTTCTAACACTTGGACCTGCTTTGGTTCTTGCTTTCCGTGCTATCGGTTTCTGCTCCGGCAGATATGCTTTCCACCGGTAGGATTTTAGCGGCGCCTTCATATTCTGCTACGCCGTATAAGTACTCGCGAATTGATCATTCCTCAAAATATCAGCACGGATACCATGGATTGAGAATTCGATGGAGATGTTTGGCACCGGAAGCAGGCGGATCCTCTCTCGCGAATTCTGCCGGTTCTGAATCTTCATCCGATAAGAACGCCGCGGTGTTGACGTCTGATTTGATTGCCGATAGGCTGATAATTGTTTGATTGTTCATTTACTATGGATTTATAACTCTAACTTTTAGATTTTATTTCCTTGCAGATTTTGCATAATTGAAGGTCCAGAGACGGTTCAGGACTTCGCTAAAATGGAGTTTCAAGAAATCCAGGATAATATCAGGAGCCGCCGTAACAAAATATTTTTGCATATGGAAGAGGTCTGTAGTGCAATGTAATTGCTGAGACTTCGTTTATAATAATTCCTAACTTTCTTATACGTGTGATCTTAACTGTGTATCGATTTGGAAGTACTTGAATCTGGAGGTAATATTCTTGCAGTACTTACCAAGTTTATGTCAATCAGGATTTTGATTCTAATAATTTTTCTTGTCAATCAAGAGGCATGGAAGAGCTTGTATTCAAAATTTCTAGTTGTTGTATTTGTTTAATATCTGTAAATTAGGGCCGGAATCTTATGATTGGTTTTTGCATTCCTTTATTTTTTGTGTACTGTAATTTGAGAAAATCTTGTTGATCTCTGTGTCTCGAAGTTCTGTAGGTTCGGCGGCTTAGGATACAACAAAGAATTAGAAGTGCAGAACTTGGTGTCTTACAGGAAGAGCAGGAAAATGAACTTCATAACTTCCCCTCCTTTATACCGTTTTTGCCGCATCTAGTGAGTTTTTCACTTCAGCATAATATGGTTTTGTATTCCTTAATAGTCAGACCGTTTCTCCTTTTTTCTTTTTCTCGTATCTGTATCTTTTGTTTTTTGTGCAGGCTTCTTACAAGAATTAGCTACTTGTTTTGCTTTATAGTTTGGATTGCTGTTTATTTTACATGCAGACATCAGCTAATTTAAAGCAATATTACGCGACATGTTTCTCTCTTATTGCCGGGACCATGATTTTTGGTGGCTTATTAGCGCCTACTGTAAGTTCTCATTATCCATTCTATAAATCCTTCTTTCATGAGACGCTGAGGATAGTTTCTTGCTTCTTAAAATCTTCTGCTGTCAAACATGAAAAGTTGTCTTGTCTGGTGAAGTAAAATTATGGGGTGTGTAGAGGTAATTTGCGGCCATAAAGTGTCAATTAAAGAGAACTTACTAGTTATCTTATACTTAAAATTGAACGAGCATGTCTTTTAAATCTTAGTTATATCAAGATCTTTAGCTTTGACGGTTAACCTGTACACTATCAAGTTCGTATGCTTCATATGCTTTGAAGTTTTTGAATGATTGTGCATTTCCTGTGTTTCACAGTTGGAGTTGAAGTTGGGTTTGGGAGGCACATCATATGCTGATTTCATACAGAACATGCATTTGCCTATGCAATTGAGGTTTGTCTGTTGAACCTATGCTTTAGCTTTGTTTTACTTAATTTTCCTGCATCATATGTTGCAGTTCAGCCCTTACAAAAAAAAAAAAAAAAAGGCAGTTCAAGGCCTTTCAGTTCTTGCACTGTGCAATTTTTAGCGACAACGTGATATTATCTATCAGAGAGAATCCTTGTGCCGATCATCATAGTTTAGTCTGATGTACCTTTGCTCATCCGATGGATCAGATGTTCAAATCTTATGACTGATTTAGAGGGATGAAGTACATTTGTTGCAGATTTTAGCATATCTTCAGTAAGAAATCAAATGTCATTTACAAAATATTTATTGACTTGTCTATCTTCATCATATGACCTTACATGTTGATAGATGGCTTATTCACTGAACATTTTGGGAATTGGGGGAACATCTGTTTTACAATAAAGCTGAGCTTGCGTGTGTTATATTCTGTTGGAGGTTCTAGGTTAACTTTTTAAGAAACGTTTGAGTTCTTATCAGCAAGAAGCAACAAAATTTCGCTTCACATGTCTCTTACTGGTACTGATTGTTACATTATCTGTTTTTCTGCTTTCAGCTGAATTTCAGCAGTAACCTCCCTTCGTTTTATTTTTATTGGTTTCTTAAATGAGGTCAGCATCTATAACATTACATATTCCACGGGAAGAAGACTTCCAAGAAATTCTCCCCCAGTGTTGAAAGGTGGATTATATGTAGGGCCTCCTGTTTGTCCGAGAGATTTTTTGGGTGCTTCACTTGGGTATATAAGGAGGGTTGTGGTCAGCAGTTGTTATAATGATGATCTGATTTAGAATTTGAATCTAAGGTTGCTTATTATACTCTTAGTTACCTTTCCTGTCAACTTGTAGTTTGCATCTTTGGATATTCAGTTTGGAGATTAATTTTAGACACACACACACACACACACACACACACATATATATAATGATGATCTGATGTATGTCTGGATATGTAGTCAGGTTGATCCAATTGTGGCATCATTCTCGGGTGGAGCTGTTGGAGTAATTTCAGCCTTGATGGTAGTAGAAATAAACAATGTGAAACTACAAGAGGACAAGAGATGCCAATATTGTCTAGGCACAGGTAGACGTTTCTTTTAATTTCTACCTTGAAATTGATTTTCACTTGATTTTGTATGGAACTTGAAAGAAAATATAAGGTACAGTGAATCAGAAGTAATGTACACGTAGACCATCTCTAGCTGTATTCTCCGAACTAGGTTCAATGGTTTGAAAGAATCGTTTTCTATATTTGACAAAATATTAGTCAGTAGTAGTAGCCAATTTTTGAGGTTGGTTATCTTTCTTTATTCCGGTTGGTGATAACTCTTGTTTGCAGATCTGATTGTTCTGAAGTAATATTGCTCATATTTTGAAGTAATATAGTGAACATTTTCACTCCCAAACTTTCACGCTACATATCTTCCAAGTGTACTTATAGTGGTCAATTTGTTGATTTTGATGCAGGATATCTTGTCTGTGCTCGCTGTTCAAGCTCGGGGGCTCTCATACTTGTCGAACCAGTTTCAATGGTTAATGACGGGGAGCAGCCTCTCTCAGACCTTAAAACAGAAAGATGCCCCAATTGTTCAGGATCTGGAAAGGTTAGAATCTCACAAGTCTTTTTATCATCTTCCGTCCTGTATGGTATTGATTTTGGATGCCATTGGATTGACCATTATGCTGTCTAGTTTAGCACGTCATCAAGAGTTCTTTGTTAGATGACTGTTCTAATACACAACTGGATCCACAACCTAAGTCATGGTAAGTCATAATCGATTTAATATGTTGACCTTTGGATTCAAAGTTCTGAATGCTAGAGCGAAATGAGCATCCTTTGTTCTTAAAACCTCCTTTGGTTGAGAACGATGGCAAGTTGACAGCAAGAAGGGTCTTGAATCCTGTCTTGAATTTATTTAGTCCAAGTCGAAGTAGTTACTTGTGCACATCGCTCGGCAATATTCTTGCGAGAAATTTTCTGCTATTTAGATCTTGGGTTGTTTGAGACATTGATCAGGATGAAAGACTCTCAGAATCATTACCTACCGTAGTTTTCTCAGACTTCCATCTTGTTGCGTTGGTTATTCTTGAAAATTTAAACAAGCAGCAGGATCTTCATTCAGCCACCCTGGTGCTCTTCTGTCCAAGTGGCTTAAATAATTCGATTTCACACTCATGCAACTGTGTTTTTACCTTGCAGGTCATGTGCCCCACTTGTCTTTGCACAGGAATGGCTATGGCTAGTGAACATGACCCGCGGATTGACCCATTTGATTAACATAAGCATTCCATTTTTCAAGCGTGCTTCAAGCTGTAATGCGTTGCCTCTGCTTGTTTTGTTAATCAAGGTAATTGTGGGAAAGATGTGAGTGTGTAGTCTAACGTGAACACCTTCTGCATTGATAAAATTCTATTATGTCATCTGGGGTTTGCCACTGCAGATGGCTTTACATACTCTTCGTGTATGCATCTGTTGTCTAAAATATCATCTACCCTAGACACAAAATGTCCGATAAGTTCAACACTCGTAGCATGTGGTTCCTCCTCGGAAAAGATCATCTCATCTTTTATCACATTAGTTGAGATTATGCTATGTATATTAGTTTGACATCAGTTAAATACACATTGTATGATCTCATCCAATGTAACAAAGAATGATAGAGATTAGGATTGAAGATCTCTTTTTCTTCCTCTCCTTTACCTTTCTTTTTTCTTTTTCTTTTCCTCTTCGATTTGATTTGATTCAAGGACGGGGCTAGACGGATGATGGAAATAGTGATTGCTACCTTTCATTAGTTCCACAACTCTTGTCCTCAACCTCCTCTCCTAGATAAAACTACATAGTTTTGTCAGAAAAACACATGTTCAATGTGCGTAGTCTGCAGACTACATCCCAACTGTGCGTTTTTCTAATAAAACTAGATGGAGAGGTAGATAAAGGAATCCATGGTTGCAATCCCGTCCAAAGAATCCATGGTTGCATTACTTGACAATTCACAAAGTTTCTCTTTTGGAAATTTCATATTTAAACCCGAATTTATACTTTTGGGTTCACCAGAATCCAGAAAATGACTAAGTTATACGCCGTTAATATGGTCTCAACAGAACAGAATTTTGTACAAATAAGTTATCATCGCTTTGATAGATGAAGGTGCTATAGTGTACCCGTGTGGGGAAAGACTTGCACTACGCATTATTATATAGAGTATAGTAAATGTTTTCTATGCCCAATTTTTTCCAGTGCTCTGCTATCGAGGTTTCCTTAAAGGAATGATCCTAAGTCTGAATTTAAAACACAAAGTAACGATGATTTCTACTATCTTGTCTAAGGGTATATAGATAAACAGCGTTCAAGTTTTTTTAGCTGTGAATTGGTTGAAATAGTCTCAATCGTGTCCAAAACATTATCATATCTTTTGATTCAAGCTTTACTGAAGTCTACTACAATGACTTGTATTGCTCTATTAGACAGTAAGCATGAAATTGGCATCTGGGGCTCACTGCGGATCCTAAGTTTGTGTATACACGTTTATGTCAAGAGGGAAGGGGGAAAAAGGAAAAGAGAAAAGGGTGAAATTAAGCAAGTCACTGCAAGAGACGATAATGACATTTCGAATGAAAAAGGGATTTTTCATATTCTAATGACTCCATTTGAAGTAGGCCTGTAAATGATCCGAGCGGCTCGCCGGGTTCGGATCGTTCGGCTCGAGCTCGGCTCGAGCTCGGCTCGAGTAGAGGTTAGACGAACCCGAGCTTGAACATCGTTTGGTGTTCGAATAATTAATCGAGCGAGCCGAGCTTTGCTCGTGAACAACTCGGCTCGGTCAGGCGTATTTACAAAAATACCCCGGATGATAATTTATACACTCCCCCCCTTTACTCTTTTTCATCGTCTTCACTCTTCGACTTCGACTTCCAGTTCCAGACCGCTCCGCCGCTCAACACTCTAAAGCTCAACCTCACGCGGTCACGCCTCCCCTTCCCCGTACTTCCAGCGAAACCTAGGGCTGAAACGAAATCCTTTCAACCTCCGTCGACTGCAACGGGACAAAGGTTTGATTTTTTCTTTTTTGTTTTGATTTCTAGGGTTCCTGCAAGGCTGCAATATTTTTAATTTTTTCTTCTTCGTATCCTATTCGCTATTCCTGACCAATATTGCTTTTATATGTTAGTTTATGCTGTGAATGGGTGATGACTAGGTAGAGGTCCGATCAGTCAAGTTGTTATTTTATTTGAGTGAAAAGAATCGCCTCACATGTATAGTGGTTAAAAGCGTATGTTGCATTATTGAAAATATACAGAACCATGGATGTTCTCCTGTTGCTATAGTTCCTTCTTTCGTGACTTAATTCTGCAATAATTCAAACATGCAAGTCTGGTACCCTTTTCTTCTGCGTGAGCATACTTTGGGTCTATGGTGAATCCCACCTTTTCGTTTGCTTGCTCAAATTGTGGTAGATACACTTGTATTTTGTTTCATAGAATAAGATATTTTGATTATTAATGGGTTATACTCTTCAAGAATAACATGAGAAATATTAGCTTACTCTCTTTTGCTGGGGTATTTGTCACCAAGCTTTTCAGTTTTCAGTAACTGCAGCTCATTGACAACCGATGATCTGGTTTCTATCTATTTAGGCAGCTTATCTATTCCTTTGACATGAAGTGATAACTGTTATTGTCCTCTTTTACAGGTGGATTCAAAAGCTGTGCAAAATAAAAGTCAAACGGGTAAACCTACTGACCTTGAAGAGTAAGGCTTATCATTGTCTCATGGTGTTTTCGTGTATTTCTTTCATGTGAAGTGATGCCAATAGGTAGAGTCTCAATCAGTTTCACATGCATCTGTACTCATTTGTTGGTAATTTTGTCTTGGCAGGATATTGATAGGGGTGGGAGAACAGGTCTACTCGCTGCTACTACTGACTTTCTTCTTTTTTCAGGTGAAATAAGAGTTACCATCTGTTTAGTTATTTGTTGTACATGAATTAGTTACCGTATAGCCTCAAACTCAATATTGGTGAGTGTATAACTGTATATATAAACATTTTGCTTTATGCATGCTTTGGTCGAGGCCGAGGGTATGGGTGGTGGACTGGTGGGTTGTGGTTTGATATAAACATTTATATACTTTTTACAGATTATATAATCATGTCATCACATGAAGCACAAAGTGTTGATAGTATTGAACGAGAAATTGACAATACTGATGTCATGTCGGAAGAAGTAAACAGCCCCCAAAGGAGGGGTGAAGAAGCTGTTGATGTTGAGTGTGAGGAAGGATTTGAAAAGAAGAAGAGAAAGAAAACCTCTAAAGTGTGGGAGCACATGACAGAGGTTGTGGTTAACGGTGTCGATATGGTGCAATGCAAGCATTGCAAGAGAAATCTTAGGAAGAATAAGGACGGGACTACTACACAATTTAGTCGGCATTTGAATAGATGTCTCGGTGTTGGAAAGAAGGATGCGGGCTCTTCCGGAAGTACACAACAAATTTTGCAATTTAAAGAGGGAGGTAAGAGTGAAGAGAATGAAATTAGCAATTTCAAGTACGATCATTCTAAGGTACGAGAGGCTGTAGCTCGTATGATTCTTATGCATGAGTATCCATTCAACTTAGTTGAGCATGTGGGGTTCAACGATGTCATGAAGACTGCTTGTCCATGGTACATAAAGATTAGTAGGAACTCGGCGAGGGAAGATTGTTTTACGGTTTACAACATGGAGAAGAAGAAGATGATGGATACATTAAAACAGGTTGGTAGAGTTGGCATCACCACTGACTTGTGGAAGTCATGCCAGAAGACACAATATATGGTGGTGACGGCACATTTTATAGATTTGGATTGGAAGTTGCAAAAGAAGGTGTTGAACTTTTGCAATGTGCCACCACCGCACACTGGAGAGTTAATCGCTGAAGCATTGGCAAAGTGTTTAAGTGATTGGGACCTTAATGACAAGCTTTCTAGCATTACGGTGGATAATGCTTCATATAATGACAAATGTATAAGAAATTTGAAAAGAGATTTCATGTTGCGGAAAGCCCTTCCCATTAGTGGTAAACTGTTCCATGTGCGTTGTTGTGCGCACATACTGAATTTGTTGGTACAAGATGGATTAGAGGAGATCAAGGACATAATTGACACAGTTAGAGATGCAGTGAAATATCTGAATGCGTCAGAGTCTCGTCTTCGAGGTTTTGGCAACATTGTGAAGCAATACAATGTTGCTAATAAAAAAACTTATTTTGGATTGTCCCACCCGATGGAACAGCACATACATGATGTTGGCTGCTGCTTTACCTGTTAAAGCTGCCTTTGGGAGATATGCTGGTGTTGATAAAGGGTTTGAGAAGTTTGCACCATCTATGTGCGAGTGGGATAAAGTTGGCGAGGTCTGTGAATTTCTGAAGCTTTTCTATTCCATAACCAATACTATTTCTGCTGTTGCATATTGATACAGCCAGCTAGGATAAGGATGGAGAATTTTTGAAGTCAAATGCAAGATAATTCAAGATAAAGTTTCAACCAACCTTTGCAGATTAACACAAGCTTATCCAAACATCAAAATTGATCTCCAAAGTCATCAAATTAATAAAACAATCGGCTGATCCAAGAGGAGTGAAGAAAACGTCATTTTTCAAGATAGTTTTTAGGGACTTTTGTAATTTATCTCATTTCAAACTTTTGATAGAATTTTTAGGATAGAGTTTATCTTTCTTTTTGATTGTTTTAGGCTAAAATTTCAGTCTTTTTTATTTAGGCATTGGCGCTGGCCAGAAAAAAAAAACAACGACATATTTTATTCAATCAAATTTGAGTTTTGGTTTTCTCTCCCAAAAGGATGGAACCTTGTTTTCTTGATTTTGCACTAAAAATCAAGGCTAATATCTCTCAATCTTGAGCAAATTGAGGGTGATTGCCAAGGGTTGAAGTGACCGTCTAGGAGGGCCTATTGGAGGTTTGCCTACAAACGCACACTTGAATCTGAGGTATTGCTTAAGCCGACGATTTCGACACAACGGAAGCAAGGAGAAGTTTACTTCTTTGTGCCTAACCTCTTGTGGAAAAGTTGTTGGAGGTGGAAGAGTGGATCCTACCCGTGTCAGCTTGCATCAATTTGGTATCAGAGCCCCAGGTCACTCAATTCCACCAACTATCCTGCATTTTTTTAAATTTTTCTTCAATCTGAAATTCTCATCCTTTTTTTTTTCATCGTTATTCAGAAAAAAAAAAAGGCCGAAAAAATTCATCAAAAAAAAAAAAAATTCAGCCGAAAGTCATCAAAAAAAAAATAAAATCAAAAGTCAGCCATTTTCAAAAGTTCATATCTTTTGGTTCTTTTCTTGTTACTTGATTCACGATTATAATCATCTTATTCAAAAAAAAAAAAAGATTGCATTTTTTTTCTTTGACAACTTGAGCATTTAGGATCGTTGATTAGGAATTTGAATTCAGCATCACACATATTTGCCTACATTATCCAAAAAGCCACCTAGTCATATTCAATCTTGTTGCTACCGAAGCTATTGGTTGATTTTGATTTTTATGTGGCTTGATTTCATATTGTGACTGAATTCATACATTGATCTTTGTTCAAGTATCAACTTTCAGCATTCAGCCCATTTGACCCCAAAAAAAAAAAAAAAAAAGAATCAGCCCACCCCCCACAGGCGGCACCTACCCTACCCCCACCCCCTACTGGCCACACCTACCCCCCCAAAGCCAAAATTCATCAGCTACCAAACATCATCTAAACACCTCATAAACAGCCCCAATTGACTCCTCACACCAAAATCCCTAATTCAATTCATCAAAAAAAAAAGAAAAAAAAAATCAGAATCTGAAAACAAAAAAAAAAAAAAGACAGAAAAATGGCAGAAAAGTGAAGAAAGAAAATCAAAAGCAAAAGGAAAACCATTGGACCTTTATTACACCATTGTGGCCATATTGAATGTTCTTGCGAAACTCACCAAAAACAGCCCGCCCACTCAGTTTTATAGCCATAATCTGACCCATATACATTGCTTTCCACTTGAATATTTGATTTTTGTATGCATTTGAGCCATTTTGTGATTTTAAGTACATAGGATCAAAATTGACTAAAGATTGCCCACGGCAACCCCTAGTCCTTCTTTGATTCAGCCTTTTACATCATTTTTGGTTTCATTTCTTCATTGAATCGTAGTTAAATTGTTCAAGTTGGTGTCCCAATCGTTGGAGTCTATTTTGGTGTGATTTGATATCCTTTTTGTTGCAAAATGCGAGTTTTGACACCCGGTTTAACTGCTGTTTTTGCTGCTGATTTCTACTGTTTTGGAGCTGTTTTTCTACTGTTTTGAGGCATTTTTAGATGCTGGAATTTGCTGCAATAGTACAGCAATAAGTTGGGAGTAAATCGGACCAATTTTGGGCGTTTTCGTCGCGATTTGAGGGCTGTTTTCACCACAGTCCAGCCGCTGATTTTGGACTGTTTTGACGTCATTTGGACCTCCAAATTTCGGTCAAAACAGCTGGGTTTGGTCCAGTGTTGGTTGGATTCGATTTAGACAAGTTCGGGTTTGAACTGTGCACTGAATTGCGGTATCGGGTATATTGTAAGAGACTTGGCATTCACCTATCTTTATTGCTCTCTTTGACATTTATTAGCCTTAGATTGATCAAGAAACAAGGCGGTAAGAGAGAAAAAAGAAAGTTAGACGAGTGCACAAATTTGTATTTCTATTTACCCTTGTTTTTGGTATATTGTTTTCTTTGTTGTTTCTGTTTTGCAGGTTCACAATGCGGCGTACCACTGATCAAATCCTAGAAGGAATGCAAAAACGTTCTGACGAAACATACCACATCTTGAAAAAATGTCATTCAATGTTACTTGCATTACAAGCTGAAGAAAATGAAAATTTACATGAATCTAACCCTACTTCTGATGAACTAAACGTTAATGACAATAATGAAGTAGTTAAGCTTGACTGGCATGTAACCCATTCTAAATTACATGAATTAGATGTTACTACTCCTGCTTTTTGTGATGAGCTACAAGACATTGATAATGTTAAGCATGAAGTAGATGTCATACAAACTGATTTATCTCATGAATTGTCATGTTTCGATGATTCATTGTATACTGATCTATGTGCCGTACATGATGATTGGAGTGATGACTTGAGTGAGCTTTCAAGTGAGTTTGATAGTACACTTAAGCATGATAACTTAGAAAAGAATGAATGGCATGTTTTCAGCAATTCCTTATTTGAATGTGATGAACATGATTCTACATTGCATGAGGCACCTAACTTACATTCAAATAACCTTGTGTATGACAATCCTATGTTTAATCATGATTATGAAACTGCTTTCTATGACAAGGAAGAGTTTGTCTCAAATGGTTCAGAACCTGATTCGAGGCTTCAAGGTATGTTACTTAAAACCCCAATTGCGCCACTTTTGTCGCAAAATCATGCCACATCATATGACATTTGTGTGTTTTCCTTGAGTGTTATTTGCATGCATAAGAAATATGACATTTCAATGATTATGCATCCTAAACATACTAGGAAAAAGCATTTGTTCAATACTTCATTTCAAACACCACTTTTAAGATGTGAGCATGCGTACATTGAGTTGCATTCTGAAAGTCACATCTGCATGCATCCTAAGCACGTAAGAAAAAGGCCTTTCCTATTGTGTATGCATGTTAAAATCACCCTATGCATGTTGGAAGGTGCATGCTTTTTAATTATGTTGCTTATTCACCCTAAACATCTTAGGATGAAAGTGTGCATACATGTGTGTCTTGAATCTTCTTTGCAGGACCTTTATCCCTCATGGCATACACGCTAAGATTCGGGACGAATCTTTTCCAGGAAGGAGGGAATGATACAGCCAGCTAGGATAAGGATGGAGAATTTTTGAAGTCAAATGCAAGATAATTCAAGATAAAGTTTCAACCAACCTTTGCAGATTAACACAAGCTTATCCAAACATCAAAATTGATCTCCAAAGTCATCAAATTAATAAAACAATCGGCTGATCCAAGAGGAGTGAAGAAAACGTCATTTTTCAAGATAGTTTTTAGGAACTTTTGTAATTTATCTCATTTCAAACTTTTGATAGAATTTTTAGGATAGAGTTTATCTTTCTTTTTGATTGTTTTAGGCTAAAATTTCAGTCTTTTTTATTTAGGCATTGGCGCTGGCCAGAAAAAAAAACAACGACATATTTTTATTCAATCAAATTTGAGTTTTGGTTTTCTCTCCCAAAAGGATGGAACCTTGTTTTCTTGATTTTGCACTAAAAATCAAGGCTAATATCTCTCAATCTTGAGCAAATTGAGGGTGATTGCCAAGGGTTGAAGTGACCGTCTAGGAGGGCCTATCGAAGGTTTGCCTACAAACGCACACTTGAATCTGAGGTATTGCTTAAGCCGACGATTTCGACACAACGGAAGCAAGGAGAAGTTTACTTCTTTGTGCCTAACCTCTTGTGGAAAAGTTGTTGGAGGTGGAAGAGTGGATCCTACCCGTGTCAGCTTGCATCACATATCCTACCTCAAATATGTTTCTTATCGAACTGGCTCGGATTAAAAGGTTGTTGGATGAGAAGAGGCATGATGGCTCTGATAGTATCAAGGAAATGGCTAATGTGATGTTAATGAAGTTTGATAAATACTGGGGGGAATGTAATGTCTTGCTTTCTTTGGCTGCTCTTCTTGATCCTAGGCTGAAGAAGGATATTGTCACGCGTTGTTTCAAAATTATTTTTAGGGAAAATTCATATCAAAAGCATGTGGATGACATGGTTGCGCTGCTGAAGGAATTGTTTGAAGAATACAGGGTTACAGATGCAAGTATAAGTGCGGCAACACTTTCGTCGTCAGAAAGAGGTTTGAGTGTTGCGTCATCCAGTGGCGTACGTAAATCCGGAATGTGTTGGGAAGGGCTTGGGGAGATCGATGATCTAAGCGACGATGATTCATGTGGTACTATTTCTGAGGTGGACATCTATCTGAACGAGAAGAGATTAAAGGGCGAACAAGATTTAGATGTGTTGTTGTGGTGGAGAATGAACAGTGGTCGATTTAGTATTCTTTCTAAGGTTGCTCGTGATCTTTTGTCTATTCCGGTTAGTACAGTTGCCTCAGAGTCTACCTTCAGCGCTGGTGGACGCATCATAGATGATTACCGATCCAGTCTATCAGTGGAGACGGTGGAGATGCTCTTGTGTGCCGGCGATTGGGTACGACAAGCGAGGAATGCAAAGAAGGTAAATTATACTATTATCTGTAATATTTTGTTTACTTAATATGTTGTAATACTTGTTGTAACTATTCATTATTCTTTTAGGCGGACACGGATGATCAGTATGCATGCGAGATTATATTACCGGATTGAGAATGAATATGTAAATGCAATGTAAGCACTTTACTATCAGCTGTTGTTGTTTGGTTTTTTATCTTAGTTTTATTATGTTTGATTTGGATATGTGTTGAAGGAGGAAGCTATCTATGTTCAGTTTGGTTGTGGCTAGCCTGCTTAGAAAGTTTGTTCCTTTTCTTGGATTTGTTCGATTTCTTTTTGGTTTGGTTACTCTTTTGTGATGTACCAGTAATTGGGTAGCTGAAAAGGAGCAGGCATGAGTTGGTGCATACCTCAAAGATTTAATTTTTATCTTCTCCTTCGATTTCTGCTGCTTCTCTGTAAGTTTCTTAGCTCAATTTTTAACTTGTGTAGCTTAATTGAGTAGTAGTTAACATATATGCTTGAAAACATGTGTTAGGCGGGTCGTTATCACAAAGCGGAGGAAAGACACCTGAAAGAAAGGCGGGTCGCTATCACAAAGCCGGGGGGAAAACACCTCGACATAGATATTTCTTTTTCCGTTTCTTTTTCTCTCAGTAAAGTGAAACTTTAGAAAGAAGGAATTTGGGCTAGGGTTCTCTGAAATTCTGATCTCAGCATCTGATTTTCGTTCTCAACAATCTCATACTGTTGCTGTTAGTATACGTTGTTTTGTTCTCCATCCGGGCTTGTACCACTATATTTACTTTTTTCTTTCAGAAGTGTATGTACAGGAATTGATAAAGGAGTTGGGAGTTGAGGTGTTTGTTTGGTTGTGTGAAGACCTGCGGGCACTAGAAGTCTAGAAAGAAAGGGCGGGGGTTGAGGCATTTCTAAATGCCGGAAGAGGATTTGGTGGAGCTCAAGTTTCGGTTGTATGATGGATCCGACATCGGCCCCTTCAGATACTCACCGGCCTCCACTGTTTCCATGCTTAAGGAAAGAATCGTATTCGAGTGGCCCAAAGGTTTTAGTTTTGCAATTTCATAGTGTTCGCGGATGTATTCCTATCTTTGTTATCTTTTCCTGTCCTTCATTGATAATGGCCCTTTTTGACTTTGGGTTTCTTAGTTGGTGTTGCCGTCCACTTCTTATTATTTATATGGTCCTCACTGGATTTGCATTTTAGTGTGATGGAAGTTGCTCAAGTGGAAGTGTTGAATTCTGATTGTTACTCTGGTGATTGATATTTTCCTATTGAAAGATTGTTCAGGCATTTTGAGAGTAGGTAGTAGCTGGATATTTTTTTTCATGCTTGTAGATTAGGATCAATTACATCTTATCAAAAGAAGGGTGTTTGGGGGGGGGGGGGGTTGAGGTTTGGTGTTTGCCTAAGCATATCCTCTGTAGTTAAATAATATTTGCTACTTTTTATTAGAAATTTTTTCGTTAATGAAGTCCATAACTGCTGTTTTTGTTGCTAAAAAATGTGTGCAATACATTTACTCTAAAAGGAAAAAATGTATGCAAACCGAGCCACTCGAGATGTTCGACTCGTTTGAATCGAGCTCGGCTCGAGTTCGACTCGAGTAGCAGCACCCAGCTGTATCTTACCGAGCCTACCGAGCGGCTCGTGAACCATCACGAGCCGAGTACGATCGGGTAAGATCTGTTCGTTTATCTTACCGAGCAGCTCGGCTCGTTCGACTATACAAACGAACCGAGTTCGAGCTGATCAAAACTCGGCTCGCTCGGTTCGTTTACAGGCCTAATTTGAAGAAGCTAAACTGATTTGGAGCAAATAAATCTGGTATGCTAAACTGCTATGAAAGAATGTAATATATCTGGTTCAATAACTTTTCGGCTCCATGGGTATCTGAAAGATCTCCGGTGGCATGAGAGGACTTGCACTGCAAAGAGTAAACATCAAAAGATCTTGTATATTCTCCTGGTAAATTGAACATTGTCTAATTGTTTCTATTGATTACTTCGTAGGGACAATCATTTTTGTGCTCCGACACAAAAACGATCAGGAACAATCACTATGTTGAAAAGTCTATATTTCAATAATCAATACTGGATCTTTATAGCAAAAGATACAACAATAACAACATTATCCTATTATCTTAGAGGATTTCGTCTATGGTGGGGTATGAAAATGTCAGATGTAAGTAACTATATCTATGTGTTAGAAGCACACATAGGTTGTTTCCAGATGATCTATAATGAAAATTGCGTCAAGCTGTTTTGATCAACTGTTACTCCACAATATAAGAAGCGCACCCAATTTAGTAAGTCATTTTGCTTTATTCCATCATATTCTAAAGTCAAGCAAGAGTGTGTCTATGACTCCATTAAAAATGAAAAATAACTTCTGTTTATGCAACTGCTAGTCGGAGTTGTTCCGAGGAAACTCCTCTCAACTTGGTATCAGACTGTTGTTTATGTAGGAGAAGTGTTTTATCACCACAAGAGACATATTTATAGATATAAAACAGAAGATCTACAAGGCGAAAAACCAAAAAGAAGTTGTAAAATGGATATTTCAAGTGCGGAGGGATGACAATAGTGATTGGTTTTCCGGTATGGTTGGTTGGTTAGTATTAAGCGTAGTTCAAACTTTTTACCCTAAGACTTGGAGAACCGGCTATTATAGATATTCATTCAGTAATTAAATATTCAGTTAACATGTTAAAGTATTTTAATAATCGTTATCATTAAATTAGTTGTAATTAGATTAATTGTACATGTCTTGTGAAACAACTAGAAAAAGTTTGGTTTAGAAAAATAATCAACCCTAATCCATTACAATCAAATGGATTTTATGTACATAAGAAGTTACATCGACTACATAGTTACCCACCAAAAAAAAAAAGTCACGAACTACGAGACCACAATTGTCCATAAAAGAACTGCAAATTTTGTTTACTCTAACATCCAACATAAACACATACATAACTACAACACATTCTAATCGACTTCCCCTTCTCTCATGTATTTCTAAATCTAGTTTTTATTTTAAAGAATAATGGACTTTTGAAACACAGCCCTTACATTAACCTTCTTTCCTCCCTCCAATTCCTAGTCTTGATACATTACCTTCAACAGGATGGAGTTTGATACAAAGCCCCTTACTCTTAACCCTCTTTCCTATATGCGCCATGTCTCCAAACTAAAATTCTAACACAAACAGGCTCCGACCATTGAACTCAGAACCCCTGAACTCCAACAGGTGATCTCGCAAACATCAGACAATAACCATACTAATAAAAACCTCATTGTATCAAACCCGCAATAAATTCAGAATCTAATATATCATTTAAGATCAATATAGAAGAGCTCCAGGTAAACTATAAGAGCCACCTAGTTACTTTTCTGACATTACCCCCTATATCTATAAACCAGTAATCTATGAAAATCCTTGGACAATAACATTAGTTCCAGATAATTGGACGTTCATATGATTGTACAAGTTCCTAAACTGAATGAAATTACATACATTTCATGACTATTATCAGCATCAATGACATGGCGTCTTTCAATCAACGGTCAAAAAAGAGCTGAAGCACAAACATAAACGAGCAAAGCTCTTCAGTATGGACTGTAGCGCATAGGAGACCTATACCTTGGAACCCTTCTGCATAAACAAGACAGTCCAGATGAGAATGCAGACATTAGCCCAACAATCCAATTTAGGGAAACATGTTTAATTTGTCCATATAATACACATAATATAACATGGACATGAAGCTAGAAGGAGAAAATGTAGTGGTTATCAATAAACATTCATTGCTGCATAAAAGCTGCAATGCTAATGCGTTCACAAGTCTCAACCAACACACAAACATGAGAAATATAACGTTAATTGATGAGAATGATTTTGAAGGTCCATTGATGAACATTTACTAACATTAATCTTTTAACCACGAGAGCAAGCTCTTACCATGTATATATATCTGGAATCCAAATCTTAAAGGACAGCTTCCCAGTTTCCGAAAACATGATATGCTTGGGTCCCCTGAACAGATGAGGTCTAAAGGTCCTACTTCTAGAGCCAAACTTCCTTGAGAAATGGTCAAATATGTCTAAAACATTTCTTATGTTAAGTACATTTAAGCTATGGTGCCAATGGAATGGCACCTGTGCATGTCACTGACCCCCAAAAGGAAAGCTGATTGATATAGTCCCTACCCCATTCCAGAAAGCTCAAGAAAGATGAATTCGCTAATGACAGAAATAGCTTAAAAACATAGAAGAATGATGCATGCAAAGTCACTCTCCCCAAGCAATGGCACAAAAGGAAAGAAACGATGCATGCATGAATCTGGATTCGGTTTCGCTTTATTGGGAATCCCAAAATGAATGCTGGTTGTTGGGTAAAACGAATAATGCTAAAGTTAGGTTCTTCGTTTTAAGCAAGATATTAATTTATTGTTTAGTGAATCAGAACTAACAATGCTCACAAGAAATAAGCACTCAGACCAGAATGAAATTGTTAGTTCTGAATCTTGAATTAAGAAAGTATACACAGAGCTGGTAATTTCAAGCTTAACTTTAATATTTCCAACAGCCTTCTGTATAAACAACAACACATATCCAGTATATTCAAACGATAGCAAAAGCTATCGTTATGGTCCGGGGAGGATGAGAGGCAGACAAACAATACCTCCATCCTAAAGATCCAAGCTCTAATTTTTTTTTTTTTTGTAAATAAATTTTTCATATATAAGCCAGAGGCGAATTTACAAAAGTTGTTGCTTATCCAGCAACAAGGAGCTATCCAAGCACTAATTAACTCCTATAATTGAAATCGTCAGAGATTGGACAGAAGATGTGCTTCTTGCTTCAACAAAGTAAGAATGCTCCAAAATCTTCACGGAAGAGGCTCATTAACATGCAGTTGAACAATGAGACAAGTTTTCTGAAGATAAGGAAAAATGGACTATACAAGTTTTCAAGTGTTATTTTCTATTAAAACCCTCATCTCCTCATACACAGAATCTATCAAATGAGAAACACTTGGTGGTTCTGTAATATTTTTCGGAAGCACATCTGTATCATGTGAGGCTATAAAAGTTTTAAATTGTGGATTCAAGTTCTCATAAGACAAAAAATTATATATAAAATTATTAGTACACTCCTTTACACCCTTTCTAAATACAATAGGTTGTTCTGACTCTTGCAAATCATGATCAGTATTACATTGTTTTATACTCTGATCCTAGCTATTTTGTTTTTCATCACCATATATGTATTGCTGACCATGCATACGTGCATGAGTTCTGAAGAGAAGTGACCTTGTAAAGGAAGAGCGCAAATTCCAATAACGCCCTAAGAAAGGTATTATGCTGAGGTTAAATTGAAGACTCACTCAAATTATTCTTCTTGTTAATTTTGGAAGAAAAGGTCAGACCGAAGCAAGATCTTGCTAAGTCTCAGATGGTCAATTAGCATAGAACAACACCCGGGAAATACTTTGGTATAAGCAAGATAATACTGAGGCATCCGATAACAAGGTACTCAAAAAAGAATATCATACAATATTGTTTAATTTCACCCTTTTTTTTTATCACGGACTAAAACCAGTATCAGTCAAAGTGATATGCAAATCCAGGAACATCAATGTTTCACTTATGAATTATCCGTAGATTGTCTTCCAAAGGACCAAGGCAAAAGTCCACAACAGTAGAAGGTATATTGGGCAAGGGCCAAGAAGGACGCAAAACAAAAAGGATACAGAGGAAAAAAAGGAAAATCTAGAACAGTTAACTTTGCTTACCCATAGCCATATGAAGGGTAGAATGGTGCGACCGGCATGGGAGGTCCTCTAAATCGCCTTCCTCGATACTGTTTCATCCCTGGAACATTTGTGCGCTTAGGAGATACCTGCACGAGATCAAGCATTATTAGTAAAAGACATAGAGAATCATCTCATCAACTAATGTTAATTTAATACCTTCAGCGCACGACCATGCAACTCTGATTCATTCATTTGTACAGCATTTTGAACAGACTCAGTTTCTGCAAACTCGACATAAGCATATCCTTTTGGATTACCAAATGCATCAGTCAGGATGGTAATTCTGTTAATAGTTCCACAAGATTCAAAGTGCTCCTGGACTTCCTCAGGTGTGCAATTGTAGTCCACCTAACGTTGAAACACAAAGCAAGCGATTCAAGAAGCAAGCATAAGAATTAACATTGCACGTTATCTATTCATTTTTTTTTGTAAGTACCAAGGGCACATCCAGAATACACATATACGAAGGCATCACCAAATCATCTTAATGTTAAGTATAATAATATCAGACTATGAACACGAAGCAGTAAAAATCAGCCCCCAAGGCCACAACTTAGTTCTGCAGAAGTCAAAATCACTCTTCTTCGCGATAAAGTACTCTAAACCCTAGGCCTAATTACATACAAAGTAACAGTTTCTTAGGTGATGGGGGCTCACATTTCCAACATATATTGATCGGGAATCAACTTCCTCCTTCTCAGCCTGAGTTGAATCTTCTTGTCCTAAAAATGTACAGTGGTCAGTCCATAAATCAGCCATAGTAACTATAAAGCAAATCTTATCCACAGCCACACATATGAGAAGTTTCCGAAAAGGTTTGCAAATTCATTCTATACAAAATTTAAATATGAAAAAAGAGAAACCCTGATTGGTAGAGGAAATCACATTCCTTACTGTGCATCCTAGTCTGCCACGTACAATATTCAGTCATAAACAATCTAAATTAGATCTGAAGAATGAGTCATGAAGGCTTTTAGTTCTTGAATTACCATGTATAACCACTTCCATCAATTCCGTAGTTATTTTTAGCATGAAGGAAGCATTTCGATCCATGGCATTTTCCATCCAAAGATATACCCAATTTATTAATATTTTACCTATTAAATACACCAAAGAACAGGCTCCATACACCAAATTTGTTTGAGTAAAAAAAAGTCCTAAAACAACGCATTGATTTTAAATCATGTGTATGTCAAGCACGCACTCACTTGGATTACAAACCTGCTTCAGAAAGTACATACAAAATGCATAAATGAAAATCATGCGACAGGGTTTTAGGCTTAGTTCTCACCTTGTGAACCAGTTTCTTTCTGAAATTTAGCACGCAGGTTCTCAGACTCTTCTTCAATTTCCTTCAATCGCTTCTTCATCATCTCCACCTCCTGTTATCCCAAAAGAAAAACGAAAAAGAGAAGGATTAAGAAGACCTTTTCGCACATAGCAGAATGAGGAACTGGAGGCTTGGGCGCGGGGAGGAAATGAGGAACCAAAAGGGGGAAAATCAAAAATCTTAAAAACCTAGAGAGAAACAAAACGAAAATCAATTGAAGTTTTTCGATCGAAATGGAAATTTTAATCAAACAAATTTTACAAAAAAAAAAAGGGACAAAAAGAAAGACCTCCTCTGCTGTGGCCGGAGTGTTCGAGGAGGCAGAGTTTCCCGCCTTGCCTTGAGCTTTCACTTGCATTTGAGCTCGCAAAGCTTCAGCGTCCACCATCTGCTCATCCTCAAACTGCTGCTTCTCCATTTCACCTCACTAAAATTCTTCTCTCCCTCTGTAAAACCTACAGAGAAAGAAATCCAAAATGGATTGAATTCCTTTCCTGCCAATGAATTTGTGAGATTTGGATGGGCCTTATACAGAATTTTCTCAAGGTTTAATTTGTAAATTCAAGTGAATGAGAAGACTTTCTCCTCTGGATTATATATCTTCTCGTCATAAATGATTAACAAAACTTGGAGATTGAGGATAGAGAAATGAAGTTTTGACTAAGAGAGAAATCGAGCATTTTATTCTAGTCGCAAAAATTCGTGTTCTTAGTCAGAGATTTTCACCGTCTAGTTTTATGAAAACTCCCGAAAATATAAAGGTTAAGATCACATCACTACAAATCTATCAAATATAAAGGTTAAGATCACATCACTACAAATCTATCATCCTATGTGTTACCGTACGACACGTGGTAGCAGAAGGTGAGTGGTGAGGCTAGATGAAGATCACCTGCATCTAGTCTCTCCACCCACCCATGTTGCCACGTATCGCGCGGTAACGTATGAGATGAAGAGAATGTGGGGCATGAGATCTCATCTCAAAATATAAATCGAGGAGTTTGTTGTGTGGATCAAAAGACAGATACGAGCACCAACCACAACAACATATACCTAGTATATCTCACAACAGAGCTATCGTTATGATATGAGAAGGGTGAGAGACAGACGAAAAATACATTCACCCTAAATGATAAAGATTTTAATTCTAGTGAGACTTACTTCTACATGTACCTGCATAAATAACACATAGATATAGTGTGTTACTGTGTTAATTAAAAAATTTTGTGAATACAAAAATAGAAAGCTTCTAATATTAAAATAGTCATAATCTTATATATACACAAATAATGAAAGATAAAGACAAAAAAAAATACAAAGTGTATTGAGATATCTAAACTCTTAACTTATACTCTAAGTTGACCATATGTATTTCATGAACCTCGTTATCCTTAATCCTTCTAATTCATTAAATGCTTTTTCAACGCTTTTTTCCACTCTTAAGGTTGTAGCCAATTGTCAAACCGTATTAAGTTGCAACTGTTGTGATAACGTGTTTCTTGTTGTTTCTTGTTTCACGTATGATTTCCATTGCATTACATTAGTTACATTGTCATCGTCTATACAAATCGAGATTCTTTATTTCCTTTTTTTTAATATTTTTCTTTTAAATTTCGCAAGAGAAACGAAAATTGTTTTAGAAATTGTAAAAAATATAAAACATTGAAGGGGTATGACTATTAAATATTAAATGATATTAATAGTTGATAAGCCTTCATGTTAACGGTTAAGATTATGTCTAAAATGAAGGTATAGAGTTTCATCTCTACATTATACACCATATCTTTTTTCATTTTCAATTGAGTCAATGACACAATCTTCCTTGATTTTGGAATATGATGGAATAAAGCAAAATGACTCATTAAATTGGTTACGATTCTTATATTGTGAAGTAGCAGTTGATCGACATAGCTTGACGTATCATAATGGGTCATTGGGAAAGAAACCTCTGTGTGTTTCTAATATATGGGTATGATTGCATACATCCGACCCCATGCATCACTATAAGCGGAAGCCTCTAAGACAATGGGATACATCACTATACACCATATCTCTTTTACTGCAGGCTTTGACAATATATATGTTCGTCATTTCTCTGCACCTAGGAGAGGACAAGATGGATATTCTAAAAGGGATTCACTGTGCATTAAGCTTCCTCTTTTGTGTAATTTCTTTTTACATGTGTACAGTCTTATTCAGTCTTACTCAACACTTAGTGGTGTATTGACTAAAGTCATACAGGTCAAACACGTTGGTGGAAGTGGTGATTTAATGGAGTCTATACCATTGCTCTTTCTTTGATGATGGAGTGGGTTCTCCTCCACCTGTACCAGAGGCCCCTTAGCCAGGTGAGATGTAAATCGAAGGATGTGCTCCACCGGCAGCCCTGCAAAGGGAGAGGACACACGAGACTCAGCTAGCCCAGAGGCAACCCTTGTAATATTTCAACAAGGATTGTCTCCACACGGACTCAAACTCGGGACGTCGGGATTCTAACCCCAATCACCTTTACCACTTACCACTGGACTATGCCCATGGGGGCATACCATTGCTCTTTCTACTACACCATTGGTGGTGTCTCTCACTGAGGGTACTATGAGTTTGAAGTTAGACTTAACTCTAATAAGCAGTCTTACGTGTCTTACGTTGGATAAGTGGTGTAATGGATTCCACGTGTAGATATTTTAGTGAAAAGGTTGAAGTGATATGGACACATATCCTACTCTAGCAAATGGTCATTTTTTTTTTTTTTTGTCTCTGACAGCTCCGACCTCAGTCTCAATAAATATTGTGAAGAATACAAATCAGGATCCCAGCGTCCTCTTAAGTTAGTTGAAGACTTACACAGTTACCCATGTAAGGTGTCATCCTGCAAAATCAGGCCTTCGGCTTAGTAGCAATGGAACACCCACACTCTGTGTGTCCTTGAATTCGAACTATTGACCTAGTGACCTACACAAGATGTCCTCCGGAAACCAGACTTTCGGCCTAGCAACAGTGGAACATCCACACCGTGCTTGTCTCTAAATTCAAACTCTTGATCTATTAAACCAAATCCCAAATCGAGTATGAACTGAACTATGCTCTGGAGCCACATCATACGGATGGAACGTCTGTTATGTTTGTTAGGAGGGTTATCTCACAACATGACAACATGGCTCATGGATGACAAAATGTTACACAAATGTCCCTAGTGGGTCCACTGGTAACATTTATTCTTCCTTACTGGTCGAGAACTTTAATGGCCAACATAGGTAGAGTCTCCGCCAAGCTGTTTATTTGTGGCAGAGCCAAATGTTTCCAGCAGTTCTAGACGTGTCTAGCTGCAATGTCTTGTAACTCAAATACTAAAGCCTAAGTATTAATTGGCACGTGACTTGGAATTGGAACTAGTTAAAGATAACGGCAAGTATGACATTGGCAAAGTCTCATATATTACTTGGTTCATAGGCGTAAAGTTAAAATTATAATCATCCCCTTTGTTAATATTGTTATTGTTTGA
>AP025042.1:32459246-32539816 GCA_036186865.1 Eustoma russellianum | reverse complement strand
GTTTTGCAAAGCTTCCTTTGTTTCTCGTGATACAGATGATGCCTTGCAAGTCAAACTTCAGGCTGTCTCCACAAGGTGTAAGGGAAGGGGGATGATTACACTGGCAGACGTACCTGAGGCCTCTTTAGTTCACAGAGAAGATCCATTTGCTGCTGTATTGGTCTAGCTATTATTTTGGATGATATTAATTGTTCATCTTCGTATGTAAAGTGTTTCTTTTTATATTTAAATTTCAAATCAGCAGAGCTAGTGTATATTGCTTGTGAAAGAGAAATATTTCATGTTTTATTCTTCAAGAGATATGATGATACTCTATCATCAGTAATTATCTGTAATTATGCTGAATTCTAGTTGCTAAATTATTGCATTTCCGTCTCAATTCTACATGCAGATTATACTGAAGGACTGTAGAGAAACCCATTGTCATTTTTGCTTCAGAGAACTACCAGTAGATACAGTGCCCTGTTCATGGTGTTCCATATCTTTGTACTGCTCTGAGCAATGTCAAGTGCAAGCTGGAGGGCAAAGGCCTTTGGATATTACAGGGAATAAATACCGGGACTTACCTGACGATCTTGTAAAATACATTTCAGATCTTCATTCATATAGTGTTTCTGATTCCTGCAAGGGCTTCGCTGAGCATAGCCATGAGTGTCGAGGCACTCATTGGCCTTTGGTATTACCCTCTGAAATTGTCTTGGCTGGTAGAGTCCTTGCCAAACATATCGAGCAACATAAACATTCTGGTTCAGGTTTTGACTTCCTGGGCATCTGGGTAGTGGCTCCTTCCCTATTTTCAAGTGTGTGTTTTGTTATGATAGCTTTTCAGATGTACTTACCTCGCAGTACATATTGATACAGGATCTTTTCCACAACTATGCTCAACTCCCTCCCGAAAGTAAACTGGAGTTCCATATCTATTCAATCATTTTGCTGCAGTGTCTCCAATATTCCTTTGGCTCTGAACTACCAGTCAATGGGAAAAGCGTTTCGGAGGTAGTAGTTCCCATGCTTATTAAAGTAACTGAGAGTAGAAAAAATTTATTCCGCATATAACCAGATAGCTATACAGAATGGTTACTTATTGCCTTAACTAGAGGCTGAGTAAATGCCGAATAACTATGATATCTTCTAACTATAGAAACAATTCAAAAATGGAATCAACAGGATTCTTTTAATTTAGCAAAGAAGTAACTATTACTAATTAGTATCTTTCTAGGATATTGTTTGTGATTTTTTCTTTTTATCTCTGATTTTCAGGATACTTTCTACACACCCTCAAGCTTGGCTGTAGATATCAATACAACCAAGCTTGGGTAATAATTCTTGGAAGACTTTGATAGAGTCGGTTTGGTGAGAAGATGAGCCAACTGTGTCTTTGTAGGAATATACTTGAGGTTGATAGTTTTGTCTTATATCTTTTCTCGCATGAAGTGTATGTCGATCTACACATGTTTGGACTTGCCGTGTTGAACGGGTTTTCAGCTATATGTTATATACTCGGATTGGTTCCATTGTTTGTCCAAGTTCACTTAGCAACATTTTTTGCCACAATCCTTCACAGACTCCCAATCCCAATGCTCTTAGTTGGTTTCTGAACTACTTCTTGTCACAACTGCATGTTTCCTACTCCTCCATGTAATCAAATCTCCTCATAGATAAGTGAAGTATCCAATGGTTGACCTTCTATCTGTTTTAGAGTCAGCCCAGCCAACATCTGTATAAACAGTAGTATATCTATCTTATGTTTTCTTGAGATATAATCCCTGGCCTGGTGACCCCTTCAAGTACCTGAAAATTCTCATAGCTGCTTTAAAGTGCTTGTTAGTAGGTTCATGCATGAATTGACGAATAAAACTCATTACATAACCAATGTCGGGTCTAATGTATGACAAGTATATTAGCTTGCCTACTAAACTTTGGAATCTTACTTTATCAGTAAGTGTATTATTACCTATTTGCTTAGATTTATATCATGATTCAACCGGTGTTGGAGCATGTTTACAACCCAACATCCATGTTTCTGCTAGTAAATCAAGGACATGCTTTCTTTGTGAGATACTCATTCCTTTACTATTTTTAGCAACTTCCATTCCTAGGAAGTATTTGAGTTGTCGAAGTTATTTGACTTTAAACTGTTTTGACAGTAGCCTCTTGGTCTTCTTTATGCCTTCTAGATTATTACCTGTAATTATTATATCATCAACATACACAATTAAAAGCGTCCAAGATTTCATCAATTACAATTATTTACCCTAAAATTCAGCACTCATTAAAACACCACATTTACAACCGAAAATAATGTTGAGGGGAAAAATCCCTGGTCATCCGCTGCATGTCTTCGGCCAGGATATTCGGCTGCCATTAAGGATGATTACTCCAACACTCCCCCTCAAGCTGGTATGTAGATATTGTCCATACCCAGCTTGTTGACTAGTCTTTCAAATGTCGGCCCATGTAGCCCCTTGGTAAGAATATCCGCCACTTGTTGTTGAGTAGGAACGTACAACATGGTAAAACTCTTATCGTCGATTTTTTCTCGAATGAAGTGGCGATCTACCTCAACATGCTTAGTACGATCATGATGAACAGGATTATGAGCAATACTTACAGCAGCTTTATTATCACAGTATAGTCGTGTAGGTCCATTGGTAGGAATACGCAGTTCATTCAACATTCGCTTTAGCCATAAGCCTTCACACATACCATGAGCTAAAGCTCGGAACTCGGCCTCTGCACTGCTCCGCGCCACCACACTTTGTTTTTTGCTGCGCCACTTAACCAAATTACCCCAAACGTAGGTACAATATCCCGAGGTAGATCTTCTGTCAATTGGTGAACCTGCCCAGTCAGCATCTGTATACACTTCAAGACTTCTTTCCCCACGTTTGCCGAACAGTAGTCCTTTGCCCGGGGTCTTCTTCAAGTATCTTAGGATCCGAAGCACAGCCTCATAGTGTTGTGTTTTTGGTGAATGCATGAATTGACTTATCAAACTTACTGCAAAGGCTATATCTGGGCGTGTATGTGACAAGTAAATAAGCTTACCAACCAAGCGTTGGTATCTTTCTCGATCCACCTCCTTGCCCCCATTGAGGTCTAGTTTTATGTTCGGTTCTAGGGGTGTTGTCGCAGGCCTACACCCCAGCATCCCCGTTTCCTGCAATAGGTCCAATACATACTTCCGTTGAGAAATAAAGATACCTGATGAGTTGCGCGCCACTTCCATACCAAGAAAGTATTTTAGTTGTCCCAAATCTTTCATTTCGAACTTGCTGCTTAGGTATCTTTTCAGTGAGTCAATCTCATCCTGAGCATCTCCTGTGAGAATAATATCATCAACATAGACTATTAAGATAGCACGAGTTCCTTTAGAAGTATGTTTGTAAAACATAGTGTGATCAGAATGTGACTGTTTGAACCCTTGGGTCTTAACAGCCTGGGTGAACTTTCCAAACCATTCCCGCGGAGACTGTTTTAGGCCATACAACGATTTGCACAATCTGCAAACCAAATTCCTTCCCCTAGTAAACCCAGGTGGTAAGTCCATGTAAACCTCCTCATGAAGATCACCATTCAAAAAGGCATTTTTTACATCTAATTGTTGTAATGGCCAATCTAAACATGCTGCTAAAGAAAGTAGAATTCTTACTGAGTTCAACTTGGCCACGGGTGCAAAAGTCTCATTATAATCAATTCCAGATACCTGAGTAAAACCTTTAGCTACTAGTCGTGCTTTATACCTGCTGACACTTCCATCTGCATTAAACTTTACAGAGAACACCCACTTACAACCAACCGGTTTTTTACCTTCTGGCAGTTCTACAATTTTCCATGTGTTGTTCTTCTCCAATGCCCTCAATTCTTCCTGAACTGCATCTCTCCAATTCTTGTCTGCAAGTGCTTCATCAATATTCTTAGGAATTTGAATATTAGACAATTTTGTAGAGAATGCCGAAAAATGTGATGACAACCTAGCATTAGTCACAAAATTGGAAATTGGATATCGAGTACAAACCCTTTTTCCTTTCCTCAATGCAATAGGTAAGACCAAATCTGATGAAGTCTCCAGGATATCCTCCTCACTGCAAGGAACATGAATCAGTTCTGGAGATTGGGATTCTAGAGAGATATCTGTTTCTTTATCAACCTGGGGCTTGTGTTTACGGGAGTAGATTATTATATTCTGAGTGGTGTCAGGTTTTTGGTTTGGGCTTGGAGAATGGTCCGATTCTTGTTGAGTGTCGGATGAACCATACGTTTGGTTTGGAGATTGATCCAAACCATGTGGAGTCAAACCATTTGGAGATCGGTCCGAGTTTGGAGGGTCCGAGCTTGGAGCCGAGCTTGGAGGGTCCAGCTTCGGCGGCTGAGGTTGAATAAATTCTCCCCCTGAAGCACTGCTGGGAAGATTAGGAGAAGGCAGTGGTTCGAGTAAGAGGTGTGTGTCAAATGGTTCAGAAGCGGATGAAGAGAAATACGGTTCATGTTCACGAAAGTGTGCATCCATAGTGACAAAGATTCGGCGTAGAGTAGGAAAGTAACATTTATAGCCCCGTTGAGTGGAGGAATACCCAATGAATACACACTTAAGAGAGCGTGGATCTAGCTTTGATGAATTAGGTGGGCGGGTGATGAGTAAAAAACAACACAACCAAAGACTTTGAGTGGTAAGGTAGAGCCCCCGTGGAATAGAGGATATTTTTGATGAAGTAGAGAGATAGGAGAGTTGTATTGAAGAGGTTTAGATGGAAGACGGTTAATGAGATGGCATGCCGTAAGAATAGCTTCCCCCCAAAGATATTTTGGAACATGCATGGTGAACATTAGAGCCCGGGCGACTTCTAGGAGATGACGATTTTTGCGTTCTGCCACACCATTTTGTTGGGGTGTGTCAGGACAGGAGCTTTGATGAAGAATGCCTTCAGAGGCTAAATAGGCGTTTAGTGGGTTGTTAAAGAATTCAGTTCCATTGTTTGTGCGGAGTACTTTGATGGAGGTTTGAAATTGGGTTTTTATCATGGAGTGAAACGTTTGAACAACACTGGTTACTTCAGTTTTGTCTTTGAGAAGATAGACCCAACATACCCGTGTATGATCATCAATAAAAGTAATAAACCACTTAGCACCAGAAATATTTTTAACTCGGGATGGACCCCAAAGATCGCTGTGTATTAAGTGGAAAAGGGCAGATAAGACATGGGGCTTTACAGGATAATCATGACGAACTTGCTTAGCAAAAGTACAAGCATCACATTGGAACACAGAAAAATGTTTATTATTCAATGGAAATAATTGCTTGAGGTAACGAAGGCTGGGGTGACCAAGCCTTTGGTGAAGTAGCAGTACATCAGTATTTTTGGAATCAAAGTTCACAAGGGGAGCAAGGGGCGTGGGAGTGGGAGCGGAAGTATGGAGTACAAAGTTTTGTGTGTCCTTATGGGTATAGTCTCCAAATTGATAAAGGCCATTCCTCTCTCTAGCAATGCCAATCTTCTTCCCCGACCCCTGCTCCTGCAAAATACACAATCGGGCAGAAAAATTAGCCGTGCAGTTTGTATCCATTGTAAGTTTGCTAATGGATATGAGATTGCAAGCCAACTTCGGAACATAAAGTACTGAATCAAGAATAATTGAGGAAGATACTCGTACAGATCCTTTTCCCAGTACCAAGGCAAAGGTCCCATCCGCTACTTTTACTCTCATCATCTCAGAACACGGCATATATGTATTAAATAGGGACTTATTACCTGTCATATGGTCTGTTGCGCCAGTGTCTAGAATCCAAGGTGAGATTTCTGCAAAATTAACCGTACCTTGATGGGTTTTTGCATTTGATGGTGGAGATGCCTCGGATTGTGCCTTTAGGAGTGACAACAACTGTTCCAATTGGGCTTGATTAAGACCGGACGGACCAGTTCCACTTGGTGGTGGGGCTTCCTCAACAACCGCAGCAAGACTGCGACCATAGGACTGGGACGGCTTCTTTTGTCTCATGTCCGAGGGTTTTCCATGTAGGTTCCAACATTTGTCTTGAGTGTGGCCTACTTTGTTGCAGAAAGAACATCGAGGTCGATTGTTGGTTCGTGGACCAACGTTTTTTGTGGCTAGGGCAGATACATCACTTGGCCGCTCACTATGCACCAGCGGCTGCACATCGCGTCTCTCACCGAGCATTACTCTTCTACGGCTTTCCTCTCTCCGCACCTCGGCAAATGCTTCACTTAGTGAGGGTAAAGGCCTCCTTCCAAGAATGCGGCCCCTCACTTCCTCTAATTCCTTGTTTAACCCAGCAAGAAAATCATACAACCTTTCTTTTTCTAGATGTTCCTTGAATTTAATATTGCTGTCTAGATCTCCCCAATCCGCCTCATAGTGGAGATCAAGTTCTTGCCATAGTGTTTGCATAGAATTGTAATACTCGGTGATGCTCAGATTTTCTTGGCGAATCTCCTTCAATTTGTTTTTGATCTCAAAGACTTGAGAAGCATTCTCAAGATCGGAATAGTGTTCATGTACAGCGTCCCAAATAGCTTTAGCTGTACGTAAGAAAAGATAAGTGCGGCTGATATGAGGTTCCATAGAATTGATGAGCCATGACATGACCAAGGAATTATTCAGTTCCCATGCTGCATATCGCGGATCTGTAGTATCCGGTTTGGCAGCTTTACCGGATATGAAGGCTAGTTTACCTTTTCCTCGTAGGACCATGAGTACTGACTGAGACCACAACAAGAAATTTTTTCCATTTAGTCGGTGATTGGTAATTTGGAGAGAAGAACTTTCATTGAGGGTTTGTTGAAGACTAAGATCATTGGTATTTGTCGCTGTTGTGCCAGCGGTTGGAGAAGAAGTGGGAGTTGCCGAAGTTCCGGCAACATTGGACGGAGTTGGTGAACTCATCTCAGGCAGGATGAGATTGAATTTGTTATTAGGGTGTTTTTACTGCTTTGGCTCTGATACCATGAAGGTATTTTTCGGTTAGCAGACAAGTGAGAGAAGGATATTTCCTTTCTTGATATTTCCGATGAAAGAAGGTTACAACCTTATACAAACAACTCATCCTACAAAAATCCCATCAATTAAGGGATCACAATAAATTCTATTAACTACCCTATCAAAACCGAAAAAACTATCAAGTCAGCCTCCTATTTAATTCTCCAAGATTTCATCAATTACAATTATTTACCCTAAAATTCAGCACTCATTAAAACACCACATTTACAACCGAAAATAATGTTGAGGGGAAAAATCCCTGGTCATCCGCTGCATGTCTTCGGCCAGGATATTCGGCTGCCATTAAGGATGATTACTCCAACAAAAAGCGTAATCTTTTTTTCTTTAGATATATGTGTGGATAATATGTGATCACTATGTCACTGTTGAAATCCCTATCCTTTTACAACACTTGTAATCTTTTGAAACCATGTTCTAGGAGACTGTTTCAAGTCATAGAGTGATCTATAAAGTTTGCACACCATACCACTGTTAGTCTCATTCTTAAAACCTGGTGGGATGCTTATGTAGACTTCTTCCTGAAGTTTTTCTTAGAAATGCATTCTTAATGTCAAGTTGATACAAATCCCGATCAAGATTCATAGCTAATGAAAATATTACTCTTACTGTATTTAGTTTTGCAACAGGGGAAGTAATCTATTCCATAGGTTTGAGTAAAGCCTCTAGCCACTAGTCTAGCCTCGTACCCGTTAAGAGTTCCATCAGAGTTATACTTAACTGTGAATATCCACTTACACCTTATTGTTTTGGTCCACTTGGGCAATGGTGTGAGTTTCCAGATATTAGTCTTAAGTAAATCACTCATTTCCTTATTCACTGTCTGTCTCTATTGTGGTATTGTTAAAGCTTCATTGATATCCTTAGGTACTGAAATAGTATCTAAGTTTGTGGTAAAACACCTTAAATTGTGACTAAAGTTTAGAATAGGTCATCAAGTTGAAAAGTGGATGTTTAGTACACTCTCTTACTCCCTCCCTAAGGGCTATAGGCATGTTGGCTAGATTGTTAAGCTGTAAGATTCTTTGCTCATTAGAAGCTTCGATCACATGTTGGTTTTTTTGGGTGTCTACGTGTATAGACTTGAATAGTAGGAGGCCTGATAGGGTTGTTTATTTCAGTAGCGTGATCATGAACTGTTACAACATGTTGCTGCCTAGGATCTTTTGGTTCAGACCTATTATAACTCATATCTATAAGGTTCCAAATATTCTCCTGGACTTAATAGTGTTGTTGTATAAAATGATTGTGTTTCATTGAAAGATACATCCAACGTAGCGTATGTTTTCTTGATATAGAGATAATAACATTTATACCCCCTTCTGAATACCTGAGTACCCGATAAAGATACATTAAACTGACTTAGGGATAAGTTTGCGTCTATATATATGTTTATATGTACATAGGATGTGCATCTAAACACTTCAGGTGGAAATTCAGAAAGTAGCTTGGTGTGTGGATAGCTTAAAAGCAATTTTTGTTTAGTGTTTGATAGTTTAGTACCCTTGAGGGCGTTCTATTTATGAGATATGTTGCTGTGAGTACAGCTTCCCTCTAATATTGCTTAAGAATATGCATAGAGAACATTAAGGCCCTTGTGACTTTCAACAAGTGTCTGTTTTTTCTCTCAGAAATCCTATTTTGCTGAGGTGTATTCGCACATGAAATCTTCTGGTATATGCCTTTATCATTCATGAATTGTTTTAGAGACTTATCTAAATATTCAGCAGTATTATCATACCTTATAGTTTTAATCTTTACACCAAACTCTAGTCTCTTGTGCTAAAGTAGTATCTGGTCACGAACCGGTCCCTTATTACAATCAGTCTTCTCCAACTGAGTTTTATTACTTTGACTGTATAATACACATGATTGTTTTTTCCAACGTGGAGTTGGAATATGCCTTGTCCTTTTAGCACAATCAATCTTCAACTTCATACTTCTCTCCTGAAGCAAACATTCAGTGGATGAGAAGATTACATGACAATAATTATCTGTGATTATTTTTCCTACAGAGGGTAAGTTAACTTCAGATATGGCACATATAGTACATTGTATAGGGTGAGATTAAAGTCAATTTTTACAGTTTTTGTTCCTATTACTTGAACATGTTCGCGATTTGCTATTGTAACATGTCTTATTACAAAACATTTTCTATAGTTAGGTAGGAGCTTACCATCCCCTGTTAAGTGGTTAAAGGCCCCTGAGTCAACTATTAATGGCTGGCCTTGATCATTTCCAAGGTTGCCTATACTTGCCATTGATGTCTGAATGGGCTCTTGGACTTTAGTTTGCTTTTGATTCATTAGCACTAGGAGGGTTTGTATCTGATCCTTAGTAAGTAGGTTTGTGGTAATTGATGAATCATACACGGACTTATGTTTTTAGCATTGCCTTCAGAGATGCTGGTGGCTTCAGGGATGTGAATTGGTCTTTTTGTCATGAGAAGTTCAGATGCTTTAATCTTCTATGCCATGGAAGAATGTAATCGATACGAGGATGAATCCTAGTTTCGCTACTTCCAGCTCTACCTTATTCTGCCATTTGAGAGTTAAAACATGTAATTTCTGACATTTCAGCTTTAAGAATAAAGAGATCATTTATGTTTTTAGCATTGCCAATCATGTCCTTTATTCTCTTGTCCTGAAAACAGAATTCAAAGTGTGAAAAACATGTTATACAGTTACTAGCTCTTGCAATCTTACCAGCTGATAGATTAAAGTTAAGATTAGGGACATCTAATACCTTATTTAAGACCAGTTTATCATTAATTTTAACTTTTTCCATTCCAGCTACCAACATGGAAGATCCATTAGCAATTCTAACTTGTTTGGGAACAGAGGAGGAATGATAATATGAAAGAAAGTTACCATTATATGTCATGTGATCTGAGGCTACAGAGTCCATAATCCAAGTGCTTTGTTGTCTACAAATTATAGTTATTACCTCCATAGTATTGTCCTGAGCTTGCCATGGTAGCTTGTAAGCGACTTTGTTTGTTTAATAGCTGGAGAAGTGCCTCTATATGATATTTCATAGGAAGATTTGAAGCTTCTGACTTCTTGGAAAACCTTTGGACTGTATTCTGCACCAGATTAGCAGCTCCAATCCCAAAAGATAGTCTAGATAATGCACATTTCGAGGAGTTATTGATCTTGGTGGCTTTTCCCTCCCCTGGTTGCCATGTAACTTCCAACAACCATCCACTAAATGTCCAGTTTTTCACAATATCCGCAAAAGAGTTTCTTCATTTACCATTCTATCTTCTAGATGCTAAGACAGAGGTATCAGAAACTAGTTTTTCAGTGACTAAAGCAAAGGTTTCTGTGACTAGATTAAGACTAATCTCTCCTATCATCACCTTGTTCCTGCTCTCCTCATGTTTAATTTCAGCAAATGCAGCCTTGAGACTAGGAAGAGGTTTTATGCTTAAAATTCTACTCCTTGGATTGGCAAAATTTGGATGTAATCTAGTCAAAAATCTAAAGACATTTCATTTCAATTATAGCTTTATATAGTTGAGAATCAGATGCACAACATCATTGATGTACTTCAAATACATCAATCTATCGTCATGCCTTTGTTAAATGTGTATAATACTTGTTAACTGTCAAGTTTCCTTGTTTAATTTCATGAAGCCGAGCTTCAACTCATATAACCTCAGAAGTATTGTCTTGCTTAAAATACATTTCTTTGGCTACAGTCTATATTTCACATGCAGTTCATACATGATAAAGTAAGCAGAGATATCAGGAAGCATGGATCTTATGAGCCATGTCATTATCATGATATTTTTAGACTTTCACAGTCTGAATTTTGGATCAGTTTCAAGTGGAATAGTCACTGTTCTAAATAAATAATCTTCTTTGCCTTTACCAGTCACAAACATCTCTACCCCTTTGGATAAAGAGAGATAATTATTTTCATTGAGTTTGTGACTTCGATGACAATGTTTGAATCATCAAACACTGTAGGACCATTAGACCCTGCTCCTGATTCTTGATCAGGAGCGGAGATGGCCTGAGTGTGCTCAGAGATAATAGAAGAAGAAGAAGCAAACGTGGTCATATTTGAATTTAAACAATCGCAAAATCAGTTTAGCTAATAGTATAGTCAATTTTTCTTTGATAGCATATGGAAAAGGTGAAGAATTATAATTTATCAACTAGTTCCAAATGTACAAATAGATTGCCTTATATAAAGGTTGCTAAAGGAAGCCACAAGTGGCTGAAACTGCCATTGGCTAGTTTCTATTTCTAACGGCTACACTATACACTCCACTCAACTAATGAACAAATCAAGCATGTGAGACATATACAAATATATTTCTAGTGTGTATATGTTTGTGTATATACTATATTAGTATGTGTATGAAATACAGTATTTTATTCAATATTTCTACACTCTTGCCCTATACGCCTTGGTAAACCTGTTGACTAAGTATATGACTATTACGGAATTATATCTTATTACTGGTGAAACTAGGGACGATTAAAGCTGGTTTTTCTAGTGTGTATTTCGATACCGTTGTTTCCTGAGTATCATTGTCCTGCTGAATACAGGTTATCATATTATTGTCGCAAATCAGGGTGAATTCTATGGCAGTTGTCTGCTTAAAATGTTCTGATTTAGACTGCTCAAAGTCTTGCCTGGCCGTGAATGCTTCAACTGCTAGCATGGAACAGGTACAAGATACTTCCTTTTGTTTATTTATTTGGTTAGTTTTGTTATTGCTTTGTAAAATATGTCTAATTAGATCACAAGTGGATGCAGAATCTACTCTCAGCCTCCTAATTACATCAACCACCAGCCCCACCTCTCCCACGCTGCTGCACCTTACCTCTCACCAGAGTTCCTGAACAGTATCAATGTAGCTGCTTTTGGGCGAATCTCAGTGTGTCGCTGTTTCTTTGTCCGGCTACTTCCATTTCTCCATCTTCCACTTACTGACAAGTTCTTGGCCTATCAACTAGGCTTGTACAGTCCCCAGCTTTCATCCTATGCGAATTTGCTGCTTGTATCTTGCTTAGGCTGTAGAGGGCACCTAGTCCTAGCTCTTCGTACTGTGCCTACTCCAAGCTCAAAGAGTCAGAAAGCTTGTATGTTACTGTGTGTAGGAACAAGGAGCCATCTAGCAAATGCACAATGCCAAATGATGAGGGAATGTTGTTGCAGAAGGGAGTGGTGTCCATCAGAATAGTCTATTGGATTTCACTTGTGTGGAACAAGGTGGAGACTGGAAATTTTTATGCTAAAAGTTGAAGTTGATGCTAACCGTGAAAGTCGAGAAGTGCCTTGACTGGCCAAGTTGTCGGAAGCCTGCGGAACAAGGGATCACGTTGTTAGGAAACCGACGAGATCATTGCCAAAAACGCGCAGCGGAAAAACAAAAACTTGATGTCAAATTTCCTACCAAGGATCCATGTCGTTCGTTTAAATCGATAAAAGAGAGTCAAAATCTAACCTTTCGTAGATTTGTGAGACCCCCGGTTCTATATGTACCTGCATACATGGCATAATAATAGGGATAATCCGCTCATCCCAAGTCAGTTTAGGCCTGCATTTACTCTTGTTCCCCTCTACAATGAGGCTTTCAATTGCTATGACAGACGCTGTTGTATGTCGCCTCTTCATATGCCCAAACCATTTTTGTCTTCTCTCCCTTATCTTATCTGCTATACTAGCCACCACTAACCTTTCCCGAAACACCTCATTTCTGATCCGGTCTAGCCTTGTATGCGCACACATCCACCTCAACATCCTCATCTCTGACACTTCCATCTTCTGTGACTGCGTCCTCTTGATGGCCCAGCAGTCAGTTTCATGTAGCATTGCCGGTCGCACTGCCAACCTATAAAATTCTCTTTAATTTAGTCGGAAAGTTTTTGTCACACTGCACCCCTGAGGCCGCCCTCCATCTACACCAGCCTGCTTGAACTCGGTGTACTGCATCACCATCTAGGTCCCCATCCTGCTGTACAAACGATCCAAGGTACTTGAACTTACTCACATGTGGTACCACTTGACCCTTGATGGTGAGCTGGCTATTCTCACGGTCGGCTACGCCGCTGAAGTTGCAGTGCATATACTCGGTCTTAGAATGACTAATCCTTAAGTCTTTTCTCTCTAAAACACCTCTCCCTGCTCTAGTGTCATACTCAAGGTATGTCTACTCTCTGCGACTAATACAATATCGTCAGCAAAAAAGCATACACCATGGAACTGACTCCTGGATCGGCTTTGACAACTCGTCAAGGACAACTGCAAAAAGAATATACTCAAAGTCTCTACACCTATCCGTCTGTTTCAACACTCACCCTCAAGTTGATGCATAAATATCTTTTGTGTCCAACTTGCTGAGTAGGTCTTCAAACCAATGTCTAAATAACCTCTTAGTGACCACATCTGTCATTTGTTGAGTAGTGAGAACAAACTTAATACATATCAGTTCATTGTCAAGTTTTTCTTTTATGAAATGTCTATCAACTTCTATGTGTTTGGTCCTGTCGTGCTGAAAAGCATTATGGTCTATATTGATGGCGGCTTTATTATCACAGTATAGCTTCATCGATCCCTGTACTGGTGTCCTTAGTTTTTCCAGGATTCAACTATGCCGAGCAAGAGAGTTTTCAGAACGCCAGTGGTTGATCCTAAAGTCTCTATCAACTGGTTGTTTTATGGTACCAGTAAGGTACCCTAAGTTCCCTCTTCCATCTATTGCAAGTTTAATGGAATGTGTCCATTCAAAGTAATGCTTTCCGGTTAACTTGTGGATGGTTAGTTGGAAGGATAGAGAAGCGTCTCCTCCATGACTGGTGGTTTGAGAGGATTTACTACTAGTTTTAGAGGTGCTGCTCTCATACGAAGGGTTAGTAGTGGTCATATTTGTTTAGTGCTCTGATACTAAGTTTGGAGCACGCGAAAAGGATACATTTTCATTCAAAGGAAACTACATATTTATAGTACATTTTCATCAATATCGGTTCCTAAAATCAAGGGATTTTAATTTGGTATTAACTACGGTATCAAATATATACTTCATATCTTAACAGTATAGTATCCTAACATAATATATACAAAATCTCTACACTTATCCGTCTGTTTCAACAAAGATATTTTATGAGGTAGGAGAGAGACATTAAACGATCTTATTGTGCCGGAACTTTTAACTGCAGACAGCGCACCAGGCTGCCAATGGAAGCACATGAGCTAAGAGCGTGAAAAATCTAGCAGGAATTAGGGGGAAATATTCTATACATAGATATGTGCATTAGACACTGGGGGTTAAAGAGTGTGGTAAGGAAATTCAATTGTACAAATAGATTTTGATTGGATTAGTGGAAGTTAAGTCGGGCAATAACATTGACAGCATCAGTAGACGTATTGATGCATTTTTTGCTAGATGCTCAGTACTATGATTGCTAGGATTTGGTTTTGGATAGGATAAAGACATTTTGGAGTGAGAACTAATTAGTTCACCTGACCGGTGTGTCACTATAAAATGGAAGTCGAGGATATAAACAATTTGTCCTCTTTGGGTTAATCCTTTCTTCATCCAGGGAGAGTTATTGGAGATGCGTAGAAGCTATGTAAGAACTTTCTACCAGTAACCACAGAATAAAGCTAACCTTTTCTTTTATAAGTTAAAATTTCATAAAAAAACCAAATTAGACAAATTTACAAGGATAATTGTCTGCAATAGACAACAGCAAGGATTGCTCAAAATACAAGTGGTTGTCTACATTTGGCAACTGCATGCATGGCTTGTTCAAAATACAAGTGGTCCATGCTTGCTCAAAATACAAGTGACTTTGATATTTTTATCCATGATCCTTGAAACTGCCACATTCAAAATACACAACAGCAAGCACAACTTACACAAAATACAAAGCCTAAGTGCTAGAATTAATATTAGGAGTAACAGAACAAGTCCTAATTTAGTAGAACCTAAGAAAGTGACTGGAAAATCACTGAAAAATCCAAGTACCCATAATAGACAAAACGGAAGTGGGTAACAAAGTAAACCAGAAGCCTAGTGACTAGAGTTGTGAGAAGACAGACAGACAGAACATGCTGAACTCTGCACAGAGAAACTATTATGGGAGATGGAAAATCTATATCACAGGAAACTATTATGAGAAATGTAGAGTGACAAGAATTTCCAACCCAGTGGTATATATCAACATGAGGACAGCAAAAAGAAGTAGTAGCAAGCAGTAATAATAGAAGCAGCATAGTGAATTTATGTTCAACTTTTTTCCAAAAAGCTAAACCTAAATTCACTATGCTGTCCTAAACCTGAATTCATTATGGTTTGTGCTCCTACAGAAACATGATAAACATTTTGAAACAGACGGCCGAAACACTTGAGTGAGAAGATGGAAATTTCTTCTTACCACTTGCAATATCTTTACAATGAATATATATCCCTTATTCATCTATCAATTCCACTAATTAAGGGATTTTACAATAAATACAAATTGACCGAAAATCTGCACTATTGACCACTATTAATTTTTCTAATAAATCACCTACAATCAAGGTTTACATTTACAACACAAATCAATCAATTTACACCACGTTAATTCTTGCCCGGTTGTCATCTTTATCCGGATGAAATCCGGATATTCCCCCAACACTCCCCCTCAAGCTGGAATTTAGATGTTGTTCATGCCAAGCTTGTTGACTAGTCCCTCGAACGCCGGTCTATGTAGCCTTTTGGTCAAGACATCCGCCACTTGTTGTTTAGTGGGAATATAGATCATAATAAAACTATTGTCATCGATCTTTTCTCGGATAAAGTGGCAGTCCACCTCAACATGCTTGGTGCGATCGTGATGGACTGGATTATGAGCAATGTTTGCCGCAGCTTTGTCGCAACACAGTCGTGTCGATCCGGTAGAAGTAACGTGTAATTCATCCAACAATCTTTTTAGCCATAGTCATTCACACATACCATGAGCAAGTGCTCGAAACTCGGTTTCTGTGCTGCTTCGTGCTACCACAGTTTGTTTTTTACTACGCCATGTGACTAGATTACCCCAGACATAGGTACAATATCCCGAAGTGGACCTTCTATCGACCAACGAGCCTGCCCAGTCTGCATTAGTGTATATCTCAAGATGTCTTTCTTTATGCTTGCCGAAAAAAGTCCCATGTCCGAGGTCTTCTTTAAGTATCTTAGGATCTGAAATATTGCCTCATGGTATTGTGTTTTTGACGAGTGCATGAATTGACTAACCATATTGACTACATAGGCGATGTCTAGACGAGTATGTGATAGGTAAATGAGCTTACCAACAAGACGTTGGTATCGCTCCCGGTCTACTTCCTTGCCCCTATTGAGGTCCAGTTTTATGCTAGGTTCTGTAGGAGTTTCTGCTGGTCGACAACCTAGCGTCCCTGTTTCCTGTAACAAATCCAGCACGTACTTCATTTGAGAAATAAAAATATGATGAGTTGCACGCTACTTCCATTCATAGGAAGTATCTCAATGGTCCTAGATCTTTCATCTCAAATCTGCTCTTTAGGTACTTCTTCAGTGAGTCAATCTCCTTATGAGCATCTCTTGTAAGAATAATGTCATCAACATAAACTATCAAAATAGCACGAGTTCCCTCCAACATGTGTTTGTAGAAAATAGTGTGGTCAGCCTGTGATTGTTTGAACCCTTGAGTTTTAACTGCCTGAGTAAAATTTTCAAACCACTCGCGGGGTGACTGTTTTAGTCCGTATAATGATTTGTGCAATCTATAAAACAAATTTCTCTTCCTGGTGTACCTTGGTGGTAGGTCCATATATACCTCCTCGAAAAGATCACGATTCAAAAAAGCATTTTTACATCTAATTGTTGAAGTGGCCAGTCAAGACATGCTGCTAGAGAACGGAGGATTCTTACCGAATTTAATTTGGCTACTGGTACAAAGGTCTCATTGTAATCAATGCTCGATACCTGGGTGAAGCCTTTGGCAACTAGTCGAGCCTTGTACCTGTTGACACTCCCATCTGCATTAAACTTTACTGAGAACACCCACTTACATTCTACCGGTTTTTCCCCTTTTGGAAGTTCCACAATCTTCCACGTGTTGTTTCTCTCTAACGCACCCAACTCCTCCTGAACTGCAGCTCTCCAATCTTTGTCAGCAAGTGCCTCATCAATATTCTTAAGAACTTGAACGTTAGACACTTCTGTGGTAAAAGCCGAAAAGTTGGCTGACAGCTTACTATTAGAGACGAAATTGGAAATGGGATGTTGAGTACATATTCTTTTTCCTTTCCTTAGTGCAATCGGTAGATCCAAATCTAAAATCTCCGAGATATCTTCCTCGCTGCAGGAAGCAGGAACCGATTCTAGTGATTGGCATCCTGGAGAAATATCAGTGTCTTTATCTATCTGAGTCTTGTGTTTTCGGGAGTAGACAATTATGCTTCGTGTTGTTTTCGGAGGCTGAGAAGTTTTGTTGGTGAGACCAAGGTAGGCTGCAGTGGTGAACTCGGTTGAAGGTCTCCCCCTGAAGCACTGCCAGGAATTGTTGGAATAGGCAGTGGTTCAGTTGGTGCTGCGATGGGTAATGGTCCGAGAGATAAGGAATAGTTGGCTGACAGCTTACTATTAGAGACGAAATTGGAAATGGGATGTTGAGTACATATTCTTTTTCCTTTCCTTAGTGCAATCGGTAGATCCAAATCTAAAATCTCCGAGATATCTTCCTCGCTGCAGGAAGCAGGAACCGATTCTAGTGATTGGCATCCTGGAGAAATATCAGTGTCTTTATCTATCTGAGTCTTGTGTTTTCGGGAGTAGACAATTATGCTTCGTGTTGTTTTCGGAGGCTGAGAACTTTTGTTGGTGAGACCGAGGTAGGCGGCAGTGGTGAACTCGGTTGAAGGTCTCCCCCTGAAGCACTGCCAGGAATAGTTGGAATAGGCAGTGGTTCATTTGGTGCTGCGATGGGTAATGGTCCGAGAGATAAGGGAGGTGGACTAGGGTCGGCCGAAATCTCCTGTGGTGAAGAGAAATATGACTCATGTTCTCTAAAATGAGTATCCACGGTAACGAATACTCGTCGAAGGGTAGGAGAATAACATTTGTAACCGTGTTGAGTGGATGAGTAACCTATAAAGACACACTTGTAGGACCGGAGATCCAACTTAGATATAGTGGGGACATGAATATGAACGAAAACTACACAACCAAACACTTTAATTGGGAGACTTGAACCGCCATGAAATAGAGGATAGGTGTGCTGAAGGATAGAGATAGGAGTCTCAAACTACAGGGGTTTGGACGGAAGTCGGTTAATTAGATGACAGGTTGTAAAAACTGCTTCTCCCCATAAATAGGTCGGGATGTGCATAGTGAACATAGGGCCCGAGCTACTTCTAATATATGGCGATTTTTCCGCTCAGCCACACCATTTTGCTGTGGTGTGTCTGGACAGGAACTCCGGTGAATGATGCCTTTGTTAAAATATTATATGCCGCTGTCTGTACGTACGACTTTAATGGAGGTTTGAAACTGGGTTTTTATCATGGAATGAAAAACTCCATCCGACTAGTTCCGGGTTCGAATCCTGGGCAACCCACTTCCATAGCTACCTCAGTTTTGTCCTTGAGAAGATAAACCCAACAAACCCTTATGTGATCGTCAATGAAAGTGATAAATCACTTGGCACCCAAAATATTCTTAACCCGAGATGGACCCCAAAGATCACTATGCACGAAATGGAAGGGTACGGACTGAACATGCTGTTTCGGAGGGTATTCATGTCGGACATGTTTAGCAAAAGTACAAGCATCTCAATTTAAAGTAGACAATTGTTTATTATTCAAAGGAATTAACCGTTTGAGATAACGGAGACTGGGATGTCCCAGCCTTCGGTGGAGTAACAATACATCACTTTGTTTGGAATCAAAGTTGGTACTAAGAGGAGAGTTAGGAGTGGCGGTATGGAGTGCCAATTTTTTTTGTGTCTAGGCAAGTGTCTTCCTCAAAGTGATAAAGGTCACTCCTTTCTCTAGCAACGCCAATCGTCCTCCCCGATCCGTGATCCTGCAAACCACATATTTGGGCAGGGAACTTAGCTACACAATTACACTCCTGTGTAAGCTTACTAATGGAGATCAAATTACAGGTCAACTTTGAAACATAAAGCACTGTATGAAGAACAAGTGAAGGGGCCACTTTCATAGATCCTTTTACAACTACGAGTGCAAAGGTCCCATCTGCCACTTTAACTCTTAAAGTTCCGGAACTTGGGACATATGTAGTAAATAATGATAGATTATATATCACGTGGTCAGTGGCTCCTGTGTATAGGATCCAGGGTGAGGTTTCCACAAAATTAACCGTACTTTGATGAATGTCTGTGGGTAGGGGCTTCGGTTTGTGTCTTTGGGAGAGCTAGCAATTGTTCAAGCTGCGTTTGGTTCAGTGCCACGTGGCTTGGGCCGCTGGGAGACGGATTTTCTTCAGTAACTGCAGCAAGACCTTGGCCATAGGTCTGTGATGGTTTCTTGGGTCTTGTATCCGATGGCTTTCTATGTAAATTCCAGCACTTATCTTAGGTGTGACCAATCTTGTTGCAGTAGGAGCAATACAGGCGATTGTTGGTCCATGGGTTAGCATTTTTGATGGCTAGCGCGGAGGCATCCCCTGGCCGCTCAGCAGGTCCCAGTAGTTGCACGTCCTTTCTTTCTCCGAGCATAACCCGTCGCCGGCTTTCTTCCCTTCTGACTTCCGCAAATGCTTCACTCAGGGAGGGTAGTGGTCTTCTTCCTAAAATGCGACCTCTCACTTCATCCAACTTCTTGTTTAGTCCAGCAAGGAAATTATATAAACGTTCTTTTTTCAAGTGCTCCTTGAACTTAATGTTCCCTTCCAAGTCTCCCCAATCGGCCTCATAGTGTAGGTCGAGTTCCTGCCACAGAGTTTGCAGGGTATTATAATACTCAGTGATATTCAGACTCTCCTGGCGAATTTCCTTAAGCTTGTTCTTGATCTCAAAGACTTGAGAGGCATTCTCAAGGTCCGAATAATGTTCATGTACGGCCTCTCAAATGGCTTTAGCGGTTCATAGGAAAAGGTAGGTACGACTGATGTGTGGTTCCATTGAATTAATAAGCCATGACATTACAAGAGAATTGCTGAGCTCCCAGGCTGGATACCGCGGGTCTGTTACTTCCGGCTTTGGGGCTTGGCCAGAGATAAAAGCCAACTTTCCTTTACCACGTAAGACCATTAAGACGGATTGGGACCACAATAGAAAATTTTTGTTCAGTTTGTGGTTGGTAATTTGGAGGGAAGCACTCTCATTGAGAGTTTGTTGAAGGATAAGATCATTAGGAGGTGCCGCTAGTGTGCCGACTCTAGAGGAAGATGTTTGTGAACTCATCTCGGTTGTGGATGAGAGTGACTTTGGGATTTTTGGTATTTAAGTCCTGCTCCGATACCATGAAACAGGCGGCCGAAACACTTGAGTGAAAAGATGGAAATTTCTTCTTACCACTTGCAATATCTTTACAATGAATTTATATCCTTAATTCATCTATCAATCCCACTAATTAAGGGATTTTACAATAAATACAAATTTGACCGAAAATCTGCACCATTAATCACTATTAATTCTCCTAATCAATCACCTACAATCAAAGTTTACATTTATAACACAAATCAATCAATTTACACCACATTAATTCTTGCCCGGTTGTCATCTTTATCCGGATTTCATCCGGATATTCCTCCAACAGATTACACCACTGGCTGACCTAGACTAATCTGTCCTCATGAAAATTGTGTGGAATGTCTATTCCAATTCCAAAGAGGAATCTGTATAGGTTATCTGGGTGCTCTCAGGCATTTTCCAAGGCAAGCCATTTGGTCAAGTGGAAGCTAAAAGCTCAGTCACTTGGATGTACAAAAAGCTACCACATATAAAGGATATGATGATGCAAAACCTTAAGGTGGTTATCGGCGAGGGTAAATCTCCTGTTGGTATGACTTTAGGCATAGCCACACAAATGTTAGTGCTGCAAACAAATCTAGTTGTAAACGAGCTATTTAGGTTTGGTTTGTTGAAAGCTTGAGTCAAATTCAATTAGTGAAAGCCTGAACCAAATATGAGTAAGAGTTTAGGCTCATGAAGTTAAACAAGAGAAGCTCAAACAATGACGATCCGTATGATGAGCTCGAAAGGCGGCTCGTTGACAATTATAATTTGATTTTATCATAAAATATACTGAAATTTCTTTGTTTTTTATTTCGTAGGTGTTTTAGAAAAAAAAAACTGAATAATTATGACTTCTTATATAATTCTTTTAAAAAGAATAAAAATTACTGAGTTTGAGACTTAGTTGAGCTTTAATCAAATACTAGATTTCATTGAATTTTTAGCTTTAATTGAATATTCAACAAATTTGAACTCGAACCTTATCTTTTTGCTCGAGACAAACTTAATTTCAAGCTCGAGCTAGTATTTAAAAAACTTGAGCAGAATTTGAGCCTAATATTATTCACTTATATTCCACATTTGCTGCAGCCTTAGCATTTGTCCATGAATTCTGCTGCTACAAAAGAACCTGTAAGATCAATCAGGAAGCCAAAGTGTCTGGATTAATACGGAACGGGAATGGCACTGGACTATTAATAGAAGTGGGATGAGGGAGCCAAGGCTTTTGTGAAGAGTTGTTACAAAACCAGATCAATACCTACTAGAGTACATCAGAGTATTGGATCTGTACTAGTAAAGCAATCACTATTCGAAGGTGGTTTATATATTTAAAGGCCTATTATCTTAGACGTGCCTTCATTTTTTTTCTAGCCTGCTTTACTTGGCTCACTTGTGCATATAAACTGGTAGAAATAGGCATTTTGTAGGTTGCCTTCGCTGCATTCAGCTTAGGGCATTATTCAGGACAACTGTCAATCTCTACAATTAGCTCCTGGAACACCAGAATACTTGTTCTTCCCTTGCCCATATTCTAGGTGACTGTCCCTATACTTCCAAAGACTCATTACAAAACCCATTCCTCGAACCCCATTGTGGACTTGATCATTTTGTAGAAATATCCGGGATCCTCATGAATGCACACGGCATCAATAATGCACACGGCATTAGTGTGAAACATGTGATACAATTGTAATTAGGGAAGAGTTATGATAGTCAATAATTGTAGGAATATATTTATCACCAAAGATAGACGTAGAATAAATAGTAGTATATTGGTTTTCCATAGTTAGGAGATAATATATAGTTACCATAAAGAGTTAATTGCACCTGGTATCCATTATTTTCCACTAAGTTTTAAGTAGCATCCAATCTTTCATGAAACTCACTTGCCATCCAGACTTATAGGGGTAATAGACACCTGGCATCCGGCAACCGGGAAATGACCTGCTGTAGGCGGTTTTTATGAAAATTCCTTTTTTTTCACTTTTCCCCCAAGTGGCGCCAAACTTTTCCCAACCCTGGTTAATTTCATTTCCCTCCATTAATTTCATCCCCCAAGTGGCGGTCGATAGGCTTTTCCACCACAAGAACAAAACGAGCTAGCGAGACAAAGTCTTTATTAAGCTGAAATATTCATGTTGTTCTTGAATCCATGCATTTGTGCCCTTGAGTATTAACCCAAGAATCATATCACTGGGATATGGCCCGCAGATCTCCAAAATGCACAATGCTTCGCGGGTGAATGTTTCCCTCCTCGCTCGTTGTTAATTCTGAGATGACAATTAAGCAAACTGATGATGCAATCAAGTAATTCACATCAAGGGTGGACGCTGCTGCAAACATATTTAAGACAGCTCCTGAAACAATCTGCAAACATCATAATCTTGGATCCGGCACAATAACTGTTAGTATGAAAAATAATGAGCGTCGCTTGTGACCTTTATCCTCCAGACCATTGAGCAAGCGTAAAAACTGGGTTGTTGCTGAGATTCTGAAGAAGGCACAGATTTACACACCTCAATCTCAAGGTGTCACTGCAAGATCAGACAAGGTAGCAGATGTATCTTCTGCAACTAGCTCATCTCCTGATTGAGGGAACTTGAAGGCTGAAGTTCAAGTTCCAGGCTGGTCTACTTGTAAAAGAGGTTGACAAGTAGACTTATGCGCATGACGGCGTCAGCGTCGGCGTCGGCGACCAACGCGTCACTATGATCGCTGGGCATGATCACTGAGTTTCACCTTCACATCTCATCCTTTTCAATCTGATTCTGACTCTGTTCTTCTTTCGCCATCCTTCTGTTGCTGCTTTTGGGTTTTTCTGCATTCTTGCAATTTGCAAACCTTCCCTTCGACAGCCACCTTTCTTTGCGGCGCTGAGCTCATGGAGACTCCATCACCTACGGCTCTGCCAAAGCCAACCTTTCCAGACATTCTTGCTCCTAAATCGCTGCCGCCTCCCACCTTCCATTCAGTCGAGCTCTGACCCATTGGTTGCTAATGTTTCACAGTATACATGGGAGGAAGAAGAGCAGCAACATCTATATCCACGTGAATGCAAACAACAATATTCAACCTTTACAAAACCAGCTTTCTGCTCATGAATTTCATTATACCGCGAATCGAGCGGCTTCGGAAGATTTAAGGAAGAAAACGTTCTTGCCTTACAAGCAGGGGATTTTGGGAAGGCTCGTGCATTTTCACTCTTTCATACGTTTAACGGGAAAATGAAGGTGGTAAGTTTTTGATTTTGTTTTCTCTTTAATTTTGAAGGTAAAATAGTCAACCTTGGTTAAAGTCGGGTTAAAAGTAGGGTTAAGTCTGGTCAAAGGTCGATTTCAGCGGTCAACAGTCGACCAGCAGGTCATCCAGATGCCAGGTGTCTATTACCCCTATAAGTCTGTATGGCAAGTGAGTTTCATGAAAGATTGGATGCTACTTAAAACTTGGTGGAAAAGAATGGATACCAGGTGCAATTAACTATTACCATAAATACAAAGGTTGGATTGACCTCTCATCAATCTATAAATAGAGGTGTATTGTAAACAATTCTTTTAAGTCGATCAATAATATTCGATTGCCTCCATTTCTACATGGTATCAGAGCCCACCACTTCCGGCGGCTAACTATTCCGACAGCAATACCGTCGGCCAAAAACCCGGCAGCCCTCAACCGAAACAAAAAAAACAAAACACATCTCTTCCCTCTTATACTTTAATCTCATACAAATGGCCACTGAGTCATCAAACACTAGTGCTATTGAGCACATTTCCACTCCAGGCAGCAAGGCCGGAGCAGGGTCTAATTCCCACAATGATGGGATTCCAATGGTAATAACCGGACACAAACTTACTGGTTACAACTATCTCTCCTGGTCAAGAGCCATGGAAATGTTCATAACAGGAAAGGGCAAAGAAGATTACATCACTGGAAATATCACTGCCCCGGCCACAACTGACCCACGGTTTAAACTCTGGAAGGCCGAAAATAGCATGGTTATGTCCTGGCTCATTGGGTCCATGGACCCCGACATCAGTGAAGATTTCCTGCTGTATTCAACAGCAAATGAAATTTGGGTAGCAGCCCAAGAAATGTACTCAAAGAAGGACAATACCTCTGAACTATATGAAGTTGAATCCCAATTACAAGAGATCAAGCAAGGAGATATGAATGTCACCAAATACTTCACTCAACTTACACGCGCATGGCAACAAATTGATGCAATTGAATCTATTAACTGGACATGCACAGCCGATGCATTATTATACAAGGAACTGACAGAAACAAAAATGGTGTTCAGATTCTTGATTGGACTAAACTCTGAATTGGACATTGTTAGGGGCCGGATTCTGGGTATGAAACCCATTCCCAGCCTCAAAACCGTGTTCTCTGAAGTTAATCACGAGGAAGCAGGCGAAAAATAATGATTGGTTCAACACCAATAATGACCGAAGGATCGGCCCTAGTGATGAAGCGAACCTTCAACCCTTCCGAAGGCCCAACTCCTAATTCCAAACGGCCAAACAAACTCTACTGCAATTTTTGCAAGAAATCGGGACATACTGCTAAGGAATGTTGGAAGTTACATGGGAAGCCAACAACCAGTTTTGAGTCAAAAGCAAACAACAATTGGAGAAATCCAAAACCACCACAAACGGCCTATGCAAATAGGCCCCCTGCTGAACCGCAAAACACCAACAACTTACCTACTAAGGATCAAATTGAGGCCCTGCTGAATCTCCTAAATCAAAAAGGGGGTGAGACTCAAGAACCGATCCAGGCATCAATGGCCAATACTGGCGGTCTAGGCGGCGATCAGAGTCAAAATCAACCATGGATTGTAGACTCTGGTGCTTCTGATCATATGACAAATGAAGGTAAAAACTTAATTAATTACACTAAGTTTTTTTTACCCACATTTGTCCAACTAGCAGACGGAACCACTAGAAAAATCATGGGAAATGGATCAGTTAAACTGAATCCCAACCTTACCTTACTAAATGTGCTGTATGTTCCAGATTTAAAATTTAATCTCCTTTCTGTAGGGAAATTAATAAGAGACTCTGGATGTACTATTAAGTTCCCACCAAATGCATGTTATTTTCAGGATGCATATTCGAGAATGACGATTGGCAGTGCTAAGCATGTCAGGGGGCTATTCCTACTCAGTCCGGAGTCACAGAACCGAACGGCTGTTTCGAATGGGCACAGTAGTGCGATTAGAATAAAAGGCTACAATGCCGGAAAAAGAATAAATTGTACTGCTACTAGTAGAAATAAATGTATTGCCTCGAACCAGAGTATGCTCTCGCACAAGAGGCTTGGTCATCCAAGTTTTATATATCTAAAAAGATTATTTCCAAAGTTGTTCATCAGTGTGGATGCTAACTCATTAACTTGTGAAACATGCCAATTAACTAAACACATTCGACATATCTACTCAAACAAACGACATACAGAGTCAAAACCGTTTAATCTTGTACACACCGATATTTGGGGTCCATCTCAAATAGCCAACATCAGTGGAACACGATGGTTTATCACCTTTGTGGATGATCACACACGTGTGACATGGACCTACCTTTTGAAGCAAAAGTCAGAAGTAGGACCTGTTTTCAAAACATTTCACAACCTTATAAAAAATCATTTTAGAACAAATATCAAGACTCTAAGGTCAGACAACGCTTCCGAATACCTGGACAAAACATTAAAAGCCTATATGGCTGAAGAAGGGATACATCATCAAACCTCATGTGTCCATACACCTCAACAAAATGGGGTAGCAGAAAGAAAAAACAGACACCTATTGGAAGTTACAAGAGCCATCATGAACTCAATGAATGTATCTAAACAGTATTGGGGTGAAGCAGTTCTAACTGTCACTTATCTTATCAATCGCATGTCATCTAGAACTCTTGCGTTTAAAACTCCAAGACAAACACTAATAGATAGTCATCCATATGACAATCTAATGTCAGAATTACCTCTTAAATTTTTTGGATGCACAGCATATGTACACATATACAACCGAACCAAGCTCGATCCAAAAGCTGTAAAGTGTATGTTCATTGGATACTCTGGAACTCAAAAAGCATACAAATGTTATTGTCCAAACAGTAAACGAGTATACACAACACTAGACGTAACGTTCAATGAAGCTCAAGCCTTCTATGAAAAACCAATAACAGACGCAATCCGGGAAGAAACCTGGAATCTCATTGACCTAGGAACACAACCTTTTGGACCTTTAAGTGACCAAGAGGAACCCTCAAATGAATCATCAAATGACCAAGTAACGAATATACAAGGAAGACCTCCCATTCGGAAAGTATATAATAGGAGAAATATTCTCCAACCATATACGACAAGTGAACAAAACATACATACAGAAGATTCAGTATATCATACACAAATGAACGAACTCTGCTCAGTCAATCAAGAAATTGATGACATGCCAATTGCCCTCAGGAAAAGAACCAGAGAATGTACAAAACATCCTCTATATAACTTCCTGACATACTCAAAGTTAAGCCATGAGTTCCAAGCTTTCACTAGTAGCCTAGACTCACAACTGATTCCTAAAGACATTAATGAAGTACTGTCAATACCACATTGGAAGGAAGCAGTAAGTGAAGAAATGAAGGCGTTAATAAAAACCGATACCTGGAAGCTAACTCCACGCCCAAAAGGGGTTAGACCAGTAGGGTTGCAAATGGATTTTTACCATTAAATACAATACTAATGGAACAATTAATCGATATAAAGCTAGACTTGTGGCTAAAGGATTTACACAAACATATGGAATAGATTATTTAGAGACATTTGCTCCAGTAGCTAAGCTCAATACAGTAAGGGTTATATTTACCATTGCTGTAATGTTAGACTGGAAATTGCATCAACTAGATGTAAAAAATGCATTTTTAAATGGAAACCTACAAGAGGAAGTGTATATGCATATACCCCCAGGGTTCACAAATGAAACAAACAAACATATGGTTTGTAAGTTGCAAAAATCGTTATATGGTCTGAAACAGTCTCCTAGAGCTTGGTTTCAAAGATTTACTAGAGAAGTAAAAAACCAAGGATTTGTACAAAGTCATGGAGATCACACTTTGTTTCTACATACCTCAGAAAATGGATCATTAACAGTTCTTATTGTATATGTTGATGATATAATCATCACGGGAAACAATGAAAAAGGAATCCAAGAAGTCATAAAGAAACTATCACAAAAGTTTGAAGTCAAAGAACTAGGAGAACTGATGTACTTTCTTGGCATGTAAGTAGCTAGAAACAAAGAAGGCATGAGCATATCACAAAGAAAGTACATTTTGGATTTACTAAAGGAAACTGGGATGTTAGGTTGTAAACCAGCCACTTCACCAGTAAAACCAGGGTATAAGCCAAAAGAAGTATCCCTGTAGACAAACTAAGGTATCAAAGATTAGTGGGAAAATTGATATATCTTTCTCACACAAGACCTGACATATGTTATGTTGTAAGCTTCATTAGTCAGTTTATGCATAATCCTACTAATGAGCATCTAAAAGCCACTATGAGGATTATCAGATATCTAAAGAATACTCCTGGACAAGGTTTATACTTTAGAAAGACATCAGATAGAAGTATAAAAGTATATACAGATGCTGATTGGGCAGGTTCAAAATCAGATCAGAGATCAACCACATGATATTGTACGTACGTGTGGGCAATCTAGTTACATGGAGGAACAAGAAGCAAGGAGTGGTAGCTAGGAGCAGTGCAGAAGCAGAGCTAAGTGCGCTGGCTCTAGGCGTATGTGAAGGAATGTGGCTCAAGACAGTCTTAACAGACCTCAAGCAACAGTTTGACAAACCTATCCAAGTATATTGTGATAATGTGTCAGCAATTAACATGGCGGAGAATCCAGTTCAACATGACAAATCTAAACACGTGGATGTGGATAAACATTTCATCAGAGAAAAGATCGAAGACAAACTTATCAGTCTGAAGCATGTCCCAACAAAAGACTAGATAGCTGACCTCCTAACAAAAACAGTCTCAGTCAAGATATTTCAGCATTTATTGTCCAAGCTTAGATGTATTAATATCTACATCTAAGCTTGAGGGGGGTGTAGAAATATCCAGGATCCTCATGAATGCACACGGCATTAGTGTGAAACATGTGATACAATTGTAATTAGGGAAGAGTTATGATAGTCAATAATTGTAGGAATATATTTATCACCAAAGATAGACGTAGAATAAATAGTAGTATATTGATTTTCCATAGTTAGGAGATAATATATTTAGTTACCATAAATACAAAGGTTGGATTGACCTCTCATCAATCTATAAATAGAGGTGTATTGTAAACAATTCTTTTAAGTCGATCAATAATATTCGATTGCCTCCATTTCTACACATTTATACTAGTTAGAGGACAAATTCTAGAAAGGTGTTGCATTGTGAATCGGCTGCCATTGTGGATGACATTTGGACGGAAGGGAAAACAGATTTCATGCAGGCCAGTATACTGGACCATGTTAGACTATCTCAACTGCTGGTAAATGACATTTGATTACAAGTCCATACTTAGAAAGCAATTAGAACGAACAAGACGAACTGGGAGATTGAGCAACCATGGTCTCCAAAATAATGTCTTATCTTCTGTTTGTTAGCCTGAGACTGGTTCCTTTGATCTGTATAGATCCTTAAGCCTTTCTGTCATTGCTCCCCTCTTTTTCTATATTAGTATTTTGCTATTCTTCTGTAACGGAATGCTTAGTGTTCACCAAAAGAAAAAGAATTATAATAGTATTGTGTAATAAGGAAAAATGAATAAATACAGCCTGTAGCTTAGTCTAGCTTTTGGAAAGTTTGTCGCTATATTGTACGTGGACTTCATGTTCTTGTTAGGACTGTATATCTTGTGAGCTTGATTGAAGTCCATTAAGAACAACAGTGAGATTAGTTTCTGAGAATGACGATTATTAACCCTGTTTATGATTATGTAGTTTACTTGATTATGCAATATGCCGACATGCGTTGAAAAAAAAAACAACTTTTTGTTTGACTTCATATAATGTTTCCTCTGATCATTTTTTCTAGGTCAAAGTGGGTCAGGCAGTTTATTCAGGTGGCAGTTTGTTTAATCATTCTTGCCTGCCAAACATTCACTCTTATTTTATTTCACGTACGCTATACATAAGAGCATCAGAATTTGTTGCGGCAGGATCCCATCTTGAGTTGTCATATGGCCCGCAGGTATCAATATGTTTACTATGAGGATCATCTGTTATGCAAGTCTGGAAGTCTGATTTGCTGAAGCTGACCCTTTCTATCAAATTGCTCAAGATCTTACTAGACTAATATTGTATCGTTACAATTTGTTTGCCAAGCGTGTTTGTATATGCATAAATAAATTTGTTAACTTGGTACTTGTTTAGTGCTGTTGCTTTTTGTTTGTTATGTTTAGAAGTATCATGCGATTATCTAGACTTCTTGTGTCATGTTCCTCAAAGTCGGGATTATATTGAGATTGTTTATTACTGGTTTGATCTTGCAAATTATGATTCTTCGTGCTATATTAAGAAGTTGATTTTTGTGGGATAATCTTATTCCTTTAGGTTGATTTGGATCCTGTTCTGCCTGATTTTTGTTTCTCTGTGTGTAATAGGTCTCAGACTAAATGTGGGGCCTTTTGTTTTCCTATCACAGAAATGACCCATTTAGTACCATCGTGTCTGTTGCAGGTAGGGCAACTAGAGAGCAAAAAACGACAGAAATCACTGGAAAGTAGATATTCGTTTCACTGTGAGTGCAGAGTTTGCGCACAACCAAACCTGTCCGATCTTGTCATTAATGGGTATCGGTGTGTGAATCCCAATTGCTTGGGAGTAGTCCTGGATAGAGAAGCTGTAAAACAAGAGAAGAAGAAGTTCAAGAGCTCAGTTGATATTTCCTCAGAGAATAGCTTCAACATTGATTGGGTGATTTCCCTATCTCGTTAGAGCTAGTTTGGTTTTGTTTCCGATGAGAGAATGATGTTCCTATCAAAAGACAAAAGAATGTCTCAAGTAAAATTCTTAAGGCATTAAGCTAGCACATTAAGTAAATTTTCACAGGAAACCATTACTTTCTGAAGTTGGCTCTCTTGTGATAATTATCCTTTTGATGATGATGTCAAATTTGTAGTAAATGTCGTCTGGATTTGTTTCTTGCGTACTTTTGTTTCATGAATTGCAGGGAACCAAGCTAAGAGCTGGCGAACTTAGGGGGGTTGTTAGCATGCATGAAGATCCTGATGAGTGGAAACCTGGCTATTGTTTAAATTGTCAATCTCCCCATGATATAGAAGCCTCCTATTCTAGAATCAGTGAAGCTGAAATGTACTTCAGAAGGTACGTGGACCAATAATTGTGATTACCATCCTTGAATCGCAAGGCTCAGCCTTTCTTTTCTTCATGTTTTGCTTTTTATTTTTCTTTTTTTGGGGGTTGGGGGGGGGGGGGGCGGAGGGGAAGGGAAGGAAGAGAAGGTTGGAGCGTAGGTAAACTTTTCATCACATGCAGCGTTTGGAGAGAACAGCTTACAGCCAAAACTAAGCTTGCCTATCCAACCATCACTGTGTGCAAAGTATTCATTTTAAGATTATTCATTTTAACTTTTCATCACATGCAGCGTTTGGAGAGAACAGCTTACAGTCAAAACTAAGCTTGCCTATCCAACCATCACTGTGTGCAAATTATTCATTTTAGGATCGTTACTGAGGGCGATCACCCAATTAGCCATTGTCTCCATGAATTTAGATAGCTTCTAACGCTATCCAAAATAGCTAATAAGTGTGGTGCTCTTTTTACAGTGTCGTGTAGTCTCTACTTTTTTTAACTTTTTTTCTCTCTTGCTGCAAAAAGTAAACAAAAAGAGCTACCTTAGGAGCTTAGTTTCCTAACACCATCCAAAATAGCTAATAAGTGTCGTCGTCTTTTTACATTGTCGTGGTGTAGTCTTTTTTCTTTTTCCGTCTGTTGCTGCAAAAGGTAAACAAAAAGAGCTCCTTTTGGAGCTTAAATTCCTATTAGTAGCCCTTGGATTCAGCCATTACTGGTCGCCACTGAAGTATCTTTCGCTGAGACATAGTCGCTCTACAAATAAAAAGTGCCTTTCCGGAGCAGTAGGTTCCCCGTTTGCGCAGGGTCTGAGGAGGGGTCGGATCGCTTCGCGATCTGATGTATGCATCATTGCCCTACACTTTGTATAAGAGGCAGTTTCCGCAGCTCGAACCCGTGACCACAAGGTCCTAAAACAGCTGAAATACCATATTCTTTATAGATAATTGAAAATTTATTATTCATGAAGTTAGTTCTACCATTAGAAGAGTTAAGTCTTATGAAAGGCTGAGAAAGGGGGCAGCACATGGCCTAACACTGCCAACGGTTAGTAACCAACGGTTATTTTGCTTCTAACGGCTAGACTCATCCAATCACTAAACTAGTTGCTAAACTAAGTGTATAGAAGATTTACAAGTGTATTTCTACTATGTATGTATAACGTAAGTGTCTAGAGTGTATATACACGTATATGTATAGTGTATTTTATTCATAATTATGTGTATATTTCTACACTCCCCCTCAAGCTTATGCAACTAAGCTTGACTAGTAAAATCTGAAAAATGTTGGTAGATACTGATTTGGTTAGGATATCAACAACGTGATCTCTAGAAGAAACATGCTCTATATTGGCCATTTTATTTTGTCATGTTGAACAAGATTCTATGTCATGCTTATTGCTAATATATTGTCACAAAAGACCTTTATAGGTAGTGTGATCTTCTGTCTAATGCCTTCTAGTACTCTGTTTAGCCATAATACCTCACAAACTCCAAGTGCAAGTGCCCTCACTTCTGCTTCAGCACTACTTCTATAAACATTAGGTTGTTTTTGTTTCTCCAAATAACTAAATTACCTCATAAATATGTTCCATATCATGTTGTAGACCTCATGTCTATCCTTGGTCCAGCGCAGTCAGTATAAATATTTAAATAGCCATGTCCCTGCTTTTTCTAAAGTACAACCACTATCCAACAGCATTCTTCAAGTACCCTAGTATCATTAATGCAACTTGTAGATGTTCGTTAGTAGGATCATGCAAAAATTGACTTACAAAACTCACAGCATAACAAATGGCCTAGTATATGATAAATAGATTAGTTTTCCAACCAATTTTTGATATCATAGCTTGTTAGTAAGTGTAGTATCTTATAGTTCTTTAGGTTTATGTCCAGGTTCAATTGTGGCTTTGGCAGGCTTGCAACCTAGCATTCCAGTTTCATTAAGTCTAGTATGTATTTTCTCTGTGATATGCACAATCTCTCCTTGTTCCTAACAACTTCCATATCTAGAAAATATCTTAATATTCCTAAGTCTTTCATTTCAAATTTGGTAGACAACTTATCCTTAATGGGCAATGTTCTCTTAGTATCAACTCCTGTTACTATTACAATCAATTTTCCTTCCTTTGATACCCTAGTGAATAGAGTGTGATCACTATGGCTTTTGGTGAATTTATATTCCTTCACCGTTTGTGTGGACTACGTAAACCTTGCTTTAGGTGATTGTTTTAAATCATATAGACTTTATTAATCTGCAAAGTTTGTCACAGTTTTCCCTATTCTCAAACCCCGGTGTTATGCAATTCCATAATTCTTTTTGTAACTATCATTTAAAAAGGCATTTTTAACATCTAATTGACACAACTTCCAATGTAAGTTTACTACCAACGAAAAAATTCTCATTAATGTATTCAGTTTTGCTACGTTGTGTAAATCCTTTTTGCTATGTTTGTCTTATCTTATCTCTATTTATTGAGCCATCTAAATTGTATTTTATAGTAAATACCCATTTACACCATACTGGTTTGACATCCTTGACTGCAGCCATATTTCAGCTGCAGTCCCATACATTATGAAGTCATCAAAGAATCATAGATCTTATGAGGCATTGACATTATCATGCTATTTTTAGACTTTCACATTTTGAATTTTGGGTTATTTTCATATGAAATTATTATTGCTCCATATAGTTAATCATCCTTGCCTTTACCAGTTACAAACATCTCTACTCCTCTAGATCAAGGGAGGTAGTTATCTTCATTGAGTTTGTTACTTGTAATAACAATAGATGAGTCATGAAACACAGGAGTACCATGGGACCGTACTCTTGATCCTTGATCAGGAGTGGAGATGGCTTCATTGTGTTCTGATGCAGTAGAAGAAGATGGAGTGACCATATTTGAATTGTAACAGTAGCAGAATCAATATATGGCCAAGTATAGGATTAATTATGCTCTGATACCGCATAAAGAATTGAGAATTTGTTATTCAAATTAGTTCTATAATTACGCAAGAGTAAAGCCTTATATAAAGTTGAGAAAGGGGGCACCAAATGGCCCAACACTACCAACGGTTCTATTTTGTTTCTAATGACTAGACTCATCCAGTCACTAGACCAGTGACTAAACTTATAAGATAGAAGAGTTACTATGTATTTGTCTATGTATAAATTTTAGTATGTTCTGATCAGGAGTGGAGATGGCTTCATTGTATTCTGATGCAGTAGAAGAAGATGGAGTGACCATATTTGAATTGTAACAGTAGCAGAATCAATATATGGCCAAGTATAGGATTAATTATGCTCTGATACCGCATAGAGAATTGAAAATTTGTTATTCAAGTTAGTTCTATAATTACACAAGAGTAAAGCCTTATATAAGGCTGAGAAAGGAGGCATCAAATGGCCCAACACTATCCAACGGTTGTATTTTGTTTCTAATGACTAGACTCATCCAGTCACTAGACCACTGACTAAACTTATTGGATAGAAGATTTACTATGTATTTGTCTATGTATAAATTTTAGTATGTAGAATGTATTTATATGTATATGTATTGTGTATTCTGTACAGAATTATATGTATATTTCTATAGTATTCTCAAGAAGGAACAAGGAAAACATATGGATCCTATGACTGCTGCATGTGTTCTTACAGTAGCCATGCATTGATAGGAATCCTCACAAATGGAGATACAGTTACAGTTAGAAGCCAAGTTTCTCGTATCCTTGTCCCAACCTCTGCTGTCTCCAATATGTAATAGGAACTGTCCATAAAAAATGTAGCGGGGAAACTGTACAAAGAGGGAGAAATGGAATTCCTTGTGTGACCTCCCCGTGATACTGAAAAGCAGTGGGCATCAGCCGCGGCTACATAAGAATGCCATCATTTAAGCTACAATTTTGCAGCGTTGTTCTAATTAATTCTTTCTCTTTTCACATCTTTCCAAGTGCACACAAATGGTCGGAGATTCTTCGTGTATTACTTTAGCTTTGATGCACGGCCCCTTCCTAATATTGGTGTTAAATTTTGAATTTATTATTCCAAATGTGATACACCGAGGCGCCCAATGCTACCCTTGTTATCTCATCCGGTAATTTAGTTTTCCCTCATTAGCTGGCTGTCCAAAAGAGCATGTTCTAAGTAGTTGGTTTTTTGCTCACGTTGGAGATACTGAAGAAGACTAGCCACACTGTTTGAATTTGGCAAGCATAACATAGGAGATCCCTTTTCTTTTGCTATTGTTCAAAGCATCCCCCCCTCCCCCCGGCTTCTCCGTGATCCCTATTCCTTCTATTTGTGTTGTTGGGTCTCCTAGCATGACAACCTTGGTGTGATGGCATATTGAGGACTGTACTTCTTTTTGTGCTGCACATTCATCCAATCCAATCATCTCCCTCGCTTATTGAAATATGTGTTGATTTTGAACTTCTACGTTTGGCAGGTTGGAGGATACAGTTGCTTCCAATGATATGCCAAGTAGCAGCACACTTTCAGAAGCTTTGCAGTCTGTTGATCTTCTAAGGAAAATACTTCATCCATACAACAAGAGAATCGCGAAGGTATAACCTATTTCCCCTGTGGATTCCATTTTACTTTTTTTGTTGGAAATCATTTTGATATATTTGACATTGTGACTTCCCAATATTAGATTCGTTGAAGTTAAGTTGATTGTTTCAGGTGGAAGACACTCTTGCACAGGCATTTTGTTTGCTAGGTGAATTTCAAGAAGCACTAAACCATTGCCTGAAATCAATCGAAGTAAGACAAACAGATAGCTTATACATTATAATGTGCAAACTACATGAAGGATTCATGATTGCTGTTTTCTTCAGGTGCTTATGAAGTTGTATGGTCCCAACCACATTGCTATTGGAAATGAACTGATAAAAGTTGCATCCATCCAAACTACTTTAAGAGACCATGCTGCTGCAGACAGCCTTACTCAAGCCGCTGCAATTTTCCACCGGTACTATGGATCACATGCAGAGCAAGTGTTCCCACTTCTGGAAAACCTTAGGAAAGAAGTCACACTCGAATGATGAAATATTTTTCGCCGTTTGATCAGAGAAATTCAGATGTGGACAGACTGGCCTTCAAACACCTGTGGGGCTGAATCTACTGGTTCAGCAAAGGGCCAACTGCTAATACCTAAAATAGGGCATAGATATGCAAGTGAGTCGAGCTTGGACTTCACTCGGCTATCCTTGGTGTTTAAAACCAAAGAATGAGGTTGATGAACAATGTTCTTACAAAACCTCATTTGCTATGACTGGTAGAGATCGGCAAAGACACTTATTTGGTAAGTGGGATATCTATTGTCCTGTTGGTATGTTTGTGTATACACATGCACACGCGAGCATATATCACTCATCTGAGCACGCGCACGCACACAAAAGAAAATTTTAAGTGATTCGTGTACTGTGAGGAGCTACACCTATGGTTGCTCATGTATGTGGACTTAAACATGCAACTGAAGGCATAATACTTGAGGCTTCTTAACATGTGGTAGATGCAAATGGAATCGAGGACAGCGTATTGAATGTCAATGGGATGGCAAATTTATCACTTTTCCCATCCTTCCTGTTTAATCCGTTCATCTGCTTTTAACAAACTGTTTAATCCATTCAGCTGCTTTTGACAATGCAATGGAGGCTCCAAAGTGGCAACATACTCTTAACTTTAAGCCTTGATCATTTTTATCATGTGTAATTCATTATTCCATGATGTTGGCCAGTCTTCAACTGGTATAAATGTTGCCTCACGCTGCTAGCTTGAGACATTTTGTTTTGTTTCTCCTCCCCCCGTAATTGAAGTGCCTCAAAGTCCATAATTTGTAAAAAGGCAAAGAATTTCAGAATTCTTTAAAATATTTTGAAGGAAACGTTTTGACCATTTCAATAAGTCATTTCTTTGGATAGAATAAGATTATGTAAACACTCGATATCTCATTTATCAAATTTCAGAATCTATTTTGAAAGTTTCTCCCGTCATCTCTTCTGCCATAGCATATCTTCCCCATTATCCCAACCAGCCAAAGAACTTCCCAAGTAGTGAAGATGGTAAATTCCCCTTCTTGTAGCATTGGTCAGAGGAATTATAATGCAGTAATGGCTGCAAACATTGTAATGACTTGACCAAATAAACTCAACGCATTTGCAACCATATTGATATACCAAATTAAGCATTTAAAATCCATACAAGTCAAATTAAAGCTCAGGAGTGTAACATCTCCCTAATACGCTTCTGGAGGTATATTTCAAATGAGGAGATGTTTACGATCTTATCCTCCACCTGCTTGGTGCAGTCGATCACCAACGTCGAAACCTTCTGCTTCTGCCAAAATTAAAGAACAAGAAACTCGATTTTGGGGCTGATGAGCACAGCCGATTTGATGGTATATTTCTTATTCTCAAAACCGTTCACAAGTACAGGCATATACACAAAAGGTGAATGCAAAGGAAAAGCCTATTACTGAGGAAACTGTCAAGTTTATGGTGATTTCGCTACAGCAAAAGGATTACAAAATAATCATAATAGCGAGTAGATATGTACAATCAACATTAACAGCTTCAATCCCTTGATTATCCCACCACCACTTCCTTTACTCATCTTTGTTGGTCATTAAATGCATTTCCACAAGAATAAGAAAGTAGCGGTTGCGGAAGGAGTGACTGCGGGAGAGGGCGGAGATGGTTTGCCGTGGAGGTGGTCTTAGATGGGGGAGATAAAGATGAAGATGGGATGAGTTTTTTTTTTTTTTTTCTCAAGTAAGATGGGATGAGTTTAAAAAAATAATAATAATAATAATAAAAGGCTAAAATTATTATTTATCTTTATAACGGTCACTTCGCTTGAGATTTTCACCAGAAGAACCAAAATGTCAGGCTTTAAAAAGTTAAAGGACCCGAATCTTAAGGGGGGAAAAAGAAAGACAAAAGACGAAAATGTTATCCCAAAAGTAGTTTCAAGACTCCATAAATTTTTTGCCCTTTGCAAAATGAAATTTTACATTTTTTGGCGTTGCCAGGTTTGCTGTCCTGTTGTTATATTGATTTGTGGTGCCATGTACGGTACATAATTACACATGTTCCGAAAACATTGCTCACCTATGCAAGGAACTAAATAATGTTGAGTGCCTCAGATGGTTCATAACTACACATGTTCTAAAAGCACTGGTTACTTATGCAACGTATTAGATAATGTTTCCATAAAATATTTGTAATAATGTCCTTTATTTGTTATACCATGTCAATGCATGACCTAGCATAAACTTCCAATAAACGTGTTTCTCTAATGGCTACCAGAGGAAAGACCAGGGACTTGATAGTTGATACACAATCACGCATTTAACAGGGAAAAAAACAAGCGTCGGCATGCAAGCTTACTGAAAAGGGAAAACAAATCACAAAGTTGAGCAGCAAAGACCAATAAATGGCCACTCATCAATTACATATCCAATCTAAAAATCGTTCCATGCCGCTAGGTTACAAGCTTCATTTACAAACACTCACCCCAATGCAATTTGAATCACACAGCACAACCAAGTTAAACCCACCAAAAGAGATGCTGTAATGTTAAAGCTAAACATTCCCCTTTTGTAGGGGAGGAGATAGAAGATACAGAATCAAATAAAATGCAAGGACAAAAAGGAAAAATTAAAAAACCAATCTTGGAAACAGAAGCAGATTGAAGAAAGTGGTCACAGATAAACCTACCAAAGGCTGTAGACAAGAGATCATTACTCTAGTTCGACCACACATGTAACAGGCCAAGCCTGTTTCCCGTGTAGATCTCATTGCGCTCTTCATCATAAAACAGGGCAGTAATGTCCTCCAGAGCTTCAGCAACGGTACTCCTGATTCTAGATGTTTTCGCTCGCCTCTTTGGGTTGCAATGTCTTCCACCACAGTCGGCACTACAAGTGCAACCATCCAAGAGGGACTTATCGTTTGCTTTTATTTTTGCAAGACATTTCCCAGTCAAGATATTGCTGATATTGATTGAACCAGCTGCAAACCATTAATGCATTAAATATCAGAAACATAACACATAAAATACCCACACTAAATTTGCTCGAGTTTTAATACGAACCAGTTCCTTCTGATAACGGATCATCAGAATCAGCTTTGCAGTAAGAGATTATTAGGTCTTGATCGCTAGTGATATAGATATTATTCGTATTGCAGTCAGGATGCCACAAAAGATGATCCTCAAAGGATGTCACAAGCTCCCCCCTGAAGTTCCAAACTGCCACAGATCGATTTCTGAAAGTCAAAAACAACTGATTCTCATAGAGAAATATGAATGCTGAGGGGGTCATGAATTCCGTTCTGCTAACTTCTGTTAACTCAGAATTACGAACCTACAAAGAAAACTTTCTGATTTAGCATAAATATTGGAACAAAGTTCTTAATTCTCAATGATGCAAACACTTACATCAAGAATCTGGAGATTCTCGTTCTCCTGTTTAACAAGGAGCTTTTCATTAAACTGCTCAATAAAATCCACCTTTTTGTTTCGATGAAGGAGATGTTGGAAAGATTTGAGAACAGTTCCATCCTCAATTGACAAAATCTTAAGAGGAACATGACCAGTGGCTTTGGTATATATCAACAACATAATTCCTGGACTGTTTTCAACCAACAAACAGCAGGTAAGTTACATACTACCAATCTCCATAGGCTAGGCAGATATAAATGAAATGAAACACATCAAGGAAACCAGCAAAACCAGTACAAGTATGACTAGTAGTTATGTGCATGTGTCATGAATATCGTTTCACAAACCAATCAAGCTGCCCTGCTCTGGCACCATCGGGAGGTTCTTCAGATGACCCTTATGCCTTGTGAATGAGAAGGATTCGCAACAATTACCTTATCTTAATCTCTTGAACATTCTTGTCTGATATGGAATACAACATTGTATAGTTCTTTAAGTCAAAGACCTTGTATATACTGAAAAGTCAAACCATAGTAAAAAAGAATGTGTCAGTATGTTAAACTACTTTGAAAAAAGACAAGCAGATTAGCTAGAAGTTCTTAATTTATTCTGGCCAAGCACTTACCTATCCTGCGCAGAATAGGTGAGAACCTTGCCATTTACATCATCGAACTCGACAAAACCCGGCCACTTCAATGACTCTGATTCAAACAGAGGAAAACCTGCATCAGGCTTTCCCCTTCTTATGTATCTGCCAAATGAAAAACAAAAACATGCTTTGGTGAGACAAAATATTAAACTACCAAAACAAGAAGTTCCTCACAAGTGAGAACAGAATTTCATACTCAATCCTTGTGGTCCTGCATTTCAAGGAGCTGAAATTATCTGAAGCATACACTGATACAGTGATAAGTGAATCATTATTTTTATTGTAAAACAAGCTTCTTATGACTTCATCGGGGCTGACATTCAGAAAGCATATCCTCTCATTTGTCTCTGCATTTCAGAAACTCAGTTATGTAAGTCCATCGTATCATACTGCCATAAGGAGCAGGAAAGATTACAACCTCAAGAAGTCTTTACCTCGGCTAAATGCTGCACAGATACCAGATTGTGCAAGAGCAAAGACAATGTCACGGGCAGCCACTATTTCAATAATTTTTGATCGTTTCCGCAAAAAAGGAAGAACCATTGTTACTTGGCCCTTTGGGTCATGAGTGTCATACTCTTCCTGCAGAAAAAGGAAAAGCGCCAAAGCTTCTAAGACATTCTCTCACTGGTAGATGTCCATCCAAACATAAGCCAAAATGACACTTGGATCCGAGATCTCTGCAATGCCATCAAAATCATGCATGCAGAAGCCTCGGCTGGCCAAATGGCATACATGTGTTTTATACTTTAAATAGCGTCTTATTAATTAGATATATCACGTTAGGAAACCACTATCGCAAAATACAGAAAATATCACATGTCCAAGTGGTAACAGCAGACATTTAAGGCAAGGGAAACCCTGTGATGGGCAAATTGTGCATCTGTATCCTATAATTGAACTAGCTTCCAGGTCAACAGATTTGTCAAATAAGGAAGCTACTGGAACACAGTGCACAAACTACCAAGTTACCAAGAAGTAAACAGGGTTTCATATTGTTATGCATGCAGAACCTAGGATGGGGGATCAAGCACGTTTTATACCAAGTCCTAGGTCAATAAAGACACAGCATAAATTAACAAGCAAAATAAGTCAAAAAAGTTAAAAATAACGCTAAAGAACAAAAGAAAACCCAGAAAAATAGTGACAGCTAACCTGCAAGCTAATGTTGCGAAACCTCTCTTGCGCATCGCTCATACTAAAAGCACGGTCACGCTTGGAAGAAATCTCCCGCCTTTGAAGCTTTTTGACACTATTCACAAATCCATCCATGCCACCTCGAGGCCTCTTACTGGCCACCACACGCCTTCCAGAGCAAGGCCGGGGACTTGCCGTAATTCTCCGGCCATCCATTCCAAGAAACCCTAATAAACTAATACTCAACAACAAGAAGGAACAAAAGTACACAACAAAGCAAAACCCCGACTCCTATTCAAACAATTTCCTCCGATGCAGGTAAATATATGCTACAAATTTACTATTTACCAATCCTTGCAAGTGTTAATAAACCCATAAAATGGGAAAGGACCGTATATGCAGGAGGTTTAGACACTCTAATCCTCAAGACCCAAATTGAAAATTTTAGGGCTTTTCAACTCAGGTCTGAGTAAAAGGATATTTGAAGAAGAAATTCAATTCTCTCTCTGTATAAGCAACCTGCGAGAGAGAAACTCCACAGCGTATAGTATAATTTTCCTCTTAAGGAAGGAGGATGAAACACTGATGTCTCAGCAGAAAGAGAGAGGGGTTTGTCCGAAAGGGGAGGAAATGAAGGATCCGTCCGACTCGATGACCGAGATCCGGATTCAAATAATTTTCCAATTTTTTCAAATTCTTTTCCTTTCTTGTTTTTCTTTCCCCTAATTTTTTTATATAAACATCCTCCAATTTTTTTCTCAAAAGCTTTTCCTTCCAATCCTCGGATTCAAATCGTTTTTATAGTTGATCATTTAAAAGAACTCTTTATAGTTGATAAATTTCAAAAAAGATGTTATAGTTTTAAACAAAACCAAAATAAAGCATATGTTGAGTAAAATTTGAAATAATTAGGACGCAATTACCGTCACCTTTAGACGACATTGTCAGTTGCATCCAAGTGGTAAATGGTTATCGGATGCAGAAAGACTGTTTTGGGAACGCAAAATCACACAGACTCAAGACGGCACTAGCATATGTATTCAGGGACTGGACGGCCTTGTCAGGCGCGTACAATGTAGCGCCCCAGCCCGATGCCGTTATCGGAACCAGTGCACCCGCCGTAGCCTACTATGAGAACTACGAAGCGTCAAGCAGATCAAGCATACATCCTTCATAATGTAAGTTAAAACCAACGGAAACGTCATAAAATCTAAACCTTCATCGTCAATATTACAACCAGAAACTGCAGCGGAAATAAAAACTGTTTGTTCATCTGGCCGACATAAGTTTTAGAACAACATAATAACAATAAGTTTCCAAACTTAAACAAAATAGTCAAGCATCTATCTATTCCCTTGTCCATCGTCCCATTGAGCCCACTCGCCGTCGTCTTCGATAAATATCAACTCATAATCAGGCTCACCTGAAAAGCAGATAGAATGATTGTTCTTAGCGAAAACTTCGCCAGCAAGTAACCCGTCTATACACCTTACGGAATCACACCCGTCGAGTCACCAGTGTACAAGACATTGCCCAAAAATAAGGTGCTCGGGTTAGCAAATAGCATCTTAGTAAGAATTCCTCAAAACAGATAAAGCACATATATATGTACCCAGATACGAGAACCAACATGTATTAAAACAACATATCACATAAGCAAATCATAGACTAACCACGTTTCTTACATGTCAAATCTTATGCTTCGTGTATCATGATGCATGTACTTCTTTAAAATCACACACAACACCCATGCATATGTCTTCTTGCATAAACATGTCATGAATGTCATTTCACAAAACATTTCATCACTTTACATATAATATTCTTCGCGTAGCAGAACTTTATACCCTGTGGGTGATCAGTCCACAGCCATCATAACTTTATACCCCGTGCTGAAAGGTCCACGGCCCCATAACATATACTTTATACCCCGTGCTGAAAGGTCCACGGCCCCATTACATATATCATATATCCGTGCTGAAAGGTCCACGGCCCCATTACATATATCATATATCCGTGCTGATAGGTCCACGGCCCCATAAAATACTTCATTTTCCGTGCTGATAGGTCCACGGCCCCATAACATACTTTATACCCTGCTGTTGATTCACAGATCACGCTTTTATACCCTGCTTTCGCAGACGTGACTTTTATACCCTGCGATCAACCAGCAGCCATTTTGTCTTTCGAAAACTTTAACCTTTCTTGTTCTTTTGCAAAGCATATTTCAAATCCAATGCAAGTGCCCATGTCATGATGCAGGATGCACAAGTAGCTTCATATCAACATGTAACACACACACATACATCTTGCCTATCAAGTATATAGTCTTGCACCTCGAACACTCCCTAAACGTATTTTGCCAAGTCCGTTCGTCTCACTTATTCACTAGAATTCAATCTTATGCTTACTTAATCAAACTTACCATCTACACCTCAATTGTACCTCCAATACTCTTGCATTTTATGTTCAAAAGAAGTGTACAAAGTTACTACACAAACATAGGGTGCCTAAAGGGTCAAAAAGACTTCCAGTACAGTTGGAACGCTACATGAAGTGCCTATAGTGACTTCAAGCGCCTATACTAGGTGTTCGAAGTGTTCGGGGATGTTCCGTAGACATTGAACGCCTACATGAAGCGCCTAATGTGACATGAAGCGCTTCAAGTAGGTGTTCGAAGTGTTCAGACGGTTCTAAACTGCAGTTTTTCTGTACGGGAAAGTTCCAGGACACATGGAACGCTACATTAGGCGCTCAATGTGACTTGAAGCGGCTAATGTAGGCGTTCGAAGTGTTCTGACGATGTCAAACTGCAGTTTTTCTGCAGTAACTTCCTCCCAACTCCTTTCTTCTTCAACCCTTCCATATTCAACACTTAAAGATCCATCTTAACATCTAGATTCATCACACTTAACATACATCTAATCATGAATTGATGCTTAGTTATGTCTAACAATATCCACTCTAACTCTTCAATCATTCACCACCTTCAAAAGCCATCATCAACAATACCCCACACAACAAGTCTACAACCATGTCATCACTCATCCTACAATTTCCTGCACTTACTCTCAACTTCTAAGTGTAGACAATCAACATAAGAGTAGAGCAAGACAAAAAGCATGTCAAAATATATACTTTCATGGGCATGCTTGGTAAATAACAAGGCACCACACAACTATTTTCAGAATTATGGCCCAAAGAACAAGACTTTACTCAATTAGCAACAAGACTCACATATAACGAAGCATTTAAGATAGGCAAGACAAGAATACTAATGTGTGATTCATGTTTTCTCTTTGTAAGAACATAGGGCCTAAAGTATCAAAATTTACATAAAGCGTATAGAAAGATTACTTGCCTTGAATTCTAGATAAGCTTACGGATTTACTGCAGAATCTTGATGAGAATTGAACCTAGAATGGCCTTTATCCTTCCTTCTCTTTCCTCTCTTCTTCTTCTCCCTCTCCTTTTCTCTTTTCTCTCTTTTTCTCAGAATTTTTCCTTCTTCTTTGTGGCCAAAACCGCCCCCTTGTGCTGAGATGGGGAGTTATACTAACTTCCTATAACTCCCCCTAACTCCTAGTAGGGGCCTTTCAAGTAATTTCTATGAATTACCCTTAATTCTATTTTGAACCCTTATTTCTTATTCTTCTATGTTTTAGGTGACTAAGTCTCATAACCTACGAAATTAATTAAGTTGTATCTAAGGTTAACCTCTAAGTATTGAATATCGTGCTTAAAAGTCACGGGGTGTAACATACAAGGACCTGGACTACTTTGTCAGACTCATCCAAAGGCCTAGACGTCACTACCAAACGCGTGCGTCAGGCCCTGTCTGACACGTTCGTCTAACTATAACCTTAACCATAACCATAACGATAAATCTTAAATCATAACCTAACTTTAACCCTACCATAACTCTAAAATCAATTATTCATGTGTCGTTATTTTTTTATATATTCAATGTAATGTTTGTGTTCAAGAAATATGTAATATTTGTATTACATAAATAATAGATTTAGAGTTAAAATTAGGGTTATGGTTATGGTTAGAGTTAGGTCTAAGGTTAGGGTATAGTTTATATTTAAGTTACAGTTAGAATTAGATTAGGGTTCGGGTATATTAAGGTTAGGCTTAGGGTTATGGCTAGGGATAAATTAGGATTTGGTTAGATTAGACTTAAATTAGGTTTACGGCTAAATAATAATTGTTTGACTCGTCAATTCTATGATTTATTACGTATTTAGTAATGAGGTAAACAATAAAACTAACCTTAACCCTGATAGTAATCTAACTCCAAATCTAATCATGACATAACCTTAGCCTTAACTTAATCTATCCGAATCCGAATCTCATACTAACTCTAATACTAATCTAACTCTAACTCTAACCGTAATCTCAAGCCTACCTGTAACTCTAACCCTAAATCTATTATTTCTATAACACAATCATTAAATAGACTGAAAACTATTTATTTCTTAAACACAAATATTACATAGATTATATAGAAAATAAATAACCACACACAAACAATCTATTTTAGAGTTAAAGGTTATATTAGGGCTGGAGTTAGAGTTAGGGTTAGAGTTTAGAGGGTAGGGTTTAAAGATATGGTTAATGTTAGAGTTATAGTTAGACATGCCTGGCAGGCATGGCCAGGTCGGGCCTGTCTTGCGGGGTCTGACAGTACCACCCAGGCCTTTGGACAAGACTGGCAATGTCGTCCAAGCCTTGGATGGCAATGCTAGTGTCGTCTTAGGTCTGAGTGATTTTGCATCTCCAAAATAACCGTTCTGCACCTGAAAACCACTTACCTCCTCCTGAGGAGCTCACATTTTGGTTATTGGGTTTGCAAGTGGATAAGTACCTGTTATTCCAGCAAATATTGCTCTTGTTAAGGTATTACTTGGTACTGCTATAATGTTTCATTTGAAGTTTTTTCTCCTATTGTTATACTCATCCGGAGGTGTAGTCTTATGTTATAGTATTCCTGTTATGCCCCGCACCCTCCGTAGGATAATTAAAAGACAAAGAAGGAATTAAAAGAGATTAATGACGGTCAACGGTAATGAATTAGGAATTAAGTACGAGGATTAATTAGAAATTAATGAGAAGATTAAATATTAGAATTAATTGTATTTAATTTTAGAATTAAATAATAAAGGTTTATCCTTTAAGATAAATAAGATAATAGATATAATTTAGAAACTCCAAATCTTACCATTTTCCCTATTAAACTGACAACGTCAGTTCTCCTCCCCATTCACATAGAAGACGACACAACTCTTCCCCCCTTAGGCGATTTTGAGACCCTTGCAGCCCTAGGAGAAGAATCTCTCCAGAAATCAATCCAGTCTTCATTCGTTCTTCGTTTCTTCTCCGAGTAATCAAAGGCAAGTAATCATCTTGTAAGTTCCTACGTTTTGTGAGAGAAAAAAGGGCCTGTTTTGATATCAAATTGGATCACCATGCAGTAGTTTCTTTTCGTAAATTCTAGATGCGATCTATGTGTTTTGGTGTTGATGATTTGGCCATTATACGTTGAAAATTATTTTGTTGTTGATTACTTAAGATCCTGCAAATCCCTACCCCGTAAGCCCTTTTTGATGTGCCTTCATTGTTGGATAGGGTTGGGAGTGGAAAAAAGAGGGATCTTTCGGGGTTCGTTATGAGGAACATGTGCGTTTAGGCTTGAACGTGTGATGGGTTTTGAGAAGGTTTTGCGTTGATGAGTTATGCATGGATTGCTAGTGTGGTTAGGCCTGGAATGATGGGAAGAAAATTGGGGAAAACGTTGGTTGAAGGTTGCACCTTCTGCAGAAATTCGCAGAAGAAATTTTACAGGAAACGCAGACATCGATCGATCGAAGTCAGAGATTGATGTCCACTGACGGACATCGATCGATCGATGTGGGATGAAGTTGAGAGATCGATGTCCACTGACGAACATCGATCGATCGAAGTAGATGAGGGTTGAGAGATCGATGTCCACTGATGGACATCGATCGATCGATGTATAAGAGGCTGAGAGATCGATGTTCTCTGATGGACATGATCGATCGATGTGAGGGTATGATGTCACATCGATCGATCGATATGAGGGGATGATGTCCACCAGTTTTGTGGGAAAATAGAGGAAGAAAGAGGGAAGCTCGGGAAATCTTTGGGTGACCTTAGAGACTTCTTAGGACCTGATTAAAGGTAGTCTAAGTCTTGGGAACATGACTTAGGATGGTGAATCAAATTGGTGAATGTGAAGGGTATTCGAATCGGATTTCAACGTGGATGACCTAGGAGGGTTAGGAAATGAACGTACGAGGGGTTATAGAGTTAAATGAAGGAAAGATAGGGGTACTCGCATTGGTTTGTGAATTTTGGAATCAAGGTTAAGTGTTGACGATCTAGTTGAAGCCTAAGCTTTGATGTGTAAGTTAGGAAAATCTTGTGTGTTGCTTGTACTTGCGCATGTGAACATGAACTGCTTATGTGAACGAGGAATGTGATTGAAACGAGGAGTCTTGCATCATGGCACTTGCATTTGCATATTGATTTGAAAAAGAGCTGTGCTTCGGCACAGGTTTGCGTAGGTGACCGGAATGGAAATTTAAGCCGAGATGCATTACAGGGCTCAAAGTGTCTGTAACGTTAACCGGGATGGAAATATAAGCCGGGGTGCGTTACAAGGTATAAAGTCCTCTGCAATGTTGATCGGGATAGAAATATAAGCCGAGGTGCATTGCAGAGTATTACGAGGTATGTGATGTTAATCGATGGAAATATAAGCCGAGGTGCATCACAGAGTATAACGAGGTCTGTAACGTTAACCGGGATGGAAATATAAGCCTGGGTGCGTTACAGGGTATAAAGTTACGAGACCGGACATTGTGACATGCATTGCACTGTTTTGAAAAGAAATGGCTCATGCATTTGTGACTGTGGAGTGTAGTGCATATTTTGACATGCATCACGTGAGTCGTTGTGGTATGGATGTACGTGGTATTTGATAGCCAATGAATTGTTATTTGCGTGCGAATTGTTGTACTTGCTTTATTACGTTATTCGCCTATATATTTGGAAGTTTTACAAGACATGTGCCCTAAAACTCCCTTGAATTATATATTACTCATGTCTTGCCATGTGTTGATCCCGTATGTCTTATAAGCGGGTTACTTGCTAGCGTTTTCGCTAAGGGTACTGCCTTTGTGATACAGGAGAACCTGAGTATGACATGATCTTCATTAAGGACGACGACGAGTGGGCAGAATGGGATGCCTAGACCTTGTTGAGAGAATTGATTAGATAGATTCTGTTACTTCTGTTCTTAATTCATTTGAGGATTTAGATGGCTTCGACCATATACATTTTTTGGTATTCACTTTGTCTTTTGATGTACTGCATTAATGGTTTAGATTTACGAGATACGTGTTTCCACACTTATTTCTCTTACGTCATGGATGATGTGTAATCGAGAGATGAGACGTCTTGTAGTCTTCTCAGTAAGCTACGACGGGTGTACCGGTTCGGATTCCGCTGTCCGGGTCGGGGCGCTACAATTCCACTATGAAGTGACAGTGGAATGGTGGTTCCAACAAAGATATTTACTGTATTGAAAGCTCCGTCTTGAATGATATGAAGTGGAATACTCCAGACTTTCACTAAAAATACCCTATCAATTGAATTTTTTTTTATACAATATTGTAAAAATCAATTAAAGAAGAAGGAACAAAACTGAGATGCAGTTTACCTGAAGAAAGACCATGTACCAAATTGCACGTAAAATGTGATGTAGCTCCGCATATATCATCCAGAGTAAATAGTGGTTAGGGAAATAACATTATTTTCTAAAAAATTTCTGTCAACTTAGATTTTGAAATTTTCAAAAAATGAACCCTTGTTTTGAAACGTGTTAAGTACTTAAGTTCAATTTTTTCATAATCGAGCATCAAAAGTTCCCAAACTTTCCAAAATTGAAATATAATGTGCTAACTTCAATTTCTTCGAAATTAAGGGAAAAATAAAACCGTTGACCCTTTAAATAAGCTTCAACTTTAAACTGCTCAAAGAAAGTTGACAATCTTTGTACGACTCAAACTTTTCGTGTATTTATTTGTACAAGATTATTATTTGTGTTAACTAAATCCGTACACTAGCACACTATATGTCTATTATTGCGTCATCTGTGTAGGGACATATAGAACCGGAGTTAACTTATTTTAATAGCTTTTCATTTGTGTTAACTAAATTCGTACACTAGCACACTATGTGTCTATTATTGCGTCATCTGTGCAGGGACATATAGAACCGGAGTTATCAGTATAAGAAAACTCTCCATCTTTTGGGATGGATGTATTGTTTGACTCACTCGAACCCTCCCCAGGCCCTAGCGGTGACTTTGATATCGTTGGAATATAATGATGGTTGGTGATTTTTATACCAGTAATTTTAGAATGTCTTGATTAGAAAAGAGGTTCAAATAACAAACTGATCAACCACTTGATTACAAGGGTTGTCTCTGGGCTGGCTGAGTCTCGTGTGTCCTCTTCCTTTGCAGGGCTGCCGGTGGAGCACATCCATCGATTTACATCCCACCTGGCTAAGGAGCCTGTGGTACAGGTGGGGGAGAACCCACTCCCTCATCAAAGAATGTAGTCATTATTTTTCAAGGTCTTATTGATTGAAAAAAACCAACAGAGATAAAATAAAAAAAAATTAAATGAAAATCACAAGAAGTCTCGAACTTGTTCTTCCTCTTCAAGTTTTCTAAACACAAAGCATTTAGGATCGATTTATGAATTTTGGCAGTTGGTGAATCTGAAACCTGTCTTTGGAGAAGTCACAAAGAGGTATAATGTCAAGGGCCTCATCGTCGAGATTTCTTGCTAATTTTCGTCAACAAATTTCACCTAAATCTTCTCCCTTGACCACTCCGTCGCCAGAGTTCAGCTCAAGCCCCATTTCTCACTTACTATCTCATCACCCAAAAGTTGTACAAACCTCCATTTCCCTACCATGGTTAAGAAATCTCCAAAGAACCCATTTCTCCTCGACTCCTATTTCAAGAATTCTCCAGAACCCAACTGCAAAGCTAAACCCAAAACAAGGGTTCCTACCCAAAAACGGGAGTTTGATTGGGTTTAGGTACTTCTCTGTTAAGAATTCCGATGTAGGTAGTAAATTGAATCTCAAATTTGGGAAAAAGGTACTAGAAAAACCGACCGGAGCCTTGAAAAATGCAATTACTGGATCTAGAGAAGCGGTTCGGCTGCAAATTGAAGCATTTTGGAAGAGGAATTATTTGGTGGTGGTGGGGGCTGGAGGGATTTTGGTTTGCATTTTGCTGTGGAGGATTATGTTTGGGATTGCTAATACTTTTGTTGGATTATCTGAAGGCATGGCCAAGTATGGCTTTCTTGCTCTTTCTGCAGCTATGGTGGCCTTTGCTGTGAGTTGCTCTTTGCAAATTGTGCCTCAGTTTCTTACTTTTACTGCACTTTCTGCATTGCTGCTTCCTCATAGTTTTGGCCATAAATTGTTGTAATCAAGAACAAAATATTTTTCCCCACGGCTGTAGAGGTCACGGGATCAGTAAAACGTAATATTGAATTCAATTGAATAGAAGCATACATTCTGGATATTGTTGTATTTTCTATTGAGAAGCCCGAATGACTGAGTTTTGTTTCTTATAAACTGAAGAAAGAGAATGGAAATGGGGCAACAATATAGAAAAAGGAAAACTTGTGCTTTTGCTTTAGCATGGCGAACGCTACAACATTATTTTTCTTGTCATTTTCAGTTTAGAACTTGAGGAACTTTGCTCTGGTCTGCGTTGCTTGATGTTTAAAATGGTGGGAATAGGTAATGCCTTTGCCTCCAGTATCCTAAATTTATTTTTGAGGCTAGCCTAAGTTACCCAAATAAATTATTCGGCCCCTCAACCTTAGACTGAGAGTCTGGAAGGTGCTATATCCTTTAGAGCTAGAGTTCAGAGTAAGGTTACAATCTTGGTCCATGGTGAGTACAACGTTATGGAACCTTAGTTAGAAAATTAGATTTAATGTCGGATTAGATTCTTTTGTTTGCAGCATTATCGTTTGCTCAATGCAATGATTAGTCAAGACATACATCTAAATGATATCACTGGCACGACTAGTAATGACATCATGTTCTTGTTTCATATGCCCAGGGTTTGTACCTCCGATCAAGGTTTACTATAAACCCTGACAAGGTTTATAGGATGGCTATGAGGAAACTCAACACATCGGCTGGAATTCTTGAGGTCATGGGTGCCCCATTAGCCGGGACAGACTTGAGAGCATATGTGATGTCTGGAGGTGGAATTTCACTGAAGAAACTGAAGCCAAGGTTTCGTAGCAAAATATGTTTTCTGATTTTTCCTATAAGAGGTTCTGAGAGAAGAGGCTTAGTAAGCGTTGAGGTGAAGAACAAGAGAGGCCAGGTTTGCTTTAGTACTCTCCCACCTATAAATTTCACTATAAATTTAGGCTTTGTTCACATGATCATATATCCAATATAGAATTAGGACCATTGGAAATAAAAGCTGGTCAATCTTCCAAAATCACTTGACAATGTCTCCAGTTAGATCTTTTTTGAGAGAAAAAGAAGTTTCAGACTCATTTTCGAGTCATTTTGAATTTCCATTTGTCAAACATGTAAAGGTTCTGTTAGATTCAGAATGATTACAACAAACATTTTATAAGCATTCAATTCAGACGTTCATTGCCTTGCATTAAGAAAGGTTAGTAATAGTAACAGGAAGCAATGGCTTTGTAAAGTCACTGCACACATGCTGCAAAGAATGACAGAGAAGCTCATGCCTTTAGCATAAGCCGAGCCCTTGTAGAAACATTTTGCTTATCTCTTGTAATCGTAACTGCACGAATTTAGGACACATATAGTGGAAGGCTAGGAAATGAATGAGATGCATGTTTTATGATGTTGAATGGGACTCGCTTCTGAGTATTTATTTGCAAATTTGCAGTATGACATGAAACTCTTGGCCGTGGACATTCCCATGATAAGTGGACCAGATCAGCGGCTTTTCATAATTGGAAATGATGAAGAGTACAAGGTAGGTGGTGGACTAATTGGTGAACTAAGAGATCCGGTTATTAAAGCTATGGCAGCTACTAAGGAATTTGAAGACCGTGATGAAATCGAGTTTGAAGAGGACGCTGAGAGGGAGCTTCTAGAGGCAGAAAAAAGACACCAGGAAGAAATTGAGAGGCTTGAAAAAGATCGGTCCTGACGGGCTTGTGTCTGAGTTGGCAGCAGTGCAGGTGTTTCGTGTTGATTTTTTCACAGCGAAGAGTGTAGCAAGCTCTGAGGGACCTGGAACGGAGTGTTGATTATCATGGATGATCTTGATTATGCAGCAATTTTATACTTAGGTTTTCAAGGTTTGTTTGCATGATTGGATATATGATCACGTAAATTTAGGTTCAGTCATTTCTCTGCTTTTAAATCTAGCGAATAGTTACTGGTCTCAATAAGCTCATGTTGAAAAATACTTGTTTTGCAGCACAAGAATGAAAACCCTTCACCCACTCTTACTGTTCTACACTTGTTTGCTCCTAACCACCTCTTCTACGAGAACAACATTATCTCATTACTTTACTTTAGAGATTCATGTCTATGATAGGGTATAGAAAGGTTGGATGTATGCAACCATACTGTTATCCCATTACTTTAGAGGCTCTTGTTTATGGTGGGGTATAAAAGGGTCGGATGTACGCAACCATACCATGTGTTAGAAACAGAGATAGGTTGTTTTCCGATGACCCATAATGAAAATTGCGTCCAACTGTGCCGATCAATTGTTACTTCACAATATAAAAAACGCAGTCAATTTAGTGAGTCATTTTGATTTATTCCATCATATACCAAAGTCAAGAAAGAGTGTGTCCATAACCAACTCTTCTGATGTTCTTATTTGATGTCTAATTTGAAAGAACTAGTGATTGGGAGGGGTGGAGGGGCTGGGGGTAGCACCTTAGTTTGAAATTGTATTTGGATTCTGTTTTTTAGTTGCCAGAAGTTGAGACAAACGAGTGTTCTTTAAATCTTGGTTATTACATGTTTTGCTCTTTCTCGAATTTGAGTATATACTGTAGTCATATTTGAAACAATGTTTAAACTAAACATATTTCTGTCCAAAAATACTAAAATCAATTTTTCTTTGTCATTATTTTCCACCATACAAACCGTTCACTTTACACATTGCACTAGTTTAAGAAGTAATCACCTTATCTAAGAGAACACATTACAATGGCTAAATAAAAGGCATTCGGATTTTATACTATCTAGTCTTGAATGAAAATTTTAATCAATACTAAGCTAAACATCGGCTCAAGACAGATTTGATTTGAATCGTTGAATATAATCTAAATAAATGGTTAGAATGCCAGGAAGAGATCATCCTGGGGGAAGATCTTAAACTAGAATACAAAGAATAATCATTATACAGAGAAGACATGCAAACCCGACCATGAAACAAGAAATAAGGACTACATATCGCCCGCAGTTTGGTACCAACCCCCTCCTCCCATAGAAGGAGAAAAACATGTAATAGTAATAATCTTATGCAGTTCATGCAACTGTGCCTTCAAAACACTCGGTAAATGAAAAGCCATCAGCAACCTGCCTTTTCTAGGTGCTGAAAATATTTCCTTATCGAGCAAGGACGCAGGTGAGGAAGGTGTATCATACTTGAAAGCCATCAGCAACCTGCATTTTCCAGGTGCTGAATATCTTTTCTCATCGAGCAAGGACGCAGGTGAGGAAGGTGTATCATACTTGGCCAACACCTTGCAAGGAGTATTGTCATGTTGCAGAAGTTATCACCCAGAAATAGCCTTATAGCCCTCTTTCTCGAGGACTTCAGCAATTGAGATGTCACCCGTTTTCACAATTCTCCCGTTCTCCTACAACCAGAGGTGCCCGTCAATAGTCAATTACGATTGTAAGAGGAAGAAATTTGCCAAAATAGCTGCACAATATTCTAGAAACCACACGACCATGTAGCATATAAATCAACTACAAAAGGCATGTGATGAGAAAGTTGAATGATCACACTAGGGAGGAAATAACAAATTCTCTCAGAATTGGTGTTACCATTGCAAAAACAAAAACAAAATAAAAATCCTTAAACTGTCAGATAGGAAGAAGGCAAGACAAGAAAAACACACCGCAATATAGAAGTTGGCTGAGTCATGTTTTTATGAGTAAAGGGTATGGGGATATACCCATGAACTCTTCCACGTTAAATTCGAAAAACAACCAATCCTTACCATTATGTGAATGAAGTCAGGCTTGATAAACTCCAAAAGCCGCAAATAATGAGTTATCATCAACACAGAATTTTTGGGAGTCAAGAGGCCATTCACTGCCTTTGCAACATCACGTAGTGCATCAACATCTAATCCTGAGTCAATTTCGTCCAGTAAAGCCAACTCTGCACCTAGAACCTGCAACGTGTATCAACATATTCTTTCACCAGCCATTTTTTTGTAACTTACACCGCAATGTAAGGGTAGAGCCTTTTGTTGCACAGAAGCAAAACAGGATAACCACAATTGAAACAGAGAAAGTGCATACCGCAAGCTGTAGAATCTCATTTCGCTTCCTTTCTCCACCACTAAATCCTTCATTAACATTTCGGTTCAAAAAATCTACCTTCATATTCACTAGCTCAAGCTTGGGGAAAATGTAGCCATAGAACTGTAGGAATAAGTAAATAGGTTAACTGGCATAGCTCTTCCATATTCCTGAAGCACATAAACACATACAACAGACCTTCTCTACAACAAAGAGACTGATGATATCAAAGCATAACAAAGCAAATCCACACACACAACACAAACACCATACCCCCCCCCCCCCCAAAAAAAAAAAAAAAAAAAAAAACATTCCTCCGACCCTACTACAACAGGAAAACACAAAAACAACTGTTCATTTCGTTTGAATTCCTCTTCTGATTATAAGAAACATAAGAGTGGTGGATAAACACCCCCCTCCCCCCCACACACACACACAAAAACACCTCACTGCTACCTTGAACTCCTCTAATTTCAAGAATGGTACCTTATGCAGGTTCCTTTCACTGAAACGCTGAGATCTCTCTGCAATAACCTATTTGACAAAAAAAATATAAAAACTAAAAAGAAAGTGCTAATAGCTAGGCTGACATACCTCAATTGGCCCAAGCTCTTTCTGCCCAAGTTTTTTCATTCTAGCATTGTATGCCATGTTCAAGAAGTCAATATTGCTCACTCCTGGAATTTCAACTGGAGACTGGAAACTCAAGAAAAGTCCTGCCAAAGCTCTATCCTCTGGTTCCATTTCTAACAAATTTGCACCCTTATATGTGACACTGCCTCCAGTGATCTCATAATCAGGATGCCCAACAAGTACCTACAATCACTAAGACCTAGACAATTAAGGAGCCAGGTTCCTCTAACTAAACAAGTTCAAAACAACTTCCTTCAACAAACAAATACTGCGAAAGGATACATGCATTTATCCAGGTAAACTGTCAAAGGTTTAATTAAATTTTTCTTACTAATTTTTTCTTTTATACAAGTGTGGCAAAAAGACTGAATAGGTGGCATTTCTATCAAAACGAAAGCTCTTTCCCTTTTGAAACATTAGAAGCTGGCAAGCTGTCCCAACTCTTTGAGTTGCAGAAGTGCTGCTTAATAATCTTTCCTTAATTGGAAACAAAAATTTGTTTTGAAAAACTCTATTCCACCGTAAATACAATGCTTGGAAATTTGATCGACCACAGTAAATGACTATAAACGTCGGCTCATATTTATGGGCCAGCACGTCACCATTCCCTGCTCAAATTACCTTTTTCTCCGTTACAGCACACTAAAAATGCAATAATGACTTAATGAGAGTAATTCATTAACAATATGACTGAATCTTAAGTGTCAAAAGCTAAATCACATACATAGAGGAGAAAAGTGTACTCTTGTACAAGAAGCAGAGATAGAAATAATACGCCGAGCTCAAACTCTAGTCAGCAAAGAAGCACTAACCTTCGCAAAAGTGCTCTTTCCAGAACCATTCTTCCCCATAACGGCATGAACCTAATGAATTACGATTTGTAACATCAAAATTGGAACTTGTAATAATCGGCAGGAACAATTTCAATACAAAAAAAATAGAGGTCTAAAAAAAGAGAGGTGCAAGCTAGTTCCCTAACAAGACTAAAATAAAACAGATAAGAGAGTATCAAAATCATCAGTACCTCGCCTTCACAGACGGTGAGGTTAATGCCTTTAAGAATCGGTTGTTTTGATTCCGAGACAATAGCAGAAAGTTCTTTAACTTCTAAAAGCGGCTTCGAGAATCCCCCAGAACCGGTGGTAGAAGCGGCCGTCGAGTCAACGGTGACCGTGGCATTGACTCGGAGCGGAAATCGAGCAAAAGGAAAACGAAAACACCGACGACGGAAGGCGATTGAGCTGCCATTTAATTTGGAATTCTTTGAAGAGAATAAAGTGGGAGTTGAAGAACAAGTCGTTGTGAAGAGCGAAGCCATTGAATAGGAAAGCTCGTTTTTCTTACCGGAAGGACAAGGATGATGGAGAAGGTCCGCTAAATGTACGCAATTTCCGCTCAAAAAAAATTTTAGGCAATTAAAGGGGTGATTGTGTCTTTTCGACAAATATTTTTAATAGAGAAAATGGTCCTCGTGCGCCATGTTTTGGGCTATTTGTTTAACTGGGTTCTAATACATGGTTTGGCAAACCTAGTCACATACTTTTGGGCCGTAGACTTAAACAAGCTGGAGACCGGTCTATTTTACGGGTGGAATTTGCTCAGTGTCCATTCGCTTGAAAAAAAAAGAAAATAGTATATTTAGGTGGCGTTGGTACTTGGATATCGAATCAAAATCAAAATGGATATGAAAGAGTATAGGTTTGGACGTAAAAGTGATAGTTGTTTGGTATTTAAATGAGAATGGATATGATTGACATTGATGTTGTTTGCAACGTATCGGAATTGAATTGAGTATCGAAGGTGGGCGGCCGGCAAATTTGACCGGCCAGAATAGTGGTCGGCCAACGGTGTTGACCGGTCATACCTCCATTTCCCCATGTTGATGACAAGAGGAGCTAGTATATCGAAAAACGATATTCATTACCGAATAGTTAGATATCAATCTGAAACATATACCTCCATTTACCCAAACAAACAACTTTTATGGGTTTGGATTCTTCCAAACTTATTTCCTTAATGAAAAATCCAAACCAAACACCTTCTTAAGGTACAAAACGTGTCATATGATTACTCATTCGTTTTACTTATGATTGCTTGAAAAAAAGACAATAATCTCCTGGTGTATCTTCAGATTGTTCTTTGTAGGTTTATTCTCTTGCATGTTGGCATATGGAACATTCAATAGTTTGAATTATGGAACCACGTTCGATCCACTGCAACTCAGATAATACCAGCTTTCTTGTGGTTGGAGTTTCGTTGATTTTCAATATATGTTGAAATTTTGGCTGAAGTGAGGCACAAATCCATGCGAAATGTTTAAGGTTTTGGGTGGTAGTACATCATCCTCATATAACATATGTATTTTATCTCAAATTGTCTGATGTGAGACAATATTTTTAACACACGTCCTCACGTCACAACGTGGCTTGACATACACACGCGTCTTAGAACCTACCCTCAATCACAGCTCACAAGCCAACTTCTAGACTTGGTGAGGATAGACAATAAATAGCCAATCATGGGCCAGGAAAGGTGTGAATCCACATTTTAAACAGGTTCTGATACCATGTTGAAACTTGGGTTTACATGAGGTGAGACTCATATCCACTCAAAACCTTAAAGCAATAGATGGTGGTACCTCATCCTCATATAACCCATGTATTTTATCACAATTTGCCCGATGTGAGACAATATTCTCGACACCCGCCTTCATGTCGCAACGTGGCTTAACATACACACGCGCCTTAGAACCCGCCCTCAATCACAAACCACAATCCAACTTCTTGACTTAGTTGAAGGAAGATAATGAATGGTCAATCATGAGTCAGGGAAGATATGAGTCTATATTTTAAACTGGCTATGATACCGTGTCGAAACTTGGGATTACATGAAGTGAGACTCATATGCACTCAAAACCTTAAGGCAGTGGGCGGTGTACCTCATCCTCATGTAACCTATGTATTTTAACTCAAATTGTATATTCTGAACATCAGATAATCCGGCCACTGCAACTGTTATACCAAGTGATATGTTGATTTAGTATAATAGTTTGATCGAAATAGTTCATATCCCATTTTTAGTTATTGTATTTTTAAGTATTAAACAACTTGCATATTTGTATTCGAACGAACCCATATCAGAATGATACTTATACAACCACTATAACTCCTCTGATTTCTTTCATTTTTATCGTCTTTTGAGATCCGACTTTCTCAAAGGAGATGGAACTTGGAAGACTAGAAAGTTAACGTGTTTCTATAATTAGATTCGCGGTCTAATTTATTTGTACCTTGACGAGTTCTGTTGTCACTTAGATGTTTGATTATGATTTTGACTCGAAATATGTCAAATTGAACACTGAAATCTACCAAACAAATAACGTTAGAAGTTCTAAAGTTTAGTTTTTAGAAAAATCATCCGACTGTCAAGTCAATTTTAGGGTGATTTCCTATGTTTAATTATAACAATGAGAATGTGTCTCTTTGTAGATGTTTGTGTAGCAATAATTATGAAAAACATACCATGAATTTATGTGAATGGAATGTTTTCATACCCCAGTTTATGACCCTTTGCATCCTAATTTCGCAAGGCGTTGTGTGGTCCACTTTTCAGTATAGTGCATGTTATACAGACGTCTTCAAATAATTGGCAACCGCCATTACGTCAGATTCGAATTGCTCATTTAGCAAAAATAACTTTGACCGAGTTTTCTTACATAAATTCATCTCCGAGTTGCTCCTTGGCATGTACACTAATTGACAAATGGTGACACATGATAACTTGGTTTTCTTCATGATTCTCATGCTTGGATTGATCTCTTTGCATAAACCATCGTCACCTCTCTTCGTTAATATGGAATGAGTTGAACTGCCTAACCGCATACTTACATGACTAAGCTAAGTTGAATATACTTTTTCCTTTTTGAGAACCATGTTATTAAATCCTTCTGATGACTTATGGAAAGTAAGTACATGAGTCCGGCCTCTTTTCCTGAACTCTAATTAATTGATCATGATTTATATCAAACAATTCGTTTGAACAAACTATTTAACGAATGACGTGTCTGGTACAAATACCGACCTATTTTTTCTTTTGATTTTGTTTAAATATATGTAATCCATAATTTGATGATACATATCAATGATAATTTTCACCTAATCATACCTATTTAACCATGTCAAGTCTCAACGTCTCTGGAAGATTAACTTGTCGACTTTTCAACTACGACATGTATTTCATACGCTGACATTTTGCCGAAGTTTGAAAGACTCGACCTAAGTTTTTTGGGTTGAGGGTTCTAATCAACCAACCATCGATGTAAGACCTTTCATGGTACTTCAACAATGAGCCAGTTCACAAGATTTTTTGTTTCATTTTTCTATGGAGTTTTGTTCTTGTGGAAATTTTGGTCACTTACCAAAAATGTCGGTATTTCATTAAGACAGACTTCAGACACAGTTGAGGGGCAGCTAACAGATGAATAGACTGGCATCGGCTTGAACATTGAACCGGAACACACCTCTCGGGACAAGAGTATGCATAGTGCAATATCAGTTGTATCTTTTAAAAATATTGACTAACTGTAATAGACGCATCACATTTTTTTAGCTCAGAGCGTACGATAACATTCATATATTAACTTTTTCTTCATTATATTCACATATAACAACTTATGGAAATGACCTTAAGATATTGCACTTGTAAATTTGGCCAAAATTAATATTGAACAAATCAAGAAATTGTCGTTATGTAGCACAGTAAATAGAATTACCATAAAGCCCATGTTCATAGGAAGATATTGGAACTTTGTGCAAATGGCAGATGGTCTTTTGGGCCATTTCATAAATTAGTTCAAAGTCAAAACAGAAGCAACGATATTCCGCGGCTTTCTTGCCAGATCTCTTCATTCTCTCTTGTACCACCTCTTCAATTCTCTTGCTAAAAGGTTCAATACCTCCGAATTTTCCGAAATTTCTCACCGAATACCTTCTTTTGACCTAGAAGACACTGAATTACGGAGATTCCCACATGAAATGATCGTATGGTAACTTTCCTGTGCTCCCCCCCCCCCCTCTTTTATTTTCTTAATTTGCAATACATGATATTCATTCGCCTCTCATGATAATTGGAATCATGGAAATTTTTAGATCGTCGATCCCTTGCTTGTAATTTGTACAGTTGAATCTCTACTAGGTGTGTTGAATGTTAATCTTCTGTGATCATTACAAAGCCAATAACTTTTTTTCCCCTGTCGATCGAGCGAAATCATGAAAATTAAATATAAGAACGGGTTTAATTTGTCTGCTCCAAATGGGATTTATTTTGTTTTCATTATTACACGGTAAAAAATGTTAGTCTCGAAAGTTGTGATCTTTGACCATTATCGATACATTTTTCTGATTGATCTCACTCTTTTTCTTTTTCTTTTTTGGAATGAATTTTGATGAATTTAATGCTAAGTAATTGTCAAATGCTTTAATGTTCAGTTGATTTCTACAAAAAACCTGTATTTTCTAGTCGTGTTGTTGAAGTTTCGCACTCCGAAATTGTTTGAGAAATAGCCGCAATCAATTTTCATCATGCACCTTTAGGACTTGTTTGAATATTTTTGTCTAATCGTAATCTCATATCAATGCATTTAGTGCTTTTCCACTTGAATGATGCTTATTTCTGACCAGCATCGTCCCTTGGTTGATTGCAGTTCAGCTGTCCATTCTCGATGGGCCAATGCTGGACTAAGGTAATGGCTGGATTTCTCTAGCTCTCGTACGAGTTCTCTTTGTTTTCCAAAACAAAGTTGTTGCAAGATCTCAATTCTTTTAGTTTCTTTTTAATCTGGCACTAGTTTGATTGTCTTCTACCGACTAGAAGTTAATTAACTTCGACAAAGATTACCTTCAACTAATTTGATAAAGATACAACTTGTGCTTTAGTTACGCGAACGCTAGATTTAAAAGCTCCAAAACTGTGCAGTTATGTGGTGGAGATGTCAATAATGAGCAATGTCCTATAAGAGAGCTCGCCGGTGGAAATGTTCATCTCATAACCACCATGAAACAGTGGGAGGAAAAGATATCAGAAGCAAATAGGGATGCAAAAACGGTGAGTAGTAGCTGTCTCTGTTGAACTTGTCTAGTGTATCAGCTGCTTAAGCCATATTTCCTGGAGTTTTCTCTCTGTTTCCTTTTTTTGTTTTTCTGGGTGGGTGGGAGCGGGGTTGGGGGTGGGGGAGAAGATTCATAGACTTTGTCATACATTCAGTGCACATGCTACAGCAGGCACATCATGGCAGTCATATACTTTATTTTATGTTCTCCTCACCAAGATCGTATCACAAGTTTTGTGCCACCCACATGATATTCCTCTGTCGATTAAAGTGTAAGAGAGACATGCTTATATCATTTATACCTGGTAATTTCTTGAAGTTAAAAAAATTTCAGAACTTTTACTGGCTAGCAAAGAGGGTTCCTCATCTCACACACCATCTGCCTGCTACTGTATGCAGTGCTTCATACACTTCTTGGTATATTCAAGTTCTTTGTTCTGTTCTTAGTGAATTTTCACGTTGTCATATTGTCAACTGCAAGGAAAGTAGCTCATATTTCTTTTATTCCCTTGCAAGATGTTCATGGTTAATTTTGGTGAACAGGTCGTCGTGAATTTTAGTGCATCATGGTGCTCACCTTGCAGAAACATAGTACCAGCCTACATTGAGCTTGCTGATAGATATCCCTCAACAATATTCCTAACAGTGGAGGTGGATGAATTGGCGGTAAGTTTTCACTTAAGCTTCATACAGAATGTCATCTTGGTGAAATGCTGAAATAATCACCGCAGCATGCTGCATTTACTGGATATTACAGACTACACAGTCACGACCTCATATATCTACACACAACTATTTGTCTAGTATGTGTGCTTTATTTTTATCGAAGGCGTGCCTCATGCAAATAAATAATAACATACACATACGCACATAAGAGCCAATTCCTAGATGGCGGATCGTGGTGTTACAAGTTACAGCTGTAAGACAATTGAGGCGCTTTCGCTATCTTCATAGTGCTATTAAAGAAAAGGGTTATTGAAGCAAAGTATGAAGAAAGCAGACCTGCATTGCATCAAGTATGCAGCTAATATTAGCACTTAAAGGTGTCAATTTAAAATTTTTGCCTTGTATATGGTGCAGGAGTTGAGTAATTCATGGGATGTTAAAGCAACTCCAACATTTTTCTTCCTTAAAAATGGTAAAGAGATGGACAAACTTGTAGGTGCCAACAAGCCAGAGCTTCAGAAGAAGGTAATGGCCTTTGGAGGATCAATCTAGTTCGGTTGCCCTTCAACAAATGGGGGCTTCTACCACCCATTAGCATGGAGAAATCAGGATCTTATTACTCACTGGTTTATTCATTCTTTTGTCCAACTTGTAGATATGTTAATCATTCATGAGATCCAGGGTAGTCATGTTATTGCATTCATAATGTGGAGGGAAGAGTCTTTCTTAAGGAGTTTCCTTATGAAAAACAAAGTCCTGCATTTTGGAAGTATGTTTTAAAAGTATTTGAACAATTTTTGTACCTAAAATCCAGTTTGGATCTTCAGTGTTAGCGGTAATGTGAAGTTCTTAAGGCTTTATTCATATAATGTCTGAGAGAAGGCCTTCATTGAATTTAAGGTGAGGGCAAGTTACCATTTTGCATAGGGGAATCCACATTCCACACAACTTCAGTAATCTGAGCCAGTTCGGTCATAGCTCATGTAAAGATAATTCAGTCAGTTTCCATTTCTAATGGAGTGAATGGCACACTCTTTTTTGATTTTGGAATATGATTGAATAAAGCAAAATGACTAACTAAATTGGTTGCGCTTCTTATATGCTGAAGTAGCAGTTGATCGACACAGTGTACCGCAATTTTCATTATGTATCATCGGAAAACAACCTCTGTGTTTCTAACACATGGCTGCGTACATCCGACCCACCTATATGGCTGCGTACATCCGATCCACCCATACTCTGATATAGACGGGATCCATGGGTAATGTTGTTTTTGTTGTTGTAAAGATAATTCAGCCGACCCACCCAACCCCCATCCCGCAGCCCCTGGCCATTTTCCCTGCAACACCAGCAATCCCCATCCTGGCACAACGGCGCCCTCAACTGGCGATAATCACAACAGGGAGGAAGAGAAATAACATGGTGGCGGCAAGATCCATTGCGGCGGTGGCGCATCCATGGCTGCAGTCAACATGCAGCGCAATAATTTGAATTGGTTCGAAAGTTGCAAACGGTCCAGCATACTTTGTACACAGAAGTGGACTCTCCACAAACACTAATATCTCCAGCTAAGAAATTCATCTCATTGAGGAACGGAGACCTAATTATGAGTAAAAGGAAAAGGACAAGCACCAAAACAATATAAGAATGGAGAAATCCCAATATATGCAATTCAACCACTTTTCAAGTTAAATTTCAGCCAAATATAACGATTTCACAAATTATTTGTGCTCCAGTTCCTTTCACAAGTTATTTACGCTCCCTGTTCCTCCCAAATGGAGGCCAGCAATCTTGGGTTGGTTCACTGTGTAATTAGTCAAATCAGATACCTGCGCAAAGAATTCTTTTTGCTGCTGGTGAATTTGGTTTACTTGTGAAGAGAGGCTGTTGGATCATAAACTTTATCAGATTAAATTAGTCAAAGAATAATCCAAAACAAACTCGATCGGTACCAATATCTTAGGTGGTCGCACTTGGCTATCGGAATGAGTATGACAGGATATGAGTTTGTATTATATGGGTTTGGACCTAAAATTGATACTTGTTTGGTATTAAAGTGGGAATGAGTATGATAAACATTGATGGTGTTTGAAACATATCGAAATTGAAAAGGGTATTGAATGTGAATGGCCGGAAAAATTTGACCGGCCAGAATAGTGAGCGACGTTGACCGGTCATACCTTTGTTTCCCCTCATTCCCTATATTGATATACAAGGAGTAATATATCAAAAAAACGATATCCATTACCAAATACTTGGTTATTAAACCGAAACTCATACTCCGTTTCTTAAACAAACAACTTTTATGAGTTTGAACTTCAAATTAAAACCTTTAATGAGAAAAACCTCAACCAAACACCTTCTTAGCTCATTTGGGTGCTAGTCTCTGGTGTTTAAGTTTAAACCCTTCAATTTGCAAACTTGCTTGAATGGTTTTTTAAGAGTTAATTGTACCTGGTATCCATACTTGTCCACACAGTTTTAAGTACCATCCAAACTTTCAATAAACTCACTTAGCAGCCATACTTATAGGGGAAATAGATATCTGGCATCAATGCTGACGTCATAAAAACAATTTGTATTTATTTTTTAAAATTTTATAGAAAAAATAATTCAAAATAAAAAGAAAAACCTCACCCTCACCCCTACCCCAACCATCGACCTCCCTCCCCATCTTCCTCGATCTTCATTTTCTTCTTAAATTCAACCACCTTGTACCAGGCTACCACTCTCCTTTCCCTTAAACCACACCTGCAATTCTAACTTCAAATCCTCTTATTCCCCTTGCCCAACCTTCCGACCACCTGTAATTCATCTTCGCCAGATGATGGGGCAGAGTGGTGGAGCAGAACCTCCGGTTCCTGGTGGGCCAGATGAACGCCTGTTAGATGATGGGGCAGAGCTGCTGTCTAATTGTGGGAAAGAATTAGATTCAAATAATAGGAAAGATACAAATGGTGTGCAACAAAGGGCTGCTGGTAGAGAAAGTGATGGACTTTGTGGTAGCCAGGCTGAAAGCTTGAATAAAGTCAAAGAATCTCAACCTATTGGTGGGCATGGTGGCCAAGGAGTATTAGTAAAAGCTTCAGAAGAGCCACAGCTCAGTGGTGGCCAAGTGACAGCACCTACTGCTTCTGGGCATGAAAGACATTCAAATGGTGTTGCTCCGGTTGTTTCTAGAAATGGTGTGGTGAAGCCACTGGTTAGTAGGGTTGATGACAGAGTCAGGAATACTCTAGCAGATTCAAATTCGGAGGTTGAATTAAGGGGACTGAAGAGGAAGATTGAAGAGGAACTTCATCAGGTCCAGAGCTTAGTGAAAAGACTGGAAGCCAAGGAGCTAGGAAGGAGGCTGGCGAAGATGAATTACAGGTGGTCGGAAGGTTGGGCAAGGGGAAGAAGAGGATTTGAAGCTAGGATTGCAGGTATGGTTTAAGGGAAGGGAGGGTGGTAGCCTGGTGCAAGGTGGTTGAATTTAGGAAGAAAGATGAAGATGGAGGAAGATGCGGGGGAGAGGTCGATGGTGAGGGAGGGTGGGGTGGGGGTGGAGTTTTTTTTTTTGTATTTTTGAATTATTTTTTCTATGAACTTTTAAAGAATAAATGCAAATTGCCTTTATAACGTCAGCAGGATGACATGTGTCTATTTTTCCTATAAGTATGGCTGCTAAGTGAGTTTATTGAAAGTTTAGATGCTACTTAAAACTTTGTGGACAAGTATGGATACCAGTTTCAATTAACTCGGTTTTTTAATAACCCCATGTTTAGATATTTGTTAAATATTTAAATATTTTTGTTAGACGCATCGTTGGGAACAACCCTGTTGCTCTCCGGGTTTTAGATTTTAATCAAGTCCTTGACAGAAAAGCATATAAAAAAGAGACTAAGGCGGGAAATTTGAAATCGAACACTCCAGGCGGGAAAGCAGATGGTACAGCTATTTTCCAACTTTCTTCAAATCCCCAGTTGGTCAGTAAAGGACAAAGTCCTTGTCTCACTGCTACTTTCTTAAAGCCATAGACCGCCAGGCTCAGTTCTCACCCAAAATTTCACCTTCTGGAATTCTCTCCTCGTCTACTTTAGGCCACTAACATCTGCAAATTCCAGAACATTCTCCGGATTTGCCGCTGTTCTTCTTCCAGTTCCGACGGTCAGTATTCCTAATTATTGCCTGAACTAACTGTCGATTCTTGAGATTGCAGCTGGATTTCGTGTTTTCGAATATGTTCCAATTAAACATCCCCATTCCTCGTTTTACCTGAAGTAATACATGTGCCTTAGGGTTAGAACCTGGTGTTTTATTGTTGCTATTGATTTTTTTTCTAGTTCTTAGGTTCATATATGTTTTTAGTGCACATCAAATGTTTGTGTTTTTGTTGCCTGGAGCCTGGAGGCTCTGTTTATTTGATATTCTGAAGTTTGGCTTATGGATAAGCATTGCTGGTTGAACGGAATAGTAAATGATTTTACGTACTTTTTTGTTAAGTGTGATTTTACATACTTGAAGTGCTCTTATACAATTTTATTGTTAAATTACAATCTCATCTGAAAACTTATGCTTAAGCAGATATATGAGTAACTTACAGATAAACAGTTTATCTAGACTTGTCTCAGATTTGTGGTAATGTGTTGTTTGTGTCTCAGTAGGTTGATCAACACTTGTGATTGAAGATGGATCATGAGTCCAGGAACTCAACTATGATGTGCCCTTCTTTGACAGCCAATTATGAATGGGTTGCGCAGAATGCAAAAGGTAATTGGTTTGGCATTATGTTTCAATTTTTTTCTCCTATTTTTTCTTGATTTATTGTTCTCAGAAAGTATGATGAGTAATGCTTGTGGTATTATCTAAAACCATACTTCGGAATTTAAGATCACTAATAACTATTTATTCTTTGTAAGTATACTGAACCCAGTACATGTTAAACTGCTTATCTTTGCTCTATATAGCCCTATGCTTTCTTGGATCCGCACGTATAAGATGATTCCTTGTATCGCGTTGCCTGTATTATGCTTGAGCGAATGCTTTTGGGTGCAGGCATTGATCAGAGTGTGGATCATATGCTTAAAGTCATCCAAGAAGTTGAAGGGTCTGCTGCAGAAGAGGCAGATATCAATGATCAGGAACGCTCACAGCTAATTGCTCTTATCCAGGGTATCAACATAAAAAACCAGTCACTTGCTGCAAGATGTGATCTTTTGATTGAAGTTTTACATGGCAAAGTGTCTGCAACTACACAATTGCAGAATTTTGGCGAGGAGTCTCCCCTGTTGAGTCTTTCCAAAAACGAAGTTGAGTCGAAATTTGAAGGGAAAACGTTTTCTTTTGATTCCCCACCAAGCTCTGGTAGCAGCGGAAGCAGCTTTCAGGTTTCTGCAAAGGCAGGTTCTGGATTTTCATCATTGTTATCCGCAGATTCGGACACAGAATCTTTTGATATGTCTGAAGAGAAGCACACTGAATCAGAACATGAAAATTCTGGAGAAGTCCTGAAGAAGGAGACCAAAATTCCTGGGGACAAGCAGAAGTTATCTGCACGTGATGGCAAGCATTCAGATGGCAAGGTAAACAGAGACACTGAAATCGGTAATCTGGTCTCGAAGATTATGGAGTATGAAGAAGAAATTTCCAGGTTGAAAAGTAAGCTAACAGTTAAGACCTCAGCGGGCATGGAAAGTGGGGATCGTCAGCTGAATGTTGATTTTGAGGCCAAATCAAATATTTCTAGGCTGCAAATGCAAGATACTTTTGACTCCATGAATGAAAGGGATGAGTTATTGAAGGAGGTTGAAATAACTAAAGAAAAACTAAAAGCTTCAGAAGATGAGGTTGCCAGGTTAAAGACTAGCATTTCAAATGAAATTAGCCAGTCGGCTTGCCAACTGCAGAATCAGCTTCGTGTATATGAAAATGAGGGCTTGTTGAAGGCTGATCCTGAGAAAACGTGGGCTTCGAAGCAGCAAGAGCAGATAACAAGGTACACTGCAGATGCATCCAATTGTGAGTATGAGGCAAGAAAGCTGACTAATGCATTACAGGAGGCCTTGAGCAATTCTGAAAGAGAGAAAGCACAGCTTCTGTCACGCAATGATATTTTATCAAGAAACGTGGCCCTTCTTGAAACAAAATATGCAGAAAGTGAGGTGAAAATCAAGTCACTCGAAAATGAGATCAAGCAATGTAAGGTCGTAAATGCCGAGATGAGTGACTTGCGTCTAGCTCAGGAGATTCAATGGCATAACATCGCTGAGTGCTTGAAGACAGAGCTGAGTGAAAGAAACACAATGCTGGAATCATTGAACAAAAACTTTGATGGGCTAAAGCTCAAGTATGATATGCTAGTGGCTGAGAAAGATGGGCTCGACGCAAAGTTACAAACCCTCTATGCAGAGCTTTGTTCTAAAGACAACAAGATTCAACAAGCAGAGAGCCAGTTGCGTCATTTGCAAATGCAAAATGCAGAGCTAACCGCATCATGTAGCAATGCTTTTAACCAAAGAGATGAATTTAAATTGAAAGTGGAGCAGTTGGAGAAAGAACTTCAAGGGCAGGCAGTCGTGATCTCAGACAGAGCTGAGGAGAAAAGAGAGGCTATAAGGCAGCTGTGTTTCTCCCTGGAGCATTATAGAAGTGGATATCAAGAACTGCGCGAAGTCTACGCTGGCCAGAGGGGACGTGCAGTTTCTGCATCTTAAAGCAATTATTTTAAGGAATGTGAACATATGAACTGTGTATCTCTTCTCAGTCTGAGTTTGTGGTAGGTCTTAACTAGCCTATATCCTCCAGTGTCCGTGGAGACTGGAGAGTAGTAAGCAGGACCCCTTCCCAAAGGCTATTTCATCTTGAAAACTTTAATGGTAACACCTTCGGATTTCCGCTATTATGCTAAATGAACTTCGACATCATACGATGGTCGAGTCCTGGATAGCAAAATAGTAATGCCGAGTTTATCAGATCGAAAAGGGAATTATGGAAAGTAAAGGATATGGAGCTTATTGAGGAAATAATCCATACTTTCTCAAAGCTTTGAAAGAGCATCCGCTCTCTTATTCTGAGATCTTGGAATCTGGACCAAGTCTATTTTCTCGAATGTTGAAATCAATGACGGTACCTTATCCAAACATTTCTTCATCTATTCTTCTTTGGCTTTATATTCATCCTGCATTTGGCAATTATGAGGTGCGAATCATTTTAAATTTGCGACTTTTGAGCTTCGAGTTTTTCTTAGCAAGGTTAATGTTTGTGATTAGTGCTTCATATTCAGTTTTGTTTGTGATTTGAAACTCAAGTGTATAGCATACTCAACTTCTCCCCCTGGGTTTATCAATAGTAGTCTAGCTCCGTTGCCATCTTGCAAAGAGGAGCCATCAACATAATGTTCCAGTGAATTTCTTCAGGTAAGTTGTCTGCCACAGAAATCTCTTCAGTAATGAAATCTGATTAGACTTGGTCCTTAATTGTTGTACGAGGCTTTAACTTGATACTATATTCCGCTAACTCAATGGCCCATCTTGTGGTACGCTCAGATGCCTCTGGCTTAGGAAGTATTTGCTTCAAGCGCTTATCTATGTCTACTATGATAGGGTACACTTGAAATTAAGTGTCGGAGCTTACACGTCGAGCAAACCAGGACAAGAACCAATTTCTCAAAATTATAACTAAACATAAAAATTCGATGGCCGTAAAAAAAGATATCTACACAAGTCCAGTCCCAAGGGAGTACTCATTTTTTTATAATCTTTATTTCTTATATTTTATTTATTTATTCTAGGAAATACACGACTGCACTTGAAATCAGCGGCAGGTACTTGATATCCAATCCAATCTTAAGATGAAATGCGACGACTCTTTTGATAGACGCAACGAAACTGCTCCTAAATTAGGCAAACATCGATTCCCACAAGCCCCCAAAGAAAATGCAAATCTCTTTAATATACCACATCCCTATAGTCAGCGGGAATTATGACAAAATTCTGCACAGGAAGCAGTTTAAGAAAAATCTCTTTGAAAAAAAAACTAAGAATTAAACCGCTCCTAAGAAAGAAAAAGAAAAAAGAGTGTTGGGGGGGGGGGGGGGGGGGTGGGACTGAGTCGCCAAATGGGCTACAATTTGCTGCTCTTGTTAAAGTTGCTAGTAAGCATAGACTATAGGGAAGAGCCCCAGTAGAAAAGGAGAAATACTGGCGACAGCAATTTCCAGAGGAAAAACAAAGATTTAACAGAAGGACAAGAGATCTCAAAGAATATAGCCAAGATCACCTCCAGAGGAGCGTGTGGCTGTGGAAGCGCAATGTGTTTTCCAAATTTAGGTAGGATGAAGGGGTGATTTGAATTTTAAAGTAATCAGATGCATAAACCCTTGCAAAAACCTACATATCATCTCCAATAACCTTAGCCGGGACAAAATAGCACCCGAGGAAATCCATACTGGTCGGATAGATGTAGATGTGGCATTAACCAGCTATAAGGAAAGCCATAGGAGTGTAAGCCAATAGATGTAGATGTCGTATTAACCACATAGAGCACCTTTGAGAGGGATGCAAAATATGTCAGAAGAAATGGAAGGGATTATCAAAATCATAACTTTGACTTATGATAATCTCACCTCAGGAATACATGCCATCAAGCAAAGAGAAGAGGGAAGTGAACTTAGAGTTCTGACTAAACCTTGTTCGACCTGTGAGGTGCTCAGGAAACTTGAATGAAGGAAACAGACTGCCCACATGCACAAATACATACATGTATATATACACACCAATCACATCAAATCCACAACTGATCATTAAGTCATCTTGCCTGCATAAATAGAAGACAGTCACTTCATTTCCTAAACATCCAAGCCATATGAAAAATAAAATGATGCCTAAATCAGCAAAATATTTGTGATGGCGGCAACTTCCCATACGAAACCACTTCTTACAAATTATTTTCCATGTTTCAGAAATCTTCAACAGAAGACAAATAGTACTCCACTGCTCTCTCCAAGTGCCAGCATAGAGATCTCACCTCTCGCTTACATGAACTAGCAGTCTAACAAAACACAAGATAAACAGAAACGCCCTCCCAACCATATCTTCATATAATATAAAATTGAAAGAAAATGGATTCTTTGGAGAAGGGGGAGTCCCTGCCAGTAACAATAGGGAAATTGAAAAGCAACAGGCTCTCGCTTCTTCCTTAGTTTCAGTGGTGGAGGGGAGTAAATTGGTGCAATACATAACTTAAACTGAAGATTACAGCGAGTTGGGAAAAAAAAAAGAGCACAAAAACAGGAAAGCAATAAACCAAGTTATCAAATTGGGCATCCGAAGGTAAACAACAAAAGCAGCAATAAACCAAGTTATCAAATTGAGCATCCGAATATAAACAACAAAAGTACATTATCCATGTGAGAAAACTTTATTCAATTGAAACCTGCAAAAACGTTTCTCACAAGCAACCAGCAAATTAACTGTCAAATCTAGCAACCTAATTTCCTTCAGGCTCTGGCTTCTCAAAAAAGGTCTTCTTCAACCAACCAAATGGCTGCAAAACAAAAAAAGGGAAAAAAATGTAGACAAAACAAGTCAATAAGAGCAGAAGGAACAAATTAATTAACAATGTAAAAAAATGCGACAGAGAATCGTAACCACCAGTACGGATTCTTTTGGAAGAAGAATGCAGCTATAGAGCAAAAGATACACAGTCTAGCAAACGTTCCACATTTCCACTCGCTAAACCAACATTAATTTTAGTGGCACGATTATAATATAAACCAACTACAGCTGAAACATCAAATCACTTAAGCCTTAATAACCAGTCTTATTGGAAATGAAAAACAGCATTCTCACATTTACTGCAGACATGAGCTTGGACTCAGATTGATATACCAACTCTTTTCTCAACTAAGAAGTTTGACTAATGCTAGGATATGACAATAAGCTAAATATCCAATGCTAACTTCAAAGAGGAAGGGGGAAACCATTTAGTCTAGTAACGTAAACAGCGGAGGCAGGCCAAAAAATTTAAAAAAAAAATTCGATTCTAAAAGTTGGCAAATAAAAGATCAAATTCGCATCAATGATCCATAATCCCATGACCGTAACGCAGATCCAATAATAAATCAGAACAAAAATATAATCCAAAGGTAGAACTGAAAGTAAAATCGCAGATTAAAGGGTGGGGGTAGAACCTGAACAATCCAGAGGGCAGTGGTCCCAGCGGTCAAACCCCAAATTGCGGCGGATTGAATATCCGTAGACTGAGGAACTTTCCTCGGATTCATCGCTGGAAAAATTCTCGAAAGAGACATGGCGCAGCAGTACCTAACTCAACAACTGAAATAGATTTCACAAAGGAAATAAGAACCAACAAGAACAAATGAATTAACGAAGACTTAAACAGTTTTCCTCACCTGATAAGATCGAAATGATAGTCCTCTTCCCTAAAAATGACTTCCTTTCGGGTCGACTTTCAACACAACATACAAAAATAGGGAAAGCAGTAGAATATGGGTACGTCACGGCATATTTTATTATTTTCTGCGGGTTCAAAAGGCAAGCAGCCGGGTTCAGATTCGTCTCTTGTGACCCATTCAATTATTGGGCCTTTAACTGCGAACAGATAGCAAGGAAATGGCCCATCCTTTTATAAATACAAAGAAATTAATAATTGATCAATTAGAAATTTTATGCTGGTGATAAATGTCACAATATGATATATAAGATTTATCTAAAGGTGATTCACCAAAACAAAAAAACACGCATATACTTTATACATTTGATTGGTACGAAAACAACTAATCATAGTTGTTTCAAAACTATTTAAAAATTGACATGATGAATAACAAAGAGATACAAATAGGAATAACCAATTAAGGAGATACAAATAGGAAGTGATGTCATAGGGCCTTAATTTTTATCTGTCATGATTATTTAGTGACTTACTACAACCAATTGCAATGCTTTTATTGGTCTTGAATCAAGACAGACCTACTTGTGATTTGTCAAAAGTAACCAAAATTGGCAAAGGGATTCCATTGAATACTAGTGAAACAATATCATATTAGATATTGATAAATTATTTACCATATAGATAGTTTAATAATCTTTTTTTCTGGTGGTACCAACTATAATACTCTTTTTATCTCAAAAACATTATCCTATTTTCATTTGTCTTTCATTATTGTGCATATCCACTGTTATGGCTATTTTAATATCGGAAGCATTATATTTGTGTTTATTAAAATCTCTTCACTAGTACATTAACACACTATATTTCTATTATTGTGTCATCTATGCAGGTACATATAGAGCTGAGGCTCACTAGAAACAAACTCTCTATCTCTTAAGATGGAGGTATTATTTGTCTGACTCTTATTTTCCGCGGACCCTACCTATAGCTTTTGATGTCATTGAGATATATTGGATATGGCTGTTGTTTACTTATATTAAAATTTACATGGTGGAATGCTTTTTTTGAAGACGTGCATCTGAGGAATTATTATTATTTTCTTTGGCTGCATTTGTTTGACAACAATGTCTATAAAATTTCAAATTTTTTATAATGAGCCACCTTCAATAAATTTTATGCATTAACCAACGAGATAATAAGAATTAAAAACTGGAGAGCAAACATTAGCTTGCTTTTGTTTGACAACAATGTCTATATTCAAAGTTTTCATGATGAGCAATCTTCAATAAATTTTATGATTATTGTTTGAGACATTAACCAATGAGATAATAAGAATTAAAAACTAGAGAGCAAACATTATGGTAATGGTTGTTTTGGGCTTCCAAATACATATATCTACATACACATTCTCTAACATAACCTTTAACTCAACATTTTTTTTTTCAAATACTTTTACTTTATAAAGATACAATTTTTATATAAAACAATTATACTATTTCTAATAACCGATTACATCATATTAAAAGACTCGTTATGAAAAGAACATTCCCGATACACTAGGCTTCCGTGTTTGCACAGAGTCTAGAGAGAGACAGGATGGCTTTGCAATCTAATGTACGCAGTCATACTATACACTTGAGTAAGAGGCCGTTTCCGCAAAAAGACTCGTTACAAAGATTATTAAATACTATATTAAATATTTTATATATCATAAATTGATAAGTTATTGTACAAATCTTTTTCAATTAGATACTTTAAAACCTATGGCACAAAACATGCCTTAAAACAACCAACGTATAATCATCATACCATCTAAAAAAAGGCATTTCTCTCGGTGGTAATTTCCACTTTCCATCTACTTGAAATATGTAATTTTGGTCAACTTGCCTCTATATCCAAAGTCTCAAAGTGAATTAAATTTCCTAACCCCTCAAAAATAATAATGATAAGAAGAAGAAGTAGTAAATAAAATTTCCTCAGACTATCGAATTCATCATAATTTCCATTTATAGCACCCCTAAAAAAGTCAGCACCGCACGATTCAAACCCTTCAATCAAACCTGAAACTCGAAGAACAGAAAATTGTTCATAATACAGACAAACCAGAGAAACAAGAGCCTGACCTAGTGAAAAACTAAAGGTTGAACCCCGACCAGTAAGGTCCCTGCCACACCCAGTCCCAAAGGTAGTGTAGGAATGTAAATCAGGTACCCAACAGCCCGCTACCAGGAGCTTGGTCATATACACAGTAGTCTGCATAAGGAGCCTCCAGCACTGCAGGCAAGCCTACAGGCCAAAGAAGCTCTCACACTATGCACTTGCTGGAAATGGGCTCTCTTGTTTTGGAAAGAATCGAACTCCTGATCTCCCTTTGTAAAACTCCTGCCCGGAACCAGTTGGGCTATGTCCTGGGAACCAGGTAGTGAAAAAACTATGCTACCATTAAAGTTCCTAATTCCAGAATAGTTAAGCTACCACCTGCTTGTTAGTATCCACTGCCGCAGCTGGTCTTCGGCCCTTATCTGGACCACCAATGACACCCCACCTTTCAAACTGTGTTTGCCGCGCTCTTGCCCTCTCCTTCTCTTCTTCTGATTTTGACGAGTAACAGTATGGACAAGAAACCCCATACTCCCATTCTGGAGCTTCCATGTCAGCATCTGACACAGGCTGTTTGCACCCATAGCAAAGTTTGAAACTGCCCTGTATCAAACCATGTTCAACCGAGACTCGCTTATCAAACACAAAGCACTCCCCCTCCCACAAGCTGTTATCCTCCGGGACTTCCTCCAGATACTTCAGAATCCCACCTTCCAGATGATAAACCTGTTGTACACATCATAACTATAAAGGAGGCAAATACCTGACTACTTCAAGAAAAGGGTGAACCCTCTAATTGACTGTCCATACTTCGGATACATGTCTATAAATTTTAGATAAAAAACAATAATACACATGACATCAAAAGCTTAGAGCTTAGAAACAATTGAAGGGCTAACCATATGTTCAGTGAGCATTTGGCATTTTAGAAGTCCTATTCTGTGAAAACCAACACACCCAAAACCAAGGGAGGATATAGGGATACCTCTTCAAAACCTTTGCTTAAGAGAAAACTTGAAGCTTTCTCACAGCGAATTCCCCCAGTGCAATACATTGCTACCCGTGGCAACTTTTTGTTTTCTTCTGCTGCAATATCTGCGTTATCAGCTGATGAAGCAGATTGAACCTGATCTTCTGATTTACCAAACACATTCTCAACCCAGGATGGGAAGTCCCGAAATGCAGAAGTACAGGGGTCAACAGCTCGTTTGAACTTTCCAATTCTAGTTTCATAGTTGTTCCGCACATCAATCACCACCTAAGTTTCATTAATAAAAAAAACAACAGATGATATATTGTGAAAAATCAATACAGTATGAATGAATACGACATGAAGGTATATTTCATATAGTACAGCTGACAGCTGTGCATGGCATACTGCATGACCTTCTTTCACAAATCTTAACCTCAATCTTGTAATTCACGTAGTTGTGATTTAAAAAGAAAAAAATCAGTCCCACCTACAGGCTAATGTGACAGCTCAGGAATCATGCAGCTATTAGGTAAACTGGGTTTAGCAGCTTTTCCGAACCACACTTGAGTAAACTTATAGCAGACATGTTAATTTATATGGGGACAAAACTTTGATTTTGAAACAAACAAATCAGCATCTAATACTAAATTAAGAGTACATACACAAAAAACTCATCAAAATTTGTGTTAACAGAACTAGAGTTACATTCTGGATGATAAATAACTACTAGTCACATAAAAGATCAGAAATAGTAGCAAATAATTCACTAGCAGCAGGTACTGCAGTTCTCCAAAACACATTTGACATGATGTAAAATCTCCAACACTGCTAGAAAGCCAAACAAACACAGATACAACCCAGTTGAAGATGTTGAAAGATAGAGTAACACAATTAGATCACACTATACAAGCTTCGGGGTACTTACCACATTTGGATCACTGATAACTCTGTTCCACTCCCTTGGACTGACATACTTTCCCACACGTTCAATTGGCGAAACAGAAGGCATCCCAAGAGTAACTATCTGGTTAAAATAATAATATCGATAACAACTATAATCATCATTGTCATCAAGACCACACCAACAACGCATAGGAAATAGTAGTGAAAATATCTATTATTTCAGTTTGCAATTCACACCTCTTTTTTCAACTTGACTCTCACGTGATCCCATCTGAAAGGGGCATCTTCTCCTGCAGCTAATGGTGAACTACTCATATGACCATGATGAATAGCTTCTTCCTCAGGACTCACCGGTGACTCTATTCGTCGAAGGCCTCTTAAGCGATCATCATTTTCAATAAATGCAAGAACTTCCTCCACAGACGTCCTTGTCCCACATATGCTCCCATTTATACCTTCTGGAGCAAGTATTATGCCGCCTGAAACACGCTGAATAATATCAGCTTTGTGAGGCAGCTGGATAGCAAGAAAGCACAGAGGAACTAATACTAGAAGCTAAAGCCAGACAAAAGAAACCAAGAGGGGTTCAACTCAATGTCTTCAACCACCCTAGATCTTAAATCCCTGACCCAGAACAAAAGCTGTCATTCCTTAGGAAAAGTTTCGCTTCTTTGTGGTAATAGATACTAACATTGCGCAAGTGGCTAGTTCAGTGAAATCAGAGTTGCAACTATAATGCTCTTTGACATCCCCCAAACATTATCTTGTTGAAATTGCAGCCGGGAAAAGACAGTTTAAAGTGATCAAGCATACACACACACATACACATAATTTCTTATCCATCTTATAGATACAAGCATACCTCATTGATGAAACATATGTGCAGGTGGTATGGGTGAAAACACGTAATTCATTTTCAATCTTAAAGGAAGACGTATACACTTCAGACGAACTTATGCACAAGCCATCTTTATCAACAAATGTGCCACAATTCCAATACAGAATTCTACTTTCAGAGTTCAAGAATGGTAATCATCCTGAGCAGGCAAAAGTTCCTCTCTAAACTAAACAATATCAGAACTAGCACTTGCATTTTGGTCTATTAAAGAGAAGTGAGATAAATCTCGTAATTAAATTCCGCAAAATCCCCAGACGTAGATAAGGATAAAAAGGGAGAGGGAAAAACCTAAAAATCGTAAACTTTGTTCTGAAGTGGTGAGCAGACAACTTCGGTAGACTTACCCACAAAATCAAGTGTAGAAACTCATATATAATGAACCAAGCAGCTAAAGTGCTCCAATAAAACACATTTCAAAACAGAAAGAAAGCAGAACTCAACACAATGGAATTCATATGCTCCAATAAAACATATCTTACAACAGAAAGAAAACAAAGTTTTACTAGTCTTACCAAATTTTCACAAAGCTCCTTCAATGGCCTCCGCAAGTCGGCATGTTCCGGAAAATCTGCAAACTTGTAGAAAGAAACCACCACAAGGGTACATTGTATTTTCATATTTCCTTCACTTACACACGAAACTGGAATAGAGTCCGAGGCGGCGACACTTGCAGAGAAGCATCTACAAGAGGCGCTGCGTTGAGGAAACTTCCTGGAAATCGAAAAGCTAGCTGAGGTGCCGGACGATGATCCGGCGGAGGCGGAGGCGGCGGCGGCAGGTCTCATGGTGCGATATGTGAATGGAGATTTTGGATTAGGATTTAGGGAAGTAAAGGAAGACAGCATTCTCAAGACAGCCAGTGACGGTGGTGTTGCCTGCAGAGGCAGCAATCGGATGGCCGGGCCTTGTAGCGTTGCATTCATACCGATTCACTTTTGCCCTCGCCCAAATAATTCTACTAGTATACGTGACAAGGTCCTAAGATAAAATATAAGACAAACAATGCGATGTTGATAAAAGTAAAATTAATATAGTAGATCGCGAGACGATTTAGACTTTTTCTGTATCTTACGTAAACGTGGAGGATTAGTGCATCGAAATGCCAATATTGGTTACACACATTTCACTAGGCAAGTTGAATCTCGAAGTTATTTTAATTTGTAGTCTTTTTAATAGATGTGATACGTGCAACTTCTTTAATTCTGGTTCGAATCATTTAACTCTGAAAATTAAATTGGATGTCAAGATAGTCTCCGTTGTGACTTAAACCTATCCATCAGAATACATTATTCTATTGATCCCTACCTAATGGTAGAAGTCTATACCAACATCTAAGATGTAGTTTACTTGTCAATGGTTAAATGAAGACAAAACTTATTTTTTCCAACACAAAGAATGTGATTGAAGATTTTTGTGGGGACAAAATTTTCATGCTCAACGTTTAAATTGAACAATAAAATAAAGCAAAGCTAATCAAATTGTCAAAGAATCAAACAAAACCCGAAAACTTGAAACGAATACGTATGAAACAGAGAAACTGAAGTGGACAAATAAAAATGTTAAGAACAAACGCAATGATGCTAGAAATTTCTTCTCATTTTTTAAAAAGTGAATCTGTTCAATGTATCTCTAAATATACACAACTGAATGCCACTTATGTACACGCTTGCTATATATATAAAATAACTAACTAGCTTATGAACTAAGTTTCTTTTCCAACCCAGTTGTAAGTAACCGATATTTTGATGACGTGGCAAGTCGTTCATATAGTCATGATCGTGTACTCCACGTGTCTTCTCCTCTTGAGTTGCACCTGCTAGCTCTCTTTTTTCATCTGGGATGCACACATCTATTTTAGTTTAACCGTTGTTTTGTTCTTGCTCCTTCTGGTTTCACTTGTGATGTCCTTATGAATGTAAGCTGCATGATCGCCAACTACAACATTCAGCACTACATTCTACCATTTTGTTAACCTTTGTCACCTCAGCACCTCGACTCGGTGGTGCTCTCATTGCGTTCAGCTTGTTGTTACCGTATGTTACCTCTGTACGTAGGCATCTTGCTACTGATGTACTTGTGTTTTATCATGTTGATGTGTTCCTCCACCTCATCGCATCGGCTTGGTACATCATTAACGCTGCCTTCAACATATGAGGCTTTCTCAAATCCCAAGGGATTTCTTCTAGATGATTGAGGCTCGGTATGAGGCTTTTATATCTTTGCCCCTTGCATCTGATATAAATTCATCACTTGGATTGGATGAGTATCATTGAGACTTTTGCCTTCCTTTAACGGTCGTCAGGAAAGTCTGCAACATCACGTGTGGTCTCTATGTCCTTTCATTTGATTTGTTCGACCAAAGTCTGGAACTCACCTATGTTTTGAGCAACATATCATGTGGCTTCCTTATTTTTTATGGATGATTTCTTGATGTTCATCATGACACTCAACGTATTCATTGAAGTCATGCTCCAATGAGCGGTTAAGTCCCCCTATTTTTTGCATGATGAGATGATTTTTCACTATCATGCTGGTTTCTGTTGGTAATTTAAAGTAGTTTTATGCGCGCTCTGGTAAGAGAAATATAAAAATAAGACATTGTAGACCATTCTTCTAGCATCAAAATAGTGAAGTCGGATACACTATTGGGACCAAGAGATGTCCGCCCAACAATTTTTTATTCACCCAACATTATGTCATATACATATAAGTTTAGTAAAGTGTTTTTTTTCTGTGATAACTTCAGCAAGACTTTAGTGCATCTAAAATGATTACACTTAATCGGTTGATATATGAAATAAAAGAAGAGGTTAGAAGATCCAACGCCACATTAGGACAAAAGGTCAAATAAAATAATACTACTACACATTTTGGATAATGTCATCGAATAAAACAGATGATGTAACACAAAGTAAATTATGTTTTAGAATATTTAATTGAGAACACTACTTTGTGTTTTAGAAAAAGGGAAAAAAACTATTTTGTGATATTTCTGATATGGACAAATAAAAAAATAATTGTTTTAAAAAATTTTCACACATTTTTTCCCCTTCTTATCAACCCAACAGTTCTATACAAAATCTCTCGTCGGATGAAGGAGGTATATATATATATATATATTAGTTTGGAGGGAAATAACGTGATATTACCATTATGCCCAAATAGGAGGCAGCGAGGAAATTATTAGGGGGCTAAACTAATGATCCATTTGTGATCTCCACTCGA
>AP025042.1:32440372-32459236 GCA_036186865.1 Eustoma russellianum | reverse complement strand
CTTTCAATTTTTGTCCTTCCCATTTAGAAATCTTCCCTGCCGTTACAACACCTGTCTGTTTCCCGCGGTCTCTTCTTCACTTCCTTAGTCTGCATTCCAATTTCTCCAAAGTCGAAAGAAGAAATAATTGATTTTTGTTGCAAGTAGGAGAAGAAAAGGAGAGTAAAACATGTTTAAATTCTTGAAAGGCGTGGTTGCCGGATCTGGTACGGGCGTCAAGGATCTGCCTTACAACATTGGGGAACCTTATTCCTCTGCTTGGGGCTCCTGGATTCATTACCGAGGCACTTCAAAGGTTTGAGTGCTACTTGCCTCATCTCATTCGTTTGTCTATGCGGTTGAATCCATATGATACGTAGGTGGTCGTTGTTACTTCTGCATTTGCTATTATTTTCGAATCATTGATCTGATCTTTGGGTAATCAAATTTGGGATGGTTAGTGATTTTTCTCTTGTAGTTCCGCTGGATCACTTTTGGGGATTAGTGTCTTGTAGTTACGTTTTAGCTAAGGTTCTTTCTTAGTGCAATGCTTCTCTTTGGAGCGTGATTTTTGAATGAGTTGTCTTTGCCTTATTGAATGGATAATTAAGTTCCTCAGCGTTCTCTCTTGCATGATGAAGATTGATGTGCTTTCTGGTCTGTATATCTTGGCATTTGAAAATTGTAGGATTTCTCCTCCAGGTTCATCTGTTTTGTTTGTTTGTCTCATGTAATTTTCTCATTACCTTGCTTGGGTGTGGTAAAAGTAAATACCTCCTGGTTGCTTTTTGCAGGATGATGGGGCTCCAGTTTCAATATTTTCCCTTTCTGGAAGTAATGCAAATGACGGGCATTTGGCTGCTGGTCGTAATGGTGTCAAGCGACTTCGCACCGTAAGTCTCACAACATGAAGGAGTGGAATCTAGAATACCTTTCTCCCTTTACTTTGTTTTTTCTTTTCCAGGGGGTGGAGGGGCATAAATACCTGCAATTCGATATCTAACTCTTGTTTGTTTTCATAGTCAACTTGTAATAGGTTTATTATCTTAAGTTAAAAAGATACTTTGATGGGCAACATTGTTGACCCTCGCTCTGGCTTTTGTGTGTATGTCTTAAGCAAGTAAGCTGACTATGCATGGCCATGCAGGCAGAAGAAGCAAACTTTATACTCTTTAGCATAGTGTATTTCATATCAAACTTCAAGAAAACTTTCTTTTGCTCATTTCACAGCTTATATACAGAGTATATCTATCCTTTCCATGAAGGTGGTTTTAGTTACTGGTAGTTCAACAACAAAGTTTATGTGGGGGGATCACTTGTATATCTTCCTGTTCTTCTACTTTTATTCTTTCTTCTTTCTCCTATGGCAGCATTACCAATCAGTCTGGCAGATTCACCGAGTATTATAATTGTTGGGAACAAGGTTGGCTGATGGGAGAGAAAATAGGTGTCACTGGTTTTCTTTCCTTCTTTCTAAATTAAAGCAGGCCAAATGGACTAACTTTCCATATGATTATTTCTTTTCTCTCTATCTCTTCTACAACACAAGTTTGTTCTGACTACTGAAGTATAATGTCATATGATTGTCTTTCGAAACATAATGTCAGCACGCTAGCGAAAGTGTTTCGGGTTGAATGCTTTCACTTTTGTTTTGTGAAGATGAACCATTTCTTTGTCTAAAATTATTGTCCAAAATCTGTTAATCAAGTTTTGTTAGGGACGCTTTTATGTTACACAGTCCTAAGTATTTTGTACTGCACTTAGTTTTCTTGTTTTCCTTTGTCTTTTATTTTAATTTTTCACTTCTGTGAGTTCTTTTTTAATTTTATTTGTGTGTATATGCGCAAGCGAATCTTTAGTTCAAGAAAGTTTTTTGCCGCTCAATGATAGTCAAGTATACATTATGGTTGAGGGAGGACAGATGCATGAGGCCAGAGAACTTGTTAGACCATCTTGTTGTGTTAGGTGGTACTTGTGGGAGGTGGCTAGCTTTGAAGTATTGTCTAGTGGTACAGGAATAGATGAGCTGGTGAAGATGCTCTCAGGAAGGACGATATGTGTAAATATGTTTTCCTACAAATTAAACAAGCAAATAGAGACTTTCAGGCAGTATGATATGCATAAATATGTCTTTGAAGCAAATTACACATTGCTTATGGTGCTTTGATTGGGTTTTATTGTCCTAAGCTATTGTTTGTCATTTTAAAATGACTGGGTATGAGGTACCAAAGTTGTGGTTGGCTTATCTGACTGCATGTCTAGATTCACCTTGACTTGAAGCAAATATTCTGGGACGTCAAGTTTATGCTTCATTCTGATCAAGAAGATTTTCTTTGAGAGTGCCATTTGGTAAAGATCTTGCTAGCCAACACCAGGAATTGGCTTTTGGTTCCAAGTTAGTTGGATCTTAAGATTTTCATGGTGCTCTTTTTGTTAGAGCAGATGTGCTCCTTAAATGCTTTCTTCTTTAGTTCTAGGCTAAATCCTGGTTGCTTTGCTTCCCGTTCAGGTCAGGCATCCAAACATATTGTCATTTCTTTACAGCACAGAAGCTGAAAGTTTTGATGGATCTACTACAAAGGTTACTATCTATATAGTTACTGAGCCTGTTATACCCTTGTCGGAACATCTCAAGGAATTAGGATTGGAAGGCAACCAGAGGTATAAAGGCTACTTTTGTGAGTACTGCTTACCGTATATCTAATTGCTACTTTTTCTGACTACGTAGTCTGGTATAACTGCTTGCACAGTTTATTATATCAGCAGGATGAATGTATCATGCTTTTGTCCCAGAGCATCTTAAAATAGTCCCTCAGAATTTTTCTGCTTCTTTTACACAGAACTTGTTTTGTAACATGTAACATCTTGTTCTTGCAGGGACGAGTATTACGCATGGGGACTGTATCGGATAGCTAAGGCTGTTAGCTTCTTAAACAACGACTGTAAGCTCGTAAGTATTCTGAGTTAAGAATCTTAGGCATTGCTGGTCGTAAGAGATGTGAGTGGTCATAAGTGATCTAAGTTAGAACATTCTGGCATTCTTGTTTGAGTGTCTTGCTTCATATGAATCAGCTTTGTGTTAAATTGCAATTTATCCTCCTTGAATCTGGTTTTTCTGTGAAGGACACTTTGAACAGGGATTTATTGATATTAATGTATTTATCTGGCATCATAGCATCCGGAATTTATCTATTGGTCTGTAATTAGCTGATGTATCCATGTTTACAATCTCGTGGTTGGTTGAAGATGGATTATAAGTGACTTTGAAATCTGCTTGATAAAAGAGAAAAGTCTCAACATTTGCATGATGGAGTCACTCGCCTTGAGATCTGAATTTTCTATTCTTTTAGATGTATGGAAAAATTAAAGTTGTGCAATTGGGGTACTTCAGCGTAACTTGTTATCTTTTACTGATCTTGCTGCAGGTTCATGGTAATGTTTCTATAGCTAGTGTTGTGGTCACTCCTACGCTGGACTGGAAGTTGCATGCATTTGATGTGCTTTCTGAGTTCGATGGCAATAACTGTGCTTCTATTGTACCCATGCTGGTATACCATATGATTTGGAGGCAATCTTGGCTGCATTATCTTCTACCCATTTGTGAAGGGTTTATTTATATATTCATTTATACTGTTTGGAAAAGGTGTAATTCTTGTGTAGATTAGGAATGTGAAAATGAAATCATGGGGCATTGCAGTCAAGCATCTGATTACAACAACAGCACTCTTAAGCCTTTTGCCATTATGTGGGGCTGCCAACCACCTAATTAATGCAAACAAAGTTCTGTCTTTTTTTTTCCTACTTGAAAATTATTCTATTTCTATTATATAGCAGCAAAAATTTTGGTCTGAGCAGATCTAATTTCAAGGATTCGGATCGTCTTGTACTTGATTGTGTGATACTAGGTATTCTCTAGTTGATGTTTGTATTATATCTGCCTCTTGTTTTTTTTATATTCTTTTTGGTCCAGCAATATGAATGGCTCATAGGCACACAGTACAAACCCATGGAGATGGTAAAGACTGACTGGGCAACAATCAGAAAGTCACCTCCTTGGAGTATTGATTCTTGGGGCCTGGGTAAGTCTTCTGTATCCCAAAAGTCGTACAACTTAGTTTTAGAGATAGGGGAGATCATTTTACTCTTTGATGATCAGGTTGGAGTTATTTTCTCTTTTTTCTTTTAAATCATGGATTTATTTATTGCTGAGCTATCCTGGTCCAATTTTTATCCTTCACGTGGTTGTACCACCTTTTCTTTTTTCTTTTTGGCTAATTTTGTTTTTTATGTACCTTTTGAATAGGTTGTTTCATCTATGAACTTTTCTCTGGCATGAAGTTGAGCAAAACGGAAGAGCTGCGCGATACTGGTTCAATTCCAAAGGTAGGAATTCATTGTTTGTTGAAGACCTCGACAAAAATTTTCCTTACATTATCCTCTCTCTCTGCTAGCGAAGAAGGGAAAGGGGATATTTCATTTGGGGAAAGGATGGTGCAATGGCCTTGTCACCCAGACCATGTCAATCCCTTTTGCTTAATTGTCTGTTCTACAGAACTTTGGTGCTTTCCTTTTTCCATCACACACTGCACTCATTCATTCTTTTCATGTTTAACAATGATCTTTCTGTTGCTTTTTTTGTTTTGCTTTCTTTTTTATCTGCTTTGATTGGTGCAGTTAAAATCTCATTTCCATGGTCTGCTGTTTATTTTCCTTTCTCAGTCTTTGCTTCCAGATTATCAGAGGCTATTGAGTTCTACGCCATCTCGCAGGTTAAATTCATCAAAGCTTCTGGAAAATAGTGGTATGTATATGCTGCTCTCAGGTCTTGATAATTTTTTGTTTTGATTTTGTCAAAAATTTTCCGTTTCATAATTTGTAAAATTAAATTAGTAGAAAAATCTTAGTGTACCACTGTATGTGAGGCTGATATGGATGAATTTATCCTTGGCCAAGTGTGTTACTATTAGTACACAAGTTAGAGGTATACTTGTCTATATAGGGATTAAAAATTAAGTGGTTCATGAATATCAAGAACAGGTGTCTAGATATCAATATAACAACAACACTCAAGTCTTTTCTCATTATGTGCGGTCGGCTATATGGATCAATCATCTCTCTTGTTTTATTTTTTTAGTCGTATCCTAAATCCTACTCTCCTTGTGTGTCTCCTAACACTTAATGCATAATATGCGCTTTTAGAATACACATATTTTAAAACAGGCCTAAGTAACAAAAATTCTCATTTAAATCATATAATCGGCTAGATGAATCAAATGTCTCCACCCTAGTTGTCATATAAGTTATAACCTTATTGTCTCTCTATGTCTTCTTCGGTTTCCTTCTCCCACGTTTAACATGCACTGTATCCATTGTATTGTATCGCATAATAAGTGCATCTACAAGACGCCTTTGCACATGTCTATAACTTCTTAACCTTGACTCTCTCATCTTTTTATCTGTAAAAGCCACCGCGACCTTTCTCCTTACATGTTCATTTATTATTTTATCTTTCCTTATGTGTTCACACATCCATATTAACATTCTCATTTCCGCCGTTCGTATTCTTTGTTCATGCTCATAATTGACTGTCCAACATTATAACCTGTACAGCAGTATGAGTCTTACTACTGTCCTACCAAACTTTCTTTTAATCTATAAAGGTACTTTCATATCACAAAGAAGACCTGATGCACTTCTCCATTTTAACCACCCCGCATGTACCTTGTGTATAGACCTTAAATACCTAAAACTCTCACTCAGGTGAATCTCTTGTTCTTCTTGGTTCGCATAAGGTTCAAGGTCATTCTTTTGTTGGTAAAATTAAATTTCATGTACTTTGTCTTCTTTCGACTCAATTTAAAGTCCTTTTTCTCTAGTGTCGTATGCTAACATTCCAACTTATCATTGACTCCTTCACTAGTCTCATCCACCAGCACAATGTCATCTGCAAATAACATGCTCCACGGAACTCTATCTTGAATATGTAGAGCGAGCTTCTCTATAACTAAAGTAAATAAGTGTGGATTTAATGTAGATCCGTGGTTTTAACCCACTGTAATAGAGAAATCTGGGCTTAGTTCTCCTTGAGTCCTTACGTTTTTCATCGCGTTCTCATACACACTTTTAATAATTTTTATATATACTACTCTAACACATTCCTTTTCAAGCTCCTCTACATGGGACTTTCTTGGAACGTAATCATATGTCTTTTCCAAGTCAATGAAAACCATATGCAAATCGTGCTTCTTTTGATCTCTCTATTAATCTTCTCAAGAGATAAATAACTCCATTGTTGACCTTTTCGGGTATAAATCCAAATTGATTTTTAGATATACTAGTCTCTTTGTAAAGTCTTTTCTAAATCACTCGATTTCAGAGCTTTATTATGTGGCTCATTAACTTGATTCATCTATAATTTGCACATTTTTGTATATCTCATTTGTTTTTATACAGAGGTACTAAAGTGCTTTTCCTCCACTGGTCAGACATCTTTATGGTCTTCACAATCTTGTTAAAAGGATCTGTGAGCCACGTACTATCTTCTTTCCTTAGGCATTTTCAAGCCTCAATTAAAACATCGTCCGGTCCAATCGTTTTACCTTTTTTTTTAATCATTTTCAAAGCATCTTCTACCTCTGACAATCAAATTCTCCTATTCTGTGTTATGTTTCTATCCTCTTCAGAGTTACGTAACTTGCCTAATATGAGTTCGTTTTCCAACTGATTCATTAAAAAGTTCATCAAAGTATTTCTCTATCTATCTTGTATTGTCTTTTACTGTACTAAGATCTTGCTATCATCGCCTTTAATGCATTTAACTTGAGTCAAATCTCTTATCTTCCTTTCTCTCGTTCTAGCAATTTTATGCATATCTTGTTCACCTTTTGTCGTGTCCAACTGCTTATATAAATCTTCAAACGCCTTTGGTTTTGCTTCACTTACAGCCTGTGTAGCTTCTTTCTTAGCAAACTTATATTTTTCTCAATTTTCTTGATTCATGCAAAGTTGAAGTGTCTTATAACTATTTCTCTTGGTTTTTACTTGGTCTTGCATTTCTTTTTTACACCACTAATATTCTTTATTCGCAAGTGCTCGACCTTTTGATTCGCTAAGTGAATTTCTTTCTGTCTTTCTTTATCTTTACAGCTACATCCTCTCCCACTTCATTTACATCACTACTTGAATTTCTTAAGACTTTTTGCTCTTATACTACTTTTCAAAAATCTGCTTGCTTAGTTTCTTTCAAATTTCATCATTTTATCTTGAGTTTTATGGACTTTTGCTTTCTCAATCTTCTATGTCGGATACAGACATCTGACACTACAAGACGGTGTTATATGGTTAAAACTTTTTCTGGTATCACTTCACAGTCCTTATAATGAGTCATAAAGTAGTATATTTATATACTTTTGAATGTAACCAATTGTTCGCGTTTTTTGAAAAAATTAGATTGATCACTACAAGGTCATACACTATTGCGAAATCCAAAATTGATCTTCTTTCGTCGTTCCTATTTACAAAACCAAATCCACCATGTACCTCATTGTAATCCTTATTCTCTTTAGCTCATGTTTTTGAAACACTATTTAGGGAGGCCAGCACTAACCCATTACTCCCACATAGACTGGAATGGAAAGACCTTATCTGATAGCTAATTCACAGCTTTAGCTGCACAAATTAGCCGTAACGAGATAAAAGAAGCTTTATTCTCAATGAAAAATGACAGTGCCCTAGGCCCAGATGGCTTTACTATGGAATTTTTTAAAGAAAATAGAGATTTAATTGAAGAGGAGTTCTTACAAATTGTAAGGTTTTTTTTCTCAAATGACTTTTTTTACTACCTTATTAAGTCCACTGCCATTTCCGAAAGTCGATGATCCAATCAGGATAAAAGACTTTAGGCCCATCCCTTGTTGTAACGTTTGCTATAAAGTCATCTCTAAGGTCATAGCTACCAGAATAAGCCGCTACTTCCCTGCTTAGTGGATGAGAATCAATCAACTTTTGTACAGGGTAAAACAATTCAGGACAATATTCTTTTAATGCATGATCTGGTTCAGGGATACAAAAGACTTAGTGGTCTTAGTACTTGTGCTATTAAGATGGACATAATGCAGGCATTTGATACAGTAAAATGGGACACTTGATGCATATCCTCAAAAAGATGAACTTTCCAGAAAGGTTTAGACATTGGATCTTTCTCTTTATATCAACTGTTTCATTTTTCATAAACCTAAATGGCTCACTGATTGGAAATTCCAAGGCCACACTAGGGGTCTTAGACAAGGTGATCCACTCCCCTCTTTGTTCATCCTAGTCATCGAGGGATTTACACAGCTATTTAAAGCCAATACTCAAACTCTCCCATTCGGATTCCACCCCAAATGTGAAAGCACTAAATTATGCTCCTTACAGATGATTTGTTTATTCTGGCCACCGCGGGTGAACCCTCTGTGAGACCAATCAAAGCCGCTCTAGATGAATTTGAAGGTCTTTCTGGTTTGAAGGCAAACCTCCAAAAGAGTAAAATTTTTTGCTTCTGGAATTACACCTTCAAAGAAAGCTCTATCCGATATGCTTGGGATTCCCTTAGGGACTTTGCCTGATACCTTAGTCTCCACTCCTAAATAGAAAACTCTCATATGCTGACTGCAGCCTCCTTTTAGAAAAATTAAAGAAAATAGAATTAACAATTAGGCATCTTCTTAGCTATTTTATGGTGGTATACTTCAACTTATAAACTCAGTATTGATTGCTATTGTGAGTTACTGGACAACGGATTTCTTCATACCTAGAAAAGTTATAAGAGAAATTGAAATAATCCTAAGTGCATTCCTTTGAGGTAGGACAAAGAAGGCAAATGTCAAATGGTCTTCAGTGTGCACGCCAAAAGAAGTTGGGGGCTGAGTCTACCGGATTAGTTCAAGTCAGCAATGGCTACCTAATTAAATTTGTGTGGAATGTGTGTGAGGAAAAGGAAAGCATCTGGGTAAAGTGGATACATTCAGTAATACTAAAAGCTAAGTCCCTATGGGAAGTTAAGCCCAATAAATTGGACTCTTGGATATGGAAAAGAACTATGGATAAGAGACCAATATGCCTGTTGCGTAAAGAGAGTGATTGGAAATGGGAGTACTGCATCCTTTTAGTATGACTATTGGCACCCTTGGAGAATACTGATGGAAAAGTTCGTCAAGCTAAGGAACAAACTTCATATCAGGCTAGATGCAAAAGTTGCATATGTCATTGTGAGAAATCAGTGAAGATTACCATACAGTAGGGGGAGGGATAATCAAGTAATTGTCTTCTTAATGCGTGCACGAGCATAAACATTTTTAATAGAGACGATCAACGGAAATGGTTACCGTCCCCAAATTTTTCAGTTAAAAGTGCAACATATGCTTATATACCAGTATTTCACACTGTTCCTTGGACTAAGATTATCTAGAGCAGACATCATTTTTCTAGATATGCAATCATACTTTGGCTTGCATTTTGGAAGAGGATGCATATTATAGACAAACTTGCCAAATGGGGCATTATTGATTCCATATGGCAGGGATATGGAGGAACAGAGTCACGTTTTCTTCCAATGCTCCTTCACTAAAGAAGTGTGAAAAACAGTACTAATACAACTAACATGCAATGATTACATTTATTTGTGGGAGAGCCTCCAGTCTTGGATGCTCACTAACCATTGGTGTTCAAAATTCCAAAAAGAGCTGACCTTTTTTGCTTTAGCTGCAGCAGTATAATCTATTTGGAGAGAGCAAAACTTGAGGTTGCATGCAGCCACTCAGAGGGAGGTAAGTTTGTTACTAATGAGGTGCTACAAAATATAAGATTCTTTGCTACCTCGTGGCAAGTGATTAAGAGGACAAATGTCAATCAGAAGGTCGCCATCAACATGGGATTACCTATCAGGATCTTAAAACCTAGCTTGGAGCCCTCTCTTGCATGCTTTGGTGCTTGGCTTGGGATGTTCGTTACTTTTCTACTATACATTTCTACTTCTTACTTTAGCATGGGGGACTTTTTTGAGCACTAGATTACGAATAGTATTGTTAGAATTCACATGATGTCTTTGTATTTTGAGCAGGTTATGCTTGCTATTGCCATCTCCATGCAATCTACATTGTAATATCCCCTAATCTGGCTTATCTTTTAAAATTTTAAGTTTAAAAAAAACACTTAATGAGCATAAACGCGAATAATATTGATTGTTTTTTTTTTTTCAAGCACCAATTTAAGGGCTATAATTATTTTCATTTTCTAATAACACATACTACTGTGTCTCTTAATGAAGCATCTATAATAACCTCAGCTCATTTTTTGTCTTATTCTTTCTTATGTACCAGAGTGTAAATCCTGAATTGTCCAACATCCTGGCTTTCTCACTGCTTCACTTTGTCTCTTGCAAACATAAAATATTTACTTTTCTCCTTATCATCGTGTTCGCTATGTCAATTGTCTTCCCCGTTAGAGTTTGAATGTTTCATGTTCCTAGTCTAATATTTCTGCTTAACCTAATATTTCCTCTCTTAGTATATAACCTACGTTCTAAGACTTTTTCTTATTTCTCACTGCATCCGAATTCTCTAGGAGATCCAGTAGTCCTATCTCAATTTTTGCGACATTCGGACCATGCGACGGGGACCTTGCTTATTTGAAACTACATCCAAGCCTCCAAATGCAGCTGTTCTTGTCGAGACACCGCATTCGGACCATACAGTTCGTTCTATATGGGAAAATCTCAATGCCATTTTCTCCCCTAAGTTATTTACTTTTCATAAAGCTATTAGGCTATTGTAGGATAGATGCTTTGCTTGTCTAAAGTCAAATGACTAACCGGATGCTTTTTACACATGCTATCGGATATCTGCACCACGTTGCACCTTTAACACGTATTGTCCAACATTCTAGTATAGCGCCTAGTACAATGAAGAGAAGTAAAAAGGTTTTATCTTGTGGATGCTTAATTAGGCTAGCCATCTCAGGGAGTCAGAAGCAGAAAGAGTCAACCTCTTGAATATTTTTACTCTGGAACCTACAAGTGGTAAATGGTGTGAAAGTTTGACTTGCTTGTGAGAGTGCCGTAGTTGAAAGTCTATAATCTAGTGTTACAAGTCCAAGCTTTTTCTTGTTAAAAGAGCTGCAAATATATGAGAGTCCAATATAGAACAGTGGTTTGCTATAGGGACCGAATCATTGATGAATATCAACAGTGTACGAGATTAATGCATGTTATCTAGTTGCTGTATAGTTTTTTATTTATGGTGTGTAATTTCCGGTTCTTAACTACATGTTCATTCACTGCAAATTCAATCGTGAAATGAAGAGTGTGCAAAGTGAAAGATAGCTCTCAATGGTTCTCTTTTTGATCTCTCTGCACTTTCTGGCGATCTATCTTTATTGTTTTCTCAGAACGTTTTGACCTTGCATCAATAATTTTCAAATGTTCACCGTGTCTTCTTTTCATTATTTTATTTCAGACTATTTTCAGAATAAGCTGGTGGAGACCATACACTTTATGGAGATTCTTAATTTGAAGGATAGTGTTGAAAAGGATACTTTCTTCCGGAAGCTTCCTAATCTTGCTGAGCAGTTACCTAGGCAGATAGTGTTGAAAAAGGTACGCTATGCATTATGTGACTGTCTTGGTTGATTGTTTTCAAATTTACAGTCCCTGGAAGTTGGTACATTGTTTATTATTTTTGCAGCTGCTTCCTTTGCTAGCTTCTGCATTGGAATTTGGTTCGGCTGCTGCTCCTGCTTTGACTGCACTCTTAAAAATGGGCTCTTGGCTTTCATCAGAAGAATTTGGTGTAAAGGTTGTTCTCCTTTCATATTTTACATTTATTTGTTCCACAGAATGTTTCTTGTTGGCATGCTTACATGTGACTGCCTTGCTCTCAATTTCAGGTGCTTCCAACCGTTGTCAAACTTTTTGCTTCCAACGATAGGGCTATTAGAGTAGGTCTGCTGCAGCATATTGATCAATATGGCGAATCTTTGTCCTCCCAAATTGTTGATGAGCAGGCATGCTATTATTTGTTTGATTGTGCTTATCTCAGTAACTCTTTTGCTTGTAATATTTTGACTTGATGTAAATTTTTTCGTCAATTCTTCAATGTTAGGTTTACCATCATGTGGCTACAGGATTTTCCGACACATCTGCTTTCCTCAGGGAGTTGACACTTAAAAGTATGTTGGTTCTGGCTCCCAAGGTACATCCATCCCAGAAATAGTGCAACAATCGTCCTTGAATCTTATTTGTACAAGGCAGACCTCAAGCCTTTTTGGGCTCACCTGCAGCAAGTTAGTTGAATAAATAGTGGGAAAACTCTGGAGTTACTTGAGTGGAAGAACATAGAGTTGGTGGTCTTCTTTTTTCAGATAGTGACTGATTGATTATTTAATCTACATTATTGTTTTTTCCTCCTTAAGCTTGGAAACTGAAAACATGCAAGTAGTTTAACTAGGGCCATATACCTGCAACAATTTATTTACTTAAACCTGATTTCCCACCATCAAAAAGCGCGAAAAAAAGAACTACATATATTCCAAAGCAACTATTCTTTTGTAGGCTGTGTTTAGGAGGACTAGCAGCCATTATTACTTTACCGTTATCTATCCACTTTAAACTAATGGGTGATCTTACTTTCTGTTTGCAGCTATCCCAGCGCACTATCTCTGGATCATTGCTTAAGCATCTGTCAAAGCTACAGGTATTCCTCATAATTGACTTTGTTGACGGCTCACTGTTCTTCTTTAGACGCCATATTTAATTTTTGCCTGTATTTTTGTTTTCATATTTAGCAAATCTCATTGTATTTATTAGCACTTGATACCATAATTCGATCTAATCATGTGTAGTGCTGGATCTTTTTCAAGATCTGTCCATTACATTTGATATTGTTTAAAGTGGGTATATCTTTTTCATTTAAACCTGTCCTGTCAATTATTAAGTTTTGGAAGTGATGCAGGTTGATGAGGAACCAGCAATCAGAACAAATACTACAATATTGCTTGGAAACATTGCCAGCCATCTTAACGAAGGGGTCAGAGCTTTATGTGTTACTGTTGCTGCAATTTTTTCAGTAGTTGTGTGATCTTGCAGTGGTTGGAAATAGCTGAGTTGATTCTAGTCCGCCTTGTTTTGTCATATTCAGTTTTGTGCGTGGGTAATTCATTCACTCGGAAGCTAAGAGGACATAATTATAGACTGATGCTTAATGGCCCCTTTTTTTTTTTCTAAAGACATACCAATCTTTTTTCTGAATTACTTTTTATTTGTTATCATACAGACAAGAAAAAGAGTGCTGATCAATGCATTCACTGTCCGTGCTTTGCGTGATACTTTCTCACCAGCCCGAGGAGCAGGTAGTGTGACTTTTAGTTGCCTCTATTGTAATCCATCCTACACATATTCTTTGACCTCTCTCGCTGGGGAAGTTGTGTGGATTTTGTAGAAATACTCCATACTGCTACTCTCTCTCTCTCTCTCTCTCTCTCTCTCTCTCTCTCTCTCTCTCTCTCTCTCTCTCATGTGAATGAACAAAAAATATTGGATTGTCAGGAATAATGGCTTTATGTGCCACCATCTCTTATTATGACGTCACAGAGATTGCTACTCGGATATTACCCAATGTTGTGGCACTCACTGTTGATCCTGACGGGTACTTTTATTTTTATTTGTGTTTATTATTATGTCTCAGTTATCTACACTTTTGTAGCTCGTGTATCACATAAATCGGACTGTTATGTTGGAGTCCCTATTTGTCATGTGTTTTGAGAAATCTTTTTGGAGTTTTATTGCAGTTTGATGATACAAATTTATCTTCCTTTAGCTTCTAGGTATTGATCATCCAAACTTTTGGTTTACTTAATTAAACGGTACGTAGTTCATTGCCCGATGTACTTAACGCAAAGCATGGATTACTTTTTAAATCAAAAACGAAAAAAAACGTAAGAAATTTAAATAAATAAAGCGTAAGAGAAATGATTAATCTATATAGCCGATCCCACATGATAGAAAAGGCTTGAGTGTTGTTGTTGTACTTTTTAAATCATATTCATAATCTCAGATACATGTGTTTTCTTATATTTGGTGTGTGCGGATTCATTACTTGATGCACTTCAATGCAAAGCATGGACCCCTTGGCAATTGGCATTACTTTCTACTTCATATGCATAATTTAGGATATCTGTGTTTTTTCTATTAGGAATGTTTGACTTCAAAAATTGGCCATCTCGATCTTGTTAGTACAAGTTCTTGTCATATATCTCCATTATGAAAGATGCCTATCATGTGTTCTCATTCTATATCATAGTGATGTTCGTTCAAAAGCCTTTCAAGCAGTTGAGCAGTTTTTGCAAGTAATGAAACAACATCATGAAAAGGTTATGAAATTTCTCTCTCTCTTAATTTTTGGTTTTATGTGGAATAACTTCATGCTGATGACTCCTGTTAACTTAACAGACTAGCGTTGGTGATGCTTCAGGGACAGCAAATGGTGGAATCCCATTAGTTTCAGCGAACACAGGTTTACTCGGGTATGTGTAATTTGATCTGCAGTTTCAAAGTTAGTAGTGTTCGTTTGAGCTTCACCATTCTATACTTCTTATCATACTGGTATATTGTTTTGTGGATAAGGTTCATTGAAAGCTTTTTATTGTACTTTCCCTTAGTGTAGATATAGTAGGCTTAGTTTTCCATCCACGAAAAATCATATACTTTTCTTGTTTCTGTTTGTTTGTTTCTTTTTTGATGGAGATATTTCACTTCACAAAAATCGGGATGTAGCAAAAAGTTATCTGCTAAACTGGGAGGTAAACCCTCCATAACAACCTGTGCTGAAGAAAAGAAAGATCGCCTATCACATACTATGGGAGTTATGGCAATCAAATTCAGTTTAACGTGGTTAGGATGATGACTCGGCTGGCTCGTCCAGTTGCATGTTTCGAACTGAATATTTCCTGAAATTGTTTTTGGACGCTGCGGTCAATTTCATTTATTAGGAGCATTTTTTGGCGTTTTGGATTTCATGATCCTTTTGTGCATGTTAGCATATCCACTTGCATTTATGTATTATGAGTGTCTTAGGTATCAATTTGTAAACTATGTTACTGTTAATCAATCTGATGAGTAGATTTTGCATTGTCTCAAAATTTATGTTGCAGATGGGCCATGAGCTCCTTGACCCTCAAAGGCAAATCTATTGAACAATCTCATGGTGCTTCAGCAAACTCCGTTACGCCTATAAATGCTGCTAACTCCAATACTGCTCCAGGTGCAGTCTGGTACTTGTTCATTCATTGTCAAAGAAAGTGAAATCGAGAATTGAAGTTGTTCCTACCTTTTCTTGCCTCCCTTTGGAGAAGGATCTATGCAGGAGAGATAAGAGGAGTTATTAGGCCTTTTTTTTAAATTTCTATATGGAGTACGTTTTTCTTTATCACTATTCCGTTGTAGGCAAAAATCATTGCAGCCAATAAAGATGTGAGTGCAGACCTTTAAAAGTTGAGCTTTAAGAATAGATCTTTTTCACAGTGAGCAAGTGTGGACAAGTCACGTACTGTTGTTCTTACATATAGTAAAACGGTGCATTCTACAGGCGCTCAAACAGGAAGTACAGTGATCTTGAATGGGGGATTATATAGTGATAAATGAAATCTTTAGGTGTAGTGATAGGCGAAGATTTAAATGATCTAATATTTCTCCCCTCGAATCACCTAAACCATCCTACAATCTGTTTCATGGTGTTGTCTCGTTCTTTAAGAATATGGCCTTATGGACGCCGGATATCCTTAGAGGAGTCTGAAGATTTAAGCTAGTCGTTTTTAAAAACAATTGCAACTACGAGTCACTCCAGGCAATTCAAGCTTTTACAACTTGTTGGAATATATGATGCCAACTTAGTCCAGTTATTCCAGGGATGCAACTTTATGTACATGGAGCCATCTTCATATTATGGTTGGGTTTGTTCGTCTAGTTAGTGTATCTCTCTTCATCTGTGGAACGTGAAATGTCGTTGAGGAAGTCTCTCTGGAACCTGAAATCATTAATGTATAATTTGTGTGGTCAATCAGTGCTATGTTATGCTGTTGATTTGCTTGCCCTATGTGTCGGCTTATAGTATGATCTAGCGAATTGTGTTTGTCCATCATCGTACTGTGAATTTATTCTGGACTTCTGACAATATTTGCAGTGATCGAGGATTCAATAACAACTCCAGTCCACATTAGCTCCAGCGACAATCCGACTGATCATGGAGCATTTGAGTCCTCTGTATCAGTGGATGATGGCTGGGGAGAACTACAAAATGGAGATCTTGAGGGCCACGAGGATGAAAAGGATGGGTGGGATGATATTGAGCCCCTTGAAGATCCCAAACCTTCTCCTGCTCTTGCAAACATTCAAGCAGCTCAAAAGAAGCCTGTTTCGCAACCAAAAGCTCAAGGTAGGATACCTCTGTAGCTTAATCAACCCTTAACAAGGTTTCGTCCTTGTCCATGCTTTGCTAGCATATTTTACACGTACAGGTTTAAATTTTATAGAAGGAAAGGTGGGTTGACTATGAATATTTGAAGAATCATTTTGATGTGATGTAGATTGATGCAAGGGAAATGACTTAATTCAGATAGTCCAGTTGATTTGCTAAAGATGTTTTATTTTCTATGGTGCAGTATCGAGTATGCAACCAAAGGCTACATCAAAGGTGAGCAACAGTGAAGATGACTTGTGGGGTTCCATTGCCGCTCCTGCACCAAAAGCTTCTACTAACCCTTTGAACTCGAGAATAGGCGGAATGATTGATGACGATGATCCTTGGGGTGCAATTGCTGCCCCTGCTACAAAAACTTCAAAAAAGCCTTTGACAGCAAAATCCAGTGACACAACTGCTGCTGATGATCCTTGGGCAGCCATTGCTGCACCTGCACCTACAACGAGAGCAAGGCCTTTAGGTTCAGGGCGAGGGCGCGGGACTAAGACTGCTGCTCCAAAACTGGGTGCTCAAAAGATAAATAGAACCTCATCTGGAATGTAAATACCTGTCCAAGCAGATATATTGAATATATCAGGGCAGTGGAAGTGAAAAATTATTCCAGTTATAGGACGGGATGAGATCTCCTCACTCCCAAAACCCTCACCCCCATCCCCACCGCCCGCCACGTGTCAACCACCCTTCTCGTACACCTCTTTCTCCCACCCGTTCATCTAGCCTCACCATCCCCTCTTGCTGCCACGTGACGGACGGTGTGAAAGGAGGTGATGGTTTTGGGGTTGGGGAGATCCCATCCCGTTATAGGACCGGGACCGACAATTGTAAGAAAAGAAGTGTCAGGAACATATATATTTCTTGTATTAAGCAAGAATATGAAAGGATTTTGTATATTTTTCTCCTCCCTTCTTGTAATGCTTTAATTTCAAGTAAAGCGCTTGGTCTGTTAGTAGAAGTTGTATGTTAGATCCTCTTATTCCAGAATTGACTTTATAAATTATTAAAACCAGTTATATTATTTTTTTCTGCGGACGACTTGTAATCCTACTCTGGAAGAGACTTGGATATTTTTTTATACTGGACTTTGTTACTTAGGATTTTTTTATACTGGACTTTGTTACTTAGGCACCTTATATGTTCTTATTATGTATGGACGTGCTCAGTAGGGAAATCCATAAGACGGTGCGGCAAAAGCGTTGGATCCCTGTTAGGGCCTCACGGACTGGGCCTGCCATATCGCATGTCTTTTTCGCGGACGACCTTATTTTGTTTGGGGAGGCTTCGGTGAGCCAAGCCCGAGTCATGGAGAGTATTTTATCACACTTCTGCGCTATGTCAGGACAGGTAATAAGCTTTCGCAAGTCCCATTTTTTTGCTTCTAAAAATACTGGTGTCCAAGTGTTGCTGGAGTTAAGCAACACGATGAAGATGCCTGCTACGAGTAATTTAGGGTGCTACTTGGGGATGCCTATATTACACAGCAGAGTAACCACTCAAACTTATGACTTTTTGGTGGAGAAAGTAAGGAACAAATTAGCAAGCTGGAAATCTCGTATGATGTCGCAAGCGTCGAGGTCATTACTTATTAAGGCGGTCCTTAATGCTTTGCCAGCTTATGCAATGCAAACGGCGAAGATACCCTCCGGCACGCTGGCGGAGATGGAGCACATCTTTCGCTGTTTCTTCTGGGATGAACATGATGGTAAGCGACACCTACACTCCCTGCCCTGGGGTACGATATGCCAGCCAAAGGAGGTCGGGGGGCTTGGGATTAGGCGGCTAGAAAAAAATGAATTTGGCGTTACTAATGAAATTATGTTGGCCCTTGATCACTGGTGAGAAACATGTATGGGCACAATTACTCCGGGCCAAATATGGATCCCCCATTGCGGGTGTGGCTAAGGCTAATTCGTCATTCATATGGCGAAGCATTCGGAAGTGTGTGCCTCAGTTCCTTAGGGGGTTGCGGTTGGAGACTGCACATGAGGATGGGGTGGTATTCCGGTGGTCTCCGGGCAGCTCCGGTAAATTTTGCGTTGCAAGTGCCTATGACATGATGACTTCGGCTACGGAGGATAGAGAATCCCAGGCTTGGCACCGTATATGGAAATTTAGGGGTCCCGGACGCCTAAATCTATTCTTGTGGAAACTCAGACATAATGCTCTTCCTACAATGGCATTTTTGCGAAGGAGAAACATTGCTGCTACAAGCACTTGTATGCTATGCAATCTACCTAGATGTGGAGAACTTCATGAGATATGAGACTGCCGTTGGGCAAGAGAGGTATGGGTTAGCCTGTTTGGGAGACAGCGCTGGGAGGAATTCTTTGATTGCACAGCACCGAAAGTATGGGTTGATTTAAACCTTACAGCATACGCA
>AP025042.1:32428795-32440362 GCA_036186865.1 Eustoma russellianum | reverse complement strand
CAAGATGGCAATATGTGTTAGAGAAGCGGCCTATGGTATTTGGCGGAGTTGGAATGAAGTGGCACACGAACGAGGACGAGCAAGGGCACCCCCTCAGCTTTTTGCTTCGCATGTTTTGAGACAAACTAGCTTGACCCTCCAAGCGGCTGGCTTTGAGGATGTTAGTCTTGTTGTAAATAACACATAGTTGGTAGACTGGTCCTGTTTATTGTACTTTTGTCAAACTTGAATATCTAATACAAGCGATCCTTTCCGAAAAAAAAAGCTCCACTTTCTGAAGGTTTACTTAGTATTTAATTATTGTCAACTAATTGTTTCGATCAAATAAACGATGTTAGTATTATTATTGTGAATTAATTGTTCCGATTGCATGAATGTATATTAGTGTTTAATTATTGCTATTTACTTGTTTCGATTACGTGAACTTATATTAGTATTTAACTATTGTCAATTAATTGTTTCGATTCCATGAATGTATATTAATATTTACTTATTGTTATTTATTTGTTTCGATTGCATGAACCTATGTTACTATTTAATTATTGTTATTTATTTGTTTCAATTGTATGAACGTATAATTCATTTAATTGAAGTTAATTATTATTTTTTTACATGTAATGCATTTTGTTCGTATTTGTTTAGTTTATGTTAATCACATATTTAGGTATAGTTATGACGTCTTTTGCCAGTAGCAGCAGTGTTTTTGAATAGTTGAGGCCGTGTATAAGAGATTTGTTGATGTTATTGGGCAAGCATATGACCCTTCATCTTAAGAGAAGCATTAAATACAACACCCCAAATATGTTAAAGACAGTAGTCTTCTACAGGGACCCGAACATCCCTGATTGGTGCAGGGCGTACATAGAACATGTAGGGCTATGACGAGCGTTATAGTGTAGGAACGTTAAGGTGAAGATATACGTACTATTTAAATTGGAGGCACATTGTATTTCTCTGATCTATCATATAGTAGTGGTGACTGGGGACAAGACATACATGGAGATGACATCGGTGGGGCTCGAAGAGGAGAGACTCGGACATCTTCTGCTGTGGAGACCTCTAACCACATCCACCCAATAGACTATATATGCATATTATATGCAGTTTGTCGTGTCGCAGCCAGAGGGTCCGTCGTTGGCGCACGTATACGCTGGAGGGTCGTAGCACGCCGATTCATATGTTATGCAAACAGATGGTCCTTCGGGACATGCGTATGCAAAAGCATGGTGGCGACTGGACACGTTCTTTCAGACACCAGCCGTTGACGACAAACATGATTTGGCCAATATGACATATTTGACATGAACCATCTTTCCCCTCTCACTCCCGTTGATACCCTGTTTGCCAGACAACTAGACCGAGTTTTAGATCAGGGATAGACACATATATATAACATCTCAGGGACCGATCTGATGTCATCGCATTTGCTGTCACAATCTTAGCTGACAGAAGATGTAGGCCCGCTCGGAATTACTATAGTTGTCAAGCAACCTAAACGCATGAAGCATTGTGGTACCGGTGGGTGCATTTGATATGTATATTTTATTTGTCTTTGTGTCTATGTATATAGATATACTTCTGTACACTTTTGATTCATTTTTATTTTATGTTACTTTATTCCAGTTTTACTTGTTCGTATTTGCTCTGTTTACCTCATAAATTGAAATATATTTTTATAAAAATAGGCATTGACGCACACAATAGAAAATAAACACAAATAATGAGTTGTCATTTTATATAATTATGTTATAAGAAAATTGTTTACTAAGAAAATGTTATGTTCCTATAGAAAATAACACAAACGTGAAAATAAATTGGATACAAAATTATTTTGTTATTAAAATTTAATTTTTTTAAAGAATAAATGACACAAGACGATTTTGAAACTGTCTATACCAAAAATCAAAATGAAAACCGTATTGAATAACACTAGAGATTTTTTACATTTAGATGTAATTTTTTTAAATATATTATAAAAGTAGATTTTCTTATTAAAACAAATGTACTTTTTTTGTTTTTTTAATCAGCGTACATATAAAGAACTCTCTCTTCTTTCTTTCGTTTCATCTCAAAGGTTCTCGAGTGCCCATTATTGGTTCGGGTTTAATAGGCTATTCGGGTGGTGCGTTGTGGGGAAGATGGGTGCTAGGAGGGGGTGGTGTGATCTGGGGTGTATAAGAAATGGGACTGACGTCGGGTTACTGCTTGGGATTTTGTTGATTTGCAATTGGGTTCCGGTGGGAGTGAAAGGTTCCATCCATGAGTACAAGAACGAAGCTTTTATTCCGTACTACAATGCTTTCTTTCTTCACGGCGGAAGTGAAGGCCTTTTTGCTACAAAGGTTGCTCTTAATGATTCTTCCAGAAACCCTTCTGATGATTCCAATAATGGAAAGTCTTTTATTAGGTAATTTTCTAAAAAATATATTTCGCCCCAAAACCATCGAGCTTCAAAAAGACTCCTCTTCTTTTTATTTTTTATTTTTTACTTGTTTAGGAAAGAGGAACTTGGTTCAGTGGTTCCTTTGAGTGTTTTTGCTCGTTCTGTATTGTCTTACGGGTAATGTGTGTGTTGGTGTGTTGACTGTATCGGAAAAGCCAACTTCTGGATTTATTTGCTAGCCAGCCTATTTAGTTTTAGAAAGCCAGTTGTTAGAATGGCATCCATATGTTTACGCTCATTTGAATGTGCGAATTTGTAAGGGTAAGAAGTGTAGCTAGAACTATTCCAAACTCATCTCACCATCTTTTCTTGGTTTTTGATATACGGGCTCAGAATGTTAAATAATATAGGGAGGACTGGCTCGTAGAAAGGTCTCAAATGGTCGAATTGCCATTTGAGTTTTGGATGGGAGTGGAATAATGTTGAAAGAAACCATCCCATGTTTTAAAGGTGATAGTATGGCCTGGATAATAGACCGTGAAACTTGGAACTGGAAGTTCATGTTAACAGAAGCTGTTTGATCAGTTCCTTAACTCTATAAGAAAGGCTGGTTTCAGACACCCAACACCTGAAAAATCTTGAAAGGAAAATGCATTACAGATTAATCTAGCGGGGGTAGTTCGACATAGTTTTAAACTTTTCATATCAGACTACTTTGGTCAATGATGTTCAGCATGTTTCTTTTCTGAAGTAAACTTGATATTCTTCTGTAGAAGTTAGTAGATTATCTTTTTTTTCCCACTGAATCTCTTGATTGCTGGGTTTGAGATTGAAATGTCCCGACTCAAATGAAATAAGAATGCCTTTCCATCTCCTCATTGATAGCGACAATAAAAAATCTGTAGAAGTCACAGGTCTCTCGTGTTTTATTCACTTGTTAAGATTACCTTTTTATCTCCTCATTCATAGTTACAAGAATTGATTGAGGCATGGGAATGTCCATAGCTTCTGGCCAATTTTTTTTTTTTTTTTTTCTTGACGTAGTTTCTGGATCATTCAAATCTGAAAAATTGATTTATGTAATAGTTTTGTGACCCGATTGATGCTTAGCTGCTGGTATCATTTAATTGGTTGGGCATCTTTAACAGCCTGGATATGGCCAATACTTATTTTGGGTTTCATTTGGGATTCTGTTGATAAAATTGAAAGACGTCCTAGCTTTCATGCTTCAGTTTTTGTGCAACTACGGTAAGTAATCATGTGGAAATGACCTTTTTTAGAAAGCAAGAATTAGCTTGTTCAATCAAGATCCAAACATTGATCTTGGTATCGTAATGGACGCATAATTGACTTGTCATGCCAACCTTTCAGGTTTGACTCGATCACTTTCAGGAGAACAAAAGAGGCTGCAAGTAAGCAGAATGAGATGCAGCCAAGCACCGGCCTCGTGGAGGCCATAATAGTGGAGGTCAAAGATAGGGACAAGATTGGTGGTGCTTATTTGAATTCTGATGCAATATGCTGCACTCCAGCCCTTGCTAAGAATAGGTCCTGCAAGGTAGGGGAGGTTATAATCCGTGAAGACCCTAAAAGTCCAGGCTGGCCAAGACGGATACCAACCACTTTTGAAGGAACAAATGAAGAGGCCTCGATGACGCTTCAAACTGTTGAGATTCAAAAAACAGGAATGTACTATCTATATTTTATGTTCTGCAATCCAGAGCTCCGGGGCACAGTGATGAATGGAAAGACTGTTTGGCACAACCCGGATGGTTATCTACCTGGGAAGATGGCACCACTGATGACATTTTACGGCTTGATGTCTTTGGCTTATCTTGTTCTTGGCCTCTGTTGGTTTCTTCGTTTTGTGCAACACTGGAAAGATGTGATCCAGCTACATTTCTATATTACTGCTGTGATAGGCCTGGGAATGTGTGAAATGGCCCTTTGGTATTTTGAATATGCCAATCTGAATGCAACTGGTTACCGGCCAGTAGCGATTACCATTTGGGCTGTTACCTTCAGTGCTATCAAGAAGACTGTTTCTCGCTTACTACTTTTGGTTGTGTCAATGGGTTTTGGTGTCATGCGGCCTACTTTGGGTGGCATAAGTATAAAAGTTCTACTTCTTGGCGTAGTTTATTTTGCGGCTTCAGAAGCTCTAGAGCTTGTCGAACATTTGGGGGAGTATCAATGATTTCTCTGGAAAAGCAAGGATCTTTCTGGTGTTACCAGTGGCGTTATTGGATGCCTGCTTCATCCTTTGGATTTTTTCATCCTTATCGAAAACTTTGGAGAAACTTCAGGTGACTCCATATCTTTTTCTCTTTTTCTATGCCTAATTTTAATTTATGTATGCAGAAAAGCTGCAGGAGTATCAAGGTGCTTTTGGCTTTCTTTTCTTGGAGACTGCACTGTGCATGGATGGCACGTGCAACTTCTGTTGATACTTGGAGCATGAAATATACCATAGGATGTGCAGTAAACATTATGTTTCCAACTTGATCATATGTCTCTGCAGTATATATACTGGTTACAGAGGTGCTTATGTCTCACGCACAACATCAGGGCACAAAGGTCCTACCATATGGGAATGGTGCAGGCAAAATGATCAGTGCAACCCACCTCACTGAGGCACAGAGCTCTTTTGTATATACATATACATGTACATGCATACAAACATGTGTATATACATACATACATATGTATACACACTGTGTGTATTGTATGTATAGAACGAGAAATAAATCTTGTAATGAACTAGCAATAACTCAATGAAAAGAATCTAGCTAATGGGGATTGGTTTTATGTATCTTTTCTTTTAATTTTAAATTTTTTTAATAAAAGGAACTTAATTGCTAAACATTACAGCCCGAAGAAGTCTTTTAGGGAAAGATTTCATGATAGCTCTCAATAACGTATTCTAGGAGAAAATAAGTACTCTTAAAGGTGTGAGGAAGCAATAAATTGGAACATGTCAAGGATTTGTTGTATATAATTTTTTTAAGATGTCTTGGATTAGGTAGATTTTAATGACATGCTCAAATCTTGTATAATCACATCCCATGACTGGAAACTGTCAATTTTCTCAATTCATTGTCACAAATGGCTGCTGCTTGGGAACTGTCTCTGCCTCTTTGATTTTATTCGGTTTATTTTTCTTCTTCTTTTTAAATAGCTACAGACAACATAAATACCCAGGATCTCTTATGATACGCCAAAAAGTTGAAAACATGCAGCCAAGACATCCAACTTGGATAAGGATTTGTTGATAAAAGCTTCCATTAGTGAACATGTTACTTGATTCTTACCAAATTCATTTAAGTCTTTTCCAAAAGCTGCTAAGTCATGAAAATAGTAGCTCTTATGTGAATAAACACGAACAACTGCCTGATTTATCCTTATCATACTTATAATCAATACAAAATTGTATTAACGATTTTGGTAGGTCCAATGGCCATTATCATCATCATCATCATCCGGACCCAGTATATCCCAACGACAACAAAAGCTATCGTTGGGTCCAATGGCCATTATATGCAGTATAAAATAGGTCTAAATTAAAACCAGATCTTCTGTTAGTTCCTATGTGTATTTTTCTGTGTCCCTTTTATAGTTTTTTCTTCCCTGAAAAGGAGGAGGGAAGAGTCGCAGATTTGTTCTGTGCTTTCTCAAATGCGACATCTGAAATTTCTGTTTGTGCTAATCACAGATTAGGAAAAGCCTGGCTAAACTTGAGCTTTATCGAAATTTACCAATGCTTTAGCATTGTCAATTCTGCTTTCTGTGGCTTGGATTGGATATGAGGTACTCCTCTCTCTCCTCTCTCTCTCTCTCTCTCTCTCTCTCTCTCTCTCTCTCTCTCTCTCTCTCTCTCTCTCTCTCGCTTTAGTACAGAAATGGGCAGTTATTTTTGGAGCATTTGTTTCTTCTCTCACCCACTCACAAGCTTTAGTACAGAATGGGCAGTTATTTTTCAGACAGGAAGGCATGGCTCGTATACATGCCTATTTCCGTTATGTATAAGTCTTTTCAGCAGACACTGAGTATGTTCCCTCTTCTTTGCCTGGGTCCTTCAGTGTACTTCAATGCAAGTGACCCATTAAGCGAACTGTGGCGAATAGCGTGGATCATCTCAGCATTCTGGACTTCACTTGCATACTTGCTATTAGTGGTTATCTGTATTCTGTGGTCTCCATCAAACAACCCAACTAGGTAAACTTTTGGAGCATTTTTCTTCTTTTCTCCTACTTATCATCTCCTGTTAATAAATTGGGATAACTCAGAGGAAACAATTCTTTTTTTTTCTGAGCCAAGATAAGAGTCTATAGAAGGATTTCTTTTGATCCTATATACGTTTTCAGTGCTTCATTATGTCATGAATCTGGGTTTATTGACCGGAGTGATACTTTGGTGAAGAGGTAGATATCTTGACATTATAAGGACATGGTTTGTTTGTGTGAAATTTCCAGATATGAGCCTGGCTTGACTAAAATGTCTGGCAAGGCTAGTCTTATATTACTGAAGGCGTGGCTTATTTTGTGATCATTACATCACTCCCTTGGCATACATCTTCCCTTCCGTTTTCTGCTGTTTGTATATTTTCCGTTTTAAATAATTGCGATATAGGTCTGCTTTCTTTCATGCAGTGTTATTCATTGTTTTGATCTTGTGCATGTCTGCCAAAGGGAGAAAACAAGAGAAAAGAAATGAGGGATGAGAAAAAGGGAACTTATTCTTCCATTTGGCCCCAGCAAGAATCCTTTTTCTTGTTTTTCTTTTGCCCGGGGGGGGGGGGGGGTCTTGGGTCCTGCCATGGATGATTCTTGGTGCGTTGAAATTGGTTAAGAACCTCAAATAAACCTTGCAGATATTCATATTCAGAGGAAACAGCTGAAGATGAAGAGGAAGGCATACCCTTGACCAGCAGCGGAGTAAAAGTAGCCGGAGACTTGGCCACCAAGTTGGACAGAAAGGAAAGAAAAGCTTCACTCACTGCAGATCATGTGTTTGGGCTGGCCGAAGATCTTGAAGAGGACAAGAGAGAATAAAGACTCTTCCATCGTGTACTGACAGTGGCTTCATGCTATATGCACAAGCACGGGCATATGCTCTCATAGGTTATTTCTTTTTTCTATGTAGAGAAGAACTGCTTCAGAACGCCACAGAACTTAAGAACAAGAAAATGCTCCCTAGATTTTGCAGCTCCAGCTCAGTTTCCTGATCATGTTATCATCTTACCTGGTCAATTCTTGGTCAGGGTGAGGAGGATTTACAAGTTTTGGATATCTTGAAGCTATCATGAGATTCATGAGGGAAATACTAGGAGTAGATGCTAGAAAGTTATCATTTCTTCATCACTTGGACGTTGTGCTTGGAAAGCAAAACCATCTTAACAGACATTTGATGTAACAAAGACGATCTTCCGCTATAAAAAGTAATTAGCTCGTGCCGCTAATTGTTAATATCTTACAAGGACTACAGGTCTGCCTTAAGACTTTGGGTGTGTGAGAAATGGCCTTTTGTTACATGATAATGCATATAGCAAATGTGCTTGTTATATCATTGGTTAATTCATTGGATGGTTTCCTATTGTTGCTTCCTTTTTTACCCCCTTTTCCCGTTTAGTATTTTTGTGCTTCAGTTCTCTTTTTTTCCATAGCATCTGGCGGATGTTCTTAAGACCCTAGCGAAACCCTTGCTGTCGTTGAAATATGCTGAGTATGTGTTATTGTTGTTATATCTACCTTAAAAGTGCACTTGTCCACAAATTCGTGGGCGAACAAGCTTTTCAAGATTTATACAACACTGGTGGTCTTGGTGTCGTATTTTGAGTGCCTCTTCATGGAATTCCGTTAAACCTATGAACTGGAACTCCCGTTGGTGGATGGTGTCAGTGAAGGAGTAGGAGGACTGCTGTAACACTTTCCCTTTCTCACGTATTGGAGTTTTAAGAATATCATTAGAAGTGAACATCCTTTTGGATTAACGGGTTTCTGCGGTTAGCATTCACTAACACTGCTTACACCTGACATGAGTAGCAGTATCCGTTGATTACACTCTGCAACCAGAGTAGCACCGGCCTTGTAGCAGTATCCTTGCTTACACTCTGCAACACGAGTAGCACCGGGCACGTAGCAGTATTCCTTGCTTACACTCTGCAACCCGAGTAGCGCCGGGCACGTAGCAGTATTCCTTGCTTACACTCTGCAACCCGGGTAGCGCCGGGCACGTAGCAGTATTCCTTGCTTACACTCTGCAACCCGAGTAGCACCGGGCATGTAGCAGTATCCCTTGCTTACACTGCGATCTGTGTACCGCAAGGCACTCACAGTCCGTGTGAATTAACAAGGAGCATTTTGCAAGGTTAGGTGTGTACTTTGACCTGAGTAGCATTATCACTTGCTTACACTTGGACCCCAGTAAAAGAGTAGCATGGGGCACCCAAAGTCCATGTGAATGAACAAAGGATCATCTTGCAAGGTTAAATATCTTTGAGTCACTATTGAACTCTTTAGTGTGGGCAAGGAGTAACCATAATGTGACTTTCTGGCTTAGAATAAGATCACAAAGCTTTGGGAAACGCGCAACGAAATCTTGCTCATTGAAGCTGCTGAGCAATGTCTTGCATCAAAAACAACAGGCTATTTCACTCTTTCCTTGTCATTGATCATCTGTGAAACAAGCTTACCGATTACTGCGCAAATGCCTTGGACGATTTTGTCGCAAGCCCTGTAAGATAGTGCAGTTCTTGAATTCAGGTTTCCAGCAAAGTTGCTCGTGTGTGATTTATCTCAATAATTTTATGCAATTGGACGGATGATTTACAGGTTCGCAACTACAGAGCAGCTTGAAGCTTTCTTGTGATCTGCAACTCGACGCGCATCCAAATTCTACCAGGAGACTCCAAATGGGGAAAAAGGAAGCGATTGTTGTCAGATGTCTTCCACATCAAGAAAAGGATCTTGAATCCTTTAATATTACTCTGAAGGTTTTTAAGCGCTTCATGGATTTCAATTGTCTTTTCAGAAGATGAATCACCTGAGAAGAAAACATCAACCTTGTTTTGGCATCTCTATCCAACTACATCCAGGAGTCTTCTTTGACCCCATTTGCTTCATTGATGCCCTCAACTTTGCTGCCTTTTCTTCTAAACCAGCTTCTGCGTACAGATTCAACAACTGTGTGTAGTTGCTCCCTCTAGTTGGATTCATCTTCAGAAGGTTTTCCGCAGCCAATTCACCAAGTTCCACATTCCGATGGAGTCGACATGCAGAAAGTAGACAAAGCCAAACACCTTGTGCTGGTTCAATCGGCATCTTCTGTATGAACTTGTAAGCATCGTCCAAGCGTCCAGTGCGACCTAAGAGGTCCACTATATTTATGTAGTCCTCCATTCTTGGCTCAATTGCGTATTCTTCATCAATTCGTAAAGCTGGAGGCCTTCACAGACAAAACCAGCGTGGTTGCAAGAGGATATCAGGGACAGGAATGTTACATCATCTGGTGGGATGCCAGAAATTCTCATCTCATTGAACATATTTAATGCGTCTCGGCACTCACCATGAGATCCATAACCAGCAATCATTGAGTTCCATGTAACCAATTTCTTATAGACATGTTGGTAAACAAATGTTGGGCATATGTCAAAGATCCACATTTCATGTACATGTTAATTAATGCATTTTCCATTTGAATGTCAAATGGTATTTGAAACCTGAGTAGGTAACAATGGATTGCCTTCCCTTTACGCAACGCTGCCATGGATGAAATTCCGAGAAGAACTGTGGTAATTGATACTGAATCGGGACAAAACACCAGTCTGCATTATTTGGGTAAGCAGACTAATTGAATGATCCCCAAGGCCGTTCTGGCAATAGCATGAAATCAAGCAATTCCAAATAATCAAATTTTGTGCAATATATCAGAAAATGCTTTTTCAACCAAACTGAGTTGTCCATCTCTGAATAGATGGACATAAGGGAACCACCAACAGAAGGGTCCGATTCAAGTCCCCTTTTGATGACTAACCCATGGATGCTGCAACCCAGATCTATAATATCCAATCCTGCACTCACACTGATCATATTCACCAGTATACTAGGATCTGGCTGCATACCATCAATCTCCATGGCTCTAAACAAATAGAAAGCTTCTTCCAGTTCCCCGTTTTGCGTGCAACCTGATATGATAGATCCCCAAGAAACTATATCTTTTACTTCCATGGTCCTAAACACTTTAAGAGCCTCCGCCAATCTCCACATTTTGAGTACATAGTCAGAAGCGAAGCCTGAACAGCAACATTATGTTGGAAAGGCCTTTAACTATTTCTGCATGCATTGTCCTCCCAAAATCCTGAGAACCAGTCATACTGCAACATATTAAAGTATCTGAAAGTGTGAACGAATCTGGAGGAACCGCCCTTCTGCGCATCTTATTGTAGATATACAAAGCATCATGAGCACGGTTATTTCCAGCATAAGCTGAAATCATTGAATTCCATGCCTCAACCTTTTCATCTGCTGCCGAATCAAAAACCTTTTCCGCATCTTCAACTGATCTAGACTTAGCATACATGGTTGATAGAGAAGTGGATGCATATAATTCATGCTCAAAAACGACCTTTATGACATCACAATGAACCTGCTTACCCACATCTACATCTTCAAGCATAGAACAGGCAACCAGCACACTTGAAAATGTAGAGGAGTCACCTTTGCAAGATTCGAACTTCATTGATGAATACAACCCCAGGCTTTTCCTCCACCATCCGTTTTCGCAAAACCCATAAATCATGGCGTTCCAGACTGCAGTAGTGTAATTCTATATACTAGCCCATCAAATACTCCCCAGGCATCCATAGGCCTACAACCACTGCAGTACATATTGATTAGTGCAGTTACCACAAAAGGATCATCATCAAAGGAGTTCCGCACAATGTATCCATGAATTTCCTTTGCACCTTGAAGATGAAAGCATCTAGCAAATATTCCAAGAATAATGCTCAAAGAGTACCTATCAGGCCTCACGCCAAACCACTGCATTTGAGAATAGTGTTCGATGGCCTCGTCAATAAGCCCGTGTTTGAAAAGCCCATCAGCCATAGAGTTCCAAAGAGTAACATCTAAAGCCAATGCTCCACTATGAGACATACTCTCAAACACCTTAACAGCGTCAGCAAGCA